>JAAXCT010000194.1:0-600000 GCA_012490785.1 Eragrostis nindensis
AAACACAACCAGGGGCATTGAGGTCTTTTCCCTACACGTTTTGCTAATAAAAAGAAAAGAAAATGATGGGAAAAAGGCATAGTGCTAGCGGGTGTTGAAAGGGGGCTTGAGGATGGTGTTTGAAGGACTCCATCCTTACTGATGTTGTTTCCTGGACTCCAACTTTTATGAGGGGTGCTAGACCAATTAACCCCACTAGTACAGGGATCTATCTGAAAATATTTGGATCGCAAATTAGAGGCAGTTTGCAAATTTTGGATCCGGACTTTTGTAAAAATAGTTTTGGCTGGCAGCATGACCCACGGCGAGGTCGCGCCGCTGCCACTAGCCCTGCCGTCTCGCGCCTAGATGCGTACATCTGTGACTCGCTCTTGACCTCGCAAGCTTGCTGCGGCTGCCGGATCGCAGACGGTGCGGTGTCACGGTCTGGGAGGAGCCGAAGACGCGCCTGGCTCTGCTTGACGTCGGCTCGCGCACGCAAGAACTGGGCCCCATCCCACCTCTAGGTTTCGGGACTCTGAACTATGCTCTGCTCTGCTCTGTTCATTACGCATTGTTTGTTTAATTGCCTATGGTCTTCAAGTCCAGTCAAAACCAATACTCTCCATTATGTGGCAATTCATCATGAGGTGAATTGATCATGCGTTTTGTTGCAACTTGCAATACTTCGCATCTGGTTTACTTTACTTACCCCTCCAGTCATTTTTATTACTTCCAAAATGTCAATCTGTGACCGGAAGGTGTATAATATGATGCCGTAGTGTAACTGATCAGAAAAGATGGAGTTACACAATTGGTGTGTTGTCACGTGTTGTTGAATGTTAGAAACTAGCAAACACTCTGCAGATATGGTTGGTATTCGATGAAGTCTCTCCTTAATTGATCACAAAACAAAATTGATGGTGATGGGCTCACTAAAAGACGTATTGTACCCGGTGCCAGTTTTCAGCTGTTATTGACAACAAGGAAGAGAAACAGTCAATCCCACTGATTGGAATGAACTTTCAACGAGTGATCTCTTGCCATTTTGTTATAAATACATGCATGATCTCCGTGGAGTCAAGACTCTAATATGCCATTCAATTCCACATAATCTCCTGTTCATTCTCTTCTCCCCTTGTTATGTTACTTTCCTGAGGAGACAGTGATCACATGATGGATATTTTCCTTTCTGCACTCCTGGCTGAGATGACCACCAGATCCATAAACTTCTTCATCAACAAAATCTCCAAACCGACAGCGCTGGACGTGGAGAATCGTCTCCGCAATATCCTGCTTCGAGCACAGATCATTGTTGACGAGGCCATGGGGCGGCGCATCACAAACCAAGCCATGCTCCAGCAGCTCGACATGATAAGAGACGCCATGCACAGAGGCCATTATATCCTTGACATTTTCATGTGCCAATCCCTCGATGACGGGGACATTAAAGATCAGGTCATGGGGCACTCTCTATCCAAACTAAATTCTCTGAAAGGTTTCTGTTCCTACAGGAGGAACATACAGATTAAGGAACAACTAGAAAATGCACTTGATGATTTGAGCTCCATGATTGATGTTAAAGAGTTGTTTGTGTTCTTGACAAGCTACCCTCGCATGTACCGTCAACCTTATAGCATGCATATCCTGCTGGAAAACTGCCTGTTTGGCCGCCAGACTGAAGCTGAACTTGTCATCAAATTCCTATTGCACACACAACATCATGACGCCGAAGAATTAGAGGTCCTTCCTATTGTCGGTCCCAGAAAAGTCGGCAAGAGTACCCTTGTTGCTCATGTTTGCAAGGATGAAAGAGTCCGTGATCATTTCTCAGAAGTTTGGTTCCTGCATGATGAAGATTTTACAGATGCAATGAAGCATCAACATTTTGTGTTGAACTCGAACAAAGATGGGAGATTGCTCATTGTTGTTGACTTAGATGGGGATCTCAACGAAGAAGCATGGGATAAGTTGTATTCTGCTTCTAAACGGTGCATGCGAAGTGGTAGTAAAATCATAATCACAAGCCAGTCTGACAAGATCATAAAGTTTGGAACAACACAAGCTCTGTCTCTGAAGCATCTGTCCCATGAGGCGTACTGGTATTTCTTCAAGACGCTCACGTTTGGAAGCACAGATCCTGAAATGCATCCGAAGCTTGCATACTTGGCCATGGAGATATCAAGGATGGTGAATGGTAACCTTGTTCGTGCAAACATTGCTGCCAATTTGCTGAGGGAAAACTTTGGCATCCAATTTTGGTACAAGGTTATGGTCTTCTTGAGAGGATTCATGCAGAAGCATGCCTCCAGATTTGGTGAGCATCCATTTGATCTTATGGACCAAAATAGACCTTCGTATTTTGGGAGAATGGCTACATCGTCTAGGGATTTCGTGATTTATCATCAGTATCACCAACGTTTCTCAGAAGAGGAGATTCCAATGATGAGAATCCAAGATGTGATTGATGAGAATGTTAAACCTCGTGGGGTATTTGAGGCCCTATGGAGGTCCCGCATACCCCCCTACCATAGCTATGTCTATACTATTGAGATTGGTGAGCTAAAAACTAGAGGTGTCAAGAGGAAGCGTTCACTGAAAAACAGAGTCACACTTTCTTAAACTTGTCAGTTCCGGGCTTGGTTAGGAGGATATCTGAATATAGTTTCATGAGAGCTTTTATGGTGCTTAGATTTTCCTCCCATTTCCTCCCTTAAATTTTATTTTTGTAACAAAGGGTATGTTGGTAATTCAACTTCGGAAACAGCAACCCCCCCCCCCCCCACCCCCCCAACCACCACACCACCACCACCACCACTGCGGCCTCTCGCAGCCCGAACCCCGAGCCCGACCACGACGCCTGCACCGCGGCCCCTCCCCGTGCCGTCCTCGTCAGGCGTGCCTGCGGAAAATCATGTTTAATTATTGTCTTGTTACACAACCTTGTATAACTATGAAGTTACATTCCACATTTCGCTTTATGTATTTTATTTTATATTCTGCTAAAGATTTGTGTGGTTGCCATGAACATGTGATGTATCAGTCACCATTATCCTGCTATCCTGCTGTGTGCTATCCTACTATCCTACTGCGTTCTGAGTTGGCATTGCAATGCTTTAAAAATGAAAAAAATATAAGAGTTATATAAACAACTGAATTATATAAGGTTATTGATGTTTGAAATTCAAATTAGGATGAATGTTATCACTATAACCCAAATCCCAACCTCTCTCCTGACCCTGTCGTGCCTGATACTTGTTTTGCAGGTTGTCGAGTGATGCATGGAGCTCTCGCCCACCAAGCCGTTGCAGTGCAGTAGTAGGAAGTCTTCTTCGTCGTCGTCAGCCTAACTCGGCATTGCTGCTGTTGCTGCTCGTTGGCCTCTGGATGCTGTCTGTTCCTCTAGATGTAGCAGTAGTATTTGTCGCCCTCTCGGTCTTGTGAGACAGAAGCATGTCAATTTATAAAATATGATATTGAACTATTCAGTTTCAGTTCTGAAAATGTCCTTGGTCTTGTGAATTGTCTTGTGAGATAGAATCAGTTTCAGTTCTGGAAAGTAGTTGTCGCCCTCTAGATGTCTTGCATGTATAGGAATAGGAAAGCAATTTGTTGCACAAGTATGTTCGGTGTCAGACACGGTTGGGATCATTAGATCTTCAACATAGACGTCTTATGTGGTATCAGATCAACGTTTGTGAGATTGGTTGGTCATGATTGTTAGTTCTTCTGATCTTGAAATGCTCTGCATTACTGGCCCTTGCATCTCAATAGATGCATGTGGTATGAACTACGGTTGCGCAAATCATCTAGCCTTCATTCAAGTTATAAAGACGCCATAGCAATTGTTTGCAAATACTACACTAGCAATTACTAGCAAGTTACCAACCCTCTGCATCAAGAACAGGACTGAACACTTTTGATGCAGTACAATACAACAACACTGGTGCGCAGAACAGAGTGTACGAGACTTCGAGTCTGAAGTCTAAAATCATCAATGGCAATCCAGCCTCACAATACATCAGAGCAAAGTGCCATTATGATATAGTGAGTGTTTCTGGTACATTTATCCCAGACAGAGAACAAATTGCAGCTTCAGAAATGTGCAAAAATGAAAAAGGAAGCTGTAGTTGAGTTGCCGCATCGATCAAGAATACCAAGCCAGGGTGAGACAATCAGACAACCACAAAGAAGAGACCTCGCCGGCATTGAGGGATCACTTCTCCTCCGCCATGTCTGAGTTCTTCGTCACCAGCAGCCGCCACGAAGAGCCTATCTCCTTGCGTACCTCCTGACGGCGGCGTTTGCGATGGCACGCCCAGTCGGCGAGGCCCCACCGCCACCGCCGTCTCCGCTCGACCGTGGGCAAGAGGAAGAAGTGGAGGGAGAGGTCGCAACTGCTCCGGTCAGGTGATGGTGGAGGCGCTCGGAGACTCTGGCCGGAGCTACGGACTGCGGCCATCCCCGCGCGCGCGGTGCCCTCCGTCTGGAGATTCAGAGTCCAGGCAGCCCCGCAGGCGAACGAAGATGGCGGACGTCAGCGGCGACGGCTTCGGCGGGCGGCGGCCGCTGGGGCTGCTGGCGAACGCAAGGAAGCGGAAGGAGGGGTTCATGCAGCTGTTCCTGATGGCGGGCGTCTTCATGATGAGCCTGCGGTCCCTAGGCCAGAAGCACCGCCTCCGCGACCTCGAGGAGGGCGCTGCCGACCTCCGCCGCGAGCGCGACAGCCTCTCCCACCGCATGCGGGACCTCCAGGACGCGCTCCGCAGCGAGGCCGACGCCGACCCCGCCTCCGCCGCATCTTCGCCGCCCACCCCGCACCAGCAGCCACCGCCGCCGCCGCGGAGGGCGGCAACCCTGCTAGCGACGAACCCTAGCCGCCCTCATCTTTAAAAAAAAGGAAAAACTAATCTTTACTATATTACTCGAAACATTATTTTCACATTTATGAAGTTACCGTTCTACCCTTGTCAAAAAATAAGAACTACGAAAATGCAATTTTTGCCATGTCCTAATCCCCACATTTGTGGAGGACATTTTTTCCTCCAAGGCCCACTCGTCATAGAGATAGATGGAGGAAATTTTTTCCTCCATCTGATTTCCTCCACTTTCCTCCTACCTTTGTAGCCCTCCTATCGGCCGCTCTCGGTCAACGTGAGCCAGTTAATTTTTCCCCAAGTATATTAAAAAATTTCTAGTTTCATAGGGTGCTACAAATAACAACACTGTGGAACTGTAGTATTACGTTGCTATATGTGTGAAGTAATTACTATTAACAGCATGATGCAAAATGTTGGGACATAGATGTTTATGAAATATAGTAATGAATTTGTTGCAGTAGAAGCCCAAAAATCTGGGTGTTGATGAGAGTTGTATTCTCTTTATTATTTTCAGCTAGACCCTGCAACTCCTTTTGTCAGCTGAGCCTCATGGTCATGTTTGTTGCGATATTGAGATGGAGCAGATAAATGGCTCGATGGGAAATCCTCGAGTCAATCACACCTGGCGCTCTGAATCAAGGACGTCTTGTGCAACAGTCGCTGGAGTTAGGACATCACCGGCTCGCTAACGGTGCGTGTGCTGCGACAGTTCATGGCCATATGGGAATGGAGGTCATGGTGTTGCCCGCCTGCAGGCCGGACAAGTTCATCTGGCAGCGGTCCTCCAACCAACAACAGTGGAGTACTCGGTATCCTCCGCGTTCTTCACTGGATACCAGAGCCAGGTCGCCAAAGACCAGAGGAAGGGCTTCGACTTGCTGGTGATCTTGGCCTCGTGGTGGAAAGAACGAAACAAGGTCTTCAACACCAGTGCTGTGCAGGCGGCCCAGCTGGCAAGTTGGATCGTAGAAGAAGGGCGATTCTGGGTTCACGCAGCATACCAGCACTTGTCGGATTTTATTCAGCTACTGTGACTGTTATGAAAAATGTCTCCAGGTTGCTCTTTTATGTTTCCCTTTTGTGCTTTGCCCTATCACTGTAACACCAACGCCAAGTTGGCATGTCGTACTCTTTGCTCCACTATTAAAACACGTGCCCAGGCACATTCGCGAAAAAAGATTGAAGCAGAAGTGTTATCTCAGATTCCTCGCCATCAGTTACAAACATCTCTCCACATCTGCAGTTCCCTGAACAAGCAGGGGCTATTCTAACTAAGCAACACTGTATCAGAACATAGTTACCTAACTTCTACATCAACCTCCCAAAATTTATTCTGGCTAAGTTGTACTTTAAGAGCACTGCAGAAAGTATTTGGAGAAAATACTTACAATATCAAAGAATAGCTCTACACCAGTTTTAACTTCACTGCATATGGAATGGCTTGGTGATTTACTCCTCAAGGCAATAGGCATATACTGGCTTGTTGGCCAACCTCAACCTCCCAACAAGCAAGAGATACTGCCGGTAAGTTCAGTTCAGTTTCATCAGTGTTCATAGTTCAGAGCTTGTTCTCCAAAAAATTATTCAGCGCAATTATTTTCAGTTATTGTGGCTCACCGAGAACCCAACTTATAGCTCCAAAAGATAATTCTGTAATGCTATTTCATCATCCTAGTTGGCTAACTCGTAACATGCAGCTACAGCTCCGTCAGACAGTACACAGCATTGAGAGGTCTGAAACTTTGGTTTCAGAGAACTGGTGGTTCCTACCTAGTGCTAATGGTCACTTAACCCAAACAAATGTAAAATTGTCAATTGTGTCCAGTTAGTTGGGTCATATCTGGCTCCCCGGCTACATAATTGTTGTTTCAGTTGTGGCGTGCTAACTGTTTTGGTACTATTATGACTTGATAAGACTTGCCGATGTGTCAGTTGCACCAGGCTCTGAACAAGTCCAACTAGTCGTGCGTCTCTTGACTTGGTCGGTGGTTTCGTGCGTCAGAATATGCATGCTTGGTCAGAAGTCAGATATGGCTACCTGTGATACTGAACCTGTGGTACTATCATGAGTCCACTTCCTTTGACTTCTAGCTTGCTGAATTCACCCACAGTCAGAATTGATCGACACCTGAAAAATCCTGCAGACTTCTATGTAAAGTGCATCCACCCCATATCTCATATTTTTCATCACAACAAGCTCAGCTCATCAGCGAACAACAAATTAACACACGGTAGAAGATTGCAACCCAATGGCATCCCAAATTGAGAGCCACCGCGCTGACGCAGAGGTCGTAAAGGGAGACGCCACATGCAGGAAGAAGTCCATTGAGCTGCTAGAAGAGCTCGGCCTGCCCAAGGGCCTGCTGCCGTTGGAGGACATCCAGGAGTTTGGATACAACCGTGCCACGGGGTTCATGTGGCTGGTCCAGGGGAAGAAGAAGGTCGAGCACACATTCAAAAAGATCAAGCAAACTGTGTCTTATGCAGCAGAGGTGACAGCTTTCACCGAGAAGGGCAAGCTAAGGAAGATCACTGGCGTCAAGACCAAGGAACTGATGCTCTGGCTCAGCGTTATAGAGGTATATATTCCTGAAACCTCGCCGGAGAAGGTTACCTTCAAGACCGGCACCGGCCTCTCCGATAGCTTCGACGCCACTGCCTTTGCGCTTGGGGAGTAATCCATGTGTCAGTTGAGTTAAATGGAATGATGCTGAGGGCATAAGCTTGCTATATGTCATCTATTACAAATATTCTTGTGTCAAAATTCTCAAGTAGGTGGACATCTCAGATGTCCAGTTATACGTTTGTTAATTCAGTTTTGGTGTGCTGGCTCTTTTGGTACTGCTATATATGGCATTTGAAGACTACTTGTGTCATCTTGTGCATCTCTTAACCTGCTCAGTGTCTTTGTACTTCAGAATGTCCATAGCAGATTGGGTTTCTTGTGTATCTGTTGCTACTAGTGTCGTGAGTTCATTTCCTTTGTATTTCTTCGCATAGCAGATTGCACTCACTTTCAGAATCGATTACCACTTGAAAAGCCTCCAAGGCTTTCTATATAGAGTGCACTGTGCCCCCGTATCTAAACTCATCAACAGGCACGCTGTTATCTGAATCTCAGATTCGCAATCGCATCCAGCACGTCTATATATGTCTGCACTTCTTGCCTGCAACGCTATCATACGAAACGTGTTGCATCTGAACATATTAACCTAATTTTCTGCAACTGTAGGCACCCACCCCCATTGAATTTTCAGTGCGATGCTGTAAATTTGTGATCAGATTTGGGATTTCACATTTGAATTTTCAGTACGGGAAATCCGTGCTTTGGGAAAAAAAATGGAACTGTACCCCTGTATTTGTTGCTTCTGTTTGTCACTTATAACTTACTGTTGACTGGTAAACTGCAGGCAAATAGGTTCCGCTGTTGTATGCAGGAAGGAGGCTGTCAGTTGGTGCACCTAGTATCTTGGGACTTTGATAAACCCATTTCTGTATTGAAAACTCAACTGAGGCAGCAGAAAGCAGTGATAAACACCAGGAGAACAACGAAACGGAGATGCTGTTTTAAAGGTGCAATGTGTGCATACTTGGCTGTGAAAGTCTGCTCCTGTTCTAGGATCCTTGCCTTATGTTTCGTCACTGTTAGTCTGAGGAAGAAGTCGACGATGCTGCAGTGTTCAAAAATCAGATTTGTTTTTTCAGTCAGGTTTTTCACGATGCGATCCCTAGCTTATGACGCTTGGTTCATATGTGTTGAGTGCGACGCCTGCTTGCTGCTCGGGCAATTCCAAGCCTGTTTCTTTTGTAAATTAAAGCAGAGGATTGGAGTGTCGTTGCTCGGGCCTGAACGGGGCGATGAGTGGAGTGCGGCTTGGCTCTTCCGGTCGGGACGGAAGGCGCCGACGAACGGCGGCGCATGAGCTGGCGGCGAGTGTAGAGAGAGAGACCACCGACCGGAACTGCTTTGCTCAATTCCTACCAAGTATAGGGGCCTATCCGCAAATATTTGGATCACGATTGATTGTCACGATCCAAATCAGGAGGCAATTTGCAAACTTTAGATCGCGATTAATGACCGCGATCCAAATCAGAGGGGGCCTTTTGTAAATAGCTTCGGCCGGCTGCAGGAGCCGCGGCGTGGTCGGCGCCGCTGCCGGCGACCTCCATTAGCCCCGCCGACTCACGCCTAGCGGTCCCTCCCGAAAACTGATGCGCACATCTGTGGCTCCCCTCCTCGCGCGCATGCTGCGGCTGCCGGCGCGCAGAGGGGGGAGTGGCCACCGCCTCAAAACGGCGAGGGATCCGATCACCGGAACCGCCGCCGTTGGCCCTCGAGGTCCGGGAGGAGCCGAAGACGCGCCCGATTCTGCTCTACGGCAGCTCGCTCGCGCACTCGCATCCCAACTCCAGGTTTCGGTACTCTGAACTCTAAGCTCTGTTCTGTTCATCACGTAACTTGTTTGTTTGCCCAGTCCAGTCAGAAGCAGTATTTTTGTCGCAAGCCATCATGTAGTGTAACTGATCATGCGTTGCGTTGCAATACTTTGCGTCTTGTTTACTTTACTGACCCCTCCAGTCACTTGCGTCTTCGACAGCAACTTTGGCCCCCAAATGCAGGGTCAAACTGCTGTCCAAAATGTCAACTGAAAATGGCCGGAAGGTGTATAATACTATGGCGTAGTGTAGTTTGATCAAAAAGATGTTGACAGGAGTTGCGAATTGGTTGTCTGGTCTTTGTTATTCTTTTTGACCAAACCTCAGCACGTGTTGCTGAATGTTAGAAACTAGCATACACTCTGCAGACATGGTATTTGACGAAGTATCTCCTTTATTTGATAGTGCAAGGAGAAGACAACAATGAAGATTATGGAGCGGATGAAAATGCAAGTTGTGGGGTGGCTTTGCACAGAAGGGAAATTGATAGTGATGGCTCACTACCCGGTGCCAGTTCTCAGCTGTTACTGACAACGACGAAGAGAAATAGTCAATCCAACCATCACGCGCATGGACTCATGGATTACTGATCGAACCGACCTTTTACATGGTTTGAAATTTGAACGAGTCACTCTCTTTGGAGTTTGTTTTAAATACGTGCATCATCTCCGTGGAGTCTAGACTCAGACATCTCATTCAGTTCAACACAATCTCCTGTTCATTCTCTTCTCCACCTGTTATGTTACTTCCCTGAGGAGACAGTCACCAGATGGAGATTTTCTTTTCTGCGTTCCTGGCTGAGATAACCACCAGATCCATCAACTTCTTCATCCACAAACTCTCCAAACCGACGGCGCGGGATGTGGAGAATCGTCTCCGCAATATCCTGCTCCGAGCACAGGTCATCGTCGACGAGGCCATGGGCCGGCGCATCACGAATCAAGCCATGCTCCAGCAGCTGGACATGATAAGAGACGCCATGCACAGAGGCTATTATATGCTCGACGTCTTCAGGTGCCAATCCCTCCATGAGGAGGATACCAAAGATCAGGTCGTGTGTCACTCTCTGTCCAAAATAAATTCTCTGAATGCCTTATGTCCCTCCAGTAGGAACACACAGATTAGGGAACAACTAGAAAAGGCACTTGATGATTTGCTCTCCATGATCAATGATGTTAAAGAGTTGGTTTTGTTATTGACGAGCTACCCTCGCCTTTCCCGGCAACCTTATAGCATGCATATCCTGCTGGAAAACTGCATGTTTGGCCGCCAGACTGAAGCTGAACTTGTCATCAAATTCCTATTACGCACACAACATCATGGAGCTGAAGAATTGGAGGTTCTGCCTATTGTCGGTCCCCCAAAAGTCGGCAAGAGTACTCTTGTTGCTCATGTTTGCAAGGATGAAAGAGTCCGTGATCATTTCTCAGAAATATGGTTCCTGCGTGATCAAGAATTTACAGATGCAATGAAACAACAACGTCGTGTGTCGAACTCGAACAAAGATGACAGATTGCTAATTGTTGTTGACTTAGTTGGGGATATCAACGAAGAAGCATGGGATAAGCTGTATTCTGCTTCTAAACGGTGCATGCGAAGCGGTAGTAAAATCATAGTCACAAGCCAGTCTGACAAGATCTTAAAATTTGGAACAGCACAGGCTCTGTCTCTGAAGCATCTGTCCGATGAGGCGTACTGGTATTTCTTCAAGACGCTCGCATTTGGAAGCACAGATCCTGACATGCATCCGAGGCTTGCATACTTGGCCATGGAGATATCAAGGATGGTGAATGGTAACTTCGTTCGTGCAAACCTCGCTGCCTATTTGCTAAGGGAAAACCTTGACATCCGATTTTGGTACAAGCAGATGGTCTTCTTGAGAGGATTCATGCAGAAGCATGCCTCCAGATTTGGTGAGCATGCATTTGATCTTGTGGCCCAAAATAGACCCTCCTATTTTGGGAGAATGGCTACATCTTGTAGAGATTTTGTGATTTATCATCAGTATCATCAACGTTTTTCAGAAGAGGAGGTTCCAAAGATAAGAATCCAAGATGTGATATATGGAGGTGTGAAGCCTCGTGGTGTATTTGAGGCCCTACTATGGAGGTCTTGGATACCCCCCTACCATAGCTATGTCTTTACTTGCGAGATTGGTCAGCTAAAAACTGCAGGTGCCAAGAGGAAGCGCTCAGTTGAAAATGGAGTCATGCTTTGTTAAACTTGTCTTTGCAGGCTTGTTTAGGACCCTGTCACGCTTTGTAGTATTAGGTTGCTTTGTGTGAAGTAATTACTATTAACAGAATAATGCATGATGTTGGAACATATATTTTTATGAAATATATATGATGTTCGAACTGAATAAGTCGCACACACCCCCACGCTGCAAATTCTTCTGGCTGTTGTTGCTTGGCTGCTGCTGGACCTCTGACAGGTCGTAGCGCCAAAACCTTCGCAACTGTGGCCCATGCGCGCTTTGCTCTCAGTTGCCCTCTATCGAACATCTGCTACTTGGCTGTATGTCGGCTGGTTAAAAGTGCTTAGGTGTGCTGGTCTGCAACGTTTTACTCCGGCGGCAGAACAACCTATTTCAGGCCGGTAACTACCCAAAAAAAAAAAAACAGTCGCCAAAGACCAGAGGAAGGGATTCGACTTTCTGGTGCTCTTGGCCTCGTGGTGGATAATGAAACAAAGTCTTCAACACCAGTGCAGTGCAGGCGGCCCAGCTGGCAAGCTGGATCAGTGAAGAAGGGCAATGCTGGGTTCAGGTTGGATATAGCACTTGTCGGATTTATTCAGTCACTGTAACTGTTATGAAAATATCACCGGGTTCCTCTTTTCTGTTTCCCTGTTGTGCTCTGCCCTATCTCTGTAATGCAAACGCCAAGTTGGAATGTCGTACTCTTTGGTCCTATAAAGAAAACACGTATTCATGCACGTTTGCGAAAAAAGATTGAAGCAGAAATGGCATCCCAACTTGAAAGCCATACACGCTCTTATAGCGTTATCTCAGATTCCTCGCCATCAACTACAAACATCTCTCCACGTGTGCGGTTCCACAAACAGGGGTTATTCTAACTCGGCAACACTGTATCTGAACAAGTTACCTAACTTTTACTTCAACCCCACATAACTTTATTCTGGTTAAGTTTTACTTCAAGAGCACTGCAGAAAGTATTTGAACAATGTCAAAGAATAACTCTGCATCAGTTTTAACTTTACTGCATAGGAATGGCTTGGTGATTTACCCGTCACGGCAATAGGCATATACTGGCTTGTTGGCCAACCTCAACCTCTGCCAACAAGCCAGACATACTGCTTGTAAGTTCAGTTCAGTTCAGTTTCGTCAATTTTCATAGTTCAGAGTTTGTACTTTAAAGAATAAGAATTATTGAGCGCAATTATTTTCAGTTATTTGGGCTCACTAAGAACGCAACTTATAGCTCCAAAAGATAATTTCATCATCCTAGTTGGCTGACTCGTAACGTGCAATGAACTGAAAGCTACAGCTCCGTTAGACACAACATTGAGAGGTCTGAAACTTTGGTTTCAGAGAACTGGTGGTGCCTACCTAGTGCTAATGATCAGTTAACCCGAACTAATGTAAGATTGTCAATAGTGTCCAGTTAGTCATGTCATATCTGGCTGCCCAGTTATAGAAATGTTGTTTCAATTGTGGCGTGCTAACTGTTTTGGTATTATTATGAGTTGATAAGACTTGCCAATGTGTCAGTTGCACCAGGCTCTGAACAACTAGTCGTGCATCTCTTGACTTGGTAAGTGATTTCCTGCGTCAGAATATGCGCGCTTCGTCAGAAGAATCTGAACCTGTGGAGTCCTGCCTTTGAGTCCATTTCCTTTGACTTCTTAGCTTGCTGAATTCACCCACTGTCAGAATTGATCAACACCTGAAAAACCCTGCAGATTTCTATAAAAAGTGCACCCACCCCATATCTCATATTTCTACATCACAACAAGCTCGGCTCATCAGCGCACAACAAACTAACTCACAGGTCGAAACCACGTGGTAGAAGATTGCAACCCAATGGCATCCCAAATTGAGAGCCACCGCGCTGGCGCAGAGGTCGTAAAAGGAGACGCCACATGCAGGAAGGAGTCCATTGAGCTGCTAGAAGAGATCGGCCTGCCCAAGGGCCTGCTGCCGTTGGAGGACATCCAGGAGTTTGGATACAACCGCGACGCGGGTTTCATGTGGCTGGTGAGGGGAAGAAGAAGGTCGAGCACGCCTTCAAGAAGATCAAGCAGACCGTGTCTTACGCTGCCGAGGTTACAGCTTTCATCGAAAAGGGCAAGCTAAAGAAGATCACCGGCGTCAAGACCAAGGAGCTGATGCTCTGGCTCAGTGTTGTGGAGGTTTATGTTTCTGAGACCTCGCCGGAGAAGGTCACCTTCAAGACCGGCACCGGCCTCCCCGATAGCTTCGACGCCACTGCCTTTGCGCTCAGGGAGTAATCCATGTGTCAGTTGGGTTAAATGAAACAATATCCATAGCTCGGAGAGTCGTCAATAGTTACATATGTATGAGGCAATATCCATGCTTATATTAATCTGTTACAAATATGGTTGGATTAGTCTATTTCCTATGTTTGCTCGTGTGAGTTAATTTGTACATTGCAGAGTTTTTGCAAGTGTCACTTATGTAAGCGAATCTGTTATCTCAAGTTCCTGGCCACTAGTTACAAATGTTTTCTAGAGTAAAGTGCATGGCCGGTCCTTAAACTTGTTCAGCCCTGTCACCTAGGACTTCATGCTCTCAAATTAGAGTTTTGGCTCCTTAAACTTAGGTTCGGGTGTCAATTAGGTCATATACAAGTTTAAGAACCGGCCATGTACTTTACTCTATTTTTTAATACGGAAGAAAAGTTATAAATGTCTTTCCGTATCTGTACTTTGCCGAACAAAAGCAGCCAAAATCACAAGCCCGTCTTCCTCCTTTGCAAAGCCGGTAGCAGGTGGCGGACGAAAGCTAAGTGTGGCTGGAGACGTGAACGAGCTAGCATTTGCATTTAAATAGTCATCTACTCTCTTCATTTTTATTTATATGACGCAGTTAATTTTTTTCGTTACTTTGGTCATTCGTCTTATCTATAAATATTTGTGTAAACAACTGCATATTAGGTTAATCTTAAAGTACCTTTGACGATTGATTTAATGATACTGATTTCACGTTAAGTTACATAATTATATATTATTGATCAAAGTTTAATTAAAAAAATTAAATACACCATATAAATAATAACAGAGAGAATAACTTTTACTACATTATATATAACCCTGCCGTGGTATAACCACCTTTCAGCGTAGCGCCGTGCCGCCCGTGGTCGGGAGGTTAGACCGTTAGAGGCTCCACGTGGAAGTGGCTACCGCTGACAGTTGGGCTCCTGGTTGTCATGGCGCTTCTCTTCCACTGCCTCAAGGACCCCACCTGGCAGCCACCTAGGGCACCCCACCCTACTGGGGAACCTTATCCAGTTCGCCGCGACCCCAGACCCAACCCCTTTGCTCCGCCGGCATGGCGCCGCCGCTGCTGCCGGACGAGCTGATCGAGCAGGTCCTCCTCCGCTTCCCCCCGCACGAGCCGGCGAGCCTCGTCCAAGCAGGCCTCGTATGCAAGCGGTGGTGCCGCCTCGTCTCCGAGCCCCGCTTCCGCCGCCGATTCCGTGAGTTCCACCGCACGCCCCCGATGCTTGGATTTTCCTGCAACCTCACGGGCGAGTACGACGGATGCGAATTCGACATCGCTCGCTTCGTGCCCACTGCCTCTTGCTTCTGGCCGCAGGCCGACCGCCCCTTCTGGCGCGCGCTTGACGCCGCCACGGCCGCGTCCTCCTCTGCAAGGGGGACAGGCCCTTTTGGGAGGATGCTCTAGTGATCTGGGACCCCATCACGGATGAGAGTCAGGAGCTGCCCATTCCGCCCCGGTACACGCTCAGATGGACTGCGGCGGTTCTCTGCGCCCACGGCGGCACCTGCGACCACCTTGACTGCCACCGTGGACCCTTCCTCGTCGTCTTTGTTGGCACTGACCACATGGAGATCTTCACCTGTGTCTACTCGTCCGATGATGATGAGTGGAGCGAGCAGATCATCGTTCAGCATCACCCAGACTTCGTCAGCTCAGTGCCCACTTTGCTCGTGGGAAACGCACTCTACTTCGTGTTGCAGATGTATGACAAAATCCTGAAATACGACACGGAGACGCATGAAGTATCTTTGATTCAGTTACCACATGCATGCTCCGACTGGCAATGTGCTGCGCTTATAACTGCCGAGGACGGTGGGCTGGGATTCGCCAAAGTGCATGAGTCCAAACTCTACATGTGGTCAAGGGAAGTTACTCTTGAAAAGCGGATGGTGAATGGGTACAAAGCAGAGTAATCGAGCTCGAGACGCTGCTCCCTAAAGATGCCCCCTCCACCTCGCCTGACGTCGTCGGCTTCGCAGGTGGCATTGGTGTCATTTTCTTGAAAGGGGCGAATGGTGCGGTCTTCACAATTGATCTGAAGACCTATAAGGTGACAAGGGTGTGCGAGGGATATGACATCTGTACCATTGTTCCTTACATGAGCTTCTACACTCCAGGTATAGCTCTGCTTACCTTTTTCTTTTCAGTAATCGGCACGACATGAGCTGTATTTTCGTTAGTTAGCAACATGATAATAGGGTGATTGACTCAAGTGTATATCTGTCGAATATCGTGATCCCGTATTGAACTGGGTTGATTCTACATAAATGCCTATGGATTCATTCATCTATTGCTCATGTTACGCTAGCATGTTAGGGTCCTCACACCTTAGCCTCAGTTAGGTAGGTACGCTGCAGGAAGAAAAAAAAAAGTCAATACTTTGATGTGCTTGTATATTCCAGATCCATCTTGTCTATCTTTAACACATTTCATTGGAATTAGACAATTTGTGCACTGTGAATAATAAGTTATTGCCATCTTATTAGGCATTGAAACCTATCCTATTGGTTGATGAGAATTGAGAAAACAAGTGTGCATTGAGAGCACATTTGATTGCCTAATCAGCTAATTCTATTTCAAATTTTGCAAATTTCTGCAGCGTTGGGAACAGCCTGTACAAGTGATGGGCCAGGCACTGGTGCCTCAAATGCATGAAAAATTGAAGGTGCTAATGTGTGAGCTTATTAGTCAAGGAAAATCTGGGTACTCTGTTATTTGTTCTAGCTTTGCATGTTGGCTGGTCAATATCTTTCTATCTACCGCTAGTACCTATTTCTGTGAAATGAACGAAATGGATGTACTTCCATTATTCTGCTAACAGAATATGGGGCTAAACCATTTGGCATCAGTGATATAAGTGCTGGTCCTTTTCCGTTTTGGCCTTTAATGTTCTATTTTGTTATTAATTTTATTTTCTTGATCGTTGGCACCATACTCTATCAGGCTTGCCTCTAAGCTGCTGCCCATACATTATGTTACTTGATTTTATGACTATGTGTACGCCATTTCTCGTGCTCGCAACAAAAGCCAGAAACAAGCATATTATTCCTGCTTAACATATCTACTGAAACTGAAACAAAAAAAGAGAAAAAATTATGCTCCATGGTTCGATAGCTTTTGCGTAGAGTTCACCTGAAACATGTTAATTTGTTGTTGTGATGTCTTCTTTTGTGGTGAATCTGGTACAACATCCAAAGTCCATAGGCAAACCACAAGGGAAAAAAAAATGTTACTTCATCAAAGAATAAAAGTTCATCAGTTTTCCCTTCTGCGTGTATGAATCAATAATAACCTGATTACAGATAGAGTGGTATGATTTACTCTACAAGTCAATAGACTGGTGTTTAACTTCAGTTTGGTTTCATCCGCGTTCTTAGTTCAGAGCTTGCTATTCACAGAAGTGACGAGGGCAATAAGTTTTTTATATTATTGTTCACCGATGACCCAGAAATATACAACTCGATAATATAATTTCGTAAAGCTATGTTTTCATCATAATTGGTCGACATGCAAAACTTACAGCTCCATTAGACACAGCAAGGAGAAGTCTGAAACTCTTGATTTGGTTTCAGAGTGGTTCCTTGCTCGTGCCAGTGATGAGGGAACCCAACCTATTGTAAGGTTGTCAATTGTGTCAAAGCAGGTCGATCATCTCAGATGTCTAGTTACACGTTTGTTAATTCAGTTTTGGTTTGCTGACTGTTTCGATACTATGACATGTGAAGATTACTTGTGTCATGTTGCACAAAGAGGCTGACGTATACCTAGTTGTGCATCTCTTGATCTGGCCAAGTGGCCAGTGACTTTGTACTTCAGAATATTCTTGTGCTGGTCACAAGTCAGATTCGGTTTATTGTGTATCTGTTGCCACTAATGTCATGAGTTCATTTCCTTTGCCTTTCTTTGCATTGCTGATTGCACTCAGTGTCAGAATTGATCACCACTTGAAAAGCCTCCAAGACTTCTTTATAGAGTGCACCTGTATCTGAACTCATCGACAAGCATGCTTTTATCTGAATCTCAGATTCGCTGCCATCAGTTACAGACGTCTATGTCTGCACTTCGCTGAACAAAAAACAGAGGAACTGGTACCTCCTCTGCAACGCTATCATACGAAACACACTGCATCTGAACATATTTATATATTTACCTAATTTTCTACAATTGTAAGCACCCACCCCCGTGGAACTTTCAGTGCGATGCTGTAAGTTTGCGAAAAGATTTGGGATTCAACATTTGAATTTTCAGTACGTGAAGTCCCTGCTTTGGCAAAAATGGAACTGTGCCCCTGTATTTGTTGACTTATGTTAGAAAAGAGAACATAAACAATCTAGAAAAGAGAACATACTAGTCTTTGGTTCAACCAACTTCTGTTGGCACAAATCGCGAGCTACTTGTTACAGGCAGGGCACTTTTAATGCAAGAGGGGGTGTTCGTTTCGGGCGGCAAAAATTTTAGTCCTGTCACATTAAAGAGAATCTTGTCATTTAGAAGTACTAAATAAAGTTTAATTATAAAACTTTTTTGACAGATGGGTGCTAATTTACGAGACGAATCTAATGAGTCTAAGTAATCTATGTTTGCTACAGTGATGCTACAGTAACCATCTTCTAATCACGGTTTAATTACACTCATTAGATTCGTCTCGCGAATTAGTCCAGGGCCCTACAATTAGTTTTGTAATTAGACTTTATTTAATATTTTGAAATAGCAAGATTCTTTTTGATGTGATAGGGCTAAAATTTTTGCCATAGAAACGAACACCCCTGAATTGTACTCGTCTTTGCTTGACATTCAGAGAGAGATGCGACATAAAAAAAGCCAGGACGAACATTTCGTCTTCTCGATTGATACAGTTTTGTGTTAAGAGAGAAAACAGCATGTCCCTCTGCCCCCGTCGAATTCACTGGTATAAATGTTTAATCCAATCCTGCAGCAGCCATGTGAATTTTTTAGCTTGCCGTGAAATCCAGTGATGAATATGGCAAGCTAATACTGTACATCGATAAAGTAAGGTTGACATTTCAAGTTGACACTCTGCAATTTCAGAAGCAACAGGTTACTCGTGTGTGCCTGAATTTCATTTGGTTCGATATCGTGTTCCTCAAATCTTTTGGATGAGCAGAGAGCGACGATATCTTTTGTGAGCAATATTTGGTAACTTTAGAGCTACAGTGAATTGGGGAAAGGATCGCTGAACACCATTTAGCATGAGACTAGACACACATCTACATTAGGGGAAAGCAAACCGAAATTGATGTCCTGTCCAGCGACGCAAGATTGTTGCCAACCATCAGTTCCATTCCATAAATATGCTTAACAAAACAGTTGCCACCCTCAGTTCAGTGTTACTTCTCAGTGGCGGAGCTAGGTCCGATCTCTAGAGTGGGCCAAATATTAACTGGGTTAGTTTATGTGGGCCTAGATAAGGAAAATCGAGGGAGAAAAAAAAGAAAAAACCTACTGTAGCATGTGCTACAGTGCTAACAAAACATGTTGGGTTGGGCCTACCCCACCCTTTCGCTCCGCCCGTGTTACTTCTGGTATGAATTCGAAGCTTCATTTCTCTTGAAATCCGGAGCTTGCTGTTCAAGGAAACAACTACTAGCAATGTTCAGTTCAGTCGAATCACCGGTCATAATTCAGAGCTGGGCCTGGGTCACCGTCACCGTGGCCCTTCAATCCAAATATTTTCAAACAGCCTCCTAATTTGGATGTGGTTTTTTTATAAAATGGTCCCTTTAAACAAAGTTTTTCACTTTTGGACCTTTATAAAATGATTTCCAGGAATAAACTCTTTTTTTGGGCACCGAGCCTTTTGGAGACCAGGTCGCCAAATCTATTGGCGCCCACCTCCGAACACAGGCATGCGCGCAAATGCTGAAATGATATGATGAGCGCCAGAACCATTGGCGCCCAGGTCCGATAGGTGGGCGCCAAAAGACGTGGCGCCCACCCATGCAACCTGAGCGCCGTGGCGCTCAGAAAAGAGTCTATTCTTAGAATTGTTTGTGCTAAGGGTCTAAATACGAAAAATTTTAACCAAAAGGTCTATTTTGTAAAAAACCACTAATTTGGATTTGAGTTACTAAGTTAGGACCCTATTTGTAAATATCGCAATCCTGGGGCCCATTCGCAAACATTATTTCCGGGCCGGCGGCATGGAGCTCGGCGAGGTCCGCTTCCTGCCGGCGATCCCCGCTGGCCCCGCCTTCGAGCGTCCTGCCCTCTCCTAATTTAACTTCACGTGACTGGTCCCTATGGCCTCCGGCCCCGCGCGTGGGCCCCGGCAGAGCCAGCACGCCGATGGTGCGGTCACCACAGACGGCCAACCACGGCGACCGCCGCGGTGAGGGAGGAGGCGTTGACGCGCTTGGGTTCGCTTTCCAGCGAGACACAAGCAGCAGCCGCGCTTTCCAGGCAAGGATCCGTAAAAATGCACAACCTGTCATCTCTGCTCATCTCGCATGCGATTCGGTTGCCCCCTGGTCCCAACTCCCGAAGCAGGACTCTACCTTTTCTTCCAACTAGCCAAACACCCGTGCTTTGCTACGGATTTCTATAAGAAAAACATCCTAATCCGAAAAAAAAAACATGCAATCGATTCACTGTGAAACGAATTGCATTCTAACGCACAACAAATCAATTTCTCAAAAGTGTGTAGAGATTGTGTTGCATAAACTTCTAGACAGAAAATTTTCACCAACAGTAAAACACTTATTTAGCAAATAGCGACATTTCTTTCTACAAAATTTAGCAATTTTTACACTGCTCAGAAACATGAATAGTAACCGTTAGCACATCCTAAAATAGAAAAACATTAAGCTCTGCAACTCCAGCTCGCTAGAGGAGCTGACCTCTCTCGAAGGAGAAAAGAAATGATGAAGTAATAACGAAATAAACAACAAAACTCTGTAAGCTTGCAGCCCCTGAAAGTGTGAAATTGGGAGAACACAGTTGCTAGATCAAGAAGCGGAGCAAGATACATTATACAGAGCAACGGTAAGACAAAAAGGGAGTAGTGAATGCCGGAGCTGGCGTAACCTCAACCCATCAGATTTAGCAAATAAAAAAAGAGAGAGAAAATCAGGAACTTGCGCGGCGCGAGGTGAACTGCGTGCAGCGGCGGATCTAGCAGCTCGCTGAGGTGGCTCTATCGCCGGGTAGGCGGCTCGCGCGGGGGCAGACGGTGGTGAGCTCGTCAGGCGGCTCAGGCTCATGCGGGACAGGCGGAGACGGAGCGGCAGGCAGCGCGCGGTGCGATGGGCTGCCGACGGCGTGGCATGGCGCGGGGGGAGCTTCAGGGCGAGCAGCAACCGACGCGACAATGCTGTCCACCACGGCGGGTGGCTTCCCGAGGTTACGAAGGAGCTCGTGAAATCGAGATTTTGATGTCCACTCGACGGATTCGCGATGCCACACTGCCGCCGACGCCGTCCGAATACTCTGGAAGCTGGGCCTGGCGAAATTTACTCGCGCTCGCGGCGCAACAAGGCTTCCGATCCTATCCGTACCCTGGCCCCACATGTCGGCGCTCAACTCAACTGAGGAGAAGGAACCACGACGACGACCGCATCACCAAGACGTGTTTTTAAGAGAAGTAAAGATTTAGTCTCCCTTGTAAGTTGTATTCCACTTTACCGAAATGAGGTTTGATTGTTGGAAGAAATCTCAATGCCACAGGTGCTATTTCATCGAACTGGGACTTTTTTGGCTTTCAAAGAAAACATATTTGCCCATGAAAAAGAGTCCATTACAAACTTCAAATGAATCCTGCCTGAGAATGCTACTTGTTTGCTTGAAGAGCATATAGGAAAGTATCGTAGGAGAATATGCACATGTAACATTTTCACGAACATATAATGTAGAATCTCTCTTTTTCAGGTGGTGCTTGGTCCTCATTTTTCTTTTGCTAAGCCTCTCACATTTAGTTGAATATCAGGAACTGGTTTACACATTGTAAATATGGTCCAAATATAGACTGTGATTCTCATTACACAGAGTTGCCACCTGGTAAAATTCTCATATTTTAGGTAGTATTCTGTCGTTCATGTGAACTACCTACTATTTTAATATGTACAGCATATTGAGGAATTACAGAAGTGCAAAAAATTGGGGAAGTAGGACAAACATATGCCACGTTTGTCGATCAGGAAGAATATGGTGGACACGGTAAGTTCTCCTGAAGTAGCAGGCATCAGCATCTCCAGATTGCCTGCTTGACTTTATCACAAGGTATTGCAATGGATAAGATGCCATCAGCGTGTGCCTTTTGTTATGTGAATCCTGACGTGATATTTAATCAAGTCTCTCCTTCATTTGATCAAGCCAGCAGGAGAGAATATGGAAGTGATGGAATTATAGAAGCGCATGTTGCAGGGAAGATCTTGTGATAAGTTAAATAGATGGTCATGGGCCCTGTTTGCGCACCTTGTTCTTGGCTGGGCAGTCCAGTCCCGACTCAAGTGAGGCAACTCATTTCTTGGTCATCTCTGCTGTCTTCAGATACTGTTTTATTTTCATCTTGGTAAATCCCTTGAAAAGATGCGACTGAGTTCGGAGCAGGGACAGGTCAAGTTTGCACTCTTCAGCCACACGAATGTTCAGAGCAGGAAAGAGAACCGAATCAAATGATGTAACATGTCTTTGTACATTTCAAACCAAGAGGCGCCTTGTATTTACGATCAGCGATACAGATTGGATTAGCCTTGTGGCACACAAAGGTTAAGTTTCAGTGGTGTCGATGCCACTATTTTCAGATAATTCCCAAGACTTTATTTTTGGATATGGTCCAAGAACCTTGATATTGGGGCCTGACCTGCAAATCAGCGGCCGGTCGATATGGTCCAAGCCAAGATGCCTCTGCGAGCTTAGCGACCACAAATCTTCATAAGCCCTTGTGCAGGCGTAAAAGTAGAGCTAGGTAGCATAAAGTAGTTCGCATTGCAGATTTCATACATCAAGCAAGGCATGAACTTCCCTGCCCCTAAAGTGTGTTAGAAGCTAGTTTGATGCAGGACTCAAGCTGCTGGCTTCAGAAGCAATGGCATGCCCTGGTTTATTTGTATCTACTTGTACGCATGAAAAAGAACAAGAGAACTGATTCCAGAAATTCCAAGAAGCAAGGAACAGCCGAGTTGCCTACCTCTGTGCCTAGGAAAAGAACAACTATATGCCAATGATGTATGCTTCCATGCAAAGTTTGGATTTTGATCCGTTGAGTGTGTCGCAAGCATTGGATTTCCTTTTTCTTATCCCAGGTCTGTCATTCCTATATATACAGCCTACATATGTCCCCTTGCCTTCCACCGCTGATAACATACTCAACAGAGAAAGCACAAGACCCAAGCGTCCCCGACCCTTCAAGTTGAGGTAACCCCATCCTTTTGTCTCAGTCGTATACAATAACTTTAATATCTTTCATGTTTGTGTTTTATATCTAATTAACTTCAATATCCTTTCGTTTGTGTTTTATATCTTATTAAGTTTGTTTGCTAGCCATACAGTCGTATGCCTTCTCCAGGTCAATGAAGATCATACGTAGGTCTTTCTTTTGTTCCCTGTATCTATCCATAAGTTGCCTGATTAGGAAAATTGCTTCCATAGTTGACCTTCGAGGCATGACCTTCCATAGTTGACCTTCTAGGAAAATTGCTTCCATAGTTACTCTAGTAGAACTAATATAAGGTAAGCTTACTCGTTGTAAGGATCGTGTGACCGAGAGGGGGGGTGAATCGATGCACTCTAGAATCTATTTCCAAATACTAACTCCTAAGCAACTCCTAGCAAGTAGTTCTAGTAACAAGGTAAAGCGCACTAAGGAGTATCCTTAACTTATATAGCTAGTGGATATAGATAACACAAGCACACCATACTAGCAACCTAGCACAAGATATATAAAGCGGAAGACTTAAGCTAGGCAAGGCAAGGCAACTAGATAACTAGAGAACAAGGCAACTAAGATACTAGGCACACTAAATAGAGTCCTTATAGCTACTAGATAGGCTACAACAAGTAGGCACACGAGCAAGGCAAACAAGCAAGTCTAGTGAAGCTAGTAGGTACCAAGGTAAACACACAAGCAAGATAAGAGCACAACTCAAGTACTACAAGCAATCATATATAGAGCGATAAGTAAATGCAAGTAGTAAAGGAGAAGGGATAGAGAATGCTCATGATGTTTTCCCGTGGTCTCGGAAGGATGGCGCCTTCCCCTACTCCACGTTGGGCCACTCCCGCCGGAGTCTCGACCCCGTCCCTCCGCTCGATGGCGATCCCTCCTAGAGCACACTTCACCCTCCGAGTGAAGTCGCGGGCACGTCCCGTCGGGCTCGATCCCGGGTACTCTTCCGGAGGTAAGGCTCCGCACTTGATGCGTGCCAAAGGGCGCTCCACTAGTGATGCTTCTTTCGCACGGGAAGCTCCAAGACCGTGTACAAACTTGTGTCGGCTTCCACAATCTCCTTGGACAGCTCAACACCGACGCCTAACCGGTCTAGGCCTCGCCATAGACCAAGAGTAACAACCCTAGATGACTCTCTCAAGCCCACACTAGCCTAGAGATCAAAGGATGCAACTTGCTACTCTCTCAAGCACTAGGATCACTCCAAATCCTTCTCAAGTGCTTCACACTTCTCCCTCTTGGCTTCTTGGCAGCACCTCCCCTCTTTCCTGGGTCCAAGAGCACCTCAAAGAGGTAAACAACCGACTATATATAGGCCACCAACCTCAAACTAGCCGTTGTCCAAAAGTGCCCAGTCTGCGTGTTGACCGTACAATAGACCGTACTGTCCGGTCTCCATCTGACCGTATTGTCCGATCTTCACCAGACCGGCATCCAGGGAGTGCTGCTCCTCATCTCAAAGTAGACCGTATTGTACGGTCTCTAGGACCGTACTGTCCGGTCTCCACTTCTTCTTCAGCCAACAGAAACTTCTCCTTCTCTGTTGCTCTTCACCTTTAAGACCGTACCGTCCAGTCAACTGTCCGGTCTTCATTCTTCAACTTCCAGAAACTTCAGCTTCTCTGTCTGGAAAACTCAATAGAGACCGTACTGTCCGGTCCCTAGGACCGTACTGTCCGGTCAACTGTCCGGTCTCCATTTCTTCACTTCCAGACAGCCTTTCTGTCTGGATTTCCACTGTAGACCGTATTGTACAGTCTCCATGACCGTACTGTCCCGTCTCTTCTGACTTCGCAGCTTCGATCTTATTCTTGATCCTTTCTTCAAAACTTGATCTTCTTGGTTCCTTCAACCATCTTCTACCACCCTAGCCCCTGAGAGACTCACCATGCATCCAATGATCTCTATAACTAGTGTGCACTAAGAGAACCACCTCGAACCCTCTTGATAGTCCGGTTTTTCCTATGGACTCGAGCTAACATCTAACCAAGCAACACTCGCTTGGATCTAGCATGTCCTTAGCCTTGATCCATATCTTCTCCGCGACTCCATCAAGTCCGTTCTTGTGTCGATGAAGGCAACCAATCATCCTTTTCATTAAGTTCATGGTGTGTTGGCGTTCACTACCAACGGACGGAGCTTTCTTCATATGTGACCTATAAGATCTCACAAGAGTGTTAGTCACATTCATGGTTCTCATCCTATCACCAAAACATTCATACATTGGGGTTTCCCTAGCTCCAATGGTCATGAAGCTTACACTCGTTTATGTAGGACGTATGCAGGAGCCATGTCAGCGATCTTGGGTGCTTTTGCACCCTATGTGAAGAAGTTGATCACGGACATGACAGAAGAAGAAGTACATAAGATGCTTGGCGTCTCTAGTGAGATCAAAAAGCTGGAAAGCAACACGGAAAGCCTAAAGTATTTCCTTAGTGATGCCGAGAGGAGGCGCATCACTGACCAGAGTGTGCAAAGATGGGTGACGAAGCTTAAGGGTGCTATGTATGATGCCACTAACATATTAGACCTTTGCCAACTCGAAGCCGGCAAGAGGAGGGACTCTAAATGTGGCAACATGGGGGAGAATGTAGTGGGTTGCTTGCAGCCGTTGCTCTTCTGCTTGCGGAATCCTGTATTCTCATACAAGATAGGTAACCGCATCAAGGAGCTAAACCAGCAGTTGGATGACATCCACAAGGAGGCTAAAAACTTCAAGTTCGATATCAACCTCGGTTCTAGCCCAGAGTTGAGGAAGCCTATTGATGTTGAGCAATCTAGCCAAAAGATAACATCAGAATTCATTCAGTCAACCATTGTTGGTGACAAGATCGAGCAGGACACAAAAGAGCTTGTCCATGAGCTAATCACTAATGACAACCTCAACATCAAGGTGGTGTCAATAGTGGGCATGGGTGGCACTGGAAAAACCACACTTGCCCAGAAGATCTTCAAAGAGACAACCATAGATGGGCACTTCAGAAAGAAGATATGGCTAACCATTACCCAACACTTCAACAAGATTGATCTGCTGAGGACAACAATCAAGCATGGTGGTGGGGACCATGGTTGGGAGCAAGATAAAACGCTCCTCATGCGCACCCTCACCGACATCTTGTCCAAGGGAAGATTTCTCTTGGTCATGGATGATATGTGGGGTGTTGAAGCTTGGAACCATGTTCTTAGTGTCCCAATCATAAATGCGAGCCATAAACAACCAGGAAGTCGGGTACTAATCACTATAAGATTTGAAGATCTGGCATGGAAGATGCGAGCCTTCTTCCACCAACACCATGTCAACCTACTCAACGAAGAAGACGCTTGGTCCTTGCTCAAGAAACAAATATCTCCTAATCTGGTAAGTCTATATTAGTAATGCCATTATGTTGTGTCAATGATTAATTAACAATAGTAGCAAGCTGTACGTACACACGTACTCTGCTTTGAAATGTAGCATTCAAGGTCCATGTACAAGTTTAAGGGTGCTCCTTTTGCTCTCTACTTTACTATTTTTCCTTGATTCAAACGCATCCTAATTAATGTAGTTAAAATGACAACTATCCTGACTAGCAATTATTCACTCTGCTATACACCTTAATTTTTGTGCCTAAGTCCAGCGTATTCCAGGATTGGAAGGCGTGTGTAAATTCTTATCATTTTTTCTTGCTCATATACTCTTTTTGAATATCACTCCTAGTATTATTTTGTTTAATTGTTGCCTTTAAAACTCAAAAATAATATATTTCGCAAAGTGAAACAACCAAACTAGTGAAGCAGCGTAGTTCCCTAGTCTAAAACGTAATATTACCCTAATGCATGTACAAGTTCATGCAAAACACTGGTAAAATCCCTCCATTCTATGTGTAATCAATTCTGGTCGTAATATAGCATATTAGCATCCACTTTTAATATGTTGCCCATCATATGTTTTTTTTTTGGTTCAGTAAGGAAGGAAAAAAAATATTAATAACCTTTTGTTTACATAGTGGGAGCTTGAAAAAGTTGTTTTTTATGAATAATGTTTACACATGCAGTTGTCATGCCTTAAATGCATTGTTGCCATTAGCAGGTAACAGGACTTGATCGACTGAAAGGTATTGGAAGGGAAATTCTCAAAAAGTGCAATGGTTTACCACTTGCAATTAAAGTGATGGGAGGGCTTTTAAGCACTAGACATCCAAGTGAGCATGAGTGGCAAGTTGTTTTGAACCATCCAGCATGGTCAGTAGCTGGACTGCCTCCGGAACTGGACAACCGGCTCTACTTGAGCTACGAGGATCTTTCTCCCCAGCTTAAGCAGTGCTTTCTATATTGCTCACTCTTCCCTAAACATGAACAGATCATATTTATTAGTATTTCTAGCATGTGGATAAGCGAAGGTTTTATTCAATCTCATAGTGGTGGTAGTAATGATAATCAGTTAGAAGAAGTAGCATCTGAATACTACAAAGAGCTAATCAAGAGGAACCTTATAGAACCTGTAGAAGGATTTGAAGTCACTGGATACAAGTGCGAGATGCATGACGTGTCCGCTCCTTTGCTGAATTTATGACTAGGGAAGAATCGCTGGTACTGGTCCAGGATAGTCAAGCTAAAGTTGGTGATGGCACTAGCCCTGTTCGTCGTCTTTGCATAGGACAAACAATATCAGAAACAGAGTGGGCCATTTTACAAAAACAGAAGTCACTTAGAACATTAATTATAATGCCTAGCGCAAACATTAAGCTTGGTGATGCATTAGGTGGTATTTTCTCCTTCCTACGTGTACTATACATAGCGAAGGCAGACTCTGGTAGCTTGGCTCACACTCTGTGTAAGATGAAGCACCTAAGATACCTTGAGCTAGATACATATATATCTAGGCTGCCTGATGACATTGATAAAATGAAGTTTCTACAACACATTGTGCTAAAAGGCTGCAAAACGTTAAGTTATCTTCCCAGCAACATTGTGAAACTACGACGTCTAAGATATCTTGACATGAGGGGTTCGAATGTTAAAGTTGTACCCAAGGGGTTTGGTGGGTTAAGAAATCTTAGAAAACTTTATGGGTTCCCAGTACACATAGAAATCGATGGCAACGGGGGCTGGTGCAGCTTAGAAGAGATTGGGCCTCTTTCTCAGCTTCGAGATCTACAATTAGAAGGTCTAGAAAATGTGTCTGCTAGCTCGTGGGCTGAAAAGGCCATGGTTAGCCGCAAGGTGCACCTAGAAGTTTTGGAATTATACTGCAGTAGTAGCCGATACATCGGGACCATTGATGAGATCGAGAAGCAACAGCAGCAGCAAGCAATCGAGGAGATATACGAGAAACTCCACCCACCATCATGCATAGAGCATCTATGGATTGAAGGATTCTTTGGTCGTCAACTACCGAATTGGATGATGGAGCCGGCATCATCGCCTTTCAAGAGCTTGAAGTTTTTGCAACTGAAGGACCTTGCATGCTGCACCCAACTCCCTGACGGTTTGTGCCGGCTCCCCTGTTTGATGGTTATTATAGATGCACCAAGCATCAAGAGTATTGGTCCGGAATTCCAGGCGTCGTCCTCCATGGTAAGTGTGGAGGCGTCACAGCTGCACCAGCAGCTTTTCCTAATTTGACACATCTTTATATGAATGGTTTGTATGAATGTGAGGACTGGGAGTGGGCGGAGCAAGACGAGGACACAATGGCCATGCCTGCTCTGGTGGATATGAGAATCAATTACTGCAAGCTCAGCTGTCTTCCCCCAGGGCTCGCCGACAACAAGAGGCATGCTCTGAGAAGAGTGTGCCTGTACGATCTCCCCAACCTAGCATATGTGGACACCTTCCCTTCCGTTGTTGAACTTTATGTGTTTTACTGCCCAAAGCTCAGGAGGATCAGCGGTCTCTCCAGGCTGCAGAGGATAATGATCGTCAGATGCCAGAACCTGATGGTATTGGAAGGTGTGCCTGTACTCGATAGCCTCGTGCTAGATGAATGCACCATGGTGACACTTCCAGAGTACCTGCGAGGTGTAAATCCAAGGTATCTAGAGCTGATCTGCAGCATGGAGTTGTACAAGTCCTTATTGACTGATACTTCTACGGAGTTTGACAAGATCAAGCACATCAGATCACACAACATTGATTTTTACTCAAATCAAGATGAAAATTAGTGATTGCAGCACCGGATTGGAGATGATCCAGGTATATGTTCAGTTCAGGTCATTATTTTACATTATTTATCTTCACTACATCCTACCCCAACTTGCTTGGGACAAAAGGCTATGTTGTTGTTCTTGTTTATCTTCACTACCTCTTCTGTATGTTATTATACTTGCTTACGTGTTTTTTTTTCTTTTTTGGGGATTGCACTATCTATTGATTGATTAAACCATATGCGCAGTGATCCGTCTGCTGCTGGAGTTGCATTGCTTCATTTCCTTGCAATGCAAATGGAGGTTATGAGAGCTGTCCTGATCAAGTCTGTCAGACCAGTAGTAGAAAATTGCCTATTACATTACACAACCTGTGCAACGGTAAGCAGAGCCAAAAGTTTATTCAACCTCATCAATATTTTGTTTGTTTGCATTGGTTGTTTCGTCCGTCTGTTAATGACATACATTATCGCGCTGCAGATGGAAGGCCTACTATATCTCCCCATCACACACGCTGCCAATTTACCCTGCTGACTTGAGTTTCTTGCTGTGAAGACATATTCTTTGTGAAGCAAGCCGTTCTATGCGTGCATGTCAGGCGCAAAGACTTGGCTATACTCTGTCTCTATAGTAGCCTGTCTATTAATTGTAGACACAATTCTCTGTAAGCTCATGAGCCGTGGATCCGTGTTTGCTCCATAACTTGAGATTGCACTGGAAGTCCCAAAATAATATGAAGTCCCAAAATAATATGGCTCTTTTCATGTAACAAGACTATATGAAACTGAAACATCTCCGTTTCATAAGTTGATATACTGCGGGTTGTCGTCCAGGGATTGACGACCCGTCCGTTCGAGTGCCTGTGATGAAAGCAATTGTCAATGTTCAGTTGAGTCTCGTCAACTTACAGTATTCAGAGCTTGTTCCTGAGGGAACCTGCTGCTTTCAGATGTTATACATACCTGAACTCTGCTTTGCTTGTGCATCGACCACGTGGTGGGTTTGGTGCTGGTTCAGTCTACTGCTAATCTCGGTACCTTGGTCCTGTGAAACTTTTAACTAAGGACGAGTTAATGTCCATGATCATGCTGGAAGGAGAGAGCAGGTGCAAGGCTGCACCTCGGTCTCGACGTTCTGGACACCAGCTCCACGATATTTAGTTGCCTACGTTCTGGACACGAACCACTTGATATTGCATACATGTCTTGTTCACATGTAAATCACAAGGAGAAAATTAAATATATTGTTATCAAAGAAAATGAAGCCACGATGCATTGAATACATGTCTTGTTCACATGCAAACCACAAGTAGAAAATTAAATATGTTGTTATCAAAGAATAGCAATTCTTCCCATCGCAACACTATGAGACCTATCGTCTTGATCAATTTCAGCTATCAGTACTATGGTTTATTCTACTCAAAATTTACCGTATGCAGTATGCTGAATCTTCTTTGTCAGTATGGCGTTCGTCGGGATGCTGTACTCGTTGGAGAAGCTCTGCTGCGGTGTCCAGACCCTGAGGTATCGCTGCTGGCCGAGGTATATATTGCCGGTCCCAGCTTGCTGACATCAGGTTCCACATCCCTGGTTGTCCAGCGACACCAAGATTGCAGACCAACCGTCGGGTGAAAACAATTGGCACAGTCAGTTAAATTCATCAATGTTCAGAATCTAGGTATTTAAAGTTCACCCATTTCTAGAGTTCAGAGGTTGTTCAATTAACGTACGCTTATGTTTCAGAGTTCAGAGCTTGTTCAGTCGAATTATAGGATGTTATGGACTGGCTCCTGTGCCTTCGTTTGCGTAGTCAGCATGTACAAAATCATGCGCATTAATCAAATTATGCGCCATTACGCTTCCTTGCGGTCTCTCTAGAATCTGACAACGGTAATTTACTCTACACGGGCAGTAGGCATAAACTGCATTGTTGGACTAGCACTATACCACAACGTAGAATTACCGACTTATATTCTCCACCAGCCGTCAGTCGTTAAAGAATAGCTAGTTTCTAAAGGGTCGGTAATTCTCCATTCACCAACGAACAAAGAGTTGGTAAAAAATTTTACCGACGCCACTTATAACGACGGATGCCATAGGTCGATAACTCTTTACCGACATATATATGTCGGCAAGTGCACTTTTGCCGACCTATGGCTGAATTGCTAAAAGTGAACCGTGTGCAGTGTAGATTTGCTCCAGACCTATGCTGCAGTTCAGTTCAGTTTTGTTAGTGTTCAACCTTCAGAGCTTGTTCGTCGCACAAGTGTTAGCAGAATAAGTTTTAGGTGTTTTGGCTCACCCGTAACCCGAATTATAGTTATAGCTCCAAAAGATAATTCTGTAATGCTATTTCATCATCCTAATTGACCGACTCGTAACATGTACTGAACTGAAAATTATTAACTGGACACAGCATGGAGATGTCTGAAAACGGTTTCAGAGAACTGCTGGTGACTACCTAAGTTCTGGTGATCAGTTAACCCAACCGAGTGTAAGATCGTCAATTGTGTAAAGGTCGGTCATCTCTGGCTGCCCAGTTATAAGATTGTTGTTTTCAGCAGCGGCATGCTAACAAACTACTACCTCCATTTCAAATTACTTGACGTTTTTGACTTTTGTAAATCACGTTTGACCGCTCGTCTTATTTGAAAAATTTGTGCAAATACCATTTATCTTGTTATGATTTGTTTTTTTATTAGAGATACTTTACGTATGATTTATTTGTATTTATATTTGTACAAAATTTTTGAATAAGACGAGCGGTCAAACGTGATCTCAAAAAGTCAAAAGTGTCAAGTAATTTGAAATAGAGGAGTACTACGTATCAACTAGGCTCTGAACAAGTACTGGGGAAGTGGCTACAACTGACGAGTGGGGCCCTTGGTTGTTATGGAGCTTCACTGGCACTGCCTCAAGGGTCCCACCTGGCAGACACCCCCGGGGAACCTTATCCATTCCGCCGCGCCCCGCGACCCAAACCTTTGCTCCGCCGGCATGGCGCCGCCGCCGGACGAGCTGATCGAGGAGATCCTCCTCCGCTTCCCCCCGGACGAGCCGGCGCGCCTCGTCCAAGCGGCCCTCGTCTGCAAGCGGTGGTGCCGCCTCGTCTCCGAGCCCCGCTTCCGCCGCCGATTCCGTGAGTTCCACCGCTCGCCCCCCATGCTGGGATTCCTCTGCAACCTCGTGGGATTCGACCTTTTCGACGACGACGTGGCCCGCTTCGTGCCCACGGCCTCCTTCTGCTCGCCGTAGGCCGACCGCCCGTTCTGGCGCGCGCTTGACGCGCGCCATGGCCGCGTCCTCCTCCACGGGTTGGGCGATGCTCTTGTGGTCTGGGACCCCGTCACGGGTGAGGAGCACCTGCTGCCAATCGACCAGCGGTACCCGTCAAGCTGGTCTGCGGCGGTTCTCTGCGCCCACACCCACACCGGCGCCTGCGACCACCTTGACTGCCGCCGTGGACCTTTCATTGTTGTCTTTTTGGGCTCTGACCACAATGAGGCATTCACCTACGTCTACTCCTCCAAAGATGATGTGTGGAGCGAGCCGATCTCCACTCAGCAACCTCTTAACTATGTCGATTCGATGCCCAGTGTGCTCATCAGAAACACACTCTACTTCCTGTTGCATACGTCTAACAAAATCCTGACATATGACCTGGAAACACATGAAACATCTTTGATTCAATTGCCACCTGCATTCTTCAATTGGTTCCGTGGTGCGCTTATAACTACGGAGAACGGCGGTGTGGGATTTGCGACAGTGCATGAGTCCAAACTCTACATGTGGTCGAGAGAAGTTACTCCTGAATAGGGATGAAAACGGTGACGGAAATTCCCGATTTACGGACGATCTTTTTGGAAAAACAAGAAATGGGAAAAACAATTATGGAAAATATGAAAAATGAAAATGAAAACGGAAAATCTATACAGAAACGAAAATGAAAATGATAGAGAGATTTTTCGACCGAATGGACGGAATCGTATTACTTCGAAATTTTCCGTTAAAAATACCGTATACTGCAGTCTCCATTGGACATTTCCTTTACCCAACTAGCAAAAGCGGCAAGCCCAACTACCTCATGTGGAAATAATAGACTCGCATGGAATTAGTCATTATGATTTTGGCACGGTAGTGATTATCGTGATTTCTATCCAACTATAGCCGAGCTGACCCTCCATCGTGCCATGTCGCATGGACTTGATTACGCCAATATTTCCAATTTATTTAATCTCGTGTTGAGTGGTTGCATGAACACACGTCTTTATACAAAATGAATTGCAATGTTTATGTCAGTATGACTAGTTTATCATATATATTATAGCTCAGTATTTTCGATCACAATTATCGGCTTCCGACCGATATCGACATATTTTCGTTCTGATAGTTTCGCTTTCGATATCCCGACATTTTCGGTATCGTTTTCATTTTCAAGATTATCGGTTTCGATTTTGTTTTCGACTAAATAATATGGTTAGGAAATGGTAATGGTATTTTTCGATCGTTTCCGACCGTTTTCATCCCTACTCCTGAAGTAGATGGTGGATGGGTACAAAGCACAACAATTGAGCTCCAGACCCTGCTCCCTAACGACGCCCTCTTGTCCTAGCCTGATGTCGTCGGCTTTGCAGATGGCATAGGTGTCATTTTCTTGAGAGGGGCGAAAAATGTGCTCTTCACATTTGATCTGAAGAACTATAAGGTGAGGGAGGTATGCAAGGGACGCAACATCTATACCATTGTTCCTTACATGAGCTTCTACACTCCAGGTATAGCTCTGCTTTCCTTTCCTTTTCTTTTCTTTTCTTGTTATTCAGCAATCAGCACTAGCAATATTTTCTTTGCGTAGCAACATGATATTAGGGTGATAGACTCAAGAATAGTGTATACGTCGAATCTCGTGATCTCATATCAAACTAGGTTGATACTACCTAAATGCATATGGATTCATTCATCTACTGTACATATTACACTTGGATGTTAAGGTCCTCATACTTTAGCCTCACTTTGATGTGCTTGTACATTCCAGATCCGTTTTGAAATTCGACAATTTGTGCATGTAAATAACAAGTTATTGCAATTTAGTTACGCATTGCAACGTATCCTATTGGTAGACGAGAAAACAAGTGTGCATTGAGAAAAAAATTGATTGCCCAATCAGCTAATTCTATTTCAAAGTTTGCAAATTTCTGCAGCATTGGGAGCAGCTTGTACAAGTGAGGGGCCAAGCACTGGTGGCTCAAGTGCATGAGAAATTAAAGGTGCTCATGTGCGAGCTTCTTAGTCAACCAAAATTTGGGTACTGTCTGTTGGTATTTCCAGCTTTGCATGTTGGCTGGTCAAATTCCGGGTCAAGAAAAATTCGGCTACTCTGACTTCTTTTTAGTATTTCTAGGTTTGCATGTTGGCTGGTCAATATGTTTCTATGTATCTGCTTCCAGTACCGATTACTGTGAAATGAACGAAATGGATGTACTTCCATTATTCTGGTAACTGAATATGGGGCTAAACCTTTTGACAACAGTGATGAAGTGCTGGTCTTTTCTATTTTGGCCTTTAGTGTTCTATTTTGTTTATTAATTTATTGATCGTTGGCAACACATTCTATCAGGCTTACTTGATTTATGACTATGTGTCCTCCAGTACTCGTGCTTGCAACGAAAGCCTGAAATAAGCATATTATTCCCTCTTTAAATATCTATTGAAACTGAAACAAAGAAGTTTTTATGCCCCATGGTACCCTACATAATTTTGATTGGTTCGATAGCTTTTGTATAAAGTTAACCTGAATCATGTTAAATGTTGTTGTGATATCTTCTTTCGTGTGAATCTGGTAAGACATCCACAGGAAAACCGGATGGGAAAAAAATTATTACTTCGTCAAAGAATAGCAGTTCATCAGTTTTCCCTTCAGCACATATGAATTACCAACTTGATTACAGGAGTGGTACGTTTTACTCTACTAGGCAATAGGCACATACCAGTTGCCCCAGCCCAGCTCCTTTGGTACAGATGTTGGCTGTGGCTGGTATTTAAGTTCAGTTCGGTTTCATCCGAGTTCATAGTTCAGAGCTTGTTATTCACAAAAGTGATATGCGCACCGACGACCCAGAAATTAGAAATATACAACTTGATAAGATAACTTTGTAAAGCTATTTTTTCATCATAATTGGCCGACATGCAAAACTTCAGTTCCATTAAACACAGCAAGGAGAAGTTTGAAACTCTTGATATTGTTTCAGAGTGGTTCCTTGCTAGTGCCAGTGATGAGGTTGTCAACTGTGTCAAGCAGGTCGGTCCTCTCAGATGTCCAGTCATACGTTTGTTAATTCAGTGTTGGTGTGCTGACTGTTTCGGTACTGCTATGACATGTGAAGACTACTTGTGTCATGGTGCACACAGGCGCGCTGAAGAAGTATACCTAGTCACGCATCTCTTGACCTGGTCAGTGACTTGTACTTAAGAATATTCATGTGATGGTCACAAGTCAGATTCAGTTTCTTGTGTATCTGTTGCTACTAATGTCATGAGTTCATTTGTTTTGCCTTCCTTTGCAACTGATTGCACTCACTATCAGAATTGATCACCACTTGATAAGCCTCCAAGACTTCTTTATAGAGTGCACCTGTATCTGAACTCATCGACAAGCATGCTTTTTATCTGAATCTCAGATTCGCTGCCATCAGTTACAAACGTCTATGTCTGCACTTCACTGAACAAAAAATAGAGAAACTGGTACCTCTTCTCTGCAACGCCATCATACGATGCATCTGAACATATTTACCTAATTTTCTGTATGCATCAGTGGGATGCTGTAAGTTAGTGATCAGATTTAGTATTCAACATTTGAAATTTCAGTACGGGAAGTCCCTGCTTTGGGAAAAAATGGAAGTGTGTACCCCTGTATTTGTTGACTTATTTTAAATAGTCTACATATTTGTCTGAACTTTATGTCAGATTCGCAGGTTGGCACAAATCGGGTGATCATGATGGCAAATCGGGATCAGTGACTTCTCGTCAGAGGATCGCTTCCCCTGTTGGCGGGGTCGAAGTTGTTCATCAGGTACTTATACAGCCTTACAGGCAGCCCACTTTTCCCTCAAGGGAATCAGTGAATAGTAGTAGTTCTATGCCTCATCTTTGCAAGACATTCAGAAAGAGATACCACATAAACAAAGCAAGGGACGGAAATTTCGTCTTCTCGGTTGATTTAGTGTTGTGTTCAGAGGGAAGGAGAGAAGATCGCTTGTCCCCGCCCCTGTCGAATGCACTGGTACAAATCTTTGATCCAACTCTGCAGAAGGCAGCCTTGTCGTGAAGATTTTAGCTTGCCGTGGAATTCTGTAATGAATTTGGCAAGCTAGTATCTAATACTAAAGCAGGTGGACATTTCAAATTGACACACCAGTGCAATTTCAGGAGTGGCATAGTAATTACTCGTGCCTAAATTTCATTTTAGGCACAAGTAATTTAATCTCCCGTTGTTGTCCTGTCCAGCGACCCAAGGTTGTTTCCAACAGTTCCATTCGGTGATAAACAATTGCCAGGCTTCAGTTCAGTTTTATCTCTGCTATGAATCCATTTTTTTCTGTTGAAATTCTACAGAGCTTGCTTTTCAGCGAAAAAACAACCGGTGTTCAGTTCAGTCGAATCACGTTTGCTTTTCATAGATGCCCCATCATCGGCATTCATGGGATCCATCCGGCTCGCTGCTCGCATGTGCGAGCCTCAGACTGCTCATCAAGTGAAGGCAAACTCCACCAGCATGAACCTAAGAAAATTATGGCCCTACCACAGACAGGCTATTTCTAGCAACTTTCTTCATTTATATATTCTCTATAAACATAATAAATATTTCTACTTGAAAAAAAAAAGTTCAAATGCATGAAATAGATGTCCTGTCAAGGAAAACAAGATTTTCGGCTCTTAAATAATTATTCCCACGCACTTTAAAAAAATTTCCGTCAATTAAGAGCAAATGTTCTAGCTCTAAGAAAATAGTGTTCCAGCATGTGAAAACAAATGTTCCTTCAAGTAGAAAAAATGTTCCAACTCTAAGAAAATAGTGTTCCAGTGTGTAGAAACGAATGTTCTGTCAAGCAGTAGAATAAATGTTGTAGCTCTAAAAAATTATTGTTCCAACGTGTGGAAACAAATGTCGGGCATCTCTGTGCTTGTGGCGGTCTTCCTATCCTGTTATTTTCTTCATCTTGCAAACCGCTCCTTTAATGCGATCTACCCAACAATATCCTGTTGAAAAGAATCGACTGAGTTAAGAACCGATACAGGTCAACTATACATTCAGCATCTTCGGGGGAAAAAAAAAACCTCTACACTCTGCAGCCACATGAATGTTCTGAGTAGAAAAGAGAACCGAATCAAATCCTTGTACTGTACATTTTGAAACGGCGAGGTGCCTTGCATCTTGCGATCTGCAATATACATCAGTCATGAGGCATAAGTTTCAGTGGAATGCAGCAAAGTTCTCAGAAACAGAGGGTGCAGTAGTACAACTGAACAGTAACTCTTATGGCCAGCTTTCAGTTCACATTTGGCTTAACAAGACCTTAAAGGCAGATATTTATGTATACCATCGAATCGAACCAAGATACTGGAGAAGATGACCTTCAAATTAATCAAGCGGCCGATCGATATGGTCCGAGCCTAGCTACCTCTCTGAGCTTAGCGGCAACAAACCTTTTATTATGCAGGCGTAAAAGTAGCGCTTGGTAGGTAAAGCAGTTCGCGTGCATACATCAAGCAAGGCATAACCTCCCTTTCCCTAACGTGTGCTAGCAGGTAGTTCGATGCAGGACTCCAGCTGCTGCCTTCGATCAGAAGCAACGACATGAACTATTTTATTTTATTTTTATCTACTTGTACGCACGAAAAGAACTAGAGAACTGATTCCAGAAATGCCACGAAGCAAGGAACCTCCGAGTTGCCTGCCTCTGTATACCTAAGAAACGAACAACTATATTCCAACGATGTATGATTTTCCATGCAAAGTTTGGATTTCGATCCGTTGAGGGTGTCGCAAGCTTAGGATTTCCTTTTTTTCCTTTTCTTCTTTCATTCTGGTCTACCGTTTCTACATATAAAGCCCACACATGTCCTCATGCCTTCCACCGCTAATTGTATACCAAACAGAAAGAGCGCAAGACCCAAGCGCCCCCGACGAGGTAACTCCATCCTCCTTAGTCTCTTGCAACTATGCATACAGTTGTATACAATAACTTCAATATCTTTCCTGTTTGAGTTATATTTTTTATTTTGTTTGCTCGCTATATGCTCATGTATCCACATGTATTATCAACTAGAACGTGTATCTGCATGTTAATTTATTAAGTGGTGAAAACCCTTGTGAAAATCAAAAGAAGTAAAATAGCTAGACCTTGTATTTGGAGTTAGTGTTTAACTCGCTGCTATTTCTTTGACGTTAGTAGTCATTCCTATTATTTTTAAGATTTAACCCTCCATTTCTTTCTATATATAAGGCGTATTAGGCTAGGGGAAGTCTTTCAAGATATACTTTGTCCATTGAATTGTTTTTTTTTTTGGAAACGGTACATTGAATTTTTTTACATATACATAAATTGATACGAAACCGATGTTCTTAAAGTATATGTGAAATACAGGCCTCTTAATAAATTTTTGTACCCTAAACACATATGTAAGTTGACTGTTTTGGGAAAACTTAATGAACTTTGGCTTTTAATCCTTATATGCCCTATGTCTTTTTTTTTTTTTTTTGAGGGCCTATGTCTCGAAAAGAAGGGAGTAACTGTAGATCATCATTTACCCTTAAAATAAGCTATAGATCTAGTTAGAATTTGGATAGAGTGATCAAATACCAAATTCTAAGAACTCCGTTTAATCTGACACGGGCCCTTCATTACCGTGACTACTGATTATATGTGAAAGTTGGTAAAAACATATCCTGCCCGTAGTTATTCTAGTAGATCTTCTGTTGTTATTCTACTAGAACTAATATATGGTAAACTCTCACTCGTTTATGTAGGACGTACGCACAAGCCATGGCAGCCATCTTGGGTGCTTTGGCACCCTATGTGAAGAAGTTGATCACAGACATGACAGAAGAACAAGTGCACAAGATGTTGGGTGTCTCTAGCGAGATCACGAAGCTGCAGAGCAAGACGGAAAGCCTCCAGTGCTTCATTACTGATGCCGAGAGGAGGCGCATCAGGGACCAGAGTGCGCAAAGATGGGTGACCAAGCTTAAGGGTGCCATGTATGATGCAACTAACATACTAGACCTATGCCAACTCGAGGCCGACAAGCGGAGGGAGTCTAAATGTGGCAATATGGAGGATAATGTAATTGATTGCTTGCAGCCGTTGTTCTTCTGCCTACAGAATCCTATATTCTCATACAAGATAGGTAGCCGCATCAAGGAGCTAAACCAGCAGCTGGATGACATCCACAAGGAGGCTAAACACTTAAAGTTCACTATCAACCTTGGTTCCAACCAGGAGCCAAGGATGCATACTGATGTTGAGCAATCTAGCCAAAAGATGACATCAGAATTTAGTCAATCAGCCATCGTTGGTGACAAGATCGAGAAGGATACAAAAGAGCTTGTCCAGGAGCTAATCACTGATGACAACCTCAACATGAAGGTGGTTTCAATAGTGGGCATGGGTGGAATTGGAAAGACCACCCTTGCCCAAAAGATCTTCACAGAGACAACCATAGAAGGGCACTTCAAAAAGAAGATATGGCTAAGCATTACCCAACACTTCAATGAAATCGATATTCTGAGGACAGCAATCAAGCATGGTGGTGGAGACCATGGTTGGGAGAAAGATAAAACTCTCCTCACACGCACCCTTACCGATATTTTGTCCAAGGGAAGATTTCTCTTAGTCATGGATGATGTGTGGAGTGTTGAAGCTTGGAACCATGTGCTTAGTGTTCCAACCACAAATGCAAGCCATAAACAACACGGAAGTCGGGTACTAATCACTACAAGATTTGAAGATCTGGCATGGAAGATGCGAGCCTTCTTCCACCAACACCATGTTAGCCTACTCGACGAAGAGGACGCTTGGTCCTTGCTCAAGAAACAACTATCACCGAATCAGGTCAGTCCATATAAGTATTATGTTTGTGTCAAATGATCAATTAACAATAGTAGCAAGCTGTGCGTAGATATACACTCTACACACTCTAATTCGAAATGTAGCACCCTAGGGACATTTACAAATTCAAGTGCGCCCCTTTTTCCCTCTGCTGTTTTGGCTAAATTTAAATGCATCCTGATTAATGTAGTAAACATGGCAACTATCATGAATAGTTATTATTCACTCTACTGCACACCTTAAATTTTGTGCATCCACCTATGATGGTACTATTTAGTTAAACTATTGCCATTAAAATCAAAGAAATATCTATTCGAAGGATGAAATAACCAAACCAGTAAAGTAGTGTATTCCCGTTGTCCCAACTGAAATCTTAGGCTAATGTATCTGCCATTCATAAAAAACGGATAAAATCCCTCCATTCTATGTGTAATCAGTTCTGATTCTATTACAACGCCCACTTTTGATATGTTGGCCATCACATGGTTCTTTTTGTTCAGTAAAGAATAATGAAAAATAATAAATACTCACCTTTTGTTTACGTACAATGGAAGCTTTGAAAAAGTTATATTTTTATGAGTAATGTTTACACGTGCAACTGTCATGCCTTAGATGCATTCTCACCATTGGCAGGTTGACGGAATTGATCAGCTAAAAGGTATTGGAAGGGGAATTCTCAAGAAGTGCAATGGTTTACCACTTGCAATTAAAGTGATGGGAGGGCTCTTAAGCACAAGATATCCAAGCGAGCATGAGTGGCAAGTTGTTTTGAATAATCATGCATGGTCAGTAGCTGGATTGCCTCCCGAACTTGACCACCTACTCTACTTGAGCTACGAGGATCTATCTCCCCAGCTCAAGCAGTGCTTTCTATACTGCTCGCTCTTCCCTAAAGGTGAACAGATTATATTTATTCTTATTACTAGCATGTGGATAAGTGAAGGTTTTATTCAACCTCACAGTGGTAGTGGTGGTGGTAGTTCTAGTTCATATGATGATCAGTTAGAAGAAATAGCATCAGAATACTATAAGGAGCTGATCAAGAGGAACCTTATAGAGCCTGCTAGAGGATGGGAAAGCAGTGGATACAGGTGCATCATGCATGATGTAGTCCGCTCCTTTGCTGAATTTATGGCTAGAGAAGAATCATTGATGGTGGTACAGGACAGGCAAGCTAATGTTGTTGGTAGCACTAGCTCTACTCGTCGCCTCTTCATAGGACAAACAATATCAGAAGCAGAGTGGGCCATTTTGCAAAAACAAAACTCACTTAGAACATTATTTATAATGTCTAGCACAAACATTAAGCTTGGTGATTCACTGAGTAGTTTCTCATTCCTACGAGTTCTATACATCCGGAGGGTAGAATGTGGAAACTCTATTCACTTTGTATGTCGGCTGAAGCACCTAAGATACCTTCACCTAGAGGATACAGATACATCTAGTCTCCCTTATAACATCAATAAGATGAAGTTTCTTCAGCATATTTTTCTTCTAGGGTGCACGAAATTGAGTCATCTTCCTAGCAACCTAGTAAAACTACAACATCTAAGGTCTCTTGAATTAGCCGATACAAATGTTACTGTTGTACCCAAGGGGTTTGGTGGGTTAACAAGTCTTAGAAAACTTCATGGGTTCCCGGTACACACAGAAATGGATGGCAACGGTGGCTGGTGCAGCTTAGAAGAGATTGGGCCTCTTTCTCAGCTTAGATTTCTAAATTTACAAGGTCTAGAGAATGTGTCTGCAAGCTCATGGGCTGAAAAGGCCATGCTTAACAGCAAAGGGCACCTTGGTACTTTGGAATTATATTGCAGTAGTAGGAGATACAAGGAGATGATTGAAGGGGTTGAGAAGCAACAGCAGCAGCAAGCTGTGGAGGAGGTTTACGAGAAGCTCCGCCCTCCATCCTGCATAGAGTACCTATTTATTGAAGGATACTTTGGTCGCCGACTACCGAATTGGATGACGGAAGCAGCATCATGGACTTTTACAAGCTTAAGGATTATAAGGCTGGAGGACCTGGTTTGCTGCACCCAACTCCCTGATGGTTTGTGTCGGCTCCCCTGTTTGGAAGTAATGGACATTCTAGGTGCACCGTGTATCAAGAGTGTTGGTCCTGATTTCCAGGCGTCCTACTCCATGGCAATGAGTGGAGGCGTCACTACTGCTACATCAACAGCTTTTCCTAATCTGACGTATGTTTACTTTCTTGACTTGTGTGAATGGGAGAACTGGGAGTGGGCAGAGCAAGGCGAAGGCGTGTCTGCAGAAGCAGTAGCCATGCCTGCTCTCATGGAGATGACAATCGAAAACTGCAAGTTGGGCTGTCTTCCTCCAGGGCTCGCCAATAGCAAAAGGCATGCTCTAAGAAGACTGTACATATACAAACTCCCCAACCTAGCATATGTGGACACCTTCCCTTCCGTTATGGAACTTGAGGTGTTTGACTGCCCAGAGCTCAGGAGGATCAGCGGTTTCTCCAGGCTGCAGAGGATAATTATCGTCAGATGCCAGAACCTGAAGGTGTTGGAAGGTGTGCCTGAACTAGATAGCCTCGTGCTAGAGGACTACACCATGGAGACACTTCCAGAGTACCTGCGAGGTGTGAACCCAAGGTATCTCAAGCTGACCTGCAGCATAGCGTTGTACGAGTCCTTACTGACTGATACCTCCTCGGAGCTTGACAAGATTAGACATATCAGATCACGCAACATCTATTTTTAATCTCAAATGAAGATGACTGGAGATGATCCAAGTATTGTTCAGGTCAACGCTATTTCACATTATTTATCTTTGCTAGTACCTCTTTTGGATGTTACTACACTTGCTTACATGTTTTTTTTCTTTTGGATTGCATTATCTGTTGTGCAGTGATCCGTCTGCTCTGCTGCTGGAATTGATTTCTTCCTTTCCTTGAAATGCAATGGGGATTATGGGAGCTAGCCTGATCAAGTATGTCACACCAGTAGAGGATTGCCTACATTGCATTAAGTGCACAGCGGTTGGTAGAGTCAAAACCTTATTGGATCTTAATTTTTGAACCATTTGCTTGCTTAGACTGGTTGTTTCCCTTCTGTTAATGGCATACATGATCGTGCTGCAGATTGATCCTGTGGAAGGCCTACTATATCTCCCCATCACAAGGGCTGTAGACTGTTTCTTTTGTGAGGCAAGCCGATCAATGGGTACATGTCAGGTGTAAAGAATCGGCTGTATTCCGTCTCTGTATTAGCCCATCTATCTATTGATGTCGCCGGTGTGTGCTATATATATCAGACACAATTCTCTGTAAGCTCATGAGCCCATGGTGTTTGTTCACTCCATAACTTCAGAAAGTCCAAAATTAATATGGCTGTATGTATTCATGTAGCATGACCCTGCTCAAGAACATATGGCCATTTGAAACTGAAACATCGCACTTTCATATACTGCTGCCTACTACTGGGTAGAGCTGCTGGCCGAGGTACTGCGGGTCCCAGTTTTGCCGACCTCAGGCTCTTTCACATACTCCTACCTTGGATGTCCAGGGATTTACAACCATCCATTCGAGTACGCCTGATGAAACTCATCAATGTATGTACAGTATGCAGAGCTTGTTCTGGATGGAATCTGTTCTTGAGAGAGTACATCAACTCTGGTTTTTTGCTTGTGCATCGACCAAGTTGCAGGTTCTCGGTGTACGCAGCTTTCTTGCTGTCCTCTGTTCGCTAGGATAGGTAGCCCACGGTGGCGATGGTGAAGGCCAGAAGTCACGACGTCGACGAGTCGACGACGATGAGACCCCCTACATCATTGGCATGGCTGCGCGGCAACAAAATCCCAAGCTCCGCACAGAAAATTACAGCCGTACCGGTGGAACGCCGGTCGCCGGCGTACAGGTGTGCTGGCTCTTTTGGTACTGCTATGACATGTTGACATGTGAAAACTACTTGTCTCATGTTGCACACGGACGGTGAACAAGTACACCTTCATTGTGCATCTCTTTTGGCATGGTCAGTGACTGCCTCTCGCACGACGTGAGCGTCTGCTCAGGGCATCCCACGCCATACGACAATCCGTGGTGTCTCAGTCCTCAGGCGACCAGGAACACGACGGACTGGCCGACGTGCACGTCGAGCGAGTCGCAGACATTCTGGACCAGCCTCAGCGTGCGGTTTTGGATCCTCAAGTTGATGGAGTGGAGGATTTATTCGAGGCCGGTATCGCAGACACCGAACAGGAACGCCTCCCATCATTCGAACGAATGATCAGTTGATGGAGGTCTCGTACTAATTCCTCTGCTTTGCTTCCATCATGAGGCCAACAATGCAAACAGGCAGGTATCAGGGTTCCATGAACGAACGAGAAGTTGCAGCAATTCGATTTGATTAAAGTTCAGACCTGCGTCATGGAGAGCTGCGTACGGAATTGAGTATGCTACATATCTTTGATCACCAAAGAAACGTTACAGACTCTATGCCCGGTGGCTGCGTTCCGGAATGACAGCCGATGTGTTCCGGCACGCCAGGAGCACCACCACCACCTGGCCCTTACTGACTTGCTCCTCTCCCTCTGAGAACGTGGAGGTTGAGTCCATGTCTGCAGTGTTTGGAATGCTCCCTCAGCATGCCAGGCAAGAGCGTTAAAACTTTCAGGTTTTGGTCAGCAGAAATGAAATCAAAATGCCATGTTAGAGCGACAGCTGATTGGGTGACTGGATTGCATAATGACCTACCCTGCATTTCAGCCCCGGTGAAAAGTAGCAGCTCAAAAAAGAAACACGCTGCCATGAGATGCATCCGGCTGCAGAGTAGTGCTCCAGAACAGTCAAACTGCGCCTTCATGTGAAAACAAGCTTCTTCTGAAGTCTGAAGCGAAGAGGCTGTCAGTTGCTACAGAGTGAATCGTTATGCCGATCCCTTCACCATGGGCTCATCAGCTGCGGCCACAGTATCAAGGAGTAGGTACTGATCTCCTTCCGCGAGCATTGCAAGATTTACAAAAGTAGACAGATTTGGGTGATATCTTGGTTTGTCTCGCACTCTCATTTCAGGATGAGTTTTCCACATCCACATAAGTGAATTACGTGCCGCACACACATGACGATTTGATAGTAAATTATAGACTTATCTTCACACTTATAAAATGCCCCACAATCCACTTCAATTACATCCCAACACACAGCCATGATTTTAGGCGAATGTCATATTGCCAGTATCAATCGATTCTTATACCATGTCTCATCCATACATCATCAGGGATCCTACAAGAAAGACACACAGAAAAATGGAACTTTCAGATAGGGGAACAGCACCGTGCAAGAGAAGAGGTACATCATTCAGTATATCGTTATGCAATTCCAACAAGTTGAGAAAAAGGAATTTACTCGAAATCTTTCTCGTCTGATGAGACTAAGACCTCACAACCCTTATTCTCCAGCTTGCTAGCGACTGTATTTTCCTGGTAGCACCCTACAGGCATCATGATGAGCTTCACCTTACTGAGATACTGGAGCAATGACAACCCCTCAGGAAGGTAGCCCAAATTGGGGCACTTGCAAAGTGTTAGCTCCTCAAGGTTGGTCATGCCCCCATCCTCAATTTTCCAATCCTCCACTGCAAGATCGTGGAGGATCAATAGTACGAGGCTAGGAAAGCTGCCACGCTTGCAAGTTATGACTGACCCTGTGTATGACTGCTCTCCTATCTCAAGCACTCGGAGGCTTTGCATCCACAAGAGCTCCAGTAACTTCTGTTCATTGCTGAGTGCACTGCTGCAGCATATCTTCATCACTTGAATATCTCCCACCGATTCCAAGCTTGTGAGGTGGTTGCGGAACTTATGCTCTCCCTTGCATCTTCCCGCAATTTCCAGTTGATTAACATAGCCATGGCCATATTTCACCCCAAAGCAGTATGAGAGGTTGGGTTTCCTAACCTCTGATAATTCTTGATTTGTACCTTTCATTATCTGTTTCAAGGCATGGATGGCGGAAGAATGATAACGGCCGGCTGCAAAGAATACTGTCATATGCACCTTAGACTGTGAACTGATCATTGGCACAAGCCAGAGTTTAACCCAGGAGATGTGCACATGTCTCAGCGTTGGGATCGGCCACAGCGTGTCTGGCAATGCCCATAATATTCCACTTGAGGCGTCCAATGTCTCGAGGCTCAGAAGATTCCCAATGGTTAGGCAGACTATAACAACTTCTGCCACCCAATCCAAGATACTTCAAATATCGCATCTGACAAATCTCGTCGGGTAGGTAAACAGACTTTCTAGACCCATGCAAGTAAAGCACGCATACATGATGCAATGAGTCTAACATTTTGGGTATATTGGTATGGCCAAACTCACAGGTTACCATGAAGTCTAACAGGGTGCAGAGCTTTCTCTTGGTGCTGCCAACTTTCTTTTCTAGGATGACATGGAGAGCCACACGATAAGCTTTCATCTCCTCATAGTAGTCTGCCTCCATGTCCTCTGCATTATGACAATCTCTGATAAGCCCTACTCTTCGAGCTCGTCCAATCCCCCAATCACGCAGGACGTCGTGCACCTTGATCAGCAAGATCCTCCCAGAGTGCGTCCGTTTCTCCACTTGGACCATGCATCGTTGTACCAGCTCGGTGACATACCTGATGGCTACTTACTCACGAGTGTGTCCTCTGACAAGTGGGATGAAACCCTCTTCAACCCACAGATTAGATAGAACCTGCACATTAATGGGTGTCTTCGGGGAATGACGTGGTGTACATGAAGCATGACCTCAGATGGGTCGGCATGTCATAATAACTGAGATCCAATATGCCACCAATGATCCTATCGTTTATTATCAAATCATGCCAATCCATACTGCTTGTTAACCTTCTCCACTCAGCAATGTCAAGATTCCTTGACAGGTGCCCACCTAAGACTATAAGAGCAAGAGGTAGGCCACAACATTTCTTTGCAAGATCTTTGCTCACCTCCTTCAAATCATCCAAGTTTTGCCTCAGAACTGCAGGATAATTGTTACTCCAGCCATTCAAAATGAATTCTGGGAGGGCCACTCTAAGAAGCAATTCGGTGCTTTCTTCTTCATTCAAGAGCTTTGGTGTGTGTATTCTCTTCCTTGCATTGGGTTGCCTTGCAACAGTCTCATTCCGTGTGGTCAGAATGACCCTGCTGCCATCCTTGTTGTCAGGGAAGGCATCACTAATCATATCCCAGTCATTTACTCTCCAAACATCATCCAACACTATCAAGTACCTTCTTATCTGTAGGAAGTCATAAAGCATCTTTTTCACCTCACCCTGAGTCTTCTTCTCAAGCTCTTCATCTTGCCGGTCCCCTTTGATACACTTAACCATCTCCATGAACAGATCACGAGCTACAACTCTCTGGGACACAGTTATCCAAGCCTGGACTTCAAAATGTCTGTTTACTGCACCCAAACCATACACTGTGCTAGCCATTGTCGATTTGCCAGCCCCACCGGGACCAACTATGGAAAAGACAGATAGGTACATGTTCTGTCCGTCCAGCAAGTCATCCAATCTGGTGATCAAATCCAATCACGACCACTTGCTTACGAGGTCGGGATCGGCTGATCGCCAATGTTGGATGGCATCATCCTCAGTGACGAAACTTTGCTCTTCTTTTTCAATTGTAGTAATGACACTGTTTTGTCTCTCAAAATCCTCGAAGATAGTTTTCATCCTTGCATTTGCTGCATCTATCCTTGCTCCTATCTTGTGGAGATGAATCAGACAGACAGGGAAGCAAGCACATTTGGAAAAGACCCTTATGATGAAATTCTTTTGATCCCTTTGCCTCTTCATGATATCGGCAGTGGCAATGATGTCTTCAACCTCTTGCACAACCTCCTGAACCTTGGAGACCAGGTTCCTGGCCATGGGACCACCCCTCATCATTTTGTCATCCAATTCTCTGAGGAAGGCTCGCATGCTCAGAAGTTGATTTTGGGCTGACTCCAGTTTGTTAGAGATACTGCACAAGTATTTGGCTTCATCAATGGCATAGCTACCGCCCTGTTGCAGCACCGTGGAAACAGCCTGTTGTGCCATCGCCCTTGCTATATAAAACTTAACCTGCAAAAGGACATATCCACATAAAACTTGAATATTCCACCATGGAAGCTTGATTGTCTAAGTTACTTTGCAACTACAAAATCAGTTTTCATGGCACCATCATTTATTGAATTATCCAGATGGGGAAAAAAAACTCCTAGTTCATCATTCTGAAACTGCATGTTTTCAGTTCTTAGGATGTACGATACGAGGATTTTTTATTTCAAAATAGAAAAGTCACAGAACATTTCAGTTCTTAGTGGATGGTCTTTTGTTCTCATATAAACTGAGATGTTTTTCTTGTGTAAGCAACCATGTGCTAAGGTTTCTCTGTCTTAATCGTATAATACCCGACCAGTTCCATTGTTTTAGTGTCTTCCCCCATATATCGGTAACTTGTCTTGACATGAAGCAACTCTTCTATTAGAAATCAATCCTTCTGAGGGGAAAAAACACTAAACATCTTTCTCAACTTCGGCTACTCAAAGATGACAAATTTTAATTATAAAAAAAAAAGATGATAAATTTCACAAGAAACACAATAACCATCTTTCTCAACTTATGCTCCTCAGAGAAGATAAATTTCATAACTGCTACACTTACCACGAACCTGCAAAGTTCAGCTGTGCAAGAGTATGCTCCGAAGCTCCCAAAACCTACACAAAATTATAAATTTGGCAGAAGATTGCAAATAAAACTTGGAAAACTTGATATGTTCACAAATGAGTGCGATGATGGTTCTAGCTAGACGATGATTCTGACCTTTAAATAAATGTTTCTCTCAGTGAATTTTTGCAGAACTGGCAAATTGATGCTGTTGTAGTCTGCACTTTCGCAGCTCAGTGGGGATGATGAAAGAGGCGCTTGGTTGCAAGAAAGATTGACTGTTTGAGCTTCTGATGTGTTGCTTCGGCGGTGCAACCCTCTCTCCTACGGATGAGGGTGTTGTAGGAATCCACCTCCCAAGTTTGAGGCTATGCTAATTAATCTCTACCAAGGGGAGGAGGAAGTGGAAACTGTGTTGCCTAGAACCATTCTTTCCCGGGGCAGCAAGTCGGTCCGCAATTGCTATATCATACCGATTACTGAAGCTCTCAAAAGTTGTCCCTCGGGTATTTTCTCTAAGCTTTCTCTAATGCCTCCTACCTTCCTATTTGAGGAAGTATTGCATCACAGCAAAATATTGCGGCCGGGAAGGAAACATCAGACTGACCTCCGTTTCTTTGAGCGCCACCAGGATTGAGCGCCCCCAATGACCCCATCTAATCGACCCCCTAGAGCCGCCCAAGGTCGGAATATACGGAGAGCGGGAGCGTCGTCACCGGCCGCCATTGCTGCCGGAGAGGAAGGAGAAGAACGGAGACGAGAGAGGATAAGAAGGGGACCCCACGTGGAAGTGGCATCGATGTACATATGCTCGCTGACTAGTGGGACCCTAGGTCGCCGCGGAGCTTACAAGTCAATAAGGCGTCATAGGCCCCCACAGACAGAAGAACCGTCCCCACAGAACACAAGCCGCGGGTCCAAGCCCCAGCCCTTGGCATGGCGCCGCCGCAGCCGCCGACGCCGCTGCTGGACGAGCTGTATATTTCCAACTGCAAACAGCCAGCCACTCGGTTGCAGTGAGATCACCACCGAACTAGGTCGCCATTGCAAGATCCCGGTTGGATTTTTAGAATTAAAGATCCCGGTTGGATTCAGAGCAGGTCCGTACCTACCAGCAAAGCAAACTTCAAGTCTGCACTCTGAAGCAGGGCACAGACATGTTCAGAACAGGGGAGCGAGCCGAAACGAATGACCCTGTTTTTGCAATCTGCATGCAAATTACTCATTTCTCAGGGCAACGTCTTGTGGCTTCAAATTGGTCGGATATGGAGAAACTTGTTAATTTATTTCAATGTTGTCATTTGGATACAGTCTGGTGGACACTAAAACCATACTATACGCCTGAATGAGTAATTGTGAATCATGAAGCGACAATGCATTTGCATTTGATAACACGTCAATGGATAGTGAAGGACATTGAGCTTGAGCCTGCGGCCTTGTCCATAGGCAAATCACGAGAAGAAAAATACAGATATTTTCATCAAAGAATAGTGACTCTTCTTACTACCATATTTGAGAGCTATCGTCTTGATTTCAGCTATAAGTACTATGATTTATTCTACTCAAAATATAAAGTATGCAGTACTCGGAGACATTGTATGCTGAATCCTCTTATTCAGTGCGGCACGGCAGACCAACGGCTCTGCCACAGAGTATGGCGTTCGCCGGAATGCTGTACTCGTTAGAGAAGCTCTGCTCTGCCGTCCAGACCCTGAGGTATAGCTGCTGGCCGAGGTATGGCCGGTCCCAGCTTGCCGACCTCAGGTTCCACATCCCCTGGTTGTCCAGCGACCCAAAGATTGCCGACCATCCATTCGGGTACACCTGATGACAACGTTTTGCCAGAGTTCATTTAAAGTTCATCGGTGTCCAGAATCCAGAGATTGTTCAGTAAAGCTCAGATTCTCAGAGTTCAGAGGTTGTTCAGCTAAAGTTTGCTTACGTTCAGAGTTCAGAGCTTGTTCAGTGGAAGTTAACAGATGTTCAGTTTCAGAGCTTGTTCAGTTTAACTCACCGACATTCAGAGTTCAGAGGTTGTTCAGTTAAATTTCAACAATGCTCAGAGTTCAGAGTTTGTTCAATGATCAATGTTCAGAATTAAGAGCCTGTTCAGTCAAAGTTCATTGATGTTCAGAATTTAGATCAACTTTCAAGTTTGCCTAAACTGTGTGCCTTGTTTGCGCATCGACCAAAGTTGTAGGTTTTGCGGTTGTTCTCGGTCCATTGCCCATTGCCGTACCTGAATTCAGTGAAAAGTTGAAGGATGAGTAGATGTTTTCCATTCCAATGTTCATGTCAGAAGTGAATAACAGGACAAATTTCAGGCTTTGTTGCTCAACACCCAACAACCCAGAAGTCGTAACCATCCAGGTGCCAGGACTGAAGCTCGTTCCAGGTGCCAGAACTCAAAAAACTCGTGCAGGTTGAGCCTGACCACGGGCGTCCCCTGCCGGGGCGCTCCACCGTCAGGCCTCGCCGGGACGCTGTTTGCGCACTTCGTTCTCGGCTGTGCATTCCCGGCCGAGTCCCACTCGAGTGAGGCATCTGATTTCCTGGTCATCTCCTCTTCTTCTTCTTTTTTTTTTTGACGAATTTTCGGTCATCTCTGTGCTTGTCGCGGTCTTCCTACCCTGTTATTTTCTTCATCTTGCAAACCGCTCCTTCGTGATGCGATCTACCCAACAATATCCTGTTGGAAACAATCGACTGAGTTAAGAACCGATACAGGTCAACTCTACATTCTGCATCTTCGGAGGAAAAAAAACCTCTACACTCTGCAGCCACACGAATGTTCTGAGTAGAAAAGAGAACCGGAATGGAATAACGTAATCTGTCCTTGTACATTTTGAAACGGCGAGGTGCCTTGCATCTTGCGATCTGCAATATAGATCAGTCATGTGGCATAAGTTTCAGTGGAATGCAGCAAAGTTCTCAGAAACAGAGGGTGCAGTAGTACAACTGAACAGTAACTCTTATGGCCAGCTTTCAATTCCCATTTGGGTTAACAAGACTTTAACGGCAGACATTCATGTATACCATCGAATCGAACCAAGATACTGGGAAGCTGATCTTCAAATCAAGTGGCCGATCGATATGGTCCGAGCCTAGGTACCTCTCTGAGTTTAGCGGCAACAAGCCTTAATTATGCAGGCGTAAAAGCAGCGCTAGGTAGGGAAAGTAGTTCGCATGGCATATTTGCATACATCAAGCAAGGCATAACCTCCCTTCCCCTAACGTGTGCTAGCAGGGTAGTTCGATGCAGGACTCCAGCTGCTGCCTTCGATCAGAAGCAACGACATGAACTAATTTATTTTATTTTTATCTACTTGTACGCACGAAAAGAACTAGAGAACTGATTCCAGAAGTGCCACGAAGCAAGGAACTTCTGAGTTGCCTACCCCTGTACCTAAGAAACGAACAACTATATTCCAACAATGTATGCTTCCATGCAAAGTTTGGATTTCGATCCGTTGAGGGTGTCGCAAGCATAGGATTTCCTTTTCCCCTTTTTCTTCTTTCATTCAGGTCTATCATTTCTACATATACAGCCCACACCTGTCCTCGTGCCTTCCACCGCTAATTGTATACCAAACAGAAAGAGCGCAAGACCCAAGCGCCCCCGACGAGGTAACTCCATCCTCTATAGTCTCTTGCAACTATGCATACAGTTGTATACAATAACTTCAATATCTTTCCTGTTTGAGTTATACTTTTATTTTGTTTGCTCGCTATATGCTCATGTATCCACATGTATTATAAACTAGAACGTGTATCTGCATGTTAATTCATTAAGTGGTGAAAACCCTTGTGAAAATCAAAAGAAGTAAAATAGCTAGACCGTGTATTTGGAGTTAGTGTTTAACTCGCTGCTATTTCTTTGACGTTAGTAGTCATTCCTATTATTTTTAAGATTTAACCCTCCATTTCTTTCTATATATAAGGCGTATTAGGCTAGGGGAAGTCTTTCAAAATATACTTTGTCCATTGAATTTTTTTTTTTTTTTTGAAACGGTCCATTGAATTTTTTTACATATACATAAATTGATACGAAACCAATGTTCTTAAAGTATATGTGAAATACAGGCCTCTTAATAAATTTTTGTACCCTAAACACATATGTAAGTTGACTGTTTTGGGAAAACTTAATGAACTTTGGCTTTTAATCCTTATATGCCCTATGTCTTCTTTTTTTTTTTTTTTTTGAGGGCTTATATGCCCTATGTCTCGAAAAGAAGGGAGTAACTGTAGATCATCATTTACCCTTAAAATAAGCTATAGATCTAGTTAGAATTTGGCTAGAGTGATCAAATACCAAATTCTAAGAACTCCGTTTAATCTGACACGGGCCCTTCATTACCGTGACTACTGATTATATGTGAAATTTGGTAAAAACATATCCTGCCCGTAGTTATTCTAGTAGATCTTCTGTAGTTATTCTACTAGAACTAATATATGGTAAACTCTCACTCGTTTATGTAGGACGTACGCACGAGCCATGGCAGCCATCTTGGGTGCTTTGGCACCCTATGTGAAGAAGTTGATCACAGACATGACAGAAGAACAAGTGCACAAGATGTTGGGTGTCTCTAGCGAGATCACGAAGCTGCAGAGCAAGACGGAAAGCCTCCAGTGCTTCATTACTGATGCCGAGAGGAGGCGCATCACGGACCAGAGTGCGCAAAGATGGGTGACCAAGCTTAAGGGTGCCATGTATGATGCAACTAACATACTAGACCTGTGCCAACTTGAGGCCGACAAGCGGAGGGACTCTAAATGTGGCAATATGGAGGATAATGTAATTGATTGCTTGCAGCCGTTGTTCTTCTGCCTGCGGAATCCTATATTCTCATACAAGATAGGTAGCCGCATCAAGGAGCTAAACCAGCAGCTGGATGACATCCACAAGGAGGCTAAACACTTAAAGTTCAATATCAACCTTGGTTCCAACCAGGAGCCAAGGATGCATACTGATGTTGAGCAATCTAGCCAAAAGATGACATCAGAATTTAGTCAATCAGCCATCGTTGGTGACAAGATCGAGAAGGATGCAAAAGAGCTTGTCCAGGAGCTAATCACTGATGACAACCTCAACATGAAGGTGGTTTCAATAGTGGGCATGGGTGGAATTGGAAAGACCACCCTTGCCCAAAAGATCTTCACAGAGACAACCATAGAAGGGCACTTCAAAAAGAAGATATGGCTAAGCATTACCCAACACTTCAATGAAATCGATATTCTGAGGACAGCAATCAAGCATGGTGGTGGAGACCATGGTAGGGAGAAAGATAAAACTCTCCTCACACGCACCCTTACCGATATCTTGTCCAAGGGAAGATTTCTCTTGGTCATGGATGATGTGTGGGGTGTTGAAGCTTGGAACCATGTGCTAAGTGTTCCAATCACAAATGCAAGCCATAAACAACATGGAAGCCGGGTACTAATTACTACAAGATTTGAAGATCTAGCATGGAAGATGCGAGCCTTCTTCCACCAACACCATGTTAGCCTACTCGACGAAGAGGACGCTTGGTCCTTGCTCAAGAAACAACTATCACCGAATCAGGTCAGTCCATATTAGTATTATGTTTGTGTCAATAATCAATTAAAAATAGTAGCAAGCTGTGCGTAGATGTACACTCTATTCGAAATGTAGCACCCTAGGGACATTTACAAATTCAAGTGCGCCCCTTTTTCCCTCTACTGTTTTGGTTGAATTTAAATGCATCCAGATTAATGCAGTAAACATGGCAACTATCATGAATAGTTATTATTCACTCTACTGCACACCTTAATTTTTGTGCATCCACCTATGATGGTACTATTTAGTTAAACTATTGCCATTAAAATCAAAGAAATATCTATTCGAAAGATGAAATAACCAAACCAGTAAAGTATCTGCCATTCATAAAAAATGGACAAAATCCCTCCATTCTATGTGAAATCAGTTCTGATTCTATTACAACACCCGCTTTTGATATGTTGGCCATCATCGGTTCTTTTTGTTCAGTAAAGAATAATGAAAAATAATAAATAATCACCTTTTGTTTACGTACAATGAAAGCTTTGAAAAAGTTATATTTTTATGAATAATGTTTACACATGCAACTGTCATGCCTTAGATGCATTCTTACCATTGGCAGGTTGACGGAATTGATCGGCTAAAAGATATTGGAAGCGGAATTCTCAAGAAGTGCAATGGTTTACCACTTGCTATTAAAGTGATGGGAGGGCTCTTAAGCACAAGATATCCAAGCGAGCATGAGTGGCAAGCTGTTTTGAATAATCATGCATGGTCAGTAGCTGGATTGCCTCCCGAACTTGACCACCTACTCTACTTGAGCTACGAGGATCTATCTCCCCAGCTCAAGCAGTGCTTTCTATATTGCTCGCTCTTCCCTAAAGGTGAACAGATTATATTTATTCAAATCACTAGCATGTGGATAAGTGAAGGTTTTATTCAACCTCAGAGTGGTAGTGGTGGTGGTACTTCTAGTTCATATGATGATCAGTTAGAAGAAATAGCATCAGAATACTATAAGGAGCTGATGAAGAGGAACCTTGTAGAGCCTGCTAAAGGATGGGAAAGCAGTGGATACAGGTGCATCATGCATGATGTAGTCCGCTCCTTTGCCGAATTTATGGCTAGAGAAGAATCATTGATAGTGGTACAGGACAGGCAAGCTAATGTTGTTGGTAGCACTAGCTCTGCTCGTCGCCTTTGCGTAGGACAAACAATATCAGAAGCAGAGTGGGCCATTTTGCAAAAACAAAAGTCACTTAGAACATTATTTATAATGTCTAGCACAAACATTAAGCTTGGTGATTCACTGAGTAGTTTCTCATTCCTACGAGTTCTATACATCCGGAGTGTAGAATGTGGAAACTCTATTCATTTCTATGTCGGCTGAAGCACCTAAGATACCTTCACCTAGAGGATACAGATACATCTAGTCTCCCTTATAACATCAATAAGATGAAGTTTCTTCAGCATATTTTTCTTGTAGGGTGCAGGGAATTAAATCACCTTCCTAGCAACCTAGTAAAACTACAACATCTAAGGTCTCTTGAATTAGCGGATACAAATGTTACTGTTGTACCCAAGGGATTTGGTGGGTTAACAAGACTTAGAAAACTTCATGGGTTCCCGGTACATACAGAAATGGATGGCAACGACGGTTGGTGCAGCTTAGAAGAGATCGGGCCTCTTTCTCAGCTTAGATTTCTAGCTTTACAAGGTCTAGAAAATGTATCTGCAAGCTCATGGGCTGAAAAGGCCATGCTTAACAGCAAGGGGCACCTTGGTACTTTGGAATTATATTGCAGTAGTAGCAGATACACGGATATGATTGAAGGGGTTGAGAAGCAACAGCAGCAGCAAGATGTGGAGGAGGTTTACGAGAAGCTCCGCCCTCCATCCTGCATAGAGTACCTATCTATTGAAGGATACTTTGGTCGCCGACTACCGAATTGGATGATGGAACCTGCATCATGGAATTTTACAAGCTTAAGGATTATAAGGCTGAAGAACCTAAAATGCTGCACCCAACTCCCTGATGGTTTGTGTCGACTCCCCTGTTTGGAAGTAATGACCATTATAGATGCACCGGGCATCAAGAGTGTTGGTCCGAAATTCCAGGCGTCCACCTCCAGGGCAATGGTTGGAGGCGCCACTGCTACATCAGAAGCTTTTCCTAAACTGACAGAGCTTTTCCTGGATGGCTTGTGTGAATGGGAGAACTGGGAGTGGGCGGAGCAAGGTGAAGGTGTGTCTGCAGAAGCAATAGCCATGCCTGCTCTCATGGTGATGACAATCAAAAACTGCAAGCTGGGCTGTCTTCCACCAGGGCTCGCCAATAGCAAAAGGCATGCTCTAAGAATATTGTGCATATACAAACTCCCCAACCTAGCATATGTGGACACCTTCCCTTCCGTTGTGGAACTTGAGGTGTTTGACTGCCCAAAGCTCAGGAGGATCAGCGGTCTCCCCAGGCTGCAGAGGATAAAGATCATCAGATGCCAGAACCTGAAGGTGTTGGAAGGTGTGCCTGAACTAGATAGCCTCGTGCTAAAGGACTACACCATGGAGACACTTCCAGAGTACCTGCGAGGTGTGAACCCAAGGTATCTCAACCTGACCTGCAGCATAGCGTTGTGCGAGTCCTTACTGACTGATACCTCCTCGGAGCTTGACAAGATCAGACATATCAGATCACGCAACATCTATTTTTAGTCTCAAATGAAGATGAAGATTACACCGGACTGGAGATGATCCAAGTATTGTTCAGGTCATCGCTATTTCACATTATTTATCTTTGCTAGTATCTCTTTTGTATGTTACTATACATGCTTTACATGTTTTTTTTTCGGATTGCATTATGTATTTATTGATCGATATAACATATGTGCAGTGATCCGTCTACTCTGCTGCTGGAATTGATTGCTTCCTTTCCTTGCATTGCAATGGGGATTATGGGAGCTAGCCTGATCAAGCCTGTCACACCACTAGAGGATTGCCTACATTCCTTTAAGTGCACAGCGGTTAGTAGAGTCAAAACCTTATTGGATCTTAATTTTTGAACCATTTGCTTGCTGTTAATGGCATACATGATCGTGCTGCAGATTGATCCGGTGGAAGGCCTACTATATCTCCCCATTACAAGTGTTGTATAGACAGTTTCTTTTGTGAGGCAAGCCGATCGATGGGTACATGTCAGGTGCAAAGAATCGGCTGTATTCTGTCTCTGTATTAGCCCATCTATCTATTGGTGTCGCCGGTGTGCGCTATCTATGTCAGACACAATTCTCTGTGAGCTCATGAGCCCTTGGTGTTTGTTTACTCCAGAACTTCAGAAACTCCATAATTAATATGGCTGTATGTATTCATGTAGCATGACCCTGCTCAAGAACATATGGCCATTTGAAACTGAAACATCGCGATTTCATATACTGTTGCCTACTACAGGGTAGAGATCCTGGCCGAGGTATCACGGGTCCCAGCTTGCCGACCTCAGGCTCTTCCACATACTCCTACCTTGGATGTCCAGGGACTTACAACCATCCATTCGAGTACGCCTGATGAAACTCAGAAATGTACAGTATGCAGAGCTTGTTCTTGAGAGAGCACATCAACTCTGATTTTTGCTTGCGCATCGACCAAGTTGCCTAGGTTCTCAGTGTACGCAGCTTTCTTGCGGTCGTCTCTGTTCGCTAGGATATATAGGTAGCCCACCGTGGCGATGGTGAGGCCAGAAGTCACGACGACGACGGTGGAACGCCGGCGTACGGGTGGCCAGAGCGCGCCCGCGGCTGCTCCTTGCACGGCGTGTGCTCCAACAAGAGCGCCGCCAGCGTGGCTGCTTCAACGTCAGCGTCTGCTTCTGGGTCGAAGCCAACTAGCCAAGGAACTTTTCAGCCCCAGCCACCCTCTGTTCTTGGCTACTGAATTGCGATGTCCACAGAACAAAGGTCGCCGGATTCAGAGCAAGCTTCAAGTCTGCACTCTGCAGCGGAGCTACTGAATTGAGAGTTTGCCAGTGTTTCCAATCTGCATTGTAAGTTCTCGAGAAAACACAAAGGAAAAGTCGTTTTGAGCAGATCAGAATTCACGTTTCGCAGTAAAATATGTTTCCTGGATGTCTCTGCTTTGGCACAAGTGATTAGTAAAGGACTAAAGGGCACACCGGTGGTAGTACTCAAAAATAGCATGATACCAAAATTTAGTTTGATCATTGATATCACAATTTCGGAAGTGCATGCTATATTGATAGGATATGGATGAACTTGTTAATTTCTTTCAATATCTCATTTTGAATAGCCTGGTGAACATTAAAACCATAAAATGCATTGGATACACGTGAACGACATTGAGCTAGAGCCTGCGGTCTTGTCCACAGGCAAATCACAAGGATAAAATTACATATAATGTCATTAAAGAAAAGCGATCCTTCTTACTACCATATTTGAGACCTATCATCTTGATTTCAGCTAAAAATATACTATGATTTATTCTACTCAAAATATACCGTATGCAGTACTCGGAGACACATATGCAGTATGCTGAATCCTCTTCTTCAGTGTGGCAGACCAATGGCTCTACCACAGAGTATGGCGTTCGTCGGAATGCTGTACTCGTTGGAGAAGCTTTGCTGCGCTGTCCAGACCCTGAGGTATAGCTGCGGGCCGAGGTATTGCCGGTCCCAGCTTGCCGACCTCAGGTTCCACATCCCCTGGTTGTCCAGCGACACTAAGATTGCTGACCATCCGTTCGGGTAAACCTGAGGAAAACAATTGCCAGAGGTCAATTAAAGTTCATCAATGTTCAGAATCCATAGAGTGTTCAGTAAAGTTCATCAGTTTTTCGTCTTCAGAGATCGTTCAGTTGAAGTTCACTGATGTTTCAAGTTCAGAGCTTGTTCGGTTAAATTTAACTGGTGTTCAGAATTCAGAAAGTTTACAGTCAAAGTTCATAGATGTCAGAATTGAGAGCTTGTTCAGTTAAAGTTCATTGATTTTCAGAATACAGAGCTTCTTCAGTCAAAGTTCATCAATTTTCAGGATTTTTTTTTTGAATGTCAACCGGGGGGGGGGGGGGGGGGGGGGGGGGGGGCGATGCCCACCTGAGATTCCATTTTCTATTAAATGGGTAGCCCAAAAATGGCTCAAGAAAAGTATACAACAGCATGCCCAAAGCACAACGGGCTCATACAAGTCGAGACAACAACACCAAGAACTAAGAAAAAACATAGATAAACTAAGAACAATTGTCGACCTCCCGACAAACCTAGCCCTAATCTTGAACACAAATTTACGGCAACCATCGATCGTCGACAAGCTTCACTACCAAACAACATGCTTGCCTTCACAGCAATGTCCATTGCATCACCACACCACCCCTCGTAGCTGCGCCACCCTGTTGTCACCCTCCACCTTCCATCAAGGGGAGGAATCCTTGAGGACGAAAGGGCCGCCCAACAGGATGGGGACAAAGAGCGGGGGAGGCACGCTGAGCACTGCGAGCCGAACAATGTCGCCCTCCCTTGGAGCTGACGGCGACACCTTGAGAGCATCCAGTCTCCACGAGCCACCATCCGACGCCCTTTATGGGGAGGAACCCAAAAAGGAGGGAGAGTCAGCAAGCGTGGACGCACACGGCATATGATTTGATATCACCGACAACAAGGAGTCCGACAACAAAGCAGAGGTGTCAGCAGCAAACGCCCACCAAGCCACAATGAAAGACGATCACAAGGCCAATACTATAGGCCAGCTCCAGGGAGACAACAGGAGAAGGGACACAAGACACAGATCTCCAAAGCCCTAGAGCACATCTGCCAGGAGGAAGAAGTCTTCTTCAACCATCAAAGATTGGCCATGGACAAAGCAGACAGCCAACAAAACCGTGCTGCAAGACCCCTCGACCCATAAGCAACGACGGCAAAGATCTCACGGCCACCATAACCGCGAAATCAGCCACCGCGGATTAGGGCCAGATTACCCGACGCGAACCACTGCGTCGGACATGGATCAGAGCAGGACAGTCACCACAGCAGCAAGTTGTTTCAAGAAAGAGGGGGCTCACAGCGACGTCTCCAAGGAGAAGAGCGGCACCCACGGGCGTCGCCGTCGCCTGCACAGACATGAAGCGGGTGCAAGGTTTTCACCAGAGCCTCATCATCCCAAGAAACCGCAGGAGAGGCAAGCCGCCATAATCCTTGCACAGACCACTGCAGCCCCAGTAATCGCCCACCGGAGTAGTGCCCCGCCGCCGTCGCAGAGGAGTCCCCCTGCCGGCGTTCCCTTACCAAACAAGCCCCATGAAGGGGGCAGCTCGGGGCCGGAGACGAGGGGCCCTCCAGATCTTCCATCCTCCCCAACGGGAGAGTCCAGATCCGGGCCGCCGGTGGGTGGATCTAGCCGGGGAGAGGCCGCTGCGCCCTCAATCGGCCATCACAGGCCGGAGCAGCTCGAAGAAGATCCGCGAACAGAGGAGAAAAAACGGAGGAAACTGGGGAAGAAACTGCGAAAAGACAAACGCGAGCGGTTGCCTTGGGGTCGCCGCCGCTGGCCGCCGCCGCCGCCCTCGCCGGCGGCAACGGCGGCCGGAGTTGACTGGCTGGATGGGGGGCTGTTAGGTGGGGGAGGGAGTTCGCCCCTCCCGTCGCCTGCTGAGACGACGTGGAGGGGTACGGGGATGGCCCCCGAACTCCTGAATTGTAGGTTTCTTCATCTATCTTTCAATTTTCAGGATTCAGAACTTGTGCAGTCAAAGTTCATCGGTGTTCCTAATTCAGAGCTATTGCTCTTCCAGAATCTACTTAGATGTTTACCTGAACTGTGTGCCTCGCTTGTGCGTCGACCAAATTGTATGTTTGGCGGTTGTTCTCGGTCCACTGGCCATTGCCGTACCTGAATCCAGTGAAAAAGTGGAGGATGAGTAGATGTTTTTCATCTCAATGTTCATGTCAGAAGTGAAGAACAGGACAAGTTTCAGGCTTTGTTGCTCACCCAACAACCCAGATGTCGTATCCATCCAGGTGCCAGGACTGAAGCTCGTTCTCGGTGTTCTGGAACACGATCTCAACAAACTCGTGCAGGTTGAGCCTGACAAATGGCTCTGCCGCTGCCTCATGTAACGAACATGAGGAGGGAGAGGAGAAAGTGACTTACGGCTTGTATCTCAAAATGCAAAAATTAACTTTTTCCTAGCTTTGAGATAAACACTTTTGCAGACGACTTGCAGAGCTTATGACATAAGCTAAAGCTAAAGTTGTTCTAGTAAAAGGAAGCTGAAAAGTCCTTGTGTCACTGTTACTAGAAGGAAGTTGTCGTGTGCGCGCCAAAACATTTGACTATACAAAAACCCTAGCCGCCATGGCGACTCCCTGGCGATTCCGGATCGATCTCCAAATTCCCATATGATTCGTGAGAGACTCCTACTCTATTCTCGACTATCTACGGCGTGGACTCTTCCACACGTGAGACGACGTCTTCCCGATCTCTCGGGCAGATATTTCTGATTTCTGATTTGCCGTGACCTTAAGGTTGACAGCGGCTAGGGTTCTGAGGCGATTCCTGCGGTTTTGTTTTCATCTCTTGGGTCCTGATCTCTGGTGTTTTGCGATCTCGCTCAGTGGGGGGTGATTCAGGGTCCTGTTGAAGGTCCTTCCCACCTGATACTGCTGCCGATCGTGGCTACTGTGATCCAGCGTGCCTAGGAGATGGAGAACAAGGTGGAGACGGAGGTGAATGAGAAGTCGAAGGGGAAGGTCCCGATAACGGGTGCTACTTCGGGCCTGTCACCAGAGATGAAGCAGCTGGAGGCCAGTAATGGTGGCGGACAGGGGAACCTGATGGGGAATCAAAAGCTCGGGATGCCGGACACGTCGGCACGGGGTTCAGCGCAGAGCATGAGTTTGGTCCGGGGGCTATGGTGCTGTATGAGATGCGTGATAAGGCATCTGAGGAGGAGGGACTAGAAGATGATTCTGATGACGAGGTGATTGACATCGACATTGGTGCTGCTGCCCGAGGCTTACAGGGTAGATGGCTGGTGTTGGCGAGGTACTATTCTGGGAGCCCCTACAACCCAAAGTATCTCTTTGAAGACATGGGTCGTGCATGGGGTTTGAAGAATCCTGTGTCTGCAAGAACACTGGATGATAATCGTTATATTATTGAGTTTGACTCACAGAGGGTGTATGAGATGGTGGTTAATGGTGGCCCATGGAGAAGCAAAGGGGATGCGATGCTAGTGGTGCCATATGATGGGCTTACAAGACCTTTAGATATTGCCATTGATTCTGTTCCGCTGTGGATCCGTTTCTTCGATCTCCCGGAGTTCATGATGAATAGAGATTATGCTAATTTTCTAGGCGAGAAGCTGGGAAGGGTGATTGAATATGGTGGTGCAGTAAAGGGTGAGGGTGCAGTTCCCACTGGACAAGGCACTCAAGGCGAATCTGAAAGTGCGCATTGATGGGAAAGTATCTCCTGTGAAAGTGAAATATGAGAATGTGCCTAATTTTTGCTTTTCCTGTGGCATGATTGGGCATGCACGGGAGGTGTGCCCTGATGAGGACGTGCATGGGGGTGTCATCAGATTTGGCAAGAACTTGAGGGCTTCCCCGCTGAAGCGTACCAACACTTTCAAGTTCTCTATTCCGGCAGCTAAACCTCCTGCTGCCAAGGCACTGAATTTCTTTGGACTGCAACGCGACAAGGTCATGTCGGGATCGAGCTCATCTAGAACCCCTTCTGGTGGGTATCGTGGCTCTAGTAATGGCGGGCAGATGAACGCCGGGGTGGATGTGAGCAAGCCGGTGGTCACAGAAATGCATAGCGATGAATTGCCTGCCACTGGGGAGGAGGTGGAGAATGTTGAGGTCAAGGTGGCGACCGAGGTGAGTGACGCTCTGGAGCATGGTGTTCAGGCGATGAATGTGGATGAGAACTTCCAGGAACCGCTTCCGAAAGGGAGCGGCTTTGAGCGAGTGTCCTACAGTGGTAATTATCACGAGTCGGGCTCCTCGACTTCCATTGGCTCAATGCCCCCAAAATTTCTAAAGAAGCTTAAGTGTGGCATTGCAGATCAGCTCAAATCCTTAGCTGAGCATGGTATGGACATTGATGGCCAGAACGATGCGTTGAAGACTGGGAGGACGGCTGGTGAAGAGGATGAAGAGACGGCGCCAAAAAGAAGCAAGAAAGACCCTTCGATGGTGAACATGGGGGGAAACCTGGTGGGAGCTCGCGAGGAGCCCCACCAGGAGCAATGAGTACCTTATGTTGGAACTGCCGGGGGGTGGGGAACTCCCGGACAGTTCGTGATTTGTGTGCCTTAATCCAGGCACATCTCCCCAAACTTGTTTTTCTTTGTGAAACTTGGCAGTGTGATTATTGTATGAAGAACCTTAGATGGAGATTAGGCTTTAGGAATTGTTTTACTGTTCAGTCGAGTAATAAAGGTGGTGGTCTTGCTCTTTATTTTGATAAGTCTTTATCGGTTGATTTGCAGTCCTATTATGAGCGTCACATTGATGTGCTTACAAAGGAGGGGCCGGATGCTCCTACATGGCGTGCAACGTTTGTGTATGGAGAACCGCGCGTGGAAAACAGCCATCGAATGTGGACAATCCTACGCCAAATACATGCTGATGTCGATGAGCCATGGGTGGTGATGGGGGATTTTAATGAAGCTCTATGGCAATATGAACATTTTTCTGCTACTAAAAGATGTGAGCGTCAGATGCAGGCCTTCTGTGATGTGCTGGAGGAGTGTGGTTTGGAGGATGCAAGTTTTAGTGGTCTTCCCTGGACTTATGATAATCGGAAAAAAGGGGAGTGGAATGTAAAAGTTCGTCTTGACCGTGTGGTGCGAACGAGGGAGTGGTTGGACTTGTTCCCGGGGACGGAGGTGTCGCACCTTGTGTCTCTGAGATCAGACCACTGCCCGCTCTTGTTGCGAACTGCACCGGTAGAGGCTAGACTGACGGGTAAGTGCATGAGGTATGAAATTATGTGGGAAAGGGAGGCATCGCTAATCTGAAATTGGGAATGCATGGAAGGAGGCTGGGAGAAAACAAGACCTGGGGCAGGTTGCATCGACCCTTAAACTGGTTATGCAGCGCCTAAGGTCTTGGAGTTTTGAGCATTTTGGCTCTATCAGGAAAGAACTTGACGATTTGAGGAAGCAGTTAAAGGAGCTACAGGAGCAGCAGGATGATAGGAATAGAGATGCTATTCTGGACACAATGCGCAGAATGGATGAAATTTTGTACAGGGAGGAAATGCTTTGGCTGCAGCGGTCTCGTATAACTTGGCTGAAGGAAGGAGATCGCAATACTAAGTATTTCCATCATAAGGCTGCCTGAAGAGCTCGTAAGAATAAGATCAAAAAGCTCAAACGTGCTGATGACATGTTCACTGAAGATAAAACAGAGATGGAGAAAATGGCTACTGATTATTTCAACGCATTGTATACAAAGGATGAATGTGTGGACCCGGCACTGGTGCTACATCATTTTGAGAGGGTAATCTCAGATGCTATGAATGAGGGGCTGTGCAAAGAATTTTCTGACGACGAGATAGGCGATGCTTTATTTCAGATTGGGCCGCTGAAAGCCCCGGGGCCCGATGGTTTTCCGGCACGGTTTTTTCAGCAACATTGAGCGATCATGAAAGATGACATTATTCCGGCTGTGAGGAAATTTTTTGATGATGGAGTGATGCCGCCAGGAGTTAATGATACATCCATTGTGCTCATCCCTAAAGTGGACAGTCCAGAGACGCTCAAAGACTTTCGACCCATCAGTCTCTGTAACGTCATTTACAAAGTTGTTTCTAAGTGCATGGTCAACCGGCTCAGGCCTCTATTACAGGAAATTATTTCACCTCCTCAGAGCGCATTTGTTCCTGGTCGGCTGATTACTGATAACGCCCTGATTGCATTTGAGTGTATCCATACTATTCAGCAGAACAGGAGGGAGGACAACAATTTTTGTGCTTATAAGTTGGACCTCACTAAGGCATATGATCGAGTGGATTGGGACTTTCTCAAGGAGACACTTCTGAAGCTAGGCTTTCATTGTAAATACGGTGGGTGATGAGCTGTGTCACCACTGTGTGCTACTCGGTGAACTTCAATGGAGTCCTGTCGGACTCCTTCCAGCCCACTCGTGATCTACGCCAAGGTGACCCTTTATCACCGTATTTATTTTATTTGTTGCTGATATCGGTTCTATTGAAAAAAGCAGAGACAGAAGGATCGGTGGTGCCTCTGAAAGTTTCTCGACGTGCCCCAGGGATCTCCCACCTGTTGTTTGCGGATGACAGTTTACTCTTTTTCAAGGCCGGGGCATTACAAGCCCCAGCCGTTAATGAAGTGCTCCAAACCTTGTGTAAGGCGACTAGGCAGCTTGTGAACCCAAATAAGAGTTCTCTGTTATTTAGCGAACACTGTCCAACGCCGGTTATTGATGACACTCGCTCGGTGCTGGGGGTGGATTCTGTGAATTTCGAACCCAAGTACTTGGGCCTGCCGACTCCAGAAGGAAGAATGAGGAAGGAAAGATTTCAGCCTATAAGAGAAAGATTGGGGAAATGAATGATGGTGTGGTGGGAGAAGGATATTTCCCAGGGCGGCAGAGAAATATTGATCAAGTCCGTAGCCCAAGCTATTCCGACACTATGAGTGTGTTTAAACTCCACGACGGCATTATTGATGAGATGGAGAAGATGATACGGGGCTACTGGTGGGGGTCCAAGCGAGGTAAAAGGAAAACTCACTGGCTTGCCTGGGAGAAATTAATTAAGACAAAGTCTAAAGGAGGTATGGGGTTCAAGGACTTGAAGCTGTTCAACCAAGCGCTCCTCGCCCGGCAAGCTTGGAGACTGGTTGAGTTCCCTGATAGTCTGTGTGCGCAAATTATTAAAGCTAAATATTATCCTAATGGTGATATCCTGGACACTTCCTTTCCACAAAATGCCTCACCGTCGGGGCGTGCTGTGGAGTACGGACTAGAAGTGCTGAAAGCCGGAGTTATTTGGCGCATTGGCAATGGAAAAAGCGTCAATATTTGGAGGAGCAATTGGTTGCAGAGAGAACTAGGATTAAGTGTATCTCGAAGAAAGAGGCCCTGTCGACTTAAAACAGTGGACCAGCTGATGCTTGATAATGGTGAGGCATGGAATCCTACAGTGCTTCATTGGTTTTTCTGGGAACATGATGTGGAGGCAATTATGAGAATGAAGATTGGTGGCCCGAATAAGGAGGATGTACTTGCTTGGAGTGAGGAAAGAACGGGTCTCTTCTCTGTCCATAGTGCTTATAGATTGGCTGTGAAGATTAAGGAGAAGAAAGATGGGATGGAGGGCTCTCGTTCCAAACCGATGGGTGAGAGGGCAAGCTGGCGCACCATCTGGCGACTGCAAGTCCCCAATAAGGTGTGTGTTTTCGCTTGGAAGGTGGCGCAAGGTGGACTCCCAACAAGGTACAATAAGTAGCGCAGAACCTTGGAGCCATCAAACCGATGCCAGGTCTGCGGTCTTGAGGCGGAGACAGAGTTTCACGCGCTCATAAGATGCCCCCATGCGAAGTATCTCAGATGGAAATTAGATAAATTCTGGGTTTTCCTGCCGGATGCGAAGCTGGTTGATTGCGGACCGGAGTGGCTTCTGAATATCTTGGAGCAGATGTCAGTAGAGGATGCTGGAAGATTTGTGCTGATGCTTTGGCGTATTTGGCATGTGCGAAATAAATTCATCCATGAAGGGAAGTGGTTGGACAAGCGCTCATCAGCGTGCTTCTTACAGAGCTACGATGAAGTACTGTTCACTACCCGGCAACGTGAGGTACCTCGGACGCAGAAAGGAATAAGCCAAGCAATGTGCACAAAGCATGTACAGCAGCCAAGATCAGGGCCTGTGGCTGGGTGGAAGCCTCCTCCGCATGGCTGGATTAAGATCAATGTTGATGGGGCCTTTGACACCAATGGGAAGGCTGGAATAGGGGTGGTATTGTGGTAATTTGTGATGAAAAGGGGTCTGTACTGCTGACCTCTTGGCGTGTAATTTTCAATGGAACGTCAGCAGAGGAGATAGAAGCGGTGGCATGCAGAGAAGGAGTCCATCTTGCTGCAGAATGGGAAAGGAGGAAGGCGATTGTGGAGTCGGACTGCCTTACGCTGATCAACTTGCTGGAACCAGGTAGAGGTTTGAACTTGTGCTTCATCTTGGGCGAAATTAGACAGAGTAGTAGTTTGTTGCCGAAAGTAGTTTTCCAGGCTGTAAAAAGAGAACAGAACCAGGTAGCACATGAGCTCGCACAGTTGGCGAAACGCACCACCCACACTGCCGTGTGGCGTGCGCAGGTTCCCCGCTGTGTTGAGTCGCTGGTTGCTCACGATTGTAATCACTTTGCTGAGTAATCAATAGAGTTCTCTTTTTGTCGCAAAAAAAAAAAAACCTTATTGGATCTTAATTTTTGAACCATTTGCTTGCTGTTAATGGCATACATGATCTTGCTGCAGATTGATCCGGTGGAAGGCCTACTATATCTCCCCATTATAAGTGTTGTATAGACACTTTCTTTTGTGAGGCAAGCCGATCGATGGGTACATGTCAGGTGCAAAGAATCGGCTGTATTCTGTCTCTGTATTAGCCCATCTATCTATTGGTGTCGCCGGTGTGCGCTATCTATGTCAGACACAATTCTGTGTGAGCTCATGAGCCCTTGGTGTTTGTTTACTCCAGAACTTCAGAAAGTCCATAATTAATATGGCTGTATGTATTCATGTAGCATGACCCCGCTCAAGAACATATGGCCATTTGAAACTGAAACATCGCGATTTCATATACTGTTGCCTACTACTGGGTAGAGGTCCTGGCCGAGGTATCGCGGGTCCCAGCTTGCCGACCTCAGGCTCTTCCACATACTCCTACCTTGGATGTCCAGGGACTTACAACCATCCATTCGAGTACGCCTGATGAAACTCAGCAATGTACAGTATGCAGAGCTTGTTCTTGAGAGAGCACATCAACTCTGATTTTTGCTTGCGCATCGACCAAGTTGCCTAGGTTCTCAGTGTACGCAGCTTTCTTGCGGTCCTCTCTGTTCGCTAGGATATATAGGTAGCCCACCGTGGCGATGGTGAGGCCAGAAGTCACGACGACGACGGTGGAACGCCGGCGTACAGGTGGCCAGCGCGCGCCCACGGCTGCTCCTTGCACGGCGTTGCTCCAACAAGAGCGCGCGACAGCGTGGCTGCTTCAACGTCAGCGTCTGCTTCTGGGTTGAAGCCAACTAGCCAAGGAACTTTTCAGCCCCGGCCACCCTCTGTTCTTGGCTACTGAATTGCGATGTCTACAGAACAAAGGTCGCCGGATTCAGAGCAAGCTTCAAGTCTGCACTCTGCAGCCGAGCCACTGAATTGAGTGTTTGCCAGTGTTTCCAATCTGCATTGTAAGTTCTCGAGAAAACACAAAGGAAAAGTTGTTTTGAGCAGATCAGAATTCACGTTTCGCAGTAAAATATGTTTCCTGGATGTCTCTGCTTTGGCACAAATGATTAGTAAAGGACTAAAGGGCACACCGGTGGTAGTACTCAAAAATAGCATGATACCAAAATTTAGTTTGATCATCGATGTCACAATTTCGGAAGTGCATGCTATACTGATAGGATATGGATGAACTTGTTAATTTGTTTCAATATCTCATTTTGAATAGCCTGGTGAACATTAGAACCATAAAATGCATTGGATACACGTGAATGACGTTGAGCTAGAGCCTCCGGTCTTGTCCACAGGCAAATCACAAGGATAAAATTACATATAACATCATCAAAGAATAGCGATCCTTCTTACTACCATATTTGAGACCTATCATCTTGATTTCAGCTAAAAATATACTATGATTTATTCTACTCAAAATATACCGTATGCAGTACTTGGAGACACATATGCAGTATGAATCCTCTTCTTCAGTGTGGCAGACCAATGGCTCTACCACAGAGTATGGCGTTCGTCGGAATGCTGTACTCGTTGGAGAAGCTCTGCTGCGCTGTCCAGACCCTGAGGTATAGCTGCTGGCCGAGGTATTGCCGGTCCCAGCTTGCCGACCTCAGGTTCCACATCCCCTGGTTGTCCAGCGACACTAAGATTGCTGACCATCCGTTCGGGTAAATCTGAGGAAAACAATTGCCAGAGGTCAATTAAAGTTCATCAATGTTCAGAATCCATAGAGTGTTCAGTAAAGTTCATCAGTTTTTCGTCTTCAGAGATCGTTCAGTTGAAGTTCACTGATGTTTCAAGTTCAGAGCTTGTTCGGTTAAATTTAACTGGTGTTCAGAATTCAGAAAGTTTATAGTCAAAGTTCATAGATGTCAGAATTGAGAGCTTGTTCAGTTAAAGTTCATTGATTTTCAGAATACAGAGCTTCTTCAGTCACAGTTCATCAATTTTCAGGATTCAGAACTTGTGCAGTCAAAGTTCATCGGTGTTCCTAATTCAGAGCTATAGCTCTTCCGGAATCTACTTAGATGTTTACCTGAACTGTGTGCCTCGCTTGTGCGTCGACCAAATTGTATGTTTGGCGGTTGTTCTCGGTCCACTGGCCATTGCCGTACCTGAATCCAGTGAAAAGGTGGAGGATGAGTAGATGTTTTTCATCTCAATGTTCATGTCAGAAGTGAAGAACAGGACAAGTTTCAGGCTTTGTTGCTCACCCAACAACCCAGAAGTCGTATCCATCCAGGTGCCAGGACTGAAGCTCGTTCTCGGTGTTCTGGAACACGATCTCAACAAACTCGTGCAGGTTGAGCCTGACCACAGGCGTCCCCTGCCGGGGCGCTCCACCGTCAGGCCTCGCCGGGATGCTATCCCAGGCGATCACATTGGCGATGTTGAAGTTGTCCGCGAGCTTCAGCGGCGTGTCGGGCGCGACGAACGAGACGCCGTTCACCGCGCACATCCTCTTCCCAGCGATCTGCGGCCCGGAGCTGGCGAACACCAGCGTCCTCGACGTCGGGATGGTGCCGTAGTGGAACGAGCCCTGCGGGTTGGGCCGGGCCGCGCTGGCCGTCAGGTTCCACCGGAAGGACCTCGCCTGGTTCATGGACCAGTCGAACGACTGCCCCGGCGGCGGGCCGGCCGGCAGCGGGCCGGGCGCCCTGGCCCTGGCGCCGGTGTAGTGCAGCGTCCCGACCGCCGTGAGGTTGGCCGGGCTGAACCGCGTGGACGCGACGACGGCGTAGTCCTGCGGCGGCTTGTCGAGGGTGACCAGGACCGCGACGGACTGGCCGACGTGCACGTCGAGCGAGTCGTAGGCGTTCTGGACCGGGTGCGTGCCCTCCACCTCGGCCAGCCTCAGCGTGTGGTTCTGGATCCTGAAGTTGATGGAGGTCTTGAGGCCCACGTTGGAGACGCGGAACAGGTACGTCTTGCCTGAACAACAAACGACAGGTTCGTCAGACTCAGAATCGGCATCCAAGCCAAACCATTCCATTCGCATCAAAATTCAAAATTGAAGCTTCCAAAGAAATGTTCTACCTAGATCACCAACGAAGGTGGCAGACTGCATGCCGTTGATGAGAAGCCCGTCAGGCAACGGCAGGGCGCCTCCTGCGTCCAGAGTCTGCCTCAATTGCTGCAGCAAAAAACATTTGTTGAGGACAACAGATGGAATCTTTGATCAAAATTCACTATTTGCTCGGACACACGGGAGCAGTTCTCGGAGCAGAGTGTTGGACAGCGAAAACAAATACCTTGTGCCCGGCCTTGTACCAGTCGCCGACGAGGAGCGTGAAGTCGCCGGCGGGCGGCGGGTAAGGGACGGGGATGGCGGGGCGCTGGTACACGTTGAAGGCACCGAAGCCGCCCGCGGCGCGGTGCATGGCGAGGGAGGGGAAGTAGGTGAATGTGCCGATCTGGTCCTTGCTCTGGAACTTGTAGGTGTAGTTGGCACCCGGCGGGATGGGGCAGTTGGTGCCCGCCACGCCGTCCTGCCACGAGTTCTTGCGCTGCTTGATGCCGTTCCTGCAACAAGCACAAGAGATTTTCGTTCAGTCACTCTGCTGCATTTTGAGCAGGAGCCATTGCCCAGAGAGAGAGAGAGATGTTCAGTGGAAATGCTCGGCGTTACCATGTGATGAGGAATGGCTCGTCGAGGTTGTTGATGACGTTGACGATGAGATTGTCGTTGGTGACGCAGTCGATGCGAGGGCCCGGGAACTGCCCGTTGATCAGGATGCCCTTCAGTAACAATTGAGATTTGTAAGTCGACAGGCAATTGAGAAGGAACACTGAAAAAACAGAGGAGCTGCTGCACGTTCTCGGAAGAGAATGCAGGCAGAGCACTCACTCTGCATCCTAATACAATGCTGGTCAAACAAAGAGTAAAACTGGGAATCTCACCCACAAAAACTAGGAAATCCAAAACATTGTGATATTTTTTATATACTAGAATGTCACACTCCGTTGCGATTAAGGATGACAGAGTTCAAAGAGGGAATGTCAATCCCTGTGGCGTAAACAGGTCATTCAGTCATCAACCCCGATAAGCAAGGGACCAGTGTGCTAGCATCAGCAATCAGCATAGCCTACAATTTCAGAGGTGACTACTGTCGAACGGAACAGAATGGAAACTAGTAACTGTAGAACGGAACTGGATCAAAAACGTCTGAGAACTCGGCGCCGGATTTGGGCACGAGCACAAAGCCAAGAACAGTGAACAGTAGTAAGTACTTCTGCATTTGACAGCGGGGAGGAAGACCACTCACAGAAATGGCATAACTAGAGTACAACCAAACTTAGCAAATGGCTGTTCGGTCCATATTTGGAGGCATACCTGCTGCTGCTGGTTGGTGCCGAGCGGGCTGATGGGGCCATACGTCACTGTCCAGGTGAAGTAGCGGTAGGGGTCGTCGGCGCCGACCAGCGCCGCCGCCGCCGCCAAGATGAGCACCGAGACCGCCCACCTCGGCGGGGCCGAAGAAGAACGCCGCCGCGGCGCCATTCCTCGCCGCAGTGGATGGATCTCTAGATCTGGAACGCAGTGAAGTGGAGTGAAGCGAAGCAGAGCAGAGCAGAGCAGGGACAGGCGGCACAGGGAGGGTGACGGGCCTCTTTATAGCCGGACTGCTTTTCGCGGGTGCGATTAACAACTGCCAAAAACACACAAAAAAAAAAACAAAAAAACTACTCCGCGTTATACAGTGTGCGCACTGCAAGAGCGGGAGGGATTAAAGAAGATGAAGAAAAAATGGAGGCTTTAATGGAAGAGGCGCGAATAAAGCAAGGCGGGATCCCAGGCCATTCCGCGTGGAGCTTGTGCTCCGGCGGCGATGGAGGAGGAAAAGCTGGGGGGACAGGACAGCGCCGGCCAACCTGTCTCCCTGCCGTGTTCCGCCTCTGCCCGGCCCTGCCGTACCAGTATTCAGTTTTCCTTTCTGATTTTTTTTTTTTGTCTATATGTATCGTGTATAGTACTAGTAATCGTTCTCTCTCAGTTCTCACACGCCAAAGAAGAAACTGCAAATGTCAGAAACCCTCATCAAGAAAAAAAAAAAAGATCGTGGGCAACGAGAGAATCTCTGTCTACGACGCCATTAAACTTCTGGATTAGTGTTCGCCGCAGTACTTCTCGAAGCAGGATTCGTACGCGGAGAACTTCGAGACGCATATGGCCACGGATGTTTGCTGTTAATTTACCCAGTTAAATCAGGATTAAGGACACCCAGTGGGGCAACTTGTTCGTGGGAAACTGAAAACCGCGGCAGTTGCAGGTATTATCAAGAAGAACACAAGGACGATCTATAATAATCTGATCTGAAGAAAAATAAAACATGAGAGGAGAAGATCACTGACCACGTGAACCTGAAGCAGGACACAGGCGACGGACGAAACCTTACTTGGTGCTAATTACTATACGGAGTGCCGCGCAATTAGTGATGGATTCGTAGAATCAGCACTCCAATTATGCAGAGGATGGATGGAAGGATTGATCTCGCTAGGCTGTCTGGTCCGTGGAACGGCCTTCCGATTCTTTTTTCGTGAGAGTTCTGAAACCGCTGAAGAAAACTGAAAGGCCAAGAATTAAAACGGCTACTTGCTTCTTCGTAGGAGAGGAGAGCGAGCGTGAAACTTTCCAGCAACGTTCGTATCCGAGTAAATAGGGTTAGTTTAACTGCCTGCCTGGCCACTAAAAAATGTTACATTTCGATCAAAAAAAAATGTTACATTTATTTTCGTTATTCTTTTTCTTTTCAGGGTGTAGTGAACGAATGTTCACGTTCATCCTAGTAGTACTTCAGAAACTTTTTGTCAATTCGTTGGAAGGAAACCTTAGCTTGGAAGACAACCCAACTGAAGTGTCCAGGACCCAACAGTGGAAAGAGAAAGAGGAAAATAATCAAAGGCATAAAGGAAAAGGAAACTATTGGAATTAACCATAAGCCGCCCTTTTGATCTTGATGATGGGCCTAACAGGTAGTCTACGGGTGGGTCTGCATGCCTGGAATAAAGCGAAATTCATGGGATGGCAAATGTCTACACTTTAGTACCTGGAGTATTATTTTAGAGGTAACTATATTTTCTTTCCAATATTATTAGGGCTTCCCATCCATAAATATTAAATTTCTTGACGTTTAAAATGTGTCCACAACTTTGAGAATTTTGGGAAGTAAAGAGGCCCAACTTGGCCAGGGAAATTTGATTGCTTTGCAAGTACTCGTGATTTTGAAGTACAAGCAATACATAAATAAAAAAACACATGGATTCCTTATCTTAAAATTATATTAATGAATTTATATTTATGGCCGAATGGAAGCTTATCATATGATCCTAACTAGAGCCGAAATAGGCATCCAATGCAATGTATGGATGGATGTGCATGTACTCTAGTACTTCTCACCACATTCCTTTTGGTGTTGTCAGGGGTGATTTAGTATTCCTACTTTTAAGGATATAGGAAAATATATTGTAAATGTAACTAACTACTCTTGTTCCGTAATGGCACGGGACGAAATAGTAAGGGATGGTTTAGCAGAAGAGGTTAAGCTTCTGCATGCGGCTGCACATGGCCGCTGTAGTGCAGGCAAACAAACGTGCATGGCATCTACAGTACGTTAATTAATTAAGAAGTGGCGTATACAAATGGGATCGGGATAGTGGCCTCTGGGCCTTTTTGACTCGACCATGTGGCCGCTGAACCGTGTCGGGCTCACATTCAGGTAGCTTGTGGTTATTATAAAGAGAGCCTGAATCCTGATGATGCTGCTTGCTGTCTTTTTTGTTTTGGTGGTTCAGCTAACGCCGCCGCGTGAGCGAGGTAGTCTTTTTCGGCTCAGCAGGAAACATGCGCGGCGAGAGGATGCCGTGATTTTTGCCGCTGATAGAGCCGGACCGGCCTATATAAACTGAGACTCCAACAATTTTTTTTTCTTTTCTGCTCATCCCTTTGTCGTACCAAGAAAACTGCAGACCATGTCTGTACCAAGAAAAAAAAAGCACTATGCAGAAAAAATACAGAAATAGCGAGACAGAGGCTTCCTTGGATTGCCTGCTCGTATGTACACGTCCTGGACCTTGGAGGCTTGGAGACCTGAAATCAGCTCCGAGGGTAGTCAGTTTCAGTCAAACGTTCTTATGATCTCTTTCCCTCTTCCTTTTTCATTTTTACTGCTACTAGTACGGCGACCTCTCGTTCCGGACAGCAGTAATCAACTGGCGTTACGCGGGATTAATCATGGTTAGCATGCGTGACTATGCACCATCATCATCATTCCCTGCTTCTGCTTTCATAACCGGGGTTACTTGTTTGTGCCAAGATGTGCCAATCCCTTTCTACTTATGGATGTATCCGTTGATTCATCATCATTGCATTAGATGGAGAGTATCCTCTTTCCTTTTTTTTTTTTGTGAGAGAGGGAGATTCTGCACTTACTACTTTTTTTTTTAGAGGTTCTGCACTTACTACTAGAGAGAGAGCAAAGAGGAGCCAGAGGCCCAGAGCTATCTGCACTGCACTGTGGCCGGATAAACTTCTTCGGATAGTTTCGGCCCGGCTCAGCCCAGCTCAGGTTACATGAAGTCCATCCGAGGAGCGTACCTTTGGGCCGAGTTTTCGGCCCCGTAAGTTTCTGTGTGGGTCAGGCTTGCGCAGCCCTGGTGCAAGGAGGGATTATAGCCCACGCCACACGTTTCGGTTCGTAGCCCCTTTCGAACAACGAACTACAGTGGGCTGGTCCAGTAGTTTTCAAACTTTAAATTTCGTAACGAATAAAAACTTGTAAGAAGAAGGAAGAATGAGCTCTTGTGATTTGTGAAATATAAAATTCCAAAAAACAACATGTACATGGATACAACCAAAAACAGTACTATCATCAAAACCGAACGAATGCGGAACTGCCAGCAGGATGACATCGCTGAGGCAGAGGCAGAGAGGGGACGAACACCAGGACTGCCAGAAGGTGGCATGTGCATCAAACAAAGACGAGCATCGTTCAAAAAGAAGAAAAAAACAAGTACAAGCAAAAGTGTGGGAGAGAGATATTTCTGGAGGAATAATATCCTCGATTCTGAGTCAGAATCAACAAGAATATCTTTCAGAAAAATAAGGGACCAACAGGAATATACCGATGAGCTTCCGTTTGAACATCGGGATGTCTCCACTCGCCAGAGAGAAGGACAGGCATATCGTCCACGAATATTCATAATTCACCCCACGCGTGTCGCCAAGAACGATTCAAATTTCGTCATTGGATCCACCCACCACTCGCCCCTCCTGTTCCAGTCTCATCCTTGTCGTTTGGCCAAAGTAGAACTCCATCTTTGTCGCTGTAAAACTATCACTAGTAACTTACAGCATATATAGCTGATAAAAGTTTACTGAATTAAGCTGACACTCTCCAGATCTGACACAGCAATTCTAGCTCCCCATTTGACCGAACCGATCGAAGGAAGATTCAAGATCCTCGTATGAACATTGCGATTTTGCGAACCATCATCATCGACTAATAAGGCACTAATCCTACATGACAAAAACCGCAGTCAAACAAAACTCCAGGCATGTCTTGACATACATACATGGCCCCGACAAGTTCAAAGCGATAATAATTCCCCAGAATATACTTATTAGTTGTGGATAAGAGCCGGCGCAGCCCAGTGATTATACAGCACTTTGTTTGACCGGCAACGACAACGACAGCAACGTTATCAACCGCGAGACGCCCGGCATGCAGTGGAAGAGAGGAGAGAAGAGATGCGACGCGACTTCTCGGAGCCCTGCAGGCTTGCATGCCAAGAACGCTCGTCGTCGTCGGTGGCGAGAAATCGTTGGGGTTCAGAAAGATGCCGGTCTCTCATGCAGAGAGATTCTTGGTGCTGTGCCGTGTTTTCCGTATCAGTTTCTTGGCGCCGGGTTGAAAGAAACTGGCCACGGTTGTGGGATACAATCAATCAATCATACAGGGATGATGATGATGCTCTTGGTGCCATGCTAGATATGTTTCAGTTAGTTCTTTTTCGAGGAAACAAAAACGTAGGTTCGGTTGATCAGATGAATGAACAGCTGGTTGTTGGATACAGAGTACAGATAGGATAGGTGGTTCTTGATGGGGATGAATTTGTTGCGGGATTTCTGGACCACCTCAAGTTCCAAGGAAAAGGATATGATCCAAAGTTTTTAATCAGTGCTGGAATGTGAGCTACATTTTTCCTGCCTTCTTTGAATTGGACCATGATGCATCTGGGAAGCTAAATGATAGTATATCAGTAACCACAGTATCTGGGAAGCTAAATGATGCATCTGGGAAGCTTATGATGTAGTACAACTATATCAGTAACCACAGTAATAAAATTACAAAAAAAAAACATACATAAAACCATTAGAAACAGAGCATCGACTTGCATCAACTGTTCAAATCACATGAACAGCAAAAACATTTTATTCCGATCAAGTCAAGAAGACAACACGACAGTCGACAAGTCGACAAAGGGGTATAGGTAAATCTCTCAGGGCGAAAATTGTAGCTCTGCCCGGAACATGGATATAACCAGCCGCAAAACTGTAACTAGTACCATCTCTTCCGATGTACATAATCAGTTTCATCTCGGACACTCAAGGCCCGATCACCTGTATACATACAGGTAAGGTAACTAACACTACGGTTGCCTCAACAGACAGTCCCTTCCTCAAGCTGTGATTGGCAGGCGCAATCCACCAGACTCTGTCAAGATTCATGGTGATCGATCATTTCCAGCCATAGCTCTCGGACCTGCCGTCTTCCTCCTCGCCGCTGGCTGTGGCCGCCGACGAGACGGCGATGCCTGAGGTTGAGAAATGGAGGGGGCCCTGGGGAGACCCAGACTGGTGGGAGCTGCTCTGCTCCTGAGGGATCCAGAGCCCTCCCACGAGCACAATTGGTTGGTTTACCACGGCGGATCCGGGCGCCCTTCGGTTGTGCAGGCGGTACTTCTGAAAAAATCAACATGGCAGACAGAGTTCATGTTAGTATTTTGTTCTCACAAAACGGGAGTGAATGTTCCTGGGATGAACTTGAAAAACAGTAGTTTGCTCACCTGAAGATGGCTTTTCACCTCATCGTTTGTCAAGCCATCCACCTTCATCAGCTCTCTGATTTGCTTTGGGGTGGCCACTGCAGTCACGTCAGTGAAGAATCATGTCAGCGCACACACACTATCATGATATATTACCACGAACAGTACAGTATGGCAAGAACAGTATGATAAAAAAATTACTAACTTGATCATGTTTACCACAAACAGTATGAAAAAAAATTACTAACTTGATCATATTTACCACAACAGTATGAAAAAAATTACCAAATGACAAGCACCTATCTTTTCATTCTCAAAAAAGAAAGAGTAGATGATTATCTGAACAGCTCTCACCTTGGGGACCACCGAGTTGGTTCAAGGCAGCGACAAACTGGCGGTGCAGCTCCGGCGACCAGCACCGCCTCGACTTCCTCGCCTGTTGCTGCTGCTGCTGCTGCTGCTGTGGTTGGGGCTGGAGGCTGAGCGCGGGGCCAGAAGGCGCCACGGCGGCCGCCCTCGCCGCCGCCTGCGCAAACCCCACAACCTGGAGGCGGCTGTCATCAGCGGCGCCGGCAGCAGCAACAGCCGGGGCGCTCTTGATCGCCGGCGGCGCGAGCAGGGACAGATCCGGCATGCCGACGTCCGCAGCCCTGTCATCATTTCTCACGCCCGGCAGCGCGAATGCCGGCGCGCCGGAGCCCACGGCCCTGAACGGCGTGAACGCGCCGCCGCAGGACTTGGCCTCCGACGAGCTCCTCCCCTTGTCTTGCTTCTGCGATCGCAAACAAAGCTCGGATTTTTTAGGCCACCGACGCACTCGAATTCCCACGAAATCAATCGTCGCACGACGTCGAGTCCTATCACTCCTATCGCAAGCAAAGCATTCGAGTCGTTGAACCACCGAATCGTACCTCTGATTCCGCCGCGTCACCGCCGGACCAGAGCTGCGCCGTGCTCATCCACTTGCTCTTGTCGCCGGCGGCAGCCTCCTCATCCTCCTGGCGATCATTCTTCTTCTTCTTCTGCGCCTCCTCCTTCATGACATCGATCACTGCACAGAGGACACCACATCGCCGTATCAGCAACCGCCTCAAAAATAAAGGGAAAGGTACACACGAAAAGAACAAGGAAAAAAACTGTCAAAAAAAAAGAGGAGGCTTTCTCACCGTCGGCGAGGAGGCGGGCGCAGAGCGGGAGCTCACGCTTGAAGACCTCGATCTTGCCGCGCTCCTCCTCAAGCCGCTGGATGCAGGCGTCCATCTCCGACGCCGGCGTGTCCTTGGCCTGCCGCACGGCCTTGGAGGCGAAGTACCTCAGATCCAAGCTTAAATCAGCGCCCATCCCGATCTCTCCCACGTCGAGCCCCATCTCGCATGCACAACGCACTACCCCGAACGAATTCTTGCAAAATTGTGTGTGTGGGAAGAGGAGAATCGTCAGCCGGATAGGAATTGAGGGAGGCAGGAGGGGAAGGTGAGCACATATATAGAGGCGAGAGGAAGGGGAAACAAATGCAGTGGTAGCGAAGAGAATCTCGTGAGGGTTCACGATTTTTCACATCGCAAGAGTCAATTACGCGAGAACCCCTGTGTTTTTTCTTATTTTTCAAAAATCAATTTATACACAAGGAGACGTTATTTGTCAATTCAACTTTTCTAAATTTCAACTACTTTTTACCTATATTACTCAACGAGTTTAAAATTTCTCTACAGTTTCCCAATGTATGGTTTCAAAGAAAGTAATGGATTTTTAACACTAGATATAGACATAACATATGAAGAGATTAAAGTTTCTAGGCTCTTGAAAACATGCTCTCTTTTTTCTATTCAACCTATTCGCAAAATATTCCAAACTTAGAGAACAAAAATGTCAAAAAACAAAAATGTTTGTATATCTACTACGTATCTCGAATTGATATACAAATTGACGGCGTCATTACTAGCTTATTACCTCAGTGTATCGTGAAAAATGCGTTAGCGTATCCTACAAAATTGACCTGATACATGTATATCAATATTCCAGATGAGTAGCAGGTAATAGAATACGATTGATGATACACTAATTATTTACTACGAAAGAAAAAATAACTAGGAGAGTCTCGTGGATTATCACTTCCACCGACTCCATTCCACATGTGCCACAGGATTGCTTGAAATGAACCTTTCCTAATTTTTTAATATGTTTCATTCCTTTAACCTTTTAAATATTATAAAATAATTTTGTAACTACAATATACAATTTATTCTTACGTATGTAAACTCAATAATTTTTGTCACAGAGATAAATTGAAAAGGCTCATTAAGGTTTTTAGATGCTTGTGTCATAAAAAATGAGACATGTGGGATTATTCGGCATCGTCCTAGAGGGATTATTTGGCGTCGTCCTAGAGGCAGCGTGAAGCTCGATCCATGCCATTTAAGCATGACTATATTTCACTGCATTTTTTTATTCAACCTATTCACAAAATATTCCACAATAAGAGAACAGAAACATCAAGAAAACAAATTTGTCTATATATCTACGTATCTCGAATTGATGCACAAATTGACGGCATCACTAGTAGCTTATTACCTCAGCGTATCGTGAAAAATGCGTTAGCGTATCCTAAAAAATTGTTCAAATTAATATGCCAGATGAGTAGCAGGTAATAAAATATGATTGACGATACTCTAATTATTTACTATGAAGAAAAAAGAAATAACATGGAGAATCTCATGGATTATCACTTCCGCCGACTCCATTCCACATGTGCCACATGGCCTGCATGAAACAAACCTTTCTTTATTTTTAATATGTTTCATACTTTTAACCTTTTGAAATATTATAAACTACAATATATGATTTATTTGTATGTTTGTAAACTCAATACTTTTTTTCATGGAGATAAATTGAAAAGGCTTGTTAAGTTTTTTAGATGCATATGTAAAAAAAATGAAACATGTGGGATTATTTGTCATTGTCCTAGAGCAAGGCAGCTTGAAGCTCAATTCGTGCCATTTGAGCATGACTATTTTTCACTTGAAACACAACACAATTTTATGTTGTATGATATGCTTGTTAATTTTTTGCATTTAAAGTAATTATTCTGCAAAAACATTTTGATTAAAAAAATTTCATAGCAAATGATACCATTGTTCATTTATATGGATGCTCCTGAAAAGAATGGACCTCTAATGACAATTGGGGGCTGTGACATCATTTTCATAAGGCATATTCATATGGGGTTGGAATATCCATTTACAAGTTATCTTTTGTTAGGAAAATACCAGCAAATTGGGTCCATCTATACTCCCTAGAATAGCTGTGTGTGGTATGGTGCCACCCCCAATACTTATTTGGGCTATTTTTATTATTTGAGAAAAAAGGCAAAAGGCGTGTTCTATCGGCATCCTATCTTTGTAGTAAATCAATGGGTGCTAAATTTTAATTACATTATTTTTTTACATAAATTAGCATATGTTAATTGGTGTCTTTAAATTGCGAGGAAAATATATTTTCATAGCATATGTTTGAAATATTAGGAAGAAAAGAGAGGATAAAAACAAACCGGGTAAAGAAGGAAGGAGAAGAGAGGAGAGGAGGTACCTTAGCTGTCCCGTTCCTTGGTGTTCACCCCAAGCAAATCCCCATCTGCAAGCGACAGTGCAACAGCCAAATAAAATAGTTGGATTCTTGGAGGATATGCCGTGCGATTTTGGACGGCTGCTGATTCAGATTCCGATGCCCCAATTTCCTGATGAATCCAACACTCGGAATTTTCTCTCTCTCTCGATGATGGAGAGAGAAATGGAAATATTCTCTGTGTGCGGATCGGACCGTATATTTATGAGATGCTTTTTTGGACCTATGCGCTAGGGGTAGAAGTAGGAGAAAAAGGATTCCATTCCATGGCAGTATTGTAGTTTTGCTGGAAAAACAAGGGGTGCTGTTGTCACATCCCCGGTGGACAGCTTACGCGCACTCGGCTCGCCACGTACCAAACTACGCCGTACTGGAACGAACGAGCGTGCGACATAACGACGCCATTCACGCACCATGTAGCTGCATATATAGTAGAATAGATTATATAGGTTCGTCATGCTAGGTGATAGATATATATCAAATATCTCCGTTCACGTTTTTTTTCCTCCCACTTAAAATAAAGTAGGGTTGTCAAAAGTCAGAAACCATTGCAGCTATAGCTTAATGGAAAAGATACAGTGACACTAAGCAACAATAGATACTTGGGTGGTTAGCGTCAGTGCATGTTCACCAATGATAAAACATCAAACAATAATTTGATGCCCGCGTCTTTTAGCGAATTTATTATTTAGAGCTATGCCAACTAAAAACACTCGAACAATCTAGAGAATTAGAAATTTTGTGCAAAGTGAATTAAATAAAACAATGTCATGCATGCGTACGTACATGGCCACTTGTTTGTGATATATCTTTATATCGTTAGCCTATACTCCTATATATATGCGGATATGCCAGAGTATCATACGCACGCGGGCACGCACGTACGTACCGGCCGCCCCGCACTAGGTGTATATAGAGGTTTGTTGCGCATAAATGATCCCACGTACGATGTGATAAGATGAGGAGATCTTTCTCTTTGTTTTATTGCATGTCAACTCCGCAAAGCCGTACGTACTGTGCAGTACAGATTGAACAACAGAGCAAGTATGAAGGAGTGAGTACATACGGAGATCGAGGCCATTCCTCAATTGTTCCGTCCGGCCCTTGTACGTACGCGCTGAATGAAATGAATAACAGATCCTCATAGATGCTTTGCTTGCTTGCATCGACGTACGTGCATGTCAAAATTAAAATACTGTTACTAGCTACTGGGTTGGGTTTATTTAGAAGGGTCAAATTTTTGCGAGGACGCTGCAGTATCAGCTGATCAGCTGATATTTAAGCTCGTAGCACGTAGCAGTAGTGATTTGGTTGAAAATACTAGTACTACCATTGTTGCTTAGAGTCTTCCAAGCAAGCAATCAAGCATACATACACTGGCGGAGCCACGTTAGGGCCAGACGGGGCCCTGGCCCCCCCTTGCTCTTGAATCTTTTCCAAAGATCTGAACAACTTTGCTAGGTTACGTTTGTAGGTGCTCCGATTCCTTGAGCTTAAAAGCAGAATGTTAAAGTATGGCGGCTGCCAGACCTAAATTAGGCGCCGAGAAGACCCCCTCCTCCCCCCACTCCTACATCCCTGCAGCCTCGCCATGGATGGAGCGGGAGCTCCGTTGTTCTGTTCTGTTCGGTTAGGTGTTGCACAAGGAAGAAGAAGGCCTAAGGTGTATGCAGGGCTTAAATGGGCTGAGCAGGCTGTTTAATGGCCTTTTCGTTTTTTGCAATTCGCAAAAGAAACAGGCCATATGGCCATAGATATACAGAAAACGATCACGTTACACATGTTTCCGTGCGAAAGAGTCGTCGGATGACACTTCGGCTCCACATACGGTCCTATCTTTAAGTACCTAACGTATTTCCCTTTAAAACTGCTTCACGTTAGGAAATAGATCACGTTTCTCCTATTTCCCCGTAGACCTCATGCTGCCAAGTTTCACGAACATGTATGATCTGCCAGGGACTCCTTGAGAGGCGTACGCCTAAATGAGATTGGCAATACATACGCCACATGCCTACTGTTCATGGCCCCCCCTAGGGTTCGGAGCTGGCTCCGCCACTGCATACATAAACAATAATTTTGCAAGGGGTAATTTTATAATTTTGCTTAGAGTATATGTTTTACCCTTGCTTCTACGAGAGGATCTGGCGCATGCATGCCATCGGTGGTGCCACGAGCGAGCAGTGTTTTTCGAAGGGCCGGGAGCCATGCATCAGAACAGCAGGGAGCGGCACACGGCGGGGCGATCGATCGGTTCCAGCGTGCGTGCCCGTGCCACCGCGGCGACACGTCCGTCACCACAAACGGACAAAGTTCCGCTGGCTAAAGATTCCCACCTCCCCCGTGGGGGCCCGCGGATGAGGGGAGGAACCGGAGAAATGAAGCCGTTCCGGTGGGGCTCCGCGACGTGGATGCATGCGGAGCCGAGGAGAGAGGCGTGCACCGCGCGGCGCCGCACCACACACCATGACACGACACCCCCCGCCTCCGCTTTTGTTCCCGCACGGAACCAATTAACCGGCGGTTCGCCGCATCGCATCGCAATGCAGCACTCCATGCCCTTGAGCCCGGAGTGAGAGAGTGGGGGTCACTAGCTATGAGAACGTATCTGGTGTTACCACCTCTTTAGGTGTTACCGTGTTACCGATCACTGTAGCTATAGCTAGCTAGCTAGGCGCTTAATTGTTGTTTTCCGCAACCGCCTCCTGTCGCTGCTTCCGTCTTGTGTGTGTTGCTGCCTGCACTTGGCTCTTGCCCTGCTCTTCCGGCCGGGACGGAATCTCTCTCTCTCTAACTTGCAAGCTGGTCTCCTTCACTTATTAGTAATCACTTGCTTCCAATCATATCCATCCACCACCATCCCTGTGCTGGCCGCGCCACTTACATAGGATACGTTATTCATTCTTCCACTACTCCAGTTCGATCTGTTGTCCACGTCCAGGTCCGCGTAGAAATGTTTTAATTTGGGCGATACATCGATCTTGCCACGCATGATCATATTTGTGTGGTTATCTCGATCAATGGAGCGCTGCATTGCGATGCGATGCGATGGACCGCATCTGTGGTGACGTGCTTAATTATCGACAGCAACCTGCAGGCATCTGTGGTGACTCCATCAAGATCAAAGTATACGTTTTCTCGCAAAAAAAAAGATCAAAGTATACGTACTGGCTTAACTTCTTCTGGAGTACGGTGTGCTTAATTAATTACATGCCTTCACAGGAATGAGTATATGAAGGTGCGTGTATACATATGCGAGCGCTGCTTCCGAACTATATATATGTTTCAAAAGAAAAGGTAGAGCGAATTAAAAATGCAGGTTACGTATAGGAGTAGTTATATATGCACAAACAAGTAAAGACCTACGATACAAAACACGATCGTTGTTGCAATAGATCAACCCCCAGAGCTATAAATCTGCCGCACCCTTGTCGAAGCTAATATGTTCTGGACCCCCCCCCCCCCCCCCCCCCCCCAACATTATGCTTACATTTTGCGTTCTTTCCTATATATAAAAAATGTAAATTCCCCAGGCAAACCATTTTTGCAATATATGCGCTCCGGGGCATTCTCCAACCCTTGTTGATTCGTTGACAAAAGAAATATATGTAGGTCAAGATTCTGAATCGAATATATAATAAGCACAAGAATTTGCAGTACGAATAATAATATAAAAAATTGGATACCTTCTTGCATGAATCATGCTTCTCTAACCCTTTTCTTCCTTATTTTGGACAGAGGATAAATGGTGGCTCCACACTCTTTCTAATGGAACCACAACAAGAGCTAGCTAGCTAGCTAGCTTGCTAGTGCCCGCCACCCTTGGTTTGCTGATGAGACATTAGCTTCCGCGCGCATCTTGTCACCTTGACCTCGTTGGCCAAGCCTTATTCGTTGTTGACACTACTGCGGCACTAGTGATATTTTATTTTCAAAGGATAGGTTTCGGCATGATTATTGAGGATTGGACAGCAACTAGATCCCATATCACTCTAGCTTTATCTAATCTCCTCATCCCAACCAGCAAGCTGCTAAGGAGAATATTGGTTTTTGCTAAAGTGATGGCGCACATGTCACTCCTTCCATCGATCCTTGAGAGATAAGCTAGAGAGAGAGAAAGAGAGGGAGGACGCCATCATACCTGCCGTTCCTTATCCGTTTCCTAGAGGATGTTGACATTGACCATCAATGAGGACAAGCATGATCTCATTTGATTATGTCATCTCCAAGTGGGAAATTAATTTTCAGTAAATGTTATATGTAAAACTTGGGCTTGACGGTTAGGAACGAGGAGTGTATGGCATTTAAAATTTAAAACTATTCTTCATTGATAACTTCATAAGTGATATGAAATGCTCATATTCCGGGAAAATCTATGTTTGAAAGTTTCCCCAAACGACATGAATGCTCTTACACAGTTTCCTCCTATTCTGACCCCAAAAAGCAAGTGGCTGCCGGGCTGGAATATTATAACTATATTATGTCTGCAACTCAAAATTATTTTATCCTAGTACACGTCTTAGAGTCAACCAATAAAATTTTATACATCTCAAAATATATTAAGCAGAAATTAAAATAAGTACTGCTGTATAATAAAACGAAGCCAGTGTTGACCCTTTGTGCATTTTTGGTGTCTCCCAACCAAAATAGAGAATCCTGGACAATATGATGGTATCTTTCGCCACCTTTCAAAGTGGTGGATTCTAAGGCAAGCAAAGATGGGATATGATATGAGCACTTTGGAATTTGGATGTGTGCACTGGCTGAGGAATCTCTCCCATCCCACCACCAAAAAGGAGAGGAGAGACGCATCATCAAGCTAGGGTACAAGCATATGTTTGTCGACTATGCCCAATTGCACACAGGAAGGGGAAAGGTAAGCACTGTTAGTTTAGTGGTGCATTAGATTCCCACTGATCATTAGATAAAGCCCCTTTTCTGTGATGCCAATTGCAGTGATGCATGGAAGAAGAGCCAGTGGTTTTGATGCCCTCCTTTGTGGTGATGGCAACCTCTGGGTTGGACTGGTTGGTCCCTTTCCTCCTAGTGCAGGGATTCTCCGCTCTCCTCCCCACATGATCAAGGGCTGAAACAAAAGAGACGAACTAGAATGGATATGTTGCAATTATTGCTGCCAAATTGACACGATCTTGTATTGCAAGCATGTCGCCCACTGAATTTTGATATAGATGATGAACTAATTAATCTCTGACTGATCATACTTCGTCATATTTTTGTTGCTTTTTGACAAAGAAATTAAATAGATAAAAGAGACAAAAGATCACTATACCAAAAGAGTGGTCACTCGCTCACGTTACGTTGAGTTCCTAATTCAATCAAGAGCAGAAATGAATATAACATTCTGAAAAAAGAAATCATGGGTTCTCTTTCAAATATTAAATTGATTTTTTTAACAAGGGGAAAGTTCGAATTTTCCATATAATTGTGCCGCCACCTACACACCCTTCCAACCAAAACTTGCCAACAAATTGCTTTTCTTGTTCATGGTGATGTCGACTGCACGTCCATTTTTTCTGATGGAAAAACAGGGTCATTAACCCAATAATTGACCAGTACCTAATAGTCACAAGGCTCCCAGGAATATTCATCACCAATGAATCGTCCAGAGGATGGAATCCAAAAATTCAATGAATATTGAATGGACGCTGCTAGCTGCAAGTGGCCTGGGTGGTCGTTGGCAGCTGTTCGTTCGTGTGTACACGAGCAACGTTGTACCGTCAGAGCCTTCTTTGTTCGTTTCTTGGGTTCACAGCTAGGACACCACATGAATAGATTTCTGTTCAAAGAGGACACCACATGCGATCAAACGGCTCCTCGGCGCCTCGAGGAGGCAAAGGTATCTGAATCTGGCCCCTGCAATAACATATTCTGCGTGCCAAATTAAATTGTTTGTTTCTAGTACGACTCGTACTCATCTCTCTCTCTCTCACCTTGGTGTTTGTCTTGCTTGCCTCCTGTCCAGCATGTGTCGTGTTCCACAATAGAACCACGATTCCGATGAGGACAGAAGCTTCGCATTGACAGCTACGGCGATATGATAATTTACTTTATTAGTTTGCTGGTCTCGCTGATCCTGCAAGTTATTTCTAGGACCAGGACCTCGTGGTATATATATACTTTGTATTGGGAGGTTCATCGCCTCTTGTATCATAAAAACTGGCATTGTTCAAGTTTGCCAAAATACCGCTGAGTTCACCGAGACGATAAGTTCGGCATCAGCAACTCATTTATTCGTCCAAGAACAATCCATTTTATTGTTAAGTATTAAAAAATTCCATTTTATTGTTTACAATATTGTAAATATTATTTCCTTTAATTGATAATCTTAAAAAAGAGAGTTAAAAAGTCTAGCTATTTAATTTACAGACAGGCCTGGAGTAATTGAATTAAGTACAATACTAATTTTTTGCACAAATATTTAGTGAGTAAAGATAATTAAAAATCGGTCCACTTACCACTGCCTGCTGATTGGGCGCCAGTTTGCTGCCAGAACTGGAAGCCAAGCTTCCATTTTGGAAGCTGCCCTTGGCGGACATGCATCGGAGGATCTAAGGAAGAAATGCCTCTTCTTCACTAATTTACTCTGATCAGCAGTTTGGCCTTTAGAAACCAATTGAGTCATATTCTCCTTCGGATGGCCGTGTTGACCCGCGCGCTAATTGCACTGTTATTAAAAAAAGAGATGATCACGATGCGAGATTCGGCACAACGACAAGGTGATAATTTACAAGATTGTAGCCTAGAATCTCGAGAATATCTCGGCAAGATTCGACCCATGGCCAGCGAAGATAGATTAGAAGAAGATCATTTAGCAAGCTTAGTTTATGTGATCAAGGAAGCCTGGCCCTTGGACCAACGACCATGGCACATTTTCCTTTTATAAACTTCTTCGATCCACCCTAGTACTACTATTAGAAAATACCGGTTAAGTAAACGTCGACTTCAGAAAAAATAAGTTGCACTTGTTAATTGCCTGCTTCTGACACGTGTGAGCTCGATCGCCGTTATATTAGCATTTCTTGGTTCCTTCATTTCATAACCTTTGAAGATCCGTATCTTTGAAACGACTTTATTCTTGGCGAGTAAGTGAAACGACGAATCAGCAAAGGACGACAAATTTTCCTTTGGACCTATAAGGCTTTGATCTTTTCCAATCTGTGCTAATCCTATAAACAAATAGATTGACAAGGTAGACAACTGGAAAACTCTAAAGAAGCTAGCTCAAGGAACAACAACTGAGGTTGCATTCAGCCTGTATTTAACGCTAATAGCATCCATATACATTCCTCTTCTTGCTTACATGGAACTGAATAAAGCTCTAATAAATTAAAGACGCTCGCCTAATGAACCCACAACATAGATCCACTATCCCCAAATATGTCCATGTCAAGGCCTAATAGTTGTACAAGCCAAGCAAATTGCAGCTCCTTAACTGGACTACACAACAGAAAAGAAGTAGCATGCATTGCTCTTGAACTTAACCTTCTTCACATCCACGTTCATGACATGAACGATTTACCTCATTTTCCCCTTCACAAGATAACTGCAATTGTCCTAAAATACGATGTAAACAATGTTTGACCTACACAAAGCCGGTTTGTATATGTCCTGAACAATGGAGAGCTGGCCCAGCCCAATGCAACTCCTTTCTTATGTTTTTTTTTTTAAAAAAAATCCATTGACTTTGCACCTTCCACTGCCCCCTGGCCTAATAAAGGTAAGCAAGTGGGGAGAAAGGTGTTACTGTTTCAGAAATCTTTCCAACTGTCTTTTTCGCTTTTGCTGGCCGAAAACGCCATCAAATCTCCACGCACACACCAAAGCAACACATAACGTGCTTTATGATCAGTTTATCCTGTCTGCACAAGAAGATCATGAGATATTTACCTACTCTGTCTGACCTTCGGCTGCTCCCTTTCTAGACCACTTTCTATCTGATTCTGGTCCCCCATTGTTTCTGTTCTGGACTGCGTTGGCTCAAACTTTCTGATGCATATAGTAGATGTCATAGCTGTACCATACTAGTTGGCCTAAAAATGCATGCACCAGCAGTAGCAATGTCAACATGTCATAGAGAAATGAGCCCACGGATCAATCGATCCAACTCTACCAGAAACGTGCGTGTTCCTTTCAAGGAAAAAGGTGAGCAGGACCACAAAAAGGTTGCAGTGAAATGTGTCAGGGATAACGCAACCATATGGTTGAAGAATGGGTGCTTGCAGGAGGAAGAGAGAGTGGCAGGCAGAGTGATGCCTGTGTCTTGGAGCAGATGGTGACTGAAAGATAGCATACTCCTAGATGGATGCCTTTCCTTTCTGCATGCCACTTCTTTGTTTACGATCATGGCAGAAGGAGCAGTAGTAGAAGCATCTGTATCTTGAGAAGTATTGTTCAGATACTTTGAAACGCCAAATTCAGAAATTGACACGACTGCAGAACAGAATCAACTCACGTGTAGCTAGCTAGCTTCGCTGAACCGGAATCGAGCTAAAATTTTGATGCCTTGCTCGCCGAAGAACGGTGTTCGTTCACACAAACTTGGAAACCACTGAACCTGTTCTGCAGGTCGCTTTCGCCGTAAAAACGGGTCAGGAATATTCTGCAGCACCGAAAACAGCAGAGCAGAGCAGAGCCATCACAAGGTGCAACATGTCAGCACATAGCCAGTAGTGTGCTGCAAACGCCATTGACGGCCAAATCGTGGGACACCTGTACGGCTGTAGCGGCTTCGCCGTGCCACTTGCAGGCTGCGTCAATCGGGAGCGATCATTTTTTTCGCTGCAATTAAAGCTTTTTTTTTTCTTCTTCTTGGCTTGCCCCAATCAGTTTTCGTTTGGATGACAGGTACCGCCTCATGATTCGCGTTCTGGAATCGGGAATTTGGAATCTGCGCTAATCTCTCCTGACAACGACGCCCACTAGAATCCGGCCGGTGCGCACAGCGACCCGTCGGCGGCATCCTGATCAATCATGATCTCAACTAGGAGTAAAATTTTGTTGGTTCCATTTTTTTTATTATTTTGAGAAAAGTTCCAATTTAATTTTGAAAGGAAACCTTATGTACGGACTGGACCTTTTTGTTCGTGAAACCTTTCTCAGTTCGTCCTGGCATCTGCATTTCTTGCAAAGGTAGGAGTACATACATACACTTCACCCCCACGTTTCGCCACAAGATGTTCATGTCTTCTCGGTTCAAGAACAGAGTAGTAACAGAAAATCTTTAGTAGTAATAGTATCTTTTGTTTGATCCTGTTCCCCTTCCATTCCATTACCTGTCGACGACGGAGGATATCATTTGCAAGCCAAAATGACAGGACCCCACTTCACGTGCGAGACAACGCCATTGCCTCCTGTCCCGAGCCCTGGCCGCGACAAACTGACAACGGCCGGCCGCGAACGCCAAACGCAGGCTGCACAGTCGAGTTGTGCAGAGCAGAGCAGGGCAGCGGAAACCATCCAGTCCGTGCGTGCATATGTCGATTCACGCAAGTGGCAAGTCGACTGCGACTCGCGGCAGCGCCATTTCCACAGCTGCAAGTGCGCGGCAGCAGGGCAACGCTTGCATGGAGCAGAGGCACGGCCACGGGGAGGATGAAACGAAACCAGTGGATTTGGGCCTCAGGGGCAACACAGGAGCAGTGGGCAGCCCATTGGGCCCTGCGTCTCGACAGCCTATGGAGACTCCCTAACGAAGAGAATGTGGGCAGCCCATACAGACTCACCTCAGCAGCTCAGCTTCACTTTGCTTTTCAATTCTATCGTTTCGCCACCTCCATTCAAGGAAGTGCGTACCTTCTTCGGTCCTGAGGATTCCTATCGCCGCATCATAAAGGATTGTACCACGCTGGCCAGCTTCTGAAGCTGCACTGCACGGCAAAAATAAAGACCGCTTCAGCTCAGAAGCTCCTTTAATTCATCTAGAAAAGAACCAAAACCTGATACCAGGAATAATGACTTCTTTCTGTTTCCCAATTCCTCCACCTCTGAGAGAAAAAAAAAATGCTAGGATAATCACGACTTGATGTGTTCAAAGTGAACTAAGATCTGAAAGCAGGAATATTGAATTCTTTGAGAGAAAACAAAAATACTATTGAAATCAAAGTCAAGCCAATGCCTTGCCAAATTGGTCCATAAGGCAGGGTTTTGTTAGGGGCACATGCCCCTCCCATCCCCCTCCCCACTTTAGGTTCTGCTTTGGTGAGTTTTCTCGTGCAAAATAGGATCCTCTGACATACGACGTATATGGCTTAGGCCTATTTAAGTGATCAAATTAATATAGACAGAGAGTAGATCAAGTGCTACAGGCTACCACACCTCATATGTTTCGGTGCTACTAGCAGTTCAGGTGCTACGGTGCTCTAAGCGAATCTACATCCTTTGTACTCCTTCTATGTCAAAATAGATGATGTTTTGCACTTTTCAACAACACGTTTGATCACTCGTCTTATTCAAAAATTTTATACAAATAAATAAATAAATAAATAAATCATACTTAAAGTATCTCTAATCTTTACTTCTCCCAATGCCGTCGCATTCCTTGTCTTACGTTACTCCACGTCAGTTAAAAAAACTTTCACCGTCTGATAGAGAAGGAACGGTTAATAAACAGAGCTGAAGTAGAGTCGTGCGTGCAGACACTCGTTCTCTCGATCCTTCCTGTGCCTTCCACCCTTGTGCCGCACATGCCCTCATCGATCCATTGCCAGCAGCGTTTGTACAAGTAGCTAGGTGGACTGCTTTTGTACCGCGCGCTCGAGCCCGAGTCCTTCGCGCCCGCTACATGCGCCGGGGCGCTACGAGCTGCTGCATCGGGAGTAACAAGTTCAGGCCCTCGGTGATGGCCGCAACATTACATCTGAAGTTTAGATAAGTGCTGGTTGTACTCTGCCAGTTGAAATATTACTATGGATTTTAGAGTATTGTCGATGAGCTCAGCTTTTGTGCTTCATATATAAATTTATGCTCTGGGCCCACCCCTTGATTTGTTGCCTTGAATTAGAATGTAGGTAGACTAAAGTTTGGCAAAAACAATTCCTCAAGCATTATATATAATGTGGATATTCAATGGTAATGTTGGGAAAAACAATGGCAAAACTGTCTGTAACATACTAAGGAATGATGTTTTTGTCATTAGTTATGACCATCAAGATTTTTTCCCTATTGTTTGCATAGTTTGTTCATTGTTTTAATATTTAATTTGTTGTTCATACCATGCAAACAATTGAAAAAATTATATTAAAAAAAGGTGTATTGATAGAAAATGAAACCATGTATCTTTGTGCAAACTTTAGTCTATCTTGACACTAAAAGAGCATATATATATGATTTCTTAGTTGAGGAAACAAGGAAAACACGTCCATATTTTTTATCTGACAAACTTATTGTTTACTTGAAATTATTTCAATATAATTCAATGACGCAAATAGCCTGCTATAGCTTCATTATAGCTTTTTGACATAGGTGCCACGATGATATTGCAAATATTATCGCTAATGCCGCTAACTTTGCTATTTAAATAGTCCTAGAATATAATGTTTTGGATCGGCAAACATTGAAATATATAATATAATTTTTATATCTCATGGACTTTAAGCCTTCAAGATGTTCATTTTCGAGAGCATAACTTAATATTTTGGATCAGCAAACATTCAAGTATATAATATTTGCTTCCCGATTCAAGATGTTTTATTAATTATATTTGGTGGGTAATTAGGCGCGGCAAGCCGTGCCATCTTCTAGTGATAAAAACAAACCATAACAAGATAAATGATATTTGCATGACTTTTCAAAATAAAACGAGCGGTCAAACATGAGTTTCAAAAGTTAAAAACGTCAAGTAATTTGAAATGGAGGAAGTATATGAATGTTGGGTGTTGGAATGCTGGATACAATCCCGGTGTGGCCGCTCAAACCAGAGGCCACCGGTTTTTCCGACCGGTCAAAAAACCGGACGAAATTCAAAACCCAAAATTTGAATATGAAATTTGCAAACCGACCGGTAAACCGGACCGGTTCGTAACCGGACAAAATTTCCAAAACCGGAGAAAAAAAATAGAAAACCGATGTGGTCCGCTTTTTGCTCGGTTCGCCGGTTTTTATTTTAAAAATCATAAAGTTGAACATTTGAAAAAAATGAAAAATAAAAAATATGTAAAAAAACTAGATGCAATTTGGAGAGCAATGATGTAACAACAACACAAAAATTCGATCGTTTTCTTGGTAAAAAAAATCAAAGAAGTTTGCTGGTAAAAAAAAAGGTTTTTGCTTTTTTTCCTTCCTTTTTCAACCCAGAAATTTTGCTTGATTTTTTGACCCATCAAACGATCGAATTTTCGTGTTCTTGTTCCACCATTGCGCTACAAATTTTATATAGTTTTTTTTTTACATATTTTGGTTTCAAATTTCAAATTTTTTGAATTTTGAATTCGAAAACCTGACTGCCGGTAAGCCAGACCGAACCGGTTTTCCCGGTTTTCATGAAAACCAGTCCGGTTTCCGCGTTTTGTAAACCTTGCTGCACAGTCGAGTGGTGCAGAGCAGAGCAGGGCAGCGGAAACCATACAGTCCGTGCGTGCATCTGTCGATTCACGCAAGTTGCAAATCGACTGCGACTCGCGGCAGCGCCATTTTCACAGCTGCAAGTACGCGGCAGCAGGGCAACGCTTGCATGGAGCAGAGCGATGGGGATGAAACCAGTTGATTTGGGCCTCGGTGGCAACACGGGAGCAGTGGGCAGCCCATTGGGCCTTGCCTAGAATACAGACGCAGCACCTCTCAATTGGATAAGCTTCTGAAGCTGGTCAGCTTCTGAAGCTGCCTGCACGGCAAAAATAAAGACCGCTTCAGCTCAGAAGCTCCTTTAATTTGTTTAAAAAAGAACTAAAATCTGATACCAGAAATGATGACTTCTTTCTATTTCCCAATCCCTCCACTTCTGAGAAAAAAAAGTGTTAGGATAATCATGGCTCGATGTGTTCAGAGTCATTTGTACTCCTTCCATTTCAAATTATAAGTCACTTCAGCATTATCAACATTTCTCAAATTATAAGACATTCTCACTTCCCAATGCACATTTCTCTCTTCTCTATACATATCTATCTCTATCTTTATCTCTCTCCTCCTTATGTTTCTCTATACACATCTGTTTCACCTCTCTTTCATGAGTTTCATCTCCATGCCCAGAGCCAAAGCGTATTATAATTTTGAACAGAGGGAGTATCAGTTAGCATTAGAGCGTGTTTGTCGCATGCATGTGTTTGTAGATCAGTGCAGTTCGCGTTGGTGCAGTCATGTAGGTTAGCTGGTAGCGTTTGACACGGATGCGCTGGCCATTGCTCGCGACAAGCTCGGAGGAAGACTGGATCATTCGGAGGAGGGAATGGCTGATGTACGAGGAATCCGGATCTCGAGGAGATCATCCCAAGCGCGGTTAGGCAACACGTGTGTCTATAAAAATAGTGACTTCTTTGAGCTTCCCAATTTCCCCACCTTTGAGAGAAAAAAGAAATATTACGATTGGAATCAAAGCCAAGCCAATGGCTTGCCAAATTGATCCATAGGACTGGGTTTTGTTGGGAGCACATGCCCGCCCCCCCCCCCCCCCCCCCCCCTATTGGCTTGCCAAATTGATCCCTATACTGGAGTCTGTGTTGTTTGGAGCACATGCCCGCCCCCCCCCCCCCCCCCCCCCCCCCCCCCCCCCCCCCTTGAGCTTCCCATTCCCCACCTTGAGAGAAAAAAGAATATTACGATTGGAATCAAAGCCAAGCCAATGGCTTGCCAATTTATCCATAGGACTGGGTTTTGTTGGGAGCACATGCCGGCCCCCCCCCCCCCCCCCCCCCCCCCCCCACGCTAGGTTTTGCTTTGGTGCTTTGGTGAGTTTGTCGTGCAAAATAGGATCCTCTTACATACGATGTATATGACTCTAAGGCCCATGCGTAAGTAACCACACTAAAATAGACAGGTGCTACCGGCATTTCGTGTGTTTCGGTGCTACTAACACTTCAGGTGCTGCGGTGCTCTAGGCGAATCTACATCCTTTGTATATGAATGTTAGGTTTTAGATATACGTGTGCTTGTTATAAGTTATATCGACGGATTGTAGCTACAAATGATGGACTTTTGCCTCAAGTTATATGTTGTTGGGTTAGAGCTTCCGGCTAAAGCTAAAGCTAAAAAATTGTAGCTTTTATAAGCTAAAGCTAAAAAAGGACAGACAACAACTTTTTATTCTCAGCTTTTACATTTTTCCCTGGAAATTGTGGAATCTCATAGTCCATCTCAGACCAGATTTTCCTTTGATTTCTCTTTGCAATTTGCCAAACTTTCATATGCATGACTAGCTATAAAGCAGTAATTCAATCAACCGACAATCCGAGTAAACAAACATGCCTCAGATTTAAACACCCACTAGTACAATCCAACCGTTGACGCCCACTATGGACCCAAATCGCGACATCCTGATCACGATCTGGGCTCCCAAATTAGAGACTGAAAATTGAGATCAAGTAAACCTTGTCCAGTGATCATCCCCAACTCTTTTTGACATCCGCATCTCCTCTGAAACAGACTTCATTTGAGCCATTCTAAGCTCAGGACACGTTCATGCACGTTAGCGACCGTCACGCTTACGGTGGAACGCGAGAAACTACAGTAAAATCCACACCCACACGTTCATCCTCTGGGCGAAGAGATTTATACTAATACCAGAACAAAAAAAAAATCCCTTTTCCCGGGTAATCCCATTACTGGTTTCGTGCAATTCTTATCTTATCTGATCCTCACTCGCATGTGCATCGATGCAGCGGCAGAAGAAGATTCACAGTTTCATTGGTGGCATCTGGCGAATACTTTGTAGAGTGCTATTTGCAGGGATCACTGATTCTCGATCTCCCCGCTGACTGTGACTGCTCGACCATCGCAGGCGAGTTGTGCGGAGCATGGAGACCTCCGCGTGCGTCCATCTGCGACAGTGGGCTAGCTGGCTCGACGTGATTTGATTTCACGGGCAATTTGCCATCGACGAAGACCCGCCGCGGCACGTCGACACGTTCACAGCAGAGCACGTCCCTGTTCACTCACTCGATTTTTCCTGCATGGTTCTCTTCCTCCATGGCTGCATGAGGGAAGAACGGAAGGCAGTCAGGTCTGTCTCGGCGTATCGCTTGCATGTCTCTTTTTTTGTTTTCTTCTTGCTCTTTTTTTTTATTCTTCTTGTTTTCTCTTTCTGTTTCTTCCCTTTTCTCTTTTGAGAAACGAAGCAGCAGCCGTTGGACCGAGTCGGGAAGCATTTCAAACTGCAGGATGGTGAGGCACGGGACGTCCTATCTGTAGATCGTCCGACGAGATCTCAGCTTTAGGTCAGCTCACGGCCCACTCGCGTCGGCCCACGGCCCGCTCGACATCTTCTTTCCCGCGCCGCCGCCGCACCAAGCTCGCCGCCGCCCGTCGTCGTGGTGCTCGCCCACTCCTCCTCCGCCTCCCGCCCGGCTCCGGTGGCGCCCCCGCCGCCTCCGCCGCCGCTCGACCGCCGTCGCGCTAACCTGGCAGGAAGTGACGCCCCCGCCCTTACCCCGCCCACCGCCGGCCGCCACCACCACGGCCGGCAGCGTCCCCCGCCGCCTCGTCGCCCCGCCCGCATCGCGCCGCCCACCGCCGGTCCGGCTAGCCGCCATATTTCTATGTCCGGAGGAAGGAGGAGGAGAGATTGGGGGTACAAACCCTGCGCAATAAGGAATTCTCCGGCGAGACGCCCCCGCCCCGCCCTCCTCCATCGTCTCCGGCGGCTCCCGCCGCCCTCCGCCGCGCTAACCCGGCTGCGGCGGGCTCGTCGGCGTCGCCGTCGCCGTCGGGGAGGCTGAAGGAGGAAGAAAAGAGGTCAGTCGTCGGATGTGTATTGTGCATGAATCTCAAAGCCCGATCGAAACGATCCCGTTGGGCGGGCTACGTATAGGATCGGCGGTGAGGCACGCCCAGCGGCATCCTCGCGTAAATGGTATGCAATTGGGCCCAGTCCATTGAGACAGTGACGGCCCACAAATAGAGGCGAATGGTATACAATTGGGCCCAGTGCCTCCAACAGTTCCTTTTTCTTTTCAAATGAGTAAATAAAAACAGCTGAGGATGCATGGATGACCCGAATTGAATTGCAAAAAGACTCAGACCTAAATTCAACTTGATTGGTGAGATCGAGCTTTGATTACACCGTAAATGGTGCTCTGTTCCGTGAAATTGAGTTTATTAAGTTTCTTGTGTTTTTTAACCTACAGATATTCATGTTACTCACGCAAAAGATCATGTAATTCACATGTAGGATCTTGTCTCTAGCCAGTGCAAATTTTGCTAAAGCTAGTATAAACTTGATTCATTGTCCACTGATCGATGCAGTCCCGCTGGTGCCTCCCAGATTGAGCGTCTAGTCTTAGTTAAATCGAAATTTAATTCATTCCTTCTCAAAAAAAAAAAATGAAGAAACAAAAAAAGGAAAAAGAGAGAAATAAAATGAATGTCACAAACACGTATGTACTATACAACTGATAGTATGCTAACTCAAGGTGTCTTCTTTTGATATGCAAGAGATAAGAAATCACTGCAAAACACATACCGTTATACTTAATATATTTCATCACGAGCTCCAAGCATGCACATGTTTGAGTATCAGTTATACAAACTTCGTTGGTGTAGAAGCAAAGGCGTTTCTACTTTTACGGCCTCAAGTTATGACAAAAAGGTCATTTACTAGGTAGGGGCACATGCCCTTATCCGGTTAATAGGCAGCTTTCGGAAGCAATAAATGTTTCTGTTAAATTCAACAAGCATCACTCTATGTTATAGTTCTACAAAGTACTCTCTTTGATTTTAAATATATTACGTCGTTGATTTTTTTCGTTATTTTGATCATTTATCTTGTCTATAGATATTTGTACAAAAGGTTAGATGTATAAGTTAATCTAAAGTACTTTTGATGGATCAAATGATATTTATTTTACGTAACTAGTTATTTAAATATATATTGTTGGTAAAAATTTAACAAAAATCAACAACGTCATATATTAAAGCCAGGAATGAGTATACCGTTACAAAGGCAGGTTTCAATATTTGAACCTTGATCGAACAATCTCTTTGCTTCTTAAATGTAAAGTGCTTCTATTTATGATAATTTTATTAATGTATGGCAGTCTATACTTCTTTCATCTTCACCCATCCTCTCTATTGAAATCTATTCTCTACTTTCTTCACATGATTCAAGTTTGTGTTTTTGTTTTTTTAAACAACTTCAATCTATGACAATTTTCATCTCATTGCTCATATAAAACTTCTCCCGTTCTTTATAAATCAAAATCTTAATTTTAAATGCTAATCTGATTGACCACAAATTGAAAAAACGCCAAAGGAGAACAAAAGGTTTGACTGGTTGGACTTTCTTCAGCCCTGCCGCGTGAGACCGTGACTACCGTTGTTCCCTCCGTGCAATGTCAGCCATCCTAACCGAACCCAACGACCACCTCCCAAAACGACAAAAAAGAATAAAAAAATAAAAAAAGACGGCACCCCACCAAATGGAGGAGGTCGTCGTCGCCGCCGCGGCCGTCGCCGTCCACCTCCTCCGCCTCCGATGCCATTAACCCCACGCGCACGGCCAGGGCTTCCTCCCTCCCCTCCCCGCCCCCCGTGACCATGCCGTCGTGGTGGAAGCGCTCCAAGTCCGCCTTCCACCGCCCCGTCGCCGCCGGCCCGTCCTCCACGCCGTCCTCCCCCGCGCGGGCCTCCACCTCGCGCGCTTCCCAGGCAGCCGGCCGCTTCGGCGAGGCCGGGGACCTTCTGCTCTCCGCCGCGCCGCCGCGGCTCACGAGGCAGCGGAAGCTGCGCCACGTCGACGACATCGACGTCGCGCTCGGCGACCTCCGCCTCGACGACGACGACGACGGCGCGCTGCCGTCCTCGCCGCCACCGCCGCAGAGGGCCCGCGCCTCCGCGTCCGAGGCCCTGGGCCCCCCGAGCTCCACCCCGATATCGAGGTCCGCGAGCTCCAGGGAGGGCGGAGCGCCGCCGCCGAGGTCCGCGTCGTCGCCCGTGCTGCACCCGCTGCCGCTGCCGTCGCCGAGGCTCCCGGACTTTGAAATGCCGGAGCAGCCGGCCGCGGTCCCCGATGGGTGGGGCGAGAGAGCGACGCCGGCGCCGTCCGCCTATGGGCCGAGGTGAATTGCCAGAAGATTCCTTCTTTTCCCCTGCATTGTTTAACCTGAATTAAATAACCAGTGTTTGTCTGACTGAATGTGAAATGGAGATAATTTGAACTCTCCTGAATTCACACGTAGTAGTAGCTGTGATTTTTGCGTGATGAATTTAGCCCGTGGATGTAGCCGTGTACGAATGTGCAGCATTTGTGCCATTTGCACATTGAAACATGCCAATCAGGAAGGATGTTCTGTAGTTGCAACTTGAAAGCTTATTTTTGGTAGTTCAGGGATTCATGCATTTATTGAGGTATGGAAATGTTGGAATAGGGGATGGCAATATTCTCTGAACTAAGATGTTTGGTCCGAATTGAGTTTTCTGCAACTTTATTAGCTCATCCAGTTGCTCAAAACCAACATCCAGTAGTCTGGTCCAACAATTCATCTGCCCAGGACAGATGTTAGTGAACGAGGGACAAAGTCCAGTTGGTACTTTTCACGCCTTAAATAGTTGGACATGATTTGCAATGGTGACTGGGACATTTGGAATTGCATAGTGTTTCGGAGGTCAGATTAGACTAGTAAAACCAGAACGACAGTTGCATCATCTAACCTCCCTTTGCTGACAGCTCTTTTTTCTTTTGTATGATAGTGCACTTTTTCATTGATGATTCACATTGGTAATTTCTAATTTTTTGGAAGATATGCATATACGTGGTGCGAAGCTGCAGCTAAACTTGAATTATTCTGTTGAGGTATTTATTGATCCTTAAAAAGCTTATGGTTGCAGGGTGACAAACCAAATTGTGCAAAAGTTTCCTGAGCATAATGATTTATTGCCGAATGGAACAAAGCGGCCTACCTCCAGTCACCACAGAAATGCATTCCGTGAGAAGTTCCAGGATAAGAGTTCAGCTGAAACTATAAATTTCCGTCTGAACATTCCTGCTAAAAGTGCTCCAAACAGTGGCTTTTCAAGTCCTGTGTGTAGCCCTCGAAGATTAAGCAATGTAGATTTCTCATATACTGTGACACCTGCTCAAGGCCCCCACGCATGGTCAGCTCCATCTATCCGCTCTATAGATTTTGTTGGAGCTTCATCCCCTCGAACTTCACCTGAAAGATACACACGGGGTCCAGAACGATATCCTTTCTACAGTGCACTGAGAAGTCCTATTCTTATGCCAAAGAATACCAGTGCACCTCCATCACCTATGCACCCGAAATTATTTCCGGAGAATCAAAACTTACGCACCGAAGGAAATGGAAGTGTCTGTTTTCACCCCTTGCCTCTCCCACCGGGTGCTATGAGCCCAATGCAGACAACTTTTAATGACCAGCCTACGCCAAAAGTTGAAATGCCCTCAGTGGCTGGTCAATGGCAAAAAGGAAGACTTCTAGGTAGTGGTACATTTGGGTGTGTATATGAAGCAACCAATAGGTATGGAAGTGTATCTAGTTTATCATTGGTACTAGTAAATCATGTTAAACGCTGATTTTTTTCTTTACTCCACTTTCATGTAGGCACACTGGAGCTCTCTGTGCTATGAAAGAAGTCAACATAATCCCTGATGATGCTAAATCTGCTGAGTCCTTGAAGCAATTAGAGCAGGTAACTAAAATGGCAGAATGCCCTACAAAGACATTCTTTTCGATTGGCATAAATGACTAATAATCATCCCCCCACCCATGTTTTTTCTTCTCATTTGGTGTTTTTGTTCTCTATTAGAATAATTTTCTATGTTTTTTTTTCTGCTGACCGTTTTTATATGCCAAGAAAATAAGTATACCTGCTTGTGTATTGTATTAAATATTACCTACAGGCTACAACAGTAGTATGCCATTTTTTTTAAAGGTAAAGTAGTATGCCATATCTAGAACACACGAGGTACACCATATGAGAATGTCATCTTAATTCTCATTGTAAGTTGTATCAATCTTTTAGTGCAAAGCATATTCTCCTCTTTGATGAATAATTTACCTATATGCAAGCTTTGCAGTATTTGCTGACTTACTTTCATATGTTTCAGGAAATAAAGTTCCTCAGCCAATTTAAGCATGAAAATATAGTGCAGTATTATGGCAGTGACATTGTAAGTTCCCGATTGCAATCCGAATTAAGTAATCTGCTTGAAATTTGTTATGTAATCTTTGAAGAATCTTGCAGATTGAAGATCGTTTCTATATTTACCTGGAATATGTTCATCCGGGTTCAATTAATAAGTATGTCAAGCAGCATTATGGAGCAATGACAGAATCAGTTGTTCGTAACTTCACCCGCCATATTCTTAGGGGTCTAGCATTTCTTCATGGCCAAAAGATTATGCATAGGTGTGCAAATCTCAATCGTTGTCCACATGCAGTACTTTTATGTTGTCAGGTCAACTGTCAATCGATTGCTTGCTCCCTGCTGCAGTTTCTGCTTGTGAGCATGCAACAAACTTTTCTTAGATTAGATTTGCCTACAGAAATATACTTTAGGAGAAATTTCCTACATAATAAGTCACACTCTAATTGTTTCTTTTGGTTCATATTGTCATGTTCTCTCTGATGCTGGTTGAACTATAGTATGCTCACAAAAAAATAAAAATCATTGTGTCCCAGATTTAATATGTATCACTGTTGGCTATGTCGTTCGTCCCTTCTCATGGCCACCTCTACAGACCTTGCCATTTATCTGGCCATTTATGTATCACTGTTGGCTATGTTGCTCATCCCTTCTCATGGCCACCTCTACAGACCTTGCCATTTATCTTGACCATTTGCTTATAATGAATAGAGTTAGAGGAATTATGGTCACAAATATATGTTTTTTATTCCTGAGATTTACCCTGTCACTGTTATGAACTTTGTTGAAGGTGCTTGATAAAACCATCAGAAGAAAAAATGCTAAACCAGCATCTTGGCAGCATTAGCTCACCTAGGCGGTGTTGATCACCATCTTAAACTAATGAATTTTTCAATGGAGTACCATTATGGGCACCTGTCAGAATTGTTTTTGTTGCTATATACTTCTGCAATTACCTTGACTATGTAAAATGCAAATGAATCTACACCTGCAGGGATATCAAAGGAGCAAATTTGTTAGTTGATGTTCATGGTGTAGTTAAGTTGGCTGACTTTGGAATGGCCAAGCATGTGAGTGTGAATGACCTCATATGGTGTTTAGCATATTTTTTTTCTAGTGGTGCTATGACATTATTTTCTCTTTTGGTTAGTTAAGTACTGCAGCCCCTAATCTTTCATTGAAGGGAACACCGTACTGGATGGCCCCTGAGGTACATCTAGATGTTCATTGTATCATTACCAACTTCTGATGTTATCAACTTCTGTGTTACACCTGCATAGAATTGCAACATTGTATATACGATCTATTTTTATCTAACCATTGACTGGTGTCAACTTGGTTGGTCAGCTTAAGTGAGAATTCCCTACTTGTCAAATGCCGTATTTACTAAAACTGCAAATAATCGAAAGTGTATGCCTATTATGTGAACTGTTACAGCTCCAAAAGCAGTGAGTTTAACAAATGGATAGGAAACAGTTCAGTTACTGGGATATAGAGTTTCTTTTTTTATTTATGAAATTAGTCCTTTTCTAAAAAAAATGTATGGAATAAGTAAAAATGGCAGCCGTGATAATACTCTCTGATATATCAATCTCACAACTCGGCAGTTGGGCAACCAGTCGGTTTAAAAGGACCTAATTTTAATTTATTAGTGTTCAGAACTCCTTGATATATGCCAATTTGTAGAGTAAGTTTAGCTCCTTTAAGTCGATTTTCGTTACACAAGAAGCTATTATAGTATAGTTCTATTCATGTATTAATTTTCATATCAAAATTATTTAACATTATTGTGACCACAGAAAGTTATTTGTACTGTTGTCCTGATGAAGTTTAGTTTGTGTCTTGTTCTGCAGATGGTTCAGGCTACTCTAATGAAAGATATAGGCTATGATCTTGCTGTTGATATATGGAGCCTTGGTTGCACCATCATAGAGATGTTTGATGGAAAGCCACCTTGGAGTGAGCTTGAAGGGGTAATAGCTTTTAAATGTTTATATTTCCCACAAAAATTCTCGCATGCACGCCAGAACTCAAAAGTCTCAAATCTGCCTAATGTGGGTGAATTCACTAAAATGGAACAGTTCCCTTGTTATATGGTAGCTGCAGCAGTATTGATGGCACATGAAAACTTAGGTCATCTTTACAAGATTAGTTGGAGCCTGCCACAAGGATTATATTATCCATTTTCTATAAAATCACTACTTCAGGTTGCATTGGATTTTTCCTATTAGATCAAAGTTATTAGGGATTCAAACTTTCTATTTAAAAGAAGGGGTTCAATTCTTTCCATTTATCTGTTTTCCTCCTCGAAAGTCTGATGAATCTCTCTCCTTCAGCTGCACCGTCTTGGCTCTTTTCATTACAGTATTTATACCTCATTATGATCTTAGCTCAGCCAACCAAAATTGTTGGTTGGGATGCAGTATTTGAGTCTCAAATTCATGCTAGTCACGCTAATTGTCATGATAATTCTACGACGAGCCTAATTTCTTTTTGATATTGGCATATCAATGATTTCTGACATTTTAAAGATCAGATCCCAGTGCTATAAATTGTGAATACTGAAACCTGAAGTTTTTATTATAAAACTTCCACTTATCAGCGACAAGAACGATGAAGCTAGATAGCCTGAATATGTCCATAGATTAATTTTGAATTGCAAGGCATGAGATCACAGAAAACACCAAGAAGAAAAATAACACGAGTCCTGTTACTAGTCATTGACCAACTCATCCCCTCCCTCCCCTTTCATGCATGGTTTCATTCTATTGGTACACTTTGTATCTGCTTCCGTAACATTTTGCCTGAGTCTTATTTTCTGACACATTTTCTGTAATTCAGCCTGCTGCGATGTTTAAGGTTTTGCATAAGGACCCACCAATTCCTGATAATTTATCCCATGAGGGCAAAGAATTTCTGCAATGCTGTTTCAAGAGGAATCCAGCAGAGAGGCCAACAGCAAGCGAGTTGTTGGACCATCCATTTATTCGCAATTCAAGTCATTACAATAAACATGGTTCCATACATTCATTTGCGGGCATTAAAGTCAATGTAAGTAGATATTTCTCACACCATCCTGCATCCTCCACCCTACCCTGAAAAAAGAGGTGGAAAATGATCCTGAGACTGGTTTTCATATGATGTCACTGTTATGACAGGATAATGGACACAGTTCAAGGGACAAACCATCCTCGAAGAGTGATCCATGCTTCAAAGGAAAAAATACCATTGGGTGAGTAGTTTCCTTTCGGTTATGTTCTGCTGAAAATGACTGATAGACTTTTCATTTGCTAAACATGAAATACATCATTTCTTTTATTGCCAGTGAACCAAACAGCGTGAGGCCTTCTGAATCAACTTTTCGATCGGCTCCACTAACTCTGCCGGAGGTTACTCCTAATTTTTTCCCTCGGCCTTTAGGTTTGGCCCCCAATTTGGGCTCGGCAGCAAATTTTGGGAATCTCACATATTTACCGATGGCAAACCCTCATCCCAGTCCATTGCCAAGGCCTAACGGAAAGGAGATTCTGTTCTAAATGTGTTATGGCGCCGCTGCATGCCATGGACAGGGCCATTTCTTTCAGATGGAGGTCCAGTCTCACTGTGCCATCGTGCCACTGAGCAAGATATGATTGTGCGAGTACTGCAATCTCGAAGACCTGGCTAAAAGTCATGTCACGGTGTTATACAATGCAGACCTGAATGATTTACCATGGTTTGAAGTGAATCTGTACAGTTACCGGGTTCTTGAAAAGTGTAAATGTAGTCTAGAACAAGGAGTAGCTGCACATAGCGCCGCCCCCCCGCCCCCCCCCCCCCCCCCCCCCCCCCCCCCCCCCCCCCCGGAAAAAAAAATCACATCTTTTTAACAAATAGGAGTTAATTGTAAACCTATCATGGTCTGCTCTGATGTAATTAAAATTTTCCTGTATCATTGATTATTCGTTTTTGGCCAAAATAGCAGTGCCTAACTGAGTTATGTCGGTAGAAATGATCTGATTTGAATTAATTATTGGAAAGGTAAGATATTACACACCAACGTTGAAACCATCAGCACTGTGAACCTGAATTACTGGATAGAGTATCCAAAATATAATCCCAGCTCTTCAGCATGCCAACATAGGGATCAAACCTCCACATCTAAGAAATAAAACGTGAAGCAATTCAAACCAATTCGTGATGTACATCTTACATTTCTTAAGAATTGGCATGCATTTTTTAAGTTCTCATATGCTTCAGTTTGCATCAGGTGGGACATACAAACTATGAGCCATACTGAATGAAAGCAGACAGCCTGGTGCCTTAGTCTTCAGGTGCATATAGCACCTTATCAAGGTTCTGATAAATATAAAATTTCATACATACACCGGGCCTAGAGAACCTTCGGAACATGTGGAACAGCTCCTTGGCCTTGCTCTCGGTGATTAAATCATTGAAGGTCACTGTCATCTTTTCCAGCCGAGTCCCCCAACTGAAAAGTCGTTCCACTAGCGCGAGTTCATGATCTGTTCCTCGCAGCTTTAGGATTTCTATTTCTTGAAGGCAACATGAGTTCCTCAGTTTTCCAGTTTGGTGCCTGGTCACAAATACAACCTGAAGGGCATGGATTGTGTCCCTGAAACATGCAGCGCATATTACATTAACTAATAAGACTGTGTCATCAAGACATCACCAACATTGCCCTTCTAGTTCAGTACCCTTCTAATGCAGACAACGTGTCAGGCCTTGGCATCACAAAAATCAAATGCATAACTAAGTAATTCCTCCGGTACCAAAAGAGCGCAGATTTTGTATCTAAGAATTCCAGTGCATTCAGCATGGTCCAGTATTTCAAAATTTTGTCGAAAAATTCATGTTTGCAGTACACATAAAGTTAACTAATATAACAATATGGTGCCATTCTTCTAGTCATCAACCAATTTCCCATAGATTTTCCATTGAAATGGCATCTATAGATTTGTTAAAATATTCTCCAATGATACAATTATATATAAACCAATGATCAAAGCTATGTTTTTGGGACTGCGGCCATGTCTGAAAGGGCACCCCCTTTATTAGATAAACAAGATAGTTTTACCTCCGATTCGGTAGGATTACAAAATGCCAACGTCAGCCTTCTAAGACCAGTACACATTTTGAGGAAATGGAATAAGCTGGCTCCAAAGGCATGCCCGTTAGCAACCATATCCAGGTACAGAAATGTAAGGTCAGGAAGCACTGTCATGTTTTCCATCAAGTATTGATATCTGTCTATCTCCTGTTTGTCCATAGAAAGTCATAAAAAAGAAGGATCATAAAAGAGTATATGACAGTTGGAAAGAGACAAACACATGACATATCGTTTTACGTGGTTGCCATTAGGTAAATTGTTAGCATTCAGGAAAGGTTGTTATAACTAACAAGCTCACTTTGGGTTTCTTGTTAAAAACCTGGCCACTGTGAGACACTTAAATGTGATGCTCTAGAAAATACTTTGGATCTCATGTGCGACCAAGATATATGAGGGAAAAAGTGATAATGGTCCAGGGGTTGAGGAGAGAACAACAAGTGATAATTTGGTGATTATCAAATACGGTCTTTGTCCTACTAGTTGATGAGAGTAGGGAAGGCGTTAATACGAAGCTAGAGCTGTGGAGGCAGACGTTAGAGTCGAAGGGGTTCAGACTTAGTAGGACAAAGACCGAGTACATGAGGTGCGAGTTCAGCGCGACTAGGCATGAGGATGGAGACGTTAGTCTCGACGGGCTAGTGGTAGCCAAGAAGGATACTTTTCGATACTTAGGGTCGATGCTACAAAAGGACGGCGACATCGACGAAGATGTGAGACATAGAATTTCAGCCGGCTGGTTGAAATGGCGCCAAGCTTCTGGCGTCCTCTGTGACAAGAGGGTGCCACAAAAGCTAAAAGGTAAGTTCTATAGGACGGCGATTCGTCCGGCGATGCTATACGGTGCTGAATGTTGGCCTACAAAAAGCGGCATGTCCAGCAGTTAAGTGTAGCAGAGATGCGTATGTTGCGTTGGTTCTGCGGGCATACACGAAGGGATCGTGTCCGGAATGAAGATATCCGGGACAAAGTAGGGGTGGCACCAATTGAGGAAAAATTGGTGCAACATCGGCTAAGATGGTTTGGACACGTCCAGCGGAGGCCCCCCGAGGCGGCGGTGCGTATGGGGGTTCTAAAGCGAGCCAATAATATAAAGAGAGGTAGAGGTAGACCTACCCTGACTTGGGAAGAGTCGGTTAAGAGAGACTTGAAGGAGTGGAATATCTCCAAGGAGTTAGCTATGGATAGGAGCGCTTGGAGATTCGCAATCAACGTGCCTGAACCATGATCTCTTTCTTTTTCTTCTCCTTTTCCACCTTTTGCCTTGTGCCTCTTTTGTGCTTGTCTTAGCTTTGCTTCTTGTGGGTTTCATCTCTAGCCTACCCCAACTTGCTTGGGACAAAAGGCTATGTTGTTGTTGTTGTTGTATCAAATACGGTGTATCACCATTGACTAAACAAATATGACAAACAATCGAATGGAAACATTAATTGATTAATTATGGCACTCACCCCAATGTTAAAGTCAAGTTATATATCCCTAACAAGATATTTTAGTATGCTGAAAGTACTTCTACGACAATCACTCAAATTTATCTTCCCCGCTAAATTGTAGGACATTGTGTGAATGTTATTTGATGTGTGATAGCCTAGTAGTATATTACCTGTCTTGCTTGGCTTATTAAATACATGCAGGATTACCATGTTTGGCATAATTCAAAAATAAAAGAGGGAGGGGACTCACCTGCAGATATGCCAGCATTAGTGTAAGTCTTTCGAGGACCTTAAAGCGCTGCAAGAGCCTTAGACAAGTGCAGTTGTATGGACATCCATCATGCCCATATACAAAATATAAGAGGTTCCCTAGGAACCGAACATTTGCCATATCCCCAAGATGGATGAAGCTCTGATCGTAAGAATCTCTCCAATCCAGCGACACCAGCTGAGGGGCTGAAATGTTGGCAACCGGTTGACTTGGGGAATCAACGAAGCAGCATGTAACACTTAAATTCCTGAGCGCCTGCGCTAGTATGGTGAGCTGTCGCAATCCTGCGAGTTTCTTCAGCTCAATTTCCATGAGAGACTCGGAATGTATGATGAGCTTGTCTACCCCCCGGGTATTTGAGAAAGAGAGCTTCTGCAAGCACGGGCACCGTGGCGAGGAGACCATGTCCCCAAGCTCACAAGGTCCAACGAACCGGACACGAGTCAGGGAGAGGGTAGTGAGCCGGGCGAATATCCCGGTGGGCTGCAAGGCGAGGCCAAGAAACCCTAGGAGGAGCCAGATCGAGGTTGCATTCTCGAAACAGGGCATCTCAAAGGGGCCTCTTTGTGCGCCAATCTCCTCTTCCTCCTTGGCGCCTCTTCTCCGATCCGCATTGAAAAGCAAATGAACCGGAGACGCGCCGCGCCGCCGCGGGGAACCAGACCGCCAGGGACTCGGCGGAGGCGTCCTTGTCCGTGAAGAGGAGGGAGCGGATAGGTACCTCACTGGTGGCGAGGGCGTCGCGGAAGCTGTGCGGCTCGGGGAAGAAGCGGAAGCGGAGCTCCGGGAGGAGCGCCCAGACGTGGCGCCAGCGGCGGGAGAGGACGCTGGTACGGGCGGCGGAGGGGGTCGAGAGGCGGAGGAGGATGAGTACGAGAACGTCGTCGGGGAGGGCGCTGAGCCGGTCCTCGCCGCCGGCGGCGGCGGCGGCGGAGGAGATCTTTGCTCGCTTGCTGCTCTGCTCCACCTCCATGGAAGGCGAGCGGTTTGGGACTGCGGCCCAAGAAGCATCTCTCGCCCTGAAGCGAAAGTGAGCCGCGCATGTCAGGTACTCTACATGGGCTGGGCCGCAAGTATGCGCTGATGGTTAGGGCAATCCGCTAGGAAACGAAAAGCAAGAACAATTCATGGTCCGTGTAACGAGGTTGAGAAATTCATCGCAAGACTATGTAGTTTTTTTTTTCTTTTTTGCGGGTGGATATTAAGAACATTTAATTAGAGAACTGCAGATATAGCAAGTTTAGAACTGCAGTTCACGTGTGCTCAAAAAAAAAAAAAAAAGAGCTGCAGTTCACGTGCAGGATGCAACCGCTATTTTTTTTTTTGACGGGTCAACAGGGGATAAGCTCCCCACCTGATTTCCATTATATTAATGGTGGCCCTAAATTGGCCCAAAATGTTTTGTACATGGCATCGAGAGAGGAAGAGCGATATATACGAAATTTACATATTTGAAGAAAACAGGCAGCACCAAGAAAACTGGCACCGGTAACTATTTTCAACCATGGCAAAAGCACATGGTTTTGCACTAACGCTTGGCTCTCGTAGTATAGCGGCAACATGATGCTATCGTCCGGTATAGACTCAGTATGGTGGCTTTTTTTCCTCTTTTGTGTGTGTGTGTGTGTGTTTGCTACGTAGATTTAGGACCAGCTGCAGATAAACTGAAAGTTCGAACCTCAACGAATCGGAATCTGGTGTAGTTCTATGTTGCTATATTTTTAGAGGCCGGGTTATCTGCGTATCTTCTTTCTTATTTGAATACTAGCGCGTATTCTTCAGCGTGTATAATTGGGACTTCGGGGTGGAACCTATTAAAAGAGGCCTAAACCGCCACATGTAAGATACAGAACATAAAGCAATTTAAACGTTGTTCAGCTAATTTTGAAGGATCTCCTAGCATTTATATGATCCGATGTTCACAATCACTGCAGTTCATACGACGCCTTACGGTAATTCTTGTAGAAGGAAATCGTTCATACATATGCCAATAGAGAATCTTTGGAACATCTGGAAGAACTCCTTGATCTTGCTTTCAAAGAATGGATAATTGATTTTTTTTTTGAATCCGATAATTAAATGTTACTATCACTTGCTTCAGAGCTGTTGCTCAACTGAAAAGTCGCTTCTTAAAATTAAAGACATATTCAGATCCTCGCAATTCTCCGATCCCTATATCTTGAAGGCAATTCAACAGGAGTTCCTCGGTTTTCCAATTTGGCGACTGATCACAAATACAACCTGACGAGCATGCAGTTTGTGCCTGACACTGACACAAGCAGCATAAAAACTGATTAAGGTTACTAATTTTGGTGGATAACATAAAGAGCAAGGAATCTAAAAAGTTATCCGATTCTGAGTACTTCAAGTTGTGACTCTAGCAATACGTGCCCTGTACTAGTACAAATCACAAATTAGAACAATGAAATCTTTTGCTTTTACAGTACAAAATCCTCAGGCATCATTCTGTCAATAGCTCATACTCAGAAAATTTCAGTTAACCATTACAATTATCCCCTAGCCGGCTAACTCCTAATTCTATCGAGATTCAGCTTTCTTGAAACAATTCAATCAACTTGTTCTCCACTGCCATATATTTCAAAGCTCAAATTGACTAACAGTAACGCAAATAAGGCGCATTTTTAGCCCAATTCTTAAAAGCAAAGTGTTCCCATTGGGAGATACGTACGCCACATGTATTAATAAAATTAAACAATAACATTGGGATGACAAAAAAAAAGCCAAATGCATGTTTCTTTTCCATACTTGCATGGCAAACTAAGCCAATCTAAGTTCTACCTATATAATCTTTATGAAATCAGTTTCAACAACAACAATAATAACAAAGCATTTTTATCCTAAGTAAGTTAGGGTAGGCTAGAGACGAAACCTGCAGGAGTCAACAAGAGATGCAAACCAACCAAAAAAAGAAAGGACAAAACATGATAAAAAGAAAAAGAAGAGGGTGAAAAAGGTAAAAGACTAAAAGGTTAAGATAAAAAGGGGGAAATCAAGGTCCCGACACGTAGATTGCTTGCTTCCATTCTCTTCTATCTATGGCTAGCTCTTCAGCAATATTTTAATCCTTCAGGTCCCTTTTCTCCGACTTTGCCTATGTCAAAGTTGGTCGACCTCTATTCGGGATGTTGTATTATCCCGCTATCCCCATCCGGTCTTCATCTCACATGTCCAAACCATCTCAAGCAATGTTGCATAATCTTTTTCTCAATTGATGCCACCTCTAATCTATCACCTATGTCGTCATTCCAGACTCGATCCTTTCTTGTGTGGCCACATATCCATCGCAACATACGCATCTCTGCTACACTTAGTTGCTGAATATGTAGTCTTTTAGTTGGTCAACATTCTGCTCCATATAGCATAGCAGGTCGGATTGTTGCCCTGTAAAATTTGTCTTTTAGCTTTTGTGGCATTTTAGTGTCGCAAAAGACACCTGAAGCTTGACGCTACTTCAACCATTTAGAACTTTCTATAGCTGACATCTCATCGATATCTTCATCCTTATGTCATCGATCCCATGTAACGAAAAATGTCTTTCATGGGTTACTTGACCATCGAGGCTGACATCTCCATATCCTCATGCCCCGTAATAATGAAATTACACACTTCATGTACTTTGTTTTAAGCCGACTTAGCTAAAACCTTTTGACTTTAGAGTGTGCCTCTACAAATCCAATTTTTGAGTAACACTAGTCCTGCTCTTGTTAGCTAGCACCACATCATTTCGGAAGAGCATACACCAAGAGATATCAACTTGTATATCTCTTGTGACCTCATTCATCACCAAAGCAAAGAGACAAGGACTCAAAGTCGACCCTTGGTGTAGTCCTACGTGATTCGGAAAATCATATGTGTACCCACCACTTTATGAAATCAGTTTAGTACACAAAAATGTAAATTTTGTCTAAAAAATAATTACATGAAACAACCATTCACTTGGCTTTAGTTACTTTACTTTTTTCTAGAAATCAATTTCGGGGACTATATCCAAGCCCAGAACATTACCGTGTTTTAACTAGAGAATGACATAAAGAAAGTAAATATTTACGTCAAAATTGCTACGTAATTCCCTCTGTCCTACGCGGAGAATTTTTTTCCCTAGAAATCAATTTTGGGGACTATATCCATGCCCAGAACTTTAACTAGAGAGTGATATAAAGAAAGTAAATATTTACCTCAAAGTTGCTATGTGATTCACTCTTTCCTACGCCAAGTGATGGTGATGGAACAAAGATGTCCAAGTGGATTTCACATTCCTATCTTTTCCTGTGACATTCCTTTGAACCAAAAAGCTTTTCAAGTCGCATTGAGAAACTTCAAATCGTCTACAGAATGCTTACGCTTAAAATTTAAACCATAAGAGTGGTGTAGCTTAACATTTCTCAAGGATTTGCTAGCATTTCTCTCTAGTCTCTTCATGCAATAATGTTCTTCCAAGAACAGATATAGCCAGCATATAATCACACAACTAAGCTATCAGCGCATCGAACAGATTTTATTGCCGTAAATGAGTTCTAACATACGTGGTAAAGGATTTCACCTTGAACATGTTAGTTCGAGGTAAAAACATAGGACAGTTAAAAACAAAAAAAAGAAAGAAGAAGGTTATAAGCAAACTCTGCACACTGGGATACTTGAAACCATGAACAAAAGGCAATTGAAACCATACAGTGGTGCATCTTAAAAAATTTTCATACTACATCTGCTACCATTTGTTCTGTTCTCATGCACAGTTCTTGCAAAGACGAGGACTACAGAAAAGACTTTGCACAACTCCTTAAGCGAACCCTGATTCAGATAAAATCGGTATATCTCTGGCTGGAAAAGATCCATATCATCTAGCCATTGTTTTAGTGACTGAACAAGTGAATGTCACAGTCGGGTATTTAGCAGAGTCGCCAGGATGAATAAGCTTCGCCAAAGCATGCTCAGATCACAATGCAAAAGGACCACAGCTACAGAAGTCACTGGTTTCTACTTTCAGTCTGGTGGCTGATCACAGAATCTGAAACAATAGGATGATGGATCTTAACATTTTTGAAAGATAGGCAATCATTTTATGCTCTCAGGCACTGGAGTAGGTACCAAAATAAAACTACCAAAACTATGTCCATAGCCTACAACTCCTCAGTCTTTGGGTGCATATGACACCTTATTGAAGTTCTGATAAATGTAAAATTTCATGCATACGCCAGGCCTAGAGAAGCTTCGGCACATCTGGAAGAACTCCTTGGCCTTGTTTTCAGTGACTGAGTGTCTGAAAGTCACTGTCATCATTTTCAGCACTGTCACCCAATTAAGTAGCCGTTTCATAAATGCAACTTCATGTTCCGATGCCCCAAACCCTTCTATTTCTAATTCTTGGAGGCAATTCAACGAGAGATCTTCTGTTTTCCAGTTTGTTGGCTGATCACAAATGCAACCTGATGAGCATACAGTTTGTTCCTGAAACAAGGAGCAAGTTAAATACAGCTGATATTATTGGACAAAATAAAAAGAAAAGAGGAAACTCAAAAATTATAAGCTTGCATGAATATTGGCATATGAAATCAACACATCTACTCCATCTATAAATCTGTTCAAAGTCTACCGATTGCAGAAATATCACTGTTCCCAGCAAAGAGGAAACATCAGATGCAAATACTACACAACTATGCTCCTTTTTGTTTTACTCCCCTGCACTCTGCAACCACACGTCACTTCGTGAAAAGATCAACTTTTTCCCACCAAAATGCCATCGCACATCTATACTGCAATTCCACGGCGGCCGCTCATTCTGTGTAAATGTATTTTTGAAGAATATACAAAAAAAAAAAAAACCTACCAGTACTGAAACAAGGCAGGAAATTCGAATTTTGTTATCAAGACAGAGTATTCCATGAAACAATTCTATCAACTTGTCATCCACAGTCATATGTTTTTAGATCCTTTATTAGCGAAAAATGGAAGCTACACATTAAAGTATTGCCATTACGAGAAACATGAAAAGTTTGGAAAAAAAATCTTAACATGCAACCAAAGCCTAAGGCCACTGGAAGATGGCCATGGTGAGCTAAGAAATGCAAATGCATATTGCTCTCAATTGCTTCCCTGGTAATTTACTTCTTGTATAAGAAAAGGAGCTTTACCTCCAAGTCGAACTGAGAAGATAAAATCAGCGTCAGCCGTTTTATACCAGAACAGAGCCTGAGAATATGGAATGAGCAGGCCCCAATGGCGTGTCCCTTTGCCATTACAATCAGCTTCAAACATGTAACGTCAGGGAGCATAGTCATGTCTTCCATCAAGTAGTGCAAGTTATCTATCTCCTGTGCATCCATAGAACGTCACAAAAAAAAAGGATTATATACAACAGGTGGAAAGCAGACAGAAGACATTTAACCTTTTAAGCTGGCCAACGCTGCTAGCATGCAGGAAATGATTGTTGTAAGAAAACAGCCTTAAAAGAGTTGCATTGCTAATTATTTCTAAACTACTCAGGACCTCATGTCTCAAAGAATTTTAAAAAAGAGTGAATATTGAGTGTGCTCAGCAATTTTGCAGGGACTTAAGCAAAGAAAATGAAATGAATTTTCTTTTTTGTTCCCGGAAGGAATTCAATATGCCTAATGTGCTGTAACGGTTGAGACTCCATTTCAAACCATACTTAGATGAATAGTGGTACCCAATTGTCAAATATGTTGCATCAAAGTAAAACATGCACAGACTGAATCTTGAAACAAGAGTTAAAGTGAACTCACTGTCAGATAGCCCAATGAGAGAATAAGATACTCGATGGCCTTAAACCGCTGCAGGAGCATTAGACAATCATGATTGGGAATTCCGTGTTGTCCATACACAAAAAAGAATGTGCCCAGCTTCTGAAGATGTTCCATGCTGCCAAGATGGACGGAGCTTGGATCAAATGCATCAGCCCACTTGAGAAACTTCAGCTGAGGAGCCGAGATGTTGACAACCGGCTGATTCTGGTCAATAATAAAGCACTGCGCCAAAGCAAAATCTTCGAGCGCTGGCGCAACAACAGTGACCTGCTGCACGCCACGGAGATCCCTAAGCTCTAGGAGCTGGAGAGACTCAGAATCAATTGTGATACTATCCAGCCCCTTGGTGCTGCAGATGGCGAGCTTCTGCAGGCACGGGCACCGTAGCGAAGATACAGCGTCCTCAAGCTGTCCCGGGCTGTGGAACATGACATCGCTCAGGTCGAGATCAGTGAGACGGGCGAACACGCCTGCTGGCGGCATGGCGAGGCAGAGAAACCCTAGGTCGAGGTAGATCGAGGTGGCCTTCTCGAAGCAGGGTAGCTCAAAGGTGCCTCTTTGAGAGTCCTCATCCTCATCATCGCCAGTGGGTATGCCGGTAACCAGGTTGGAAAAAACCAGCTCACCTGAGACCCGGCATACGGCAGCGGAAAGGCATGCCGACAGGGATTTAGGGGAGGCATCCAGGAAGCAGACGCGGAGTAAGCGCAGAGGAACGACACTGGCGGAGAGGAACTCCCGGAGAAGCCGGGATCCCGGACGATGCCGAATCGGAGCTCCGGGAGGAGGGTCCAGATGCGGCGCCAGCGGCGGGAGAGGACGCTGGTCCGAGCGGCGTCCTCGATGCAGAGGCGGAGCAGGATGAGGATGAGGACGTCGTCGGGGAGCGCGCTCAGGCGGTCCTCGCCGCCGGCGCCGTCGGCGACCTTCGCGCGCTTGAGGCCACCGCTGCCGCCGCCGCTCTGCTCCATGGACATTGGATTGGAGTGGGGGGAGTGGGCCAGTGGGGGAGGATTTCGTCACTCTCTCACTACTAGACTACTCGAAGCGCGAGCAAAGCATCATCAGCCGTTGGATACAGCTTCGAGGGCCACGATGAGTGATGGGTGCCCCCACACGTGGCTAAAAGGCAAAGCTCTGAATCCTGAACACTTTTTCCGAAAAAAAAAAAAACTTCGACCACTAGTGAACCTCAACTTAAACCAGATCTGATCTTTGAAGATGTACTCTGACGAACGCCATACTCCATGGAAGAACCGTTTAACTTGGCACCAACGATTGAACAAAAAATTAAGCCACTATTTTTAGTACGTTCACAGATTTCACCCTAAACTAAGCGAAAGTACAGTGACTGTTGTTCGATGCTTCCATTTGTGCAAAAGCAAACACATTCAAGCAATATATTCTACTCTCTAAAATATAACGCACTCTGGGTTCACCAAGTTTTCTCAAAATATAAGACGTTCTTGGTTATTTCACCCACCCGCAGTCCCGGTGTCTTCCACCTGCTCCCCTTTATTTGCCCCAGGAAGGTTATATTTTCAGTCTAAAATCTTTGTTTTATGCCTACGAAGCCTATATTATCTACCCAAATTTGTTTTATATGGCCTAACTACTGTGTATAAATTTGATGTGATAATAACAATATGTGGAATATTGGAGTGCACAAGAACAATTCGTGGTCCATGTAACAAGGTTGAGAAATTCATCGCAAGACTATATAGTTAAGATCATTTAATCAGATAGCTGCAGATTTAGCAAGGAAATTATCACACTATACTCTTTTAATGGGTGGGAGCTCCCTACTGCAAGTGGAGCCAAAGATCCATGTATGTTTTTTTCCAATAAATTGTTACAGAATTTGACTTAAAAAGTTTTCTCACGAGATCAATTTTAAAACAGGAGGATGTAGTTATATGATAGAGCCGTTAACACGGGAGATTTCGTGCCTTCATTGATCTCAAGCAGCAAGGAGTACTGCAAACCCAGCTAGACAGATAGATTGGGCTGGCAGAAATGCCATATAACAAATCAAAGTTTCTAACTGCAGTTCACGTGAACCTCTAACCATTTTGAACCAGAACTCTCTCGTCCCTGACCTTTCCCCTTGCTACAGTACTCCAAGGGCGAAACAGAGGCGATTCACCGATCCGGCGCCGAATTCATCGTTTCTTCTCCTTCTTCGGTGTCCTCGCTGGCGCCGGAGGATGAGGGAACTGGCGAATTCGACGTCCGGTGTATATGCTCTACTCTATTAGGTTAGTTCTACATAGATTAGGGTTAGGTTTTCCGGGATCTCCTCCTCCAGTTCCTTTGGCGGCGGCGATTCGTATGTGAGTCGCCGGCGTCAGTCTTTGACGGCGGTGGTGGAGATGATGGGGATGGCCGGCGTCAATGCTGAGGTGGTGGTGCGGCGGTGGGTGGAAGCTGAAGGAGGGCGGCTTTTGCTGGACGGCGAGCTAGTCTCGGTGGTGGGCGACGTCGCCAACTGCTGGACGGCGAGTTGGCCATGGAGCTGGTGTCCAACGGCATCGTCATCACCCTTCTGGAGTGCCATGTGCATCCTTGTCTCCCCATCTGCAGGTCTTTGATGGCTTCCATTACCTCTCAGACCAGGTTGATGTGAGGCAATTTTGTCTTCCTTTATCTTGAATCCGGAGGTTGGATGGAGTTCTTCGTGCTTCTCCCATCTCTGGTGTCTGAGGTAAAGGCTTGTTATTTTCTTCTCTTTTGTGAAAGGGAGGAAATCTTGGTTTCTGGGTGGCGGCTTCGAGGCGGTGGCGATGTCGTCCCCAAGGGAATAATGTCTTCCGAGCTCTACTCCGTCTTGATGACGTCCTCGCCTCCGACGTCGTCGACGAGCTCGTGGAGTCGGTGCCCGATGTATGGGCTCCTGTTTTGGAGGTTGGGGCAGTCCAGCTGCTGTTGATGGGTTGCAGTTCTCTGGTGCCTCTCACGCGTGGAGACACAAAGGGAGTGCGACGTCCCTCGTCGCGCATCGGATCTTAAGGATCCTGATGATCTCTTGATGGACGCGTTTTCTGTTGGCCGTGTATTGATGTAGGTTTGGTCATATGCGTAGTGTGAGTTTTCAGAGATCTTGTATGTGCACGAACAGTACTACATTTATACTTAAGGTTTGAGAGGTTCAAAAAAAAAAAACCATTTTGAACTGTAGCAAAACCACATGGGTTTGCACTAATTATGTGCTATTGTAAGCGGCAACAAGAAGGCTATCATTCTATCAAGACTCACAGTGCGGTGGTAAATTGAATTCTGCTGAATTCAGGTAGATCCAAGAAAATTTTGTGTGCGCGTGTATCACCTTCCTTCTTGTTGGGGTGGATTTTATTCGAGTCCTAGTGCATATTCTTCAAGATGTCAACATTTGGGATTCGGGATCGAGCCTGTTAAAAGAAGGCCTAAACCACCACACCACATGTAGAAACAAAACATAAAGCAACTTAAAACATACAGTGGTGTCGCTCAGCTAATTTTGAAGGATCTGCTAGAATTTATATGATCTGATGTTCACAAGCACTGCAGTTCATACCAGCAACCAGAAAACATAAACTACGCCACAGTTCTTAAAGAAATATTCTGGTGTCTTGGGGATCATACTGACACCTTACGAAAATTCTTAAATTTCATGCATATGCCTGGCCTAGAGAAGCTTTGGAACATCTGGATCGACTCCTTGACCTTGCTTTCAGTGACCATGGAACTGAAAGTTACTGTCACCTGTTTCGGAGCTGTTGCCCAACTGAAAAGTCGCTTCACAAAAGCAAACTCATGTTCAGATCCTTGCAACTCTTGCATCTCTATTTCTTGAAGGCGATTCAACAGGAGCTCCTCGGTTTTCCAATTTGGTGACTGATCACAAATACAACCTGACGAGCATGCAGTTGGTGCCTGACACAAGCAGCGTATAAACTGGATAAGATAACTTATATTATTGAATAACATAAAGAGTGAGGAATCTAAAAAATTATCCTGAATACTTCAACTTGTGACTCTAGCAATATGATGCCCTATACTAATACAAATCACAAATTGGAAAAATGTAATCTTTTGCTTTTAGAACATTGTACAAAATCATTCTGTCAATAGCTCATATTCTGAAATTTTCAGTTAACCAAAGTCTTACAATTATCCTCTAGCTGGCTAACTCCTGATGTGCTATCAAGATTTAGCTGTCCTGAAGCAATTCAATCAACTTGTTCACTGCCATATATTTTAAAGGTCAAATTGACTGACCCGAAAATAGGGAAATTTTAACCCAAGTATTAGAATCGAAGTGTTCTTATAAGGAGATACAGATGCCACATGTATTTACCAAAATTAAACAATAACATTGGGATGACAGGAAAAAGGAAAGACGAATGCATATTTCTTTCCATACTCCCAGGACAAGTTTATGTACTACCTCCAGTACCAATGAATGATATTTGGGAGAGTATGCAGTAAGCCAATATAAGTTCTACCTATAGGATCTTCATGAAATCAGATTGTCACACAAAAATGTAACTTTAGTATCAAAAATTACTACATAAAACAAACAATTCACCAAGCTTTAGAAATTTATTGTTTTGCTAGAAATCAATGGTTCGGGACTCTATCCATGGCCAGAACATTACTTTGTTTCAATTAGAGAATGGTATAAACAAAATAAATATTTACCTCGAAGTTGCTATGAGCGGAAAATTTTAGGACCAGCCTTCTAATACTAGTACACATCTTGAGAACATGGAATGAGCTGGCTCCAAAGGCATGTCCATTTGCAGTCACGACCAGGTACAAAAATATAAAGTTAGGTAACACTGTCATGTCATCCATCAAGTATTGACAGTCGTCTATCTCCTGCATGTAAGAATTACAAAAGGAGGATCAAATGACAATTTGAAAGAAAAATAAAACAAAGTTTATTTTGTTAGAGGTTGCCATAAAGAGGGTGTTGATGTTTGCACACAGGACTGGTTATAAGATAACAAGTTCAGTTCGATTACAACATTGAGCCGTTGAGAGAAGATTAGCAACCTGAACTGTCATTCCCTAGAAAATACATTGGATCTCATGAGTGTATCATAAAAGAGTGGTATATCAAATGCACTGAGCCGCGCAGGCAATATTGCAGCAGCCGCCTGGGCAATTTGAAACAGGAGACGGATTTTCATGGAGACTCAATCATCTAGACAATTAAGATACCCTACATGCCATTTTCGATAAACAATCAAAATGAAACATACCAACCTGCTTTGGGCACTTACTTCAACATGTAGTGAAAAATATTTTCCTACTAAATATGGATCCGTTGGAGTGGTTAACAATGGTTAGTTTTATCCACCAGGCAACTTTTTGGATATCACAGTCATGTTTACTGAATGGTAGCTCAGGAATGTTTTTGCTTGGAGTACAACATTTGGATTGGTGTGCCTGAATAACATACGCGAGCACACTAGCTGACTAGCGTGTTATTGGCATAATTTCAAATAACAGAGAGGAAGTGAACTCACCTGCAGATAGAGTAGTGTGATCATAAGACATTCAACGACCTTGAACCGCTGCAAGAGCCTTAGAGAAGCTTGATTGCACACAAAGTCATGACCATATACCAGAAACATCAAGTTTCCCAGGCGTCGAAGACGTGAGATGTTGCCGAACTGGACAAAGCTCTGATGATACGCATCAGTCCACTCGAGAAATCGCAGCCGAGGAGCCGTAATGTTGGCAACTGGTGGCTCACTTGAAGAGGCGTGCACGAAGCAGTACGCCACAGTCAACCCCATGAGAGCCGGCGCCACAACGACGAGCTGCCGCAATCCAACAACTGTGCTCAGCTTCATTCGCGCGAGAGACTTGGAATCGACGGTGAGGCTGTCCAGCCCCCGGGAGTCCCTAATGGTGAGAATTTTCAAGCACGGGCACTGCAGCGAGGAGACGGCGTCACCCAGCTCGCACGGGCCGTCGAACCGGACGCCAACGAGGGAGAGGCTGATGAGGCGAGCGAACACGCCGGCGGGCGGCACGGCGAGGCCGAGAAGCCCCAACCGAAGCGAGATGAAGGTGGCCTTCTCGAAGCAGGGGAGCTCGACGGCGCCTTCCCGCGCGGACACCTTCTCGCCATTGGCGTCCATAGCAAAGTTGACGAGGTCTAGGTCACCGGAGACGCGCCGCGCCATTGGCGTCCATAGCAAAGTTGACGAGGTCTAGGTCACCGGAGACGCGCCGCGCCGCGGCGGGGAGCCAGACCGAGAGGGACTCGGGGTCGGCGTCGTCGTACTCGACGGAGAGGTCGCTGAGAGGCACCTCACCGGCGGCGAGGAAGTCGCGGAAGCGGTAAGGCTCAGGGGCGAAGCGGAACCAGAGCGCCGGCAAGAGGGCGCCCCAGACGCGGCGCCAGCGGCGCGAGAGGACGCTGGTCTGGGCGGCTTCGGGGGTGCAGAGGTGGCCGAGGATGAGGACGAGGACGTCGTCGGGGAGCGCGCTGAGGCGGTCCTCGCCGGCAACGTCGTCGTCGTCGCCGGAGGGGAGATTTGAGCGCCTGGCGGCGCCGCCGCTGCCGTTCTGTTCCATGGAAATGGAGGGACGGATGTGGCGAGATTCCTCTTTCCGCCCGGGCAAAATATATTGTCCTCCGCCCACCCCTCCGCGGAGGCTTTATTTCTGATGCTGACCGCCAAGCTCCTCAGCACGCCGCGCCGTCGGCCACTTAGGAGATTTGGTTTCTAGTTTGCTCTATGTCCGGTCGGACATAGAACTTAAGAGGAAGGGAGGCCGGGTGGTGGGCGACATTTTGCTCGATAGCAACAAAGCGGCGCAGCGCAAGAAGGATGTCGACAATTAGCGAAGAAGACTAGGGTCAAGTTTTGCGACGGGTAGGAGGTGGGTGGTGTGTCGAGGCGAGGTGGGTGGTGTGTCGAGGCGACCCCTGGGAGGGGGAAGGGGAAGGGTATATAAAGAAGGGTGCGACGATCAATGATTAGGGTTGTGTTGGGTGGGAACGGATTTTGTTTTGCCCTAGGGCCTAAGAGCATCTCCAGCAAGGCCTCTATTTAAACCCTTACTCTATTATTTAGAGATTTGAAAAAAAAATCAACTCCAGCAGGGACCTTACTTAGGCTCTTATTTTGCATGCCCCCTCAAACTCCATCTCCAGGCTCTCATTCTCAGGGTCCTCTTATTCCCTCTCTCATTCGTGGATCCCATCATTTTTTTTCATTTTCCTTTTCTTTCTCTTCTTTTTCTTTTTTTCTCTCTTCTCCCTCCTCCTATTCCACGCACCGGGCCGCCCGTGCCCGGCGGCTGTCGCTGCCCGCGACCCGCCTTGGCCAGTCGTCGACGCCCCATCCTTCCCCGTCGCAGCCGCCATGGATCCCGCCGCCGTCCAGTGCCGGCTCCGCGTGGTGACGACGCCAAGGATCTCCGCCGCCGCCCTCTCCCCTGCTGCGCGCGAGCCCATGCGACTTGCCGCGCTTCACCTGCCCGCCGCGCGCACAAGCACGCCGCCCTCCACCCTGGCCTCGCTCCGCGCCGCGCGCACAATCACCCTGCCCTTCGCCCTGGCCTCCCTCCGCGCTGCCGCCTGTGCTCGTCTGTCTCTGGAGTGAGGAGAGGGAGAGGATAAGATTTGGGGAAGAGGCAATGACAGCTGGGACCCATGGAAATAGAGGCTAAAATATAAAGGCCATCGCTGGAGTTGAGTACACGTTTTGAGCCCCTACAAATAAAGGCCAGCCCACTCCACCTTACCCACTAAGGTTTCTGACCTTTGGTTACCTAATCCAAAAAGATGGAATATTGAGCTTTTGAACTTCATTTTTAGTTCTGATTTTGTTAGGCAAGTTATACATATTCCTCTCCCGCAATCGGATGGCCAAGACAAGCTCATATGGAAGCCAAACAAGACAGGTAAGTGGACAGCCCAAAGTGCTTATAAACACATTCATAATGCTAAGATTCAATCCACAGTAAGTTCCTTGAATTTTTCAAATGATGTTCATTTCGTTATCAAGAGCATCTGGAGGAATAAAAAGATTCTTCCTAGAGTCCAGATGTTTATTTGGAGACTTGTTTCTAGAAACATCGCTTCCGGTAAAAGAGTTAATAAGAGGATGAAATCCATTTCTAAATTCTGCTCTAGATGTGGCAATATTGAAAATGATGAGCACATTTTCTTTCGCTGTGACTTCTCTCGAGCAGTCTGGTTTCATTTCCTATGGGCATCAAAACTGATTGTCTTCAAGGTTTTTGTGCCCAAATTTTACAATTTCTGCTTGAGCATTTGACCTCTAATGAACAAGTTGATCTTGGCCTTTACATTATGTGGTTCCTCTGGAAAGCCAGAAACGATCATAGATTTAACAATAAATCCTGGTCTGTTCACTCTGTTCTCTCTCAAGCTAATGCTGCTCAAAAAGCACAATATCAAGCTTTTGAAATTGAAGATGAAACTTGCATCAGTAGTGATAAAAGTCCCTGCTCTGATGAGCAGGAAGTCGATGCTTCTCTTTTTAATTGTTGTTGCAGGTCTGATGCTGCCTTCCTTCAAGGCCCCATATTGGACTTGGAATCTTCATATCTAGCTCAACTGATCATCATCCGTGGTCTCTCCAAGTTCAGGCTAAAACAAATATTGCTGAATCTGCTATTCATGCTGAAGCATTGAGCATGAATCTTGGAGCAATAATATGCTCTGATTTGCAGGTCACAAATTGCAATTTTCTCTCGGATTGCCAGCTGCTTACCTCTTATATTCAAAATCCAAGAGGGAGTTTTACCAGATTGGAGAATTATACATGCCACTGAAGACATTTTTAGCCTCTTGGATAAAACTCAAAGCACTGTCAAGTACATTCCTAGAAAACAAAATGTTGTTGCTGATTTTCTAGCTAGGAATGCTCTTGATCTTAGTCAAGGCGAAGTCATATTCAGATGTACAAATTATAGGCACAAGGAAGGCTGTCCTCTACAAGAGAAAATTTGTAACCTGCCTTCTTGAGCCACAATCTGTAATGTTACTTGTATTTAAGTGAAAATGAAGCCCTTTTGGGCGTTTTGCCTTCAAAAAAAAAAAATAAAGACTAGCCCCTAGATGACACGTAGGGGCCTTGATTTAGGGGCTCTTGCTGAAGATGCTCTAACAGGCTTGGCCCAGTTCAGCCTGCCGTCGTCGCCGTGGTAGCGACTCAAAAAAATTCTGTTCCTCCACCATCAAATACGATGTTCCAGCAATCAAAATATGTTGTGTCGGCCATCAAAATCAATTGTTCCAGCCTTTATAACCGGTTGTTCCACATAATAAAATAATTTTTCCAACTTTCGAAGACAATTGCTCCAAAGGAAATCCTTTCACACCGGTGAAGGCAGCGCTGTTGGTGGCGACACGGAGAAACCAAGGCACAATTAGACCCTCAAATGTCACTTGAGTTCTAAGCTACAGTGAAAACTAAACTTCCCCTTGAAAATGTACAAATTCAAAGTAAAAACAATGACTACCAAAAAGAAAAAGAAACTGGAATTACTAGATAAGCTATCCAACGACAACCGCATCTTATGGAGGCACATCGAGACACTACAAATGTTTAACAGAATGCTTACAAATGTAAATGACAAAAGCATAAAGCAATTTAAGCCATATAATGGTGTAGCTTTCAAAGCAAAATAATAATAATAATAATAATGGTGTAGCTTAAACATATCTTAACACTGGATACTTTTCTTACCAAGACAAGAAAATATTTTGGCCAATATATCGCACAACTATGTTTTCAGTACACAAAACAGTGTCAGTTCCAGTTCCATATGTAAACCTTGATAATATCAGTTCGAGGTAGAAATAAAGATTGCTTAAAACATGGGCTAAGCAAGCAAACACCGCTGACAACTCATATCTCAGCATACATTGAGATACTTCATGATATCCACGGCTGGAGATCAATTGGCCATGGTTTGAGTGACAAAACAAGGGAGTGTCACCATCATTTATTTAGCACAGTCGCCAGGCTAAATAAATTGCTCCACCAAAGCATGCTCAGATTACAAATGCAAAAGGATCACAGATGCAAAAGAAATTGGTTTTCTCTTCTTCCAACAAAAATTCCTGTCTTCCAATCTAGTGGCCGATCAGTGGTTACGATACGAATGCTGAAACGCAACCAGATGGGCATGCATTTTGTGCCTGAAACAAGGAGCACATACTAGGATTAACTGAAATCTGTGGGTGAAAACAAGAGGGAACCAAAAATTTACTAGGTTTCAAGCAGTGTAAAGAATGCTTAAACTTTCATATGTGAAACAACAAGACATAAAAGCGATTGAAGCAATAGGATGATGGATCTTAACATTTTTAACAAATAGGCAGGAATTTTCATGTCAGGTACCCAGAAGAACAGAAATTATGTCAAGTGCTTAAAGTGGCAACCTAGTAACTTAGTCTTCGGGTGCATACAACACCTTCCTGAATTTCCGATAAATGTAAAATTTCATGCATACACCAGGCTTAGAGAGGCTTCGGAACATCTGGAACAACTCGTTGGCCTTGCTGTCAGTGATTAAATGGTGGAAAGTCACTGTCATCACTTTCAGCACTGTTGCCCAATTGAGTAATCGCTTAACAAATGCAACTTCATGTTCTGATGCTCTAAACTCTTCGATTTCCAATTCTTGGAGGTGATTCATCGAGAGCTCCTCGGTTTTCCAGACTGTTGGCTGATCACAAATGCAACCTGATGAGCATGCAATTTCTTCCTGAAACCAGGCACAAACTAATTATCAGCTATAATATTGGATGACATTAAATGAAACGAGGAAACTCAAAAGTTATAAGCTTGCATGAATATATTGGTATACGACATCAAGACATCAACAACATGAGTGAAAGTATTCTATATAGAAGTTAGTCTAAAGGCTACTGATTGCAGAAATATCACAGTTCCCAGATAAGAGATACGATGATGAATAGGAATAAGGGCAACAAAACATCACATGCAGACGCCACAACTATGTTCCTTTTGTTTTACTTCTCGCAACCACACATCACAATGTGAAATTATCAACTTCTTCCCACCACAATGCCATTGCACATCTATAATGCAATGCCACGCAAAGGTTGAGCTGGAGCTAGCCTCTAACATCGTCGGGCCACCGCTAACAGCGCCCCTCGAAAATCTGGTCCTCGGCGCAACCTCTTAACTTCTTTCTCCTCAATTTCTTTCTTGCTACAGTCGCGCGCCTACACTGCTAAGATGCCTGTCAAGGACTCCCCAACTCCTGACCCTCCACCTACTCCGTGAGGAGGGCTTTGCCCCCAAATATCAGAGCTAGTGTTGTGGCCATCCCCATATCTTCCTTGTCCTCAAAAGCATCCAAAATACAAGTGGAGTGCTATTAGTTGTTTTTTTTTTTTGGCAAATCAGTAGTTATTGGTTTCGTATTTCCTGTGTTCACGTTGTATGAAATTTTTATTTGAGCTATATATATCAAAGGAAGCATCCAATTCGATCGGTAGGGAATTGATTTGTTATGCAACGTGTGAATGGAAGAACAGAGAAACGTTCCACTCAGACTAGCAAGCAGTTGATACCATTTTGTTTATTGTTCATTGTGGTGCTTGGATTGGTTAGCCACTTAGTCAGGAAGGGGCAACCTTGATTACTGATTAGGGCCATGTCAACGCAGGGGAGAGAATTTTGGCAGTGGTGTCACGACACCAGCAGCAACATAGCTGGCATGAAAGCCTAACCCACGCTCAGCGACGATGGTGGCATTGGGCGCAGGCAGTGGAAGAGTCATCCCATGGGATTCCATATCACTAAGAGCACCATTCCATGTGTAAATACAATAAGAACATTAGTGAGATGGGAAGCTCCAGCGTTCCATAAAAGCTACTGGTTTGGTCGTTTGGAATCCAAAGACCCCTATTTAGTTTGTTCACATGTCACAGAATATGGCTCGAGTACTCGACCAGGGGCGAAGCCAGGAACTGGACATAGTGGGGGCCGAGATCCGGAGGTCAAATACCGGCAACAAGCAGAGAAAATAAAAATTGTATAATATCAACATTTTTTTCATATATATGTATAATATAGGATCCATTCAAACATTGGTACAAAATATGACGATCAACATTTTTTTCAGATATAAAACAAATGAATTTACATCTCTATTAACTTAAATTTTGCTTTACCATTACTGTTCTGATCAAGGGCAATTTTGCTTTACCATTACCGCTTTGATCAAAGAACTTATATATCACCAGAGCTATCTTCGCGGTCAATTCCTTTTCAATGTAAGCTACTAGGTAATCCCGCAAAAAAATCTCCCATTTTACTTAAGAGGTGTGTTCATCAATGATCGGTTCAACATATCTAAACACCTATCTGCAGAACAATTAGAATTTAAAAACTAGGGGAAACTCCATGATTCAAAAAAATCCACATTCCACAAGTCCTTGGGTACTGTGATATAACTGATATTAATAGACTGTTCAGAAAATTGAATTGACCTGAGGATTTCAATTTCTTGAGGGAATTAAAGTAGAGGAAGCCTCTACCACGGAACTTATATATAAATAAAGGTACTGCAAAGCACCTAAAACAAAGTTCGAGCTGTACAAAAAAAAAAAAGCAATACAACAGAGATAGAAAAGCTATAGAGATAGAAAAGCTATACAATAACAAAGAAACACTATGCGTAAGGTAAGAATTCATTCTATGTATATGTAGTTTTGAAGTATCAACAAAGAGTATTCCTTGCAACAATTCAGTCAAGTAGCAACCCAGAGCCATATATTTTACAAAAGGATCACGATATTTTCAAACATAAGACTTACAGACCAAACAGTCTTCATCGGTCGAGTTATCAAATCTACACATCAAAGTGCTGCCATTACAAGACAAAAGGAAAATTTTGGAACAAAATCTACATCTGAAACCTAAGCCTAGGGCCACTAGAAGATGAGAACTAGGTGGGCAAAGAAATGCAAATGCATTTTACTTTCCATTACTTCCCTGGTGACCTAATTATTATATAAACAAAGGAGCTTTACCTTCAATTTGAAACTTGGAGATAAAACCAGTACCAGCCGTTGTATACCAGAACAAATCCTGAGAACATGGAATGAGCCGGCCCCGAAGGCATGTCCCGATGCCATTACAATAAGGTGCAAACACTTAATGTCAGGGAGCACTGTCATGTCTTCCATCATGTATTGTAAGTTATCTATATCCTGTGGCTGTGCGTCATCCATAGAGAGTCACATACAAAGGGGATTTTATAAAACAGGTGGAAAAAGACAAACATGTAATCATTTAAGCTGGGCAATGCTTCTATTATGCAGGAAATGATTGTTACAAGCTAACAACAACAACAACAACAACAACAACAACAACAACATAGCCTTTTGTCCCAAGCAGGTTGGGGTAGGCTAGAGATGAAACCCACAAGAAACAAGTACAACAAAAACACAAAGACACAGGGCAATAAGTAGAGACAGGGCAATATCCTAAGCTTGTTACAAGCTAACAAGCTTAGGATATTTTATACCACACCTGACCACTGCAAGTCTTAGAAGAATTATAATGCTAATTCTGTACACAGTACTTGTATCTCATGTGTCACCTAATTTTGAAGAAGAGTGAAATTGAGTGCAGCCATCAATGTTGAGGGAACTTTAACACAGGAAAAGAAGTGGGCACTTTTTTTCATGTAAATTAACAGATAATTGCATCATACACAAATGTGTACAAAATCACTGACAAATCGGATAATCAGTCCAAACCAGACATCAGTTACTGACAACTATGACAGTGGTGTTCAGTTTCATACATGTTCCATCGAAGTAAATATGCACACAATGACATTTTGTCACAAGAGTTGAAGTGAACTTACCAGCACATACGCCAGTGAGATAGTAAGATTTTTGATGGCCTTAAACTGCGGCAACAGCATTAGACAAGCACGATTGTGTGTAAAGCCATGTGGTCCATATACACAAAAGAATGTTCCCAACGTTTGAAGATGCTCCATATTGCCAAGATGGACGGAGCTTGGATCATATGCATCCACCCAATGGAGCAATTTCAGCTGAGGAGCCGAGATGTTGACAACTGCCTGATTCTGTTTATTCAAAAAGCACTGCATCACACTTAAATCTCTGAGAGCTGGCGCTACAACAGTGAGCTGCCGCACACCACGGAGAGTCCTAAGCTCTAGGACCTGGAGAGACTCGGAATCGATGGTGATTCTATCCAGCCCTCGAGCGTTGCGTATGGTGAGCTTTTGCAGGCATGGGCACCGTGGCGAGGATACAGCGTCCCCGAGGTCGTTCGGGCCGCGGAATACGACACCAGACAGGGAGAGCTCGGTGAGCCTGGCAAAGACGCCGTTGGGCGGCACGGAAATGCCTAGAAAGCCTAGGTCGAGCGAGATCGAGGTCGCCTTCTCGAAGCAGGGCAGCTCAAATGATCCTCTTTCAGTTGCCTCCTCCTCGTTACTGTCCTCGGCATTTCTCTTAGGAGACAAGTTGACAAGAAGTAGCTCACCAGAGACCCGGCGCGCGGCGGCGAGGAGCCACGCCGCCAGGGATTGGGGGGACGGATCCGGGGCCCCGACGTGGAGGTAGCGGAGAGGCACCTGAATGGCGGAGAGGACGTCCCAGAGGCGCCGAGATTCGCGGGCGAAGCCGAAGCGGAGCTCCGGGAGGAGGGTCCAGACGCGGCGCCAGCGGCGCGAGAGGACGCTGGTCCGAACGGCTTCCCTGGTGTAGAGTCGGAGCAGGATGAGGACGAGGACGTCGTCGGGGAGCGCGCTGAGGCGGTCCTCATCGCCGGCGCCGGATTCGTCGTGGGAGACCTTCGCGCGCTTGGCCGCGACCCGACCGCCGCCGCCGCCGCCGCCGCTCGGCTCCATGGACATTGGGGTGGGAGAGGATTTCTTCGTTACTCGACTAGAAGAGAGAGTGAGAGCTACCGTCAGCCATTGGATAGAGCTTCGAGGGCCAAGACGAGTGATGGCTCCCACACAAGATCTGATCTTTGAAAATGTATATGCACTTTACTGATTGTCTAGCTCTGAACTCCGAAAAATCAATGAACTTCAAGTGAAACATGTTCAGAAAATCGATGGACTTCAACTCAACAGTCTTTGTATTCTAAAAATTGACGGATTTAAACGGGACTCTGATAATCGACATTGTCTGCTGTTCTCGAAATGGTGGGCGATCTTTAGTATATCGGTTCTCCAGCAGCTCCGGACGACGGAGCAGAGCTTCTTCGATGACCGCCATACTCCATGGAAGATCCGTTTGTAGAACTTGGCACCAATGATCGTACAAGTTTTTAAGCCGCAATTAATTAGTACGTTCACTGATAATTCCGCATTTTTTTTTTGGGGGCGATGAGACCATTCCATTTTAGCTAGAAAGTAATAGGCCCTCAAAAGCCACTTGAGTTCGAAGATACATTGAAAACTATTTCCCCTTTTTAAATGTACAATTTCTAAGTAAAAACACTGACTAAAAGAAAGAAAAAGAAAAAGAAACTTGAATTACTGGATAAGCTATCCAACGACAACTAACCGCAGCTTTTGAAGGAACATCGAGACACTACAAATGTTGAACACAACGCTTACAAATGTAAACGACAAAAGCATCAAGCAATTTAAGCCATATAATGGTGTAGCTTAAACATTCCACAACACTGAATACTTTTCTTACCAAGACAAGAACACATTTTGGCCAGAAGTTATCGCACAACTATGCTTTCAGTGCACAGAACAGTGTCAGTTCCATGTGTAAACCTTGATAATATCAGTTCGAGGTAGAAATAAAGATAGCTTAAAACATCGGCTAAGCAAACAGACACCACTGACAACTAGACATCAGCACACATTGGGATACTTCATGATATCCACGGTTGGAGAAAATAGATATCAATTGGCCATGGTTTCAGTGACAAAACAAGTGAGTCTCACCATCATTTATTAAGCACAGTCGCAAGGCTAAATAAATTGCTCCACCAAAGGATGCTCAGATCACAAATGCAAGTCACTGATTTTTTTTCTTCTTCCAGATGATACAACAAGAATTCCTGTCTTCCAATCTGGTGGCCGATCAGTGGTTATGAATGCTGAAACGCAACCAGATGGGCATCCATAATGCGCCTGAAAGGGAGCACATACGGATGAACTGAAATCTGTGGGTGAAAACAAGGGAGGAAACAAAAAATTTACCAGGTTCCAGGCAGTGTCAAGAATGCTTAAACTTTCATATGTGACACAAGAAGACATAAAAGCGATTGAAGCAATAGGATGATGGATCTTGACATTTTTGACAAACAGGCAGGAATTTACAAGTCAGGCACTGGAGTAGGTACCCATAAGAACAGAAATTATGTCCAGTGCTTGAAGTGGCAACCTAGTAACTTAGTCTTCGGGTGCATACAACACCTTCCTGAATTTCTGGTAAATGTAAAATTTCATGCATACGCCAGGCTTAGAGAGGCTTCGGAACATCTGGAACAACTCCTTGGCCTTGCTGTCAGTGATTAAATGGTGGAAAGTCACTGTCATCACTTTCAGCACTGTTGCCCAATTGAGTAATCGCTTAACAAATGCAACTTCATGTTCTGATGCTCTAAACTCTTGGATTTCCAATTCTTGGAGGTGATTCAACGAGAGCTCCTCGGTTTTCCAGACTGTTGGCTGATCACAAATGCAACCTGATGAGCATGCAGTTTCTTCCTGAAACCAGGAACAAACTAATTGTCAGCTAACAATACTGGATGACATTAAACGAAACTAGGAAACTCAAAAGTTATAAGCTTGCATGAATATATTGGTATATGACATCAAGACATCTACAACATGAGTGAAAGTATTCTATCTAGAAGTAAGTTTAAAGGCTACTGATTGCAGAAATATCACTGCTACCAGATAATAGAAACGATTAAATGAATAGGAATAAGGGCAACAAAACATCACATGCAAAAGCCACAACTAGTCGTTTTACTCCTCGCAACCACACATCACACTTAAAAAATCTCAACTTCTTCCCACCACAATGCCATTGCACATCTATAATGCAATGCCACGAAGGTTGAGCTGGAGCTAGGCTCCAACATCGTCGGGCCACCGCTAACAGTGCACCTAAAAAATCTGGTCCTCGGCGCAACCTCTTAACCTCTTTCTCCTCAATTTCTTTCTTGCTACAGTTGTGCGCCACCTACACTGCCAAGCTGCCTGTCAAGGACTCCCCAACTCTTGACCCTCCACCAACTCCTCCGTGAGGAGGGCTTTGCCACCAAATATCGGAGCTAGTGTTGTGGCCATCCCCATATCCTCCTTATCCTCAAAGGAATCCAAAATACAAATGGAGTGCTATTAGTTGTTTCTTTTGCAAATCAGTAGTTATTGGTTCGTATTTCCTGTGTTCATGTTGTATGAAATTTTTATTTATGCTATATATCAAAGGAATCATCCAATTCGATCGGTAGTGAATTGATTTGTTATGAAACGTGTGAACGGAAGAACAGAAATGTTCTATTCAGACTAGCATGTAGGAGTACTTGATACCATTTTGTTTATTGTTCATTGTGGTGCTTGGATTGGTTTGCCACTTCGTCAAGAAGGGGCAACCTTGATTACTGATCTGGGCCATGGCAATGCAGGGGAGAGACTTTTGGCAGTGGTGTCACTACGGCAGCAGCAACATAGCTGGCATGAAAGCCTAACCCCACGCTCAGCAATGATGGTGGCATTGGGCGCAGGCAGTGGAAGAGTCCTCCCATGGATTTCCATATCACTAAGAAAAACATTCCATGTTTTTTTCTTCTCGAAAACGCAGGCTGCGCTTCATTATATTAAGAAGAAAATGGGAGATATTATTCCAGATACAACACAAACCACACACCCCAAGTTTTTAGATTACATTCGTGTCTATTAACAAAAGAGAAACGACCAACATTGGTAACTCTAATCTACAGGGGAGAGGCAGTCAAGTAGGATAGCCCATGATCCCCTGCCAACGACCACAACCGGCGTTAGCTCCATTCCATGTGTAAACACCATAAGAACATTAGTGAGATGGAAAGCTCCAGCATTCCATAAAAGCTACTGGTTTCGAATCCAATGACCCCTATTTAGTTTGTTCACATGTCACAGAATATGACTCGACCAGGGGCGAAGCCAGGAATGGGACATAGTGGGGGCCCAGATCCGTGAGGTCAAATACCAGCAACATGCAGAGAAAATATACATTGTATAATATCGACATATTTTTCATATACATGTATAATATAGGATCCATTCAAACACTGTTAAAAAAATATGACACTCAACATTTTTTTTCAGATATAAAACAAAAGAATTTACATCTCTATTAACTTAAATTTTGCTTTACAATTACTGTTTTGATCAAAGGACTTATAATATCACCAGAGCTTATCTTCGCTGCCAATTCCTTTTCAATTTAAGCTACTAGGCAATCCCGCAAAAAAAAAAAATCTCCCATTTTACTTAAGAGGTGTGTTCATCAATGATCAGTTCAACATATCTAAACACCTATCTGCAGATCAATTAGAATTTTAAAACTGGGGGAAACTTCATGATTCATAAAAATCCACCCTTGGGTACCGTGATATAACTGATATTAATAGACCATTAAGAAAATTGAATTGACCTTAGGGGTTTCTATTTCTTGAGGGAATTAAAGTAGAGGAAGCCTCTACCACGGAACTTGTATATAAATTAAGGTACTGCAAAGCACCTAAAACAAAGTTAGAGCTGTACAAAAGAAAAAGCAATACAACAGAGGTAGAAATGCTATACAATAACAAAGAAACACTTTGCGTGAGGTAAGAATTCATTCTATGTATATGTAGTTTTGAAGCATCAACAAAGAGTGTTCCATGCAACATACCCAGAGCCATATATTTTACAAAAGGATCACGAATTCACGATATTTAAAACATAAGACTTACAGCACAAAAAGTCTTCATCAATCGAAAATCAAATCTACACATCAAAGTGCTGCCAGTACGAGAAAAAGGAAAATTTTGGAACAAAATCTACATATGAAACCTAAGCCTAGGGCCACTAGAAGATGAGAACTAGTTGAGCGAAGAAATGCAAATGAAAACTCATAGTCCTTTCCATTACTTCCCTGGTAACCTAATTATTGTATAAGCAAAGGAGCTTTACCTTCAATTCGAAATGTGGAGATAAAACCAGTACCAGCCGTTGTATACCAGAACAAATCCTGAGAACATGGAATGAGCCGGCCCCGAAGGCATGTCCAAATGCCATTACAATCAGGTTCAAATACTTAATGTCAGGGAGCACTGTCATGTCTTCCATCATGTATTGTAAGCCATCTATCTCCTGTGCGTCAACCATAGAAAGTAACATACAAAGGGAATTATATAAAACAGGTGCAAAAAGACAGAAACAACTAATTTAAGCTGGGCAATGCTTCTATTATGCAGGAAAAGGTTGTTACAAGCTAACAAGCTTAGGAATTTTTATACCACACCTGACCACTGAAAGTCTTGGAAGAGTTGTAATGCTACTTATGTACACAGTACTTGGATCTCATGTGTCACCTAATTTTGGAGAAGAGACTGAGTGCAGTCATCAATGTTGCGGGAACTTCAACAAAGCAGAAGTGACAATTTTTTCATGTAAATTAACAGATAATTGCATCATACGCAACTGTGTACAAAATCACTGACAAATCGGATAATCAGTCCAAACCAGACATCAGTTACTGACAACAATGAATAGTGGTGTTCAATTTCATAAATGCTCCATCGAAGTAAATATGCACACAATGAAATTTTGTCACAAGATTTGAAGTGAACTCACCGGCAGATACCCCAGTGAGAGAGTAAGATTTTCGATGGCCTTAAACCGCGGCAAGAGCATTAGACAAGCACGATTGCGTGTAGAGCCATGTTGTCCATACACATAAAAGAATGTTCCCAACGTTTGAACATGTTCCATACTGCCAAGATGGACGGAGCTTGGATCATATGCATCCACCCAATTGAGTAACTTCAGCTGAGGAGCCGAGATGTTGACAACCGGCTGATTCCGTTTATTTAAAAAGCACAGCATCACACTTAAAACTCTGAGCGCTGGCGTCACAACGGTGATCTGCCGCACACCACGGAGAGTCCTAGGCTCTAGGACCTGGAGAGACCCGGAATTGATGGTGATTCTATCCAGCCCTTGGGCGTTGCGTATGGTGAACTTTTGCAGGCATGGGCACCGTGGCGAGGATACAGCGTCCCCGAGGTCGCCTGGGCCGTGGAATACGACACCAGACAGGAAGAGCTCGGTGAGCCGGGCAAAGACGCCGTTGAGCGGCACGGAAATGCCTAGAAACCCTAGGTCCAGCGAGATCGAGGTTGCCTTCTCGAAGCAGGGCAGCTCAAATGCGCCTCCTTCAGTTGCCTCCTCCTCGTCGTCACTGTCCTCGGCATTTCTCTTGGGAAACAAGTTGACAAGAAGTAGCTCACCAGAGACCCGGCACGCGGCGGCGAGGAGCCACGCCGCCAGGGATTGTGGGGACGCATCCGGGGCCCCGATGAGGAGGTAGCGGAGAGGTATCTCACTGGCGGAGAGGACTTCCCAGAGGCGCCGGGATTCGCGGGCGAAGCCGAAGCGGAGCTCCGGGAGGAGGGTCCAGACGCGGTGCCAGCGGCGCGAGAGGACGCTGGTCCGAGCGGCGTCCTCGGTGTAGAGTCGGAGCAGGATGAGGACGAGGACGTCGTCGGGGAGCGCGCTGAGGCGATCCTCGTCGCCGGCGCCGGATTCGTCGTCGGAGACCTTCGCGCGCTTGGCGGCGCCCTCCCCGCCGCCGCCGCCGCCGCCGCTCTGCTCCATGGACATTGGGGTGGGGAAGGATTTCTTTTCGTCACTCGACAAGAAGAGAGTGAGCTACCGTCAGCCGTTCGATAGAGCTCGGTGGGCCACGACGAGTGATGGCTGCTCCCACACAGGTGGCTAAAACGAAAAGGTAATCAAGCTCTGAATCGTCCTGAACCTTGATGAACTTTAATTGACAATCTCTGAACTTCAAACGCAGTGAAAATCAACCGAACAAGATCTGATCTTTGAATATGTATGCAGTTTCACTGATTGCCAAGCTCTGAACTCCGAAAAATCAATGAACTTCAAGTGGAACATGTTCAGAAAATCGATAGACTTCAACTGAACAATCTCTGTATTTTGAACATTGGCGGATTTTAACAAAACTCTGACAATCTTGTCTGCTGCTCTCGAAATGGTGGGCAATCTTTAGTATATCGGTGGAGAACGGTGATAACTCATCCAGCAGCTCCAGACGACGGAGCAGAGCTTGGTGGATGAACACCATACTCCATGGAAGATCCATTTTTACAAGTTTTTAAGCCGCTATTTATCAGTTCGTTCATTGATAATTCCCCCCTTTTTTTTGCGATGAAACCATTCCATTTTAGCTAGAAAGTAATAATCACTTGAGTTCTAAGCTACATTGAAAACTATTTCCCCTTGAAAATGAACAAATTTAAAGTAAGGCCTGTTTGGCTGAGCACAAAGTGCTCCGGCTACTCTATTGTAGTGATAGTAGAGGAGCTATCCAGGAAGCCAAAAAAGTGGCTCCCCAGTTCACTTTTCTTTTTGGCTCTTGTGAATAGTGTGTGAACAGTGCCACGCAAGCAGAAGCCGCCCAGAGGAGGCAGCACCAAACAAGCCCTAAAAACGTTGACCAACAAAAAAGAAATTGAGTTACTAGATAAGCTATCCAATGACACCTGCAGCTTCTGAAGGCACATTGAGACATTACAAATGTTGAACGAAAAAAGCATCAAGCAATTTAAGACATATAATGGTGTCCCAAACACTGAATATTATTCTAACCAAGAAAGAACATATTTTGGCCAAAATATGTCGCACAACTATGCTATCAGTGCACAGAACAGTGTCAGTTCCATTTATAAACTTTGATAATATCAGTTCGAGGTAGAAATAAAGATAGCTTAAAACATCGGCTAAGCAAACAAACACCACTGACAACTCAGACCTCAGCACACATTGGGATACTTCATGACATCCATGGCTGGAGAAAATCGATATCAATTGGCCGTGGTTTCCGTTTCAGTGACAAACAAGTGGTGTCACCATCTTCTATTCAGCACAGTCGCCAGGCTTAATAAATTGCTACACCAAAGCATGCTCAGATTACAAATGCAAAAGGATCACAGATGCAAAAGTCATTGGTTTCTTTTTCTTCCGGATGATACAACAAGAATTCCTGTGTTCCAATCTAGTGGCCGATCAGTGCTTACGAATGCTGAAACAACTAGATGGGCATGCATTTTGTGCCTGAAACAAAGAGCACATACTAGGATTAACTGAAATCTGTGGGTGGAAACAAGCGAGGTAACAAAAAAATTACTATATTCCAGGCAGTGTAAAGAGCGATTAGGCAGGAATTTTCATGTTCTCAGGCACTGGAATAGGTACCCAGAAGAAAACTACAGAAATTATGTCCAGTGCTTAAAGTGGCAACCTGGTAACTTAGTCTTCGGGTGCATACAACACCATTCTGAAGTTCTGATAAATGTAAAATTTCATGCATACGCCAGGCTTACAGAGGCTTCGGAACATCTGGAACGACTCCTTGGCCTTGCTGTCAGTGATTGAATGATGGAAAGTCACTGTCATAATTTTCAGCACTGTTGCCCAATTGAGTAATCGCTTAACAAATGCAACTTCATGTTCTGATGCTCTAAACTCTTGGATTTCCAATTCGTGGAGGTGATTCAATGAGAGCTCCTCGGTTTTCCATACTGTTGGCTGATCACAAATGCAACCTGATGAACATGCAGTTTCTTCCTGAAACCAGGCACAAACAGTAGTTATTGGTCACAAATGGAGTGCAATTAGTTATTTCTTTCGCAAATCAGTAGTTTTTGGTTTTGTACTTCCTGTGTTCATGTTGTATACAATTTTTATTTGTGCTATGTATCAAAGAAAGCATCCAATTCGATTGGTAGGGAATTGATTCGTTATGCAATGTGTGAATGGAAGAACAGAAACGTTCCATTCAGACTAGCAAGCAGTTGATACCATTTTGTTTATTGTTCATTGTGGTGCTTGGATTGGTCTGCCACTTAGTCGGGACAGGCCATGGCAATGCAGGGGAGAGACTTTTGGCAGTGGTGTCACTAGTCATGACGGCAGCAGCAACATAGCTGGTGACCCACGCTCAGCGACAATGGTGGCATTGGGCGCAGGCAGTGGAAGAGTCCCCCATAATGGGTTTCCATATCACTAAGAACACCAATCCATGTGTAAACACAATAAGAACATTAGTGAGATGGGAAGCTCCAGCGTTCCATAAAAGCTATTGGTTTAGAATCCAATGACCCCTATTAAGTTTGTTCACGTCACAGAATATGGCTCGACCAGGGGCGAAGCAAGGAATTGGAATTAGTGGGTGGGGGGGGGGGGGGGGGGGGGGGGGGATCCAGGAGGTCAAATACCAGCAACAAGCAGAGAAAATATAAATTGTATATATCAACATTAATTTTCATATATATGTATAATATAGGATCCATTCAACCACAGGTAAGAAATATGACACTCAACATTTTATTTCAGAGATATATAAAAAAAATTTACATCTCTATTAACTTAAAGTTTGCTTTACATTACAGCTTTGATCGAAGGACTTATAACATCGCCAGAGCTTATCTTCGCTGTCAATTCCAGTTCAATGTAAGCTACTAGGTAATCCCGCACAACATCTCCCATTTTACTTAGGATGTGTGTTCATCAATGATCAGTTCAACATATCTAAACACCTAACTGCAGATCAATTAGAATTTAAAAACTAGGGGAAACTGCAAATGATTCATAAAAATCCGTAAGTCCTTGGGTACTGTGATATTAATAGACCATACAGTAAATTCAATGGACCTTAGGGCTATCTATTTCTTGAGGGAATTAAAGTAGAGGAAGCCTCTACCACGGTACTTAAACATAAATAAAGGTACTGCAAAGCACCTAAAACAAAGTTAGAGCTGTTAAAAAAAAGATATAAACTTAGATAGAAAGCTATACAATAAGAATGACTATGCGTAAGGTGTTCATTCTATGTAAATGTAGTTTTGAAGTATCAACAAAGCAAACTTTCCAGTATTGAAAGAAGGATGAAAATCCTAATTTAGTCACCAAGATAGGGTGTTCCATGCAACAATTCAGTCAAGTAGCCACCTAGAGCCATATATTTTTGAAAAGAAACATGATATAAAACATAACACTTACAGTGCAAATAGTCTTCTTCAGTAAAAAATCAAAGGCACACATCAAACTGTTGCCATTACGAACAACAACAACAATAACAAAGCCTTTTTATCCCAAGCAAGTTGGGGTAGGCTTGTTGCCGTTACGAGACAAAGGAAAATTTTGAACTGAAATCTACAAAAGAAATATAAGCCTAGGGCCTAGGTAAGCAAAGAAATGCAAATGCAAATTCATATTCCTTTCCATTACTTCCCTGGTAACCTAATTATTGTATAAGCAAAGGAGCTTTACCTTAAATTCGAAACGAGGAGATAAAACCAGTATCAGCTGATGTATACCAGAACAAATCCTGAGAACATGGAATGAGCAGGCCCCAAAGGCATGTCCCAATGCCATTACATTGAGGTGCAAACACTTGATGTCAGGGAGCACTTTCATGTCTTCCATCATGTATTGTAAGTTATCTAGCTCCTGTGCGTCATCCATAGAACATCAGATACAAAGGGGATTTCAACAAACAGGTGGAAAAAGAGAGAAATATTTAAGCTTTTAAGCTATGCAATGCTTCTATTATGCAGGAAATGATTGTTACAAGCTAACAAGCTTAGGGTTTCTTATACCACGCCTGACCATTGCAAACCTTGGAGGAATTGTAATGCTAATTCTGTACACAGTACTTCGGATCTCATGTGTCCAATAATTTTGAAGAAGAGTGAAATTGTGTGCAGTCATCAATGTTTTTTTTTTTTTTGAAGGGATGCAGTCATCAATGTTGCGGGAACTTCAACAAAGCAGAAGTGAGAATTGTTTTTTCATGTAAATTAACAGATAATTGCATCATACGCAACTGTACAAAATCACGGACAAATCGGATAATCAGTCCCAACCAGACAAGTCCGACAACTATGAATAGTGGTGTTCAATTTCATACATGTTCCACCGAAGTAAATATGCACACAATGACATTTTGTCACAAAAGTTGAAGTGAACTCACCGGCAGGTACCCCAGTAAGAGAGTAAGATTTTCCATGGCCTTAAACCGCTGCAAAAGCATTAGACAAGCACGGTTGTGTGTAAAGCCTTGTGGTCCGTACACAAAAAAGAACATCCCCAACGTTTGAAGATGTTCCATATTGCCAAGATGGACGGAGCTTGGATCATATGCATCCCCCCATCTGAGATCCTGCAGCTGAGGAGCCGAGATGTTGACAACCGGCTGATTCTGATCAATAAAAAAGCATTGTATCACACTTAACTCTCTGAGCGCTGGCGCCACAATGGTCACCTGCTGCACACCACGGAGATTCCGAAGCTCTAGGTCCTGGAGGGACCCAGAATCAATGGTGATTCTATCCAGCCCTTGAGTGTTGCGCACAGTGAGCTTTTGCAGGCATGGGCACCGTGGCGAGGATACAGCGTCCCCGAGGTCGCCCGGGCCGTGGAATCGGACACCAGCCAGGGAGAGCTCGGTGAGCCGGGCGAAGACGCCGTTGGGCGGCACGGAAATGTCTAGAAACCCTAGGTTGAGCGAGATCGAGGTCGCCTTCTCGAAGCAGGGCAGCTCAAATGCGCCTGTTTCAGTTGCCTCCTCCTCGTCGTCACTGTCCTCGGCATTTCTCTTGGGAAACAAGTTGACAAGAACTAGCTCACCAGAGACCCGACGCGCGGCGGCGAGGAGCCACGCCGCTAGGGATTGGGGAGATGCATCCGGGGCCCCGACGAGGAGGTAGCGGAGAGGCAGCTCACTGGCGGAGAGGACGTCCCAGAGGCGCCGGGATTCGAGGGCGAAGCCGAAGCGGATCTCCGGCAGGAGGGTCCAGACGCGGCGCCAGCGGCGCGAGAGGACGCTGGTCCGAGCGGCTTCCGTGGTGTGGAGTCGGAGCAGGATGAGGACAAGGACGTCGTCGGGGAGCGCGCTGAGGCGGTCCTCGTCGCCGGCGCCGGATTCGTCGTCCGAGACCTTCGCGCGCTTGGCGGCGACCTCGCCGCCGCCGCCGCCGCCGCTCTGCTCCATGGACATTGGGGTGGGGGGAAGGATTTCTTCGTCACTCGAACAGAAGCGTGAGTGAGTCATCGTCAGCCGTTGGATATAGTTTTAAGGGCCACGGCGAGTGATGGCTGCTCCCACACAGGTGCCTGAGGTAATCAAGCCCTGAATCCTGAACACTGATGAACTTTTAACTGACAATCTCTGAATTTCGAACACAGTGACAATCAACTGAACAAGATCTGATCTTTGAAAAAGTATGACTTTCACCGATTGCAAGTTCTGAACTCCGAAAAATCAATGAACTTAAAGTGAAACAAGCGCTGTAAATCGATAGACTTCAACGAAACTCTGGAGATCGACCGACATCGTTTGTTGTGCTCGAAATGGTGGGCCATCTTTTAGTGTGTCGGTGGAGAACCGCGATAACTCATCCTGCAACTACGGATGATGGAGCAGATCTCCGACGAATGCCTTACACCATGGAAGAGCCTTTTGTGAAACTTGGCGCCAATGATAGAACAAATTTTTTTTTTTTGACAGTCAACGGGGGGAGAGATATCCCCACCTGATTCCATTAATTAAAATGGTGCACCTAGCAAGCTAGGCGCAGTAGTCAAGCTTGGCAAGCCAAGCGGTTACATGTAGTGCCAGCAGGGTACAAAAGGTTTTACATGGGGGAGAAGGATAAACACCATTTCTCAGAGACAAATTGTTCTGTGCCGCCGCATGCGACAGCACTAGAGGCTCGCTTCTTCTCTGCACTTCAAATCTTGATTACGGTGACTGATGTTTTAGCACGCATATTAATTACGGTGACTGATGTTCTTTGCTTCCATTTGTGCAGCAGAGACACTCTAGCAATATATTTTACTGCCAAATGTGAATTCAAATCTTGATCACATTGCAGAAGCCACGCCGACGCTTGCACAGTTTGATTGCTGCCGCTTACGCCCAATTTTGCATTGGTGATTTTGAGCCTTAACTGATCTCGAGCAGGAAGGAGTACTGCAACTCAGCTAACCAGAGTAATTGGGCTGAGCGAAATGCAATATAAAACATCATAGTTTTTAACTGCATTTCAAGTGCAGGATGTAACATCTAACCGTTTCCACCTAAATTTTCATTAAAAAACTGGCCGTCAGCAGGCCGAGCTGTTTGTGTACATGAGAGGAAAAACAGTTTTACATTGGAGAGAAAGAGAGGCACCAAGACTCAATTACAGACTGAGCACTGCTCGGTAGCGTACAGCGCCGCCAGAGAGCTGCTCCTTCCTTGCATTGCATCTGCAGCCGAGGGAGAGATGGTTGGAGGTCGTTGAACACCACATCATTACGATATTTCCAGATTTGCCAGCAGCAAAGGAGAACATAGCAGTCGAAGTAGAGGGCAGGAATATGGTCGGGTTTTGGGAGTTTCCAAATTTCAGTGACCGTAGCAGTGACTGGGATCTGCACGCCAATTGCTGACCAGAAAGAGGCAGAGTGAGGCCAACGCAGAATTAGGTTATCTGCAGTTTCTCCCCCGTTGTGGCACAGCTCACAAGTAGCCGACTCAACAATGTTCTTCCGATACAGATTGGATCGGCATTGAATTCTCTCTTGAGTGAGCAGCCATGCGTAGAAGCGTGCTTTGGGAGGAGCAGGCGTTTTCCAAGCAAACTTATAAGAGGGGTAGCTGTGTTCATCGTCGTGTACCATGGCCTTGTAGATAGGAGCAGTGCGTAGTTTCCCAGAATGGTCGGTCAATGCAAGGGCTGTTGCGGACATCGTCCCCAACCTGTAGCTCGATGGTGTCAACAATTGACTGAACTTCCAGTAGTTCCTGTTCGGCGCGCGGTGCGGGAGAGGCGCGGCACCATGTGAGCAGCAAGTCCACGTACGGGTAACAACTTCACTAACCGTCATGTTTGTGACTGAGAAGGACGGGGTAGGCTGAAGCGAGGTCACCGGCCGGGAGCCAAACATCTAGCTTCCCAGAAGGAGGTGGTGGTGCCGTCTATGATGGTCACTGTAGTGAGGGAGCGATCAGCTCGGCAATGGAGTTCCAGTGAGCGCCGGCAATGTCCCCAGTCATTGTTACACGGATCCATTTTGCCCAAGCAGAGTCTCCGGGGGTGTGGATGCTGTGCAGCAACTTGAGCAGTAGGCATTCGTTCTGCGTGGTCAGCTGCTTTAGGCCAAGCCCGCCCTGTTCACGCGGTTGACAGCATTTGTCCCGTGCAACCAAGCAAAGAGCCCCACTCTAGAGCGAAACCGGCATATTTACCAAGCATTAAGGAATGGCTACAAGCTTTAGCATAGCTTTTTTTTCTTTCTTTTTGGTTTATCTTTGGCATTTCTTGAACAGTTTTTGTAAGTTTTGTGATCTCTTTTAATTAAAATATAATCAGTAGGGGATTTTCCCCTCCTGTTGCTTCGGAAGAGCCCCACTCGTTTTATCAGAACTGAACGCACGACGCCGAGCCTCAATTGAGTCAATATAGTGCCCTGAAGTAGCAGCATTGCGGACATAATGTATATATGTTGGGATGGCGTCAAGCACGGCATTGACTAGGGCACATCTTCCCACTGGGTTGAGGAGTGAGGCTTGCAAGCCAGATAATTAAGTACTTATCAATTTTTCCAATCAGTGGAGCAAAGGCCGAAAGGTTCAGCTTGACATTGGACAGAGGCGAGCCCAAATATGCCTGGGGAAATCCTTCACATTTGCAGCCAAGAGTTGCAATCAGGGTTGGGAGGGTAGCATCATCCACTTGCATCGGCACAACAGTGCTCTTGCTGAAGTTAATATGCAGACCAGTGGCTGTAGAGAAGAGATGCAGCAGCCCTTTCAGTTTGGTCACGTCTTCGATGTCAGCGCGCAGAAGAATCAGAGTATCGTCTGCGTATTGGAGGACCGGCAATGACTGGTTGACCACAAGTGGTTGATGAACTGAACCATCATTTTTTATCATCATTTTGCAGGACATCAGCAACGAGCAAGAATAGGTAGGGAGAGAGTGGATCGCCCTGACGGAGCTCTTTCTTGCAGGTAAACCATGGACCAGGGCAACCATTGACAAGCACCGCAGACTTTGATGTGGTGAGGATTTGTTGAATCCAGCCTATCCATCGAGCCGGGAAACCTCTAACAGCCATGATGTGCATCAGTCCATCCCAGTCAACGGAGTCGAACGCTTTCGTGAAATCTAGTTTCAGGACTAGGGTGGGCACCTTCCTTTTGTGGCAGCATTGGACGAGTTCCATGGCATAAATGAAGTTTTCCGAGATTGATCTTCCTTTCAAAAAGCAAGTCTGGTCAATGTTGATGAGGCGGGAGATTTGTTGCTGCAATCGTGTAGTGAGCATTTTGGCCAGAATTTTCAGAGGGCAGTTCTGTAGACATATAGGCCGAAAGGATGCTGCAGTTCTGGCGTCACTTTTCTGAGCGGAAACATAAAGGCTATCATCATGTGAAGACTCCCAGTATGGTGGCAAACTGAATTCAGGTTGATCCATAAACAAGCATGGATGTTACATTATTCCAAGAAACCCCCCAATGCCCCCCCGCCCCGCCCCCCCCCCCCCCGCCCCGGGTGTGTGTGTGTGTGTGTGTGTGTGTGTGTGTGTCTAAGTAGATTTGGGACCAGCTGGAGATAAGGAGATAAACTGAAAGTTCTGACCTCAATCAATAGGAATCAGGTGTAGTTCTATTTCCTGTCACTATTTTTTGCAGTGGCCGAAACAACAGTGTTTATTTTCTTCTTACTGGGATGGATTTATTTGAGTTCTAGTGCCAATTCTTCGGCATGCCAAATTGCCAATATTGGGAATTTGGGACCGAGCCTGTTAAAAGAAGGCCTTAAACACCACATGTAAAAAATAAAACATAAAGCAATTTAAACCAAACAGCTGTATCGCTCAGCTAAGTTTTAAGGATCTGCTACAATTTATGCGATGTGATGTTCTCAAAGTTCAAGCACTGCAGTTCATACCAACAAAGCAGAGCACGCAAAGCACAAACAGTTCCTAAAGAGGCCCTGGTGTCTTGAGAATCATACGACCCCTTACGAGAATTCTTATAGAAGCAAAATTTCAGACATATGCCTGGCCTAGGGAAGCTTTGGAACTTCTGGAAGAACTCCTTGATCTTGCTTTCAGTGATTTGATTACTGAAAGTTACTGTCACCTGCTTCAGAGCTGTTGCACAACTGAGAAGTCACTTCACAAAAGCAAACTCATGTTCAGATCCTCGCAACTCTTGGATCTCTATTTCTTAAAGGCGATTCAACAAGAGTTCTTGGGTTTTCCAGCTTGGTGACTGATCACAAATACAACCTGACGAGCATGCAGTTTGTGCCTGACACAAGCAGCATATAAACTGAATAAGATAACTAATGTTTATTGTATAACATGAAGAGTGAGGGATTTAAAAAATGAGTAAAATGGTGACTCTAGCAATACGATGCCCTGTACTACGACAAATCACAAACTGGAACAATGAAATCTTTTGCTTCATTACATTGTACAAAATCCACAGGTAGCTTTCTGTCAGTAGCTCATATTCAGAAATTATCAGTTAACCAACATCTTACAATTATCCCCTGGCTAGCTAACTCCTGATGTTCTATCAAGTGGCCTGCAACATTTGAATCAACTTGTTGTCCACTGCCATATGTTTCAAAGCTCAAATTGACTGACGCTAATATTTTTAGCCCAAGTCTTAAAGATCAAAGAGTTCTCATGAGGAGATACATATGCCACAAGTATTTACCAAAATTAAAACATTGGGATGACTAGAAAGACAAATGCATATTTATTTCCATACTCCCATGGAAAGTTAAGCACTACCTCCAGTGACATTTGGTAGAGTGTGCAGTAAGCCAATCTAAGTTCTATCAATAGCATCTGAAATCAGATTAATCACACAAAAAAAAAAACTTTTGTATAAAAAAAATACTTGCATAAAACCACAATTCTCTAGGCTTTAGACATTTCATGTTTGCTAGAAATCAATGGTTCAGGGACTCTATTCGAGAACATTAATTTGTTTTAACTAGAGAATTGTAATCTAAAAATAGCAATATTACCTCGAAGTTGCTAGGAGCAGAAAATTTTAGGATCAGCCTTGTAATACTAGTACATATCCTGAGAACATGGAATGAGCTGGCCTGGCCCCAAAGTCATGTCCATCTGCAGTGGGGGGTGTGGTGTGGGTTGTAATGGGTTCTCGTCCCGATTTCTTCTTAATATAATGAAGAGCAGCTCTCCTGCGTTTTCGACCAAAAAAACAGGAACAAAACGTAAAGTTAGGTAGCATTGTGATGTCATCCATCAAGTATCCATATCCACCTATCTCCTGCTTGTAAGAATTACAAAAATAGGATCAAATGACAGTTTGAAAGAAAAAAATAAACAGGATATTAATGTTCGCAAACAGGAATGGCCGAATGGGTATAGGATAACAAGATCAGTCCGGTTTCTTATACAAAATCAGGCATTTGAGAGAAAATGAACAGCCTGCTGTGATTCTCTAGCAAATACATATATAGGATTTCATGAGTGACCAAGATATATATTAAAAAGGAGTGGTAAATTGAGTGCACTAAACAATATTGAAGCGAATTGAACAATGTAAAGCAGGTGAAGAATTTTCATGGAGATTCTTAAATAGCACAATTACCTAGACAGTTATGATACCCTAACGTTCCATTTTCATAAACAATCAAATGAAAAAACCTTACTTGCTCCAGGCACTTATTTCGATGTAGTGAACCTATATGTTCCTACATAATGATTTTATATGGATTGCTTGAAGTATTTAGCGACGGTTTGTTTTATCCACTACTCGAATATTTGGACATCACTGGTTCACTGTGATATGACATACAACATCTAGATTGGCGTGCATGAACAAGATAAGCACACTAGCTGACTAGCTTGGTATTGGCATAATTTTAGATAATGGGGGAAATGACAAAATGGAGTAGTGTGAACATCTTATGATCACTATGCCAAGCGAATACGCCGGCGGGCGGCACGGCGAAGCCGAGAAGCCCTAAGTGAAAGTTGTTGTAGGTGGCCTTCTTGAAGCAGGGGAGCTCGACGGCATCTTCCAGCACGGCCACCTCCTCGCCATTAGCATTCCTCCTAATCAGGGCAGTCCCGGGAAATTTAGGGGCCCTGTGCAAAATCTTAATTGAGCCCATAATTTTCATTGTTTTATCTCGTGTTAGGTGGATGGTGCTTGATGAGACCACACTCAAGAGGCAAAAGGGGACGCCGCCATCCGTGGGAGGGGAAAGGGGAAGGTTAAGGGAGGGTGGAACAGGCCATCGCGATGCTTGGGGAGGCACCAACGGTGTAGGTGGTGAGGCTCAATAGTCTAGGGTTGTGGTGGTGGCGGTGGATTTTTTTTTTATTTGGCCCTAGGGTAGAAGGGAATGAGGTCTCTAAGCAATCTGTCATTAAAAAGGGAAAGAAAAGAGGGGGACGGCACGATGAAGTAGAAAGAGGACACTGCCGACTATGTGAGGTGAAAGGAGAAGGGTAAGGAAGGGTGCGACGGACAACCGTGACGCTAAGGGAGGCACCGGTGGTGAAGATGGCAGGGTTCGATGGTCTAGGGTTGTGATGTGTGGCAGCAGAATTTATTATGCCCTAATGCAGAAGAGAAGAGGCCTCCGAATGAGGCCTCATAGATATTCCATTGCTGCTACAAGAGTATCATTAATAATCCCTTTTTGCCCCCAAGAGTCACTTGAGTTCTAAGCTACATTGAAAACAATTTCCCCTTGAAAATGTGCAAATTCAAGGTAAACACTGACTACTAAAAAGAATAAAAAAGACGAATTACTGGATAAGCTATCCAACAAAACTAACTGCAGCTTATCAAGATATATTGAGACACTTCAAATGTTGAACAGAACGGTTACAAATGTAAACAGAAGCATTTCTAAACCATATGTAGCTTAAACATTCCTCAACATGGAAACTGTTCTTTCCAAGATAAGAACATATTTTGGCCAGAATATATCCCACAACTATATCAGTGCACAGAAGAGTGTCAGTTCCATATGTAAATTTTGATAATCAGTTTGAGGTAGAAATAAAGATAGCTCAAAACATCGGCTAACCAAACAAATACTGCTGACAACTCAGACCTCAGTACACATTGGGACACTTCATGATATCCCTGGCTGGAGAAAATCGGTATCATTTGGCCATGTTTCAGTGACAGACAAGTGTCACCGTCATCTATTTAGCAGAGTCACCAGCCTGAATAAATTGCTCCACCAAAATGGGCAAGGATTACAAATTCAAAAGGATCACATATGCAAAATTCATTCGTTCCTACTTCCGGATGATACAACAAGAATTCCTATCTTCCAATCTGGTGGCCGATCAGTGATTACGAATGCTAACCAGATAGGCATGCATTTTGTGCCTAAAACAGGGAGCACATACTAGGATTAACTGATATCTGCGGGTTAAAACAAGCGAGGGAACCAAAGATTTAACAGAGTCCAGGCAGTGTAAAGAACGCTTCAACTTTCAAATGTGAAACAACAAGACATAAAAGCGACTGAAGTACTGAACCAATGGAATGATGGATCTGAAATTTTTTTGAAAAATAGGCAAGAATTTTCATGTTCTCTGGAAATGGAGTAGGTATCCAGAAGAGAAATTTGTCCAGTGCTTAAAGTGGCAACCTGGTAACTTAGTCTTCTGGTGCATACAACACCATACTGAATTTCTGGTAAATGTAAAATTTCATGCATACGCCAGGCTTAGAGAGGCTTCGGAACATCTGGACCAACTCCTTGGCCTTGCTTTCAGTGATTGAATGATTGAACGTCACAGTCATCATTTTCAACACTGTTGCCCAATTGAGTAATCGCTTAACAACTGCAACTTCATGTTCTGATGCTCTAAACTCTTGGATTTCCAATTCTTGGAGGTGATTCAACGAGAGCTCCTCGGTTTCCCAGTCTGTTGGCTGATCACAAAAGCAACCTGATGAGCATGCAGTTTGTTCCTGAAACCAGGCACAAACTAATTATCACCTCATAATATTGGATGACATTAAACAAAATGAGAACTCAAAAGTTACAAGCTTGCATGATTATATTGGTATATGACATCAAGACATCAACAACATGAGTGAAAGTATTCTATCTAGAAGTTAGTCTGAAGGCTACTGATTGCAGAAATATCACTGTTCCCAGATAAGAGATACAATAAATGAATAGGAATAACCGAATAAGGGCAACAAAAGTCACATGCAGAAGCCACAATTATGTTCCTTTTGTTTTACTCCTTGCAGCCACGCATCACATTATAAAAATCTCAACTTCTTCCCCTCCACAATGCCACTGCACATCTATAATGCAATGCCACGGAAAGGTTGAGCTGGAGCTAGGCTCTCACATCATCGTGCCACCGCTAACAACACCTCTCGAAAATCTGGTCCTCATCGCAACCTCCTAATCTCTGTTTCCCCTACATTTCTTTCTTGCTACAGTTGTGCGCCACCTACGCTGCTAAGCTGCCTGTCAAAGAAACTCCCCAACTCCTGACCCTACACCAACTCCTCCGTGAGGAGCGCTTTGCCCTCAAATATCGGAGCAAGTGTTGTGGCCATCCCCAGATCCTCGTCTTCAAAGGCATCGAAAATACAAATGGAGTGCTATTAGTTGTTTCTTTTGCAAATCGGTAGTTTATTGGTTTAGTATTTTCTATGTTCATGGTGTATGAAATTTTCTATTTGTGTTAATTGTTGACACCATAATTTGTCATCAATCTGTGTTGACGCAAAAATCGATATCGCTGATGTTTCTTGCGCCGAACACGAGGCCTGGGAGATCTGCTTAACTCCAGTGCAGGACCATGCCCTTGGGGGTTTGAGGCGTGCCAGTCAGTTTGATCCCGCAACTGACAAGATATACAATAACGTTGCATCGGCCATAGTTAATAGAATCACAATGCTGGGCCGATACAACACTTAGAGATGAAAAAATAAGATAAACAACCAGCTAAACACTCTGGTAGAACTGCTAAATTGATAGAAGCTAATTACATCTATACATTGCCAACTGCTTCGCCGAGGACAAGTCAACTAAGCGACGCAATACGGGACCAGGTCAAACCGTACTACACAATCGACAAGTACAGATACAATCAACTCCTAACAATCACTGATACTTAGCAAAACAGATCCGACCCTCAACGACTGTTTCGCTAAAGGACACGTCAACTCCAACGAAGTAGAACAGGACAAGTCAAACTGAACTACACAATTGCTGAGGGCAGATCTAATCTACTAAGCACCATAACAGTGACTCGAATAACCAGATCAAACAGGAAATCGACAGCAGCAATCGGCTACAAGGTCTTAAACAATTCCAAGTAGTCGATGCAAGATATCAATCCCTAAATTGATCTGAATTACCGGATAACTAGCAGTTACGCCAACTCGAATCATGGACAAGTCTACATGACGAAATTGGCGCACTTGCCTGACGAGATCCAGGTCTTGACCGGAGCCCCGATGAGCGCCGATGTCGACGAGGATGCCGTCGAAAAGGGTGGCGATGCGCCGAAGTTGTATATTGATCGAGAGATATCTTTACAATTGCCTGACCCTTTATATTGATAGGGCTGCTGGACTTCGCGTACAAGAAAGGACTCTGACATTAAACCGACTAAGATCTAGCTAAATAATATAATATTGCGGCAAGGGTGCTAATCTTACTATAGCTCAATGGAAACCTTGTACCGTACGTGCTGTCTCAAGATAATCTCACGTGATGGCCTTCCGTGTATCCATTGAGCTATGAATAAAATATTCCGGCCACTTAGCATACCATATAATAAAAATCTCCTTTGATTTGCTTTACGGCACTTCCTTCGTGTAGAGATCACGAACCCTTCCTTGAACTCATTGGACTCCTCTGGACATACGTCTTGCAACAGACACGAAACCCCGTGCTAAATTCCGGTGTCAACACATGCCCCCCAGTTTCGGAATATAATATATTATGTGCTGAAACTATCTTCTCGAGCAACCTTGAGTGCCGATACCCTCCAAGTATGATGAGAGTTGCCTACCAGAAAGGAAATCGGCTTATCCCTCGTCATCCACCACATTAGTTTGAACTATGTGGTGGACTTAGTTTCGCAATAATGATTACGAGGGATAAGCCGATTTCCTTTCTGGTAGGCAACTCTCATCATACTTGGGGGTATCGGCACTCAAGATTGCTCGAGAAGATAGTTTCAGCACATAATATATTATATTCCGAAACTGGGGGGCATGTGTTGACACCGGAATTTAGCACGGGGTTTCGTGTCTGTTGCAAGACGTATGTCCAGAGGAGTCCAATGAGTTCAAGGAAGGGTTCGTGATCTCTACACGAAGGAAGTGCCGTAAAGCAAATCAAAGGAGATTTTTATTATATGGTATGCTAAGTGGCTGGAATATTTTATTCATAGCTCAATGGATACACGGAAGGCCATCACGTGAGATTATCTTGAGACAGCACGTACGGTACAAGGTTTCCATTGAGCTATAGTAAGATTAGCACCCTTGCCGCAATATTATATTATTTAGCTAGATCTTAGTCGGTTTAATGTCAGAGTCCTTTCTTGTACGCGAAGTCCAGCAGCCCTATCAATATAAAGGGTCAGGCAATTGTAAAGATATCTATCAATCAATACAATCACTATTTCGGCGCATCGCCACCACTTCTCGACGGGATTTTCGTCGACATCAGCGTCCATCGGGGCTCCGGTTTCGACTTGGATTTCGTCAGGTAAGCGCATCAATCTTCGTTATGTCGACTTGTCCATAGTTAAGATCGATGTGGCTGCTAGTTATCCGGTAATTTAGATTGATCTAGGGTTCGATGTTGTGCATCGATAACTTGGAATTGTTTAAGACCTAGTCCAGTTCTTTGTTACGGTTAGTTGACTTGTCCTAACCGCAACCTTGTTGCCGATTGCTGATGCCGATTCTCTGTTTGATCTAGTTATTCGAGTCACGGTTAAGGTGCTTAGTTGATTAGATTTGATCTTAGTGATTGGGTAGTCAGTTTGACTTGTCCTGCCTACTTCGCTTAGTTAACGTGTCCTCAACGAAACAGTTGCTAAGAGCTAGATTTAATTTACTAAGTATCTGGGATTAATAGTTGCCGATTATACCCGTATCTGCCGATCGTGTAGAACAGTTTGACGTGTCCTGTTTTACTTCACTTAGTTGACGTGTCCTCGGTGAAGCGATCGTTAGATTATAGGTATGATTAGTTGCTATTGGTTTAACCGTTCTTTCGGAATATTTAGCCGATTGGTTACCACGTTCAAATCTATGCTTATGTGCTTTTAAATATCCTTTTTCTTGCTCAAGTAAAGGTTTGAACCTTATTTGCCGATGCCGATTCACTTTACCATGATGCTTGCCGATAGCTACTTATCGATTACATGCTATGCTGTTACTTGCCGATTGCCGATTTTGATACATGTTTTTGCTTTAGTTATCGCGCGAGTATTTACTATTACAAATATGCCGATTCGTTTCTAGCCGACAGCCGAGCATTTAATATAATATTTTATTTAATCACTAACATCGGCTGCGGTTACGCATCGCCCTGTCCGGGGCCGATAGCCCAGGAATTTTACACGCTTTTCTTGTCTTTGTCGATTTGCAGGGAAAATCGACTGGCACGCTCCGGAATTCACCGCGTTCCAAGTTTGGTCCTGAACAAAGTGAAGCAAATCTCTCAGGCCGCGTGTGTCAGCAGTAGAAGTCACATTTTACTGCCAACAGTTATATATCAAAGGAAACATCCAATTCGATCGGTAGGTAATTTATTTGTTACGCAACGTGTGAATGGAAGAACATAAATGTTCCATTCAGACTAGTAAAAGTTGATACCATTTTGTTTATTGTTCATTGTGGTGCATGGATTGGTTTGCCACTTAGTCGGGAACGGGCAGCCTGATTACAGATTAGGGCCATGGCGCTGCTGGGGAGAATTTTGGCAGCGGTGTCACAACGGCAGCAGCAACATAGCTGGCATGAAAGCCTAACACACACTCAGTGACAATGGTGGCATTGGGTGCAGGCCATGGAAGAGTCCTCCCATGGGCGTCCATATCATTAAGGGGGCCATTCCATGGGTAAACACAATAAGAACATTAGTGAGACGGGAAGCTTCAGCGTTTTATAAAAGCTATTTGTTTAGAATCCAATGACCTCTATTTAGTTTGTTCACATGTCACAGCTAATGGCTCGATATTTTCATGATTCATAAAATTTCAATAAGTCCTTGGTTATAGTGATATCAATAGACCATTCAGAAAAACAATTTGACCGAACACCATTCAGAAAATTGACCTTAGGGCTTTCTATTTCTTAAGGAAATAAAAGTAGAGGAAGCCTCTATCACAGTACTTATATATACATAAAAGGACTGCAAAGCACCTAAACAAAGTTAGAGCTGTACAATAAAAAAGAAGAAGCTATGCAACAGAGATAGAAAAGCTATACAATAACAAAGAAACACTATGAGTAAGGTAAGAATTCATTCTATGTATATGTAGTTTTGAAGTATCAACAAAGCAAATTTTCCAGTATTGGAAGAAAGTTGAAAATCCTAATTTTGTTATGAAGATAAGAGTGTTCCATGCAACAATTCAGTCAAGTAGCCACCCAGAGCCATATATTTTAGAAAAGGATCGCGATGTATTAAAACATAAGACTTACAGCCCAAACAGACTTCATCAGTCGAAAATCAAAGCTACACATCAAAGTGTTGCCATTACGAGACAAGGGAAAATTTTGGAACAAAATCTACGTATGAAACCTAAGCCTAGGGCCACTAGTAAATGAGAATATGGTGAGCAAATAAACACAACTGCATATTCCTTTCCATTACTTCCCTGGTATCCTAATTAATGTATAAGCAAAGGAGTTTTACCTTCAATTCAAAACGAGAAGATAAAGCCAGTGTCAGCCGCTGTATACCAGAACAAATCCTGAGAACATGTAGTGAGCAGGCCCCAAAGGCATGTCCCGATGCCATTACATTCAGGTGCAAACACTTAACGTCAGGGAGCACTGTCATGTCTTCCATCAGGTATTGGAAGTTATCTACCTCCTGTGCGTCATCCATAGAAAGTCACATACAAAGGGGATTTTATAAAACAGGTGGAAAAAGAAAGAAACATCTAATCATTTAAGACAGGCAATGCTTCTAATATGCAGAAACTGGTTGTTACAAGCTTAGGATTTCTTATACCACAGTTGACCACTGCAAGCCTTAAAAGAAGTACTTTGGATCTCCTGTGTCACTTAATTTTGGAGAATAGTGAAATTGAGTGCAGTTATCCATGTTGCAGGAACTTTAACACGGCAAAAGAAGTGAGAACTTTTTTCGATGTAAATTAACATATAATTGCATCATACACAACTATGTACAAAACCACTGACGCATCAGATAATCAGGCCAAAGAAGACATCTGTTACTGACAACTATGAATACTGGTGTTCAATTTCATATATGTTCCATCGAAGTAAAATGCACACAATGACATTTTGTCACATAAGTTGAAGTGAACTTACCAGCAGATACCCCAGTGAGAGAGTAAGATACTCGATGGACTTAAACCGCGGCAAGAGCATTAGACAAGCACGATTGTGTATAAAGCCATGTGGTCCATACACAAAAAAGAATGTTGCCAACATTTGAAGATGTTCCATATTTCCAAGATGGACGGAGCTTGGATCATATGCATCCCACCAACTGAGCAATTTCAGCTGAGGAGCCGAGATGTTGACAGCCGGCTGATCCTCATCATTTAAAAAACACTGTATCACACTTAATTCTCTGAGCGCTGGTGCCATAACAGTGAGCTGCTGAACACCACGAGATTCTTAAACTCTAGGACCTGGAGAGACTCAGAATTGATGGTGAATCTATCCAGCCCTCGGGTGTTGCATAGGGTGAGCTTTTGCAGGCAAGGGCACCGTGGCGAGGATACAGCATCCCCGAGGTCGTCCGGGCTGTGGAATCGGACACTATGTAGGGAGAGCTCGGTGAGCCGGGCGAAGACGCCGTTCGGTGGCACGGAGATTCCGAGAAACCCTAGGTCGAGCGAGATTGAGGTCGCCTTCTCGAAGCAGGGCAGCTCAAAGGCGCCTCTTTCAGTTGCCTCATCGTCCTCGTCACTGTCCTCGGCATCTCTCTCAGTAAAGAAGTTGATAAGAAGCAGCTCACCAGAGACCCGACGCGCAGCGGGGAGGAGCCACGCCGCCAGGGATTTGGGGGACGCATCCCGGGCCCCGACGAGGAGGTAGCGGAGAGGCACTTCACTGGCCGAGAGGACGTCCAAGAGGCGCCGGGATTCGCGGGCGAAGCGGAAGCGGAGCTCCGGGAGGAGGGTCCAGACGCGGCGCCAGCGGCACGAGAGGATGCTGGTCCTAACGGCAGCCGTGATGTCGAGGTGGAGCAGGATGAGGACGAGGATGTCATCAGGGAGCGCGCTGAGGCGGTCCTCGCCGCCGCGGGCGTCGTCGTCGGTGGCCTTCGAGCGCTTGGCGGCGACATCGCCGCCGCCGATGCTCCGCTCCATGGACACTGGGGAAGGATTTCGTCGTCGGCCGTTGGATAGGACTTGGGTTAATTCGGTGTGTTTTTGGTTCGGTTAAATCGGTGTACAATTTTTAAGAAATGCCAACCGAAATTTTTGAAAAAATTCATTAACCGCGAATTTCGTTTACGGTCAATTCGGTTGGGTTCACTGAATAAGCTGAATTTTAGAAAAAAAAAAATACAATCAAACTGAAATAGCTCAAAGCTTCGCATGCTCAAGGGAGAGCTCGAAGGCCGTCAGTGTTGCAGAGATGAGAGCGGCGAAGGCCAGCGGCATCGCGCGCAGTGGGAGGGTGGCGGCCGGCGGCATCGCGAGCAAGGGGATGGGAGAGGGAGGACGCGCGGCGGCCCTGTGAGCAGGGGGATGGGAAGGTGGCGGCCGGCGGCGTCGCGAGCAGGGGGATGGGAGGGCGGAGGGCGGCATCGGTGCAGGCAGTGACTCGAGGTGGTGCGTAACGGCTGGGACAGGGAGCGTGGGGTGCGCTGGATTAAGGTTATGAAGTTTTCTTTATATTTCGGTGATGGGATGAAAAAGATTCTCTTGGTGGGCTGAATAAATAGCCCAGAGTTTAGTTTATTCCGTGGTTCGGTTAATACGGAATGAAAGACAAATTTTTTATGGTTAATCGTATTGGTCAAAAATTAAAACCAATGTTTTATGATTAACTGAAATTTTTAGAAAGTTTTCTTCTCTCGGTTCTGTTAATTCTGGTTATCGGTTTTTCGGTTAACCGGTCCCATCCCGGTTTACAAAATGGGTTCAGTTTACCGATTGATATTTAGCTGTTTCGAAAACCAAACGTATCCCTTTTTTAATCCCCGGCCACGAGTGATGATGGTTGCTCCCACACAAGTCGACGAGGCCGTTAAAATGCAAAACATTCCCAAACTTTGATCACTTAAAACAGCTTTCTAATTTGTTTCAATCATTAAGCCATCTTTTTTTTTGCTGATAAGGCACTATAATAAGAACCCAATTCAAAACTAGATGCGCTACAAAAGGTTATGTAGATTTCAGTTTAAAGTTGCTCAAAGTTGACAATTTTTAATTTTCTATAAAGTTCTGTTTGAATTTCCAGGGCATTGAAACAACTCCTAAAAATTGAATAAAAATCACCTCAATCAATCTCAATGGAGACATTTGTCATAGAAATTTAACTCACCACCAATTAGTATGCTACAATTTCATTGCATTCTTTCTAGACAAGGGGGGGGGGGGGGGGGGGGTATCCTTAATGATGAGCTTGTAAGACGAGATCATTCCAATCAACAAAATGCACACCGATTCTTCTAAGACTACTTGACACAATCCGGAAGCTCGCTGGATGATGCTGTCCATGACCACCAAAGCTCTGCAGGACAGGAGGATTGGCCAAGAGTTTGCCAAAGGCCCCCAAAAACCTCAGTATCCAAATTCACCCGCCACCCCTAGTCTTAAATATGGATATCTATTGTTTTAGTTCAATAAATTTGCATGGCATATTCATAGTTTTCAGCCATGCTTAAACATTTTATATAGGGACTCAACTGTCTAAAACTTGATTCAAGAAATTATATAAACATAATTCTACATTTTTATGGAACCGATTCAACATTTCTTGTCCAATTTGTTGAAACAACCTATCAGAATGGTTGAAACATTTGTATTCAAATTGTTAAATTTTTTAAATTCCAAAAAAAATATGAGATCTTATTTTGTTGCGTTCTACATCTCGTTTTAAAGGATCTGAAATCAAATTAATGGTTTGTTAAAGTTTGTTTTACTTTGCCACTAGGGAAAGTGGCATCCGGGTGCTATATCATAAGTACGGATCAAGACTGCATGATGGATCATATCTTTTTTCTAGCCAGGCCAACACCACTTGATTTATTCAGCTGGAGTATAAGAGTTATCCGGCAGAGATAACAGTCAAACTTGCCTACCTAATTGAGCATAGATTGAGCTCCTAGTTAGATTATGTGCATCCTCATTTGAGGATCTTCCTACATGATGGATCGTATCTAGGCCAAGTAAAATACTTTAGAGCAGTGAAGCCTGACGAGATCAGCAGCTTGGGATCCGAAAATAACCTTTATCGATCGCATCTTGATATAACCGTGAAAAATGAAAAAACGACCAACTTCTTCGTCGAGCGATCAGTACTACCTAATCGCACTAAGCACAGTTGATAGACACACCATGGAAAGGAAACCACGTTTTCTGCAGCGACGAAAATGAACCTGCTCCTTGACATTCTTACAATATCGTAGTGAAGCACATGGCTAATATTTATCCTTTATCATCAGCCATCGCTTAGTTCTCTCCAAAGTGGACATAAGACACTTAATAATTATTAGGCTGCAAATCAATCAAATGATATTGGCTAATCGAGACTGTATGAAGGCATTTTGGTTTGTTCAAAATTTACAAGCTAGTCCTCATCAATTATTTGGAGATTTGAGTAACTATGGCCATTTGATCGAAAACAGCAACACATAAAGTATTTTGAGCAGATAATCAAGTACATTTAACAAAACGTTGTAATAGTATATATTAATAAGTACATTTAATTATGAGTTCGTTATTATTGATCCCAGGTTTACCTGCTTTTGCTACCTGAGATTGATTAAAGTGGTGCAATAGTGCAAGTGATCGTTTCTGTGGAGGAATCGGCAATGATGGTAATTTTTTAATCTCAAAGTTTTACTTGTGCTCTAGAAAAACGACTGCATATAGCAGAATTAGATGTCTGCCTTTATGTGCGTATTTGTGAGTTCTCAGACGACAACAATAAAATTTGCTTGCACAGTTGATATTAGATAAGATTTTTTTCCCCTGTGACAGAGAGTTTTAGCCCTCCATTATTTGAACTTTCTGATGGAGAGAAAGGCAAAAAAGTCTCAGAGCTCGGAAAAACATTGGTACAATGACACTTTAAACATAATCAGTATCATGTGTACTGACGCAACGCAAGATGAATCTGAGGCTCAGTGTAACCTTGCACGTAACCTAAGAGTCAAAAAGAAAAAAAAACATGTTTTCTTACCGATGATTTCTTCTTGTGATCACACCAAAGGAACGAAAAGTAAAATTATAGATGAATGGCGACGGACCTCAAGTACCTCTTCTCGGATAAAATATAATATAACAACTTGTCTGTTGATAAATTATAATATGCTAGGAAAAGAAAATCAGATGCTCTGCAAACAAAAGGCTAATGAAGTTCACAAAAGAAAAAAACAGCATAGCCTTGACGAAGGAACAAAATCAGGCCCACTTATCAAAACCTACAAAAGGGTCGGCCATAGACAAATTATGCACTTGTCCATACCAGCTACGCTCAGGTTTAGGTCGACCAAAATGAGACAAAAAATCAAACCGCGCATCCCTTGAAGCCCTATTAGTGATCTGGAGCAGTCTATGTTGTCTTTCAATCCACTCAATATTATCATTTTTTATATGTACGTCAAGAACCATTGACTTTAGTACTCTTGCATTCAATACGAAGAACTTGGCGAAGTTAACATGTGCCTTGTTGCCTCGATAGGTTGTCAGCACAATTTCCTTTAGGGCCCGTTTGGATCCCCAGGCCATGATTAAATTTCAGCAAATTCAATTATGAGAATTTGATTGAGGGAAACCGATTCATTTCCGGGGATCCAAACGGGCCCTTAGACAAATGTCAAGGGTGCCAGTAAGATTCCGCTATTTACGGCACCACGCGTTTGTCTCTGCTGGCTTTTCAGGCTGAAAAAGCAAAATGCACATAGAGATGGTGAGATCCTATCTTTAGAACAAGTATTGGTGAAATAGTATGCGACAGAAAGAATGTTTAGTCACATAGAGATGGACACTATTCAGTATGTTTAGTCACCTCATACTGCTTCGACATCTTGATGTACAATTTCTCCAAGCAAGGAAGGCATTTCATGAAGTTAATAACCGTGTCCAAACTAAGTTTAATATGTGTTAAAGCAAGGACCTTCACATTGTTCACTGTAGTCATCGATTTAACAACATGTGATCCCTGATACAAGCACAAAAATACTAAGGTTAACATCATGATTGTAGAAAGGAACATAAGAGAGGAGAGGCCGATATACCTGAAAAGTTGTGGTGCCAAACTCAAGTCTAGGATTGTCAGCAGGAAGTTGCCCCAAAATACACAAGTTGGGTGCCGAGATTACTGAGATGACCATCGTTGCGCGATTGTCAAACCCAGTTCCACAAAGAATTAATCTTTCAAAGGCAAGGGGCATCCTCGATGATGAGTTGCCGTAACGTGATGTCTTGAAAACCTGGACGCACACCGATGCTTCTAAGGGTACTAGAGACAATTCGGATGCAAAGGCAACCGAGGTCGTGAGATAGCATCAAGCTTTGAAGGAAAGGGCAGCCGTCGAGTAAGGCATACAGAGACTCCTCCGAGATCTTGACATTCATGAGGCTGAGCTGCTCGAGGAGTGGCAAGTGGAGCGCACCATCCGGAAATTACAGCCGCCGAAGCTTGCGACGCGAAGGGTGGATGAGAAGCGGCGCACCGAAGCCGGCAGCGGCGGGTTAGGAGGAAACCCAGGCGGAACGCCGCCGAAGTTGAACTCGAGCTCCTGGAGGCTGTCGAGGGCGGGGGACCGGAGCCAGCCGTCCAGCGTGGCGGCAGGATTTTTATTGTACTGCAAGTAGAGCATGGGGACGGCGAAGCGGCGGCCGGGGCCCGAGTGCGCGGAGAGAATACCGGAGATGTCGTCGAAGGGGATGCGCCGCCAGTTCGGAGGATGTTCGTGGAGGTCGAGGTTGAGAGGAGCGGAGCGCCATAGATGGCGCCACGGCCCACCGGGAGGAGATGGCCTGCGTGCAAGCGCCGTCACTGGTGGGGAGGAGGGAGATGATTTCGCCGAGGATGGCGTCGGGAAGGCGGCTGATGCGATCCTTTTCTTCCAGTCTCCTCCTCTGGTCTCTGTTGGCCATCGCCATGGCCGCGCGGCGGCGGCTGGCGCTGAAGCGTTTGGCGTTTGGGAAGCGGAAGCGAATCTCTTGTTATCTAACTGATCTGATGGGCCGGAATGGAAGCGGGCTGAATAAAAGACAGCCCGTCTCGTGATGGATCCAGCCCATTTGCGGCAGCTAAGCAGTCAGCACATTGGAAAGGAAAAAGTCCATTTTGCCTCCCTTAACTCTGAGTTGTAACTTTTCCCCTTAACTACACCGGGTAACCAGACTCCTGTTGGCGATCGTTAAACCATGTTTTGACCGCCACCCTACCGGTAAATAAATACATAACACCAAGATTTTGTGCATAGTAGATAGGAATAATGCTACTCCACAAGTTTTGGTGGATATTTGGATGCAGGAGTGAATAATGGAGAAAAGTGGGCCCAGTCAGGGAAATTCCCTGGCCGGCCGGCCCCACCCTAGGCCGGCCGGCCCCACCTGGTGGCCACAGGCCCCAGGCTTTCTCCAGTGGGCTGGAAAATAATCCTCAACGTGCAATTCAAGCCCAGCTCGGCAGGATTCCACCGACGTTCTAGAAGGTGGGCTATTTGGGCCTTTACTTGGCCCTCAATCCAATTCTGCCGACCCCACGAAGTAGCCGACCTTCAGACCGCCTTCAGGGAGTGATCTGGAGCGTCCAGGAGCAAGTCGGTGGCAAACCGCCACAGGGGACGGCCGGCCGGCCACCCCCCTAGGCCGGCCGGCCGACTTTGGCGCCACCGCCTCTCCAGCTTCGGCCAGGGTGCTCCCACCGCCTTCACAAGCTATAAATTGGACCCCTCGGCCTCCGAAGCAACTCGCACCATCACACTTCATCCAAGTGTTCATTAGTTTAGTTGAGTAGTAGCTTTGGGAGTTAGAGTAGAGTAGAGTAGAGTGAGAGCTCTCTCGGGTTCCGGAGTATTCTCGGAGTTCGGTATAGTTCTTTGTATCTTACTCTTGAGATATTATTTTATTTATTATATAATTAGTTTTATCTTTATTTATTTCTTTTAGTAATTCTTTTCTATTTAGTTTATTTATTCGTTAAGTAAGTGCTCGTAGAAGTCTTGTTGTGGGATTCGTGATTGTTGGAATAGCGAGTACGAGAGAGTGCCGTCGTCGGAGATGACGTCGTGTGAAATCTGTGCTTGTTCATTCTTAGATAGGACTGCTCCGTTGATCAAGAGTAGCTCCTCTAGGCGGGTTGTAAGCGTGGCGCTTAGATCTTGGCCTATGCACGTTTGGCACCCAACCCCACGGAGGATGGTAGCCGCGAGTGTATGTGACAGCTGCACCGGTCTTTGTAATCCACCACGTCCGGGTTGGACTCAGCAGGGTCTTAATTATAGCGGATGGATCCCAAGGTGAACTAGCAGCATCGGTTGCCCTGGCACTTCCGTGCCCCGAAACGACATGACTTGTATGTGTATGAGCTTAGCTAGAGTAAATAACCTTTGTAGACTTGACTGCTAGAAAAGTAAATAATAGATAAACATACAGGTAGCCTTAACTCTATCTCGTTGCTCTCCCAAATGTATACTATGATTTATTTTATTACCTTGCATTTGAGGATGTGTGTGCCACCCATATATATCATGCCTATCTTACCCCCGTCTCAAGTATAGTTGATACATTATTTCTTTCTCCAAATTATTCAATGCATAGCTATTATTCAGCTTTCTTTTGCTCTACTTCCCTGCGGAAATATAAATACGATAACCCTGGAATACTCCAAGGTGAAATGCTACAATGGTGATCCGTGCGCTTGCGGAATTAATGAATTTAATTTTATCGCATAAGAACCGCCAACAAGCATTTCTGGCGCCGTTGCCGGGGAAGTAGCAGCTAGGAACTGAATAAATGCATTGAAGTTTGTGAGAAGAATAATTATCACTTACTTTTGCGGGCTTACCCTTGTCCTGGTTTCTCTTCTTGTGAACATTTGAAACAGGACTGTGCATGACTGGTTTCGACCTACCAGAAAACTTCCACTCAGATTCCGAACAGTTCTTGAGAAGGGTGAGGGCCAGGCTTACCCCTCCTCCCACCCACGCTCGATCGAAAGTTCTGGCTCTTGAAGGATCCCTTCCGACGATTGTCGATCACCCTCTAACTTCATCAACGAACAACAACATGGGTGATCCGATCGAGAAGACGATCAATGACTTCTCCGCGCCAACTACGGAGAACATCCGCGTGGGACCCAACCCGCGCGTTACCAACAAGGACTACGAGCTCAAGCCAGCCTTGATCAACATGATCTTGGCCAGTCCTTTCTGTGGGAAGCCGTCGGAGGATGCAAATGCTCACCTCCAAAGGTTCCTGATGACGTGCAACACTTTCGTCATAAAGGATGCACCTCAGGACGCTATCCGACTACAGCTATTCCCTTTCTCTCTGTTGGTGAAGGCTCTCCAGTGGTTCTACGCGAACCAAGAGTCCCTCGACACGTGGACGGCATGCTCCAATGCCTTCCTCGCCAAGTTCTTCCCGCCGGGCAAGACGACTGCCCTGCGGAACAAGATATCGAGCTTCCAGCAGCTCGCAGATGAGTCAACCGCGGAAGCTTGGGACAGGATGCAGGAGTACGTTCTCTCATGCCCACACCATGGCATGGAGGAATGGCTCCTCATACAGAGTTTCTACCACGGTTTGAGGCCGTCCGCTCGAGAGCACCTCGACGCCGCAGCAGGCGGCTCCTTCTTCTCCCTTAGCGTGAAGAACGCTAAGAAGTTGATTGAGAAGGTGGCGGCCAACCAGACTCATGGTGAACGCCAAGCGGCGAACACCAAAACCCGTGGAGTGCACCAAGTGGAGACGATGGACATGCTCGCCATCAAGCTCGATCAGCTACTCCGCAAGGTGGAGTCTCCGCAGGACCTGCAAGTTGCGGATTCCCGCATGACATGTGAGGAATGCGGCAGCGTTGGGCATATGGGCATCACTTGCCCAAATACGAGAGAGGAATGCAATTTCCTCAACAATGGCAATGGGTTCCGCTCCCAGAACAACTACGGCTGGAATTCCAGGCCCGACCTCTCCTTCAACAAGAATCAGGGAGGTAACAATGGTAATCTTTCCCGTTATGAGCCCTCTATCAAGGATCTAGTTCTCGGCCAGGTCAAGATTAATGACAGCATTAGTAAGAAATTTCTTACTACGGACAAGGCTTTAGAGAGCATAGATGCTAAGTTAGAGTCGTTCAGCACTGCTCTGCAGAATCAGCTAAGCCATAACAAGATGCTAGAAACGCAAATAGCGCAAATAGCTTCAGCTGTGCAAGCTCCTCATACGAAGGAGAGTGTTAGTGCTATCACCACCAGGGGAGGAAGAGGTACTGTGGACCCACCATACCCCAAGGGTGCAGAGAGAAAGACACCAAATGCAGCCCCAAGGAGAAGGCCGGTAAAAAGAGTTCCAGAAAAGAAGGTCCCTGATGAGGAAGACGCCGAGAAGGAGAGCTCCGAGGAGGAACCAACGACAGATCCTCCCGTTGAGCAAGCTCCACCTAAGGCAGCACCTCATGAGTATTTTGACACTACAGGCTCGCCTTACCCCGACCGCAGGAAGAAGCTCACTGTGGACGAGCGCTTTGATAAATTTGTTGAGGCTATCCGACATATATATGTGCATATTCCGCTGCTTGATGCCATGCAGGTACCTACTTACACTAGGTATTTTCGGGACATCCTCAACAACAAGCGCCCCATTCCAGCAATGGAGGTAGTGAAGCTTACAGAAGAGTGCAGCGCAGCCATTCTGAACACTCTTCCAGAAAAGAAGAAGGATCCAGGATGCCCTACTATCCCGTGTTCGATTGGCAGCCAGCATTTCTCTCAAGCGCTTTGTGACTTGGGTGCAAGCGTGAGCGTTATGCCCAAGGCGGTATATGACAGGTTAAATTGTCCATTATCGCCTACGGCTATGTGCTTGCAGCTCGCAGATCAGTCCGTTCGTCATCCTGCTGGTATTGCCGAAGACGTCCCCGTACAGATCAGAAACTTCTTCGTCCCCGTCGACTTTGTTGTGCTTGACATGGAAGTGGATGTCAAGACCCCTCTCATCCTTGGGAGGCCGTTCTTGAGCACCACCAACGCCAACATCGACGTGGGGGCAGGAGAGATCCACTTGGACTTCAACGGCAGGGAAGAAACGTTCAGCTTCAAGCCTAAGGTTGAGCAATGCAAGCAAGTACGGGTCATATATGGAAAAGACCCAAGGAGAGTGGAGAAGATTGAGATTACTCCACCCATGCCACAGCCAGACAAGCTCATTGCATATATGAGAGACTATCTGGAAAGAGAGAATGCAAGAAGGCTAGCAAAATATTGGAGGACTCCAAGGAGGATGCCTCAGCCGCCTAACACATCTCAAGCCCCTCTTACTCCTCCGCAAGAAGGAGTAGGCGAGTCACAATCGCCCAAGAAGAGGAGAGCGAGGCGCTCAAGAAAGAAGAAGGCAGCTACGGCATCAACCGATGAGAGTACACAAAGGCGCCTATTGAAGAAAAGGTCGCCGCCACAAACACAAAGAAGACAACCAAGGTGTGGCGGAAGAAAGAAGAACCTCTACCTCGCAAGATTCTCCAGCGAGCGAGGTCCAAACAAGTTGAAAAGACATGGAGAACGTCTAGCTCAAAGACGTAAAAATGAGAGCCCTCCGATTGGGGAGGCCATCCCAATCGTTATCCTAGCTAGGCCTAGCACTTGTTTTTCTTTTTATAAACCATAAAAACAAAATAAAAATTTAAAATTTTTTAAAAACCACAAAAATAATAGGATTCCCGGTGATGCCTATTAGGGGCTAGCCATTTGTATCATCCTCACTCTTTTTTGCAGATCAAGAAGGAGGAGGAAGAGCCTGAATCAAGCTTAAGTCTTACAAAGACTCAAGCTTGGGGAGGGCACCCCAGGTAAGAAGGAGTTCAATACAAGCTCGAGTCTTGCAAAGACTCAAGCTTGGGGAGGACCCCCAGGTAAGTATTCCTAACTTTCTTAATAAATAAATGAACTCCCTGTTTCGAATAAATGCTAGAATCTTGGTGTTATGCTACGCTTAAGGGAAATGATGATCGAGTTACAAATTAGCTTCCCATGTGTCGCATAGATGCAACCTCTACTCCTGACATATGTGTTATTTTTACTTGAGCATGATCACATCATGAGTCTTGCTTATTTCCGTGGGTTGCATTTGTTACACCAAGTCTGAGCATTGTGGATTGTGATATGGCATGATTAGGACTTGTTGCAATTTCTTAGTATGGTTTCATCCAGAGATGTTTTTCTTGAATTGCTGCAAGTACCTAAAACCTTCTGTTTTGGCACACTTCTCTTAGTGTGAGGATTTATTTACCTACCAGAGCCATATCATAATATTCGAAACAGCCCCACTCATAGCCATTTGTTTATGCATTGAGTTTTGTTAAGGTTTGATGTACTCTTGAAACTAAGCACTCCTAATTTTGGTCATAATTCCTTCGCGTGTGTTTTCGAAAATTTCTCTCCACCAAATAAAAAGGGAATGTTTGGATAAATCAACCAAACATTTTTCAGGGTTTGCAAAACTTTTGGTCCATCCAAAATGCTCAAGAATATTTCAAAATGTTTCATTGAACCATTCAAAATTTATGGCCCCTTGCACCATGGAGTAGTCAAAAAAAAAAAAAAAACTCCATGGTTGCATGACAAAAGTCAATGGCTATATGGTTCTTATCATAAAAATCTTGAGCAAAATAAAGGACCAATGTTTTTCAAAACCCCCTTCCATAAGCGTGAGTTCATTTTCTCCCCCTCCATCACATCATTCCCTATGACCAAAATAAATGGAGTTGCTATGTTGAGTTAGACTCATTCCTTAGTTTTACAATATATGCATGACATTTGTGCATTCCTTACCAAGCTCCACATACAAAGCCTCATTTGGTAGAAGGTAGGATGAGTGAAGCTTGTAGGAATAGAACTCACATCGGTGTGGTAAGAGAAGTGCCACCCAAAACGAAGGAGAATTTTTGCACCTTGCAGCACATAAAAACTCTGGATGCATACCTGCTAGAATTGTGTACTTGTCCGAAAATGCCGTTCTAGTCTTCAATGCTGCATGACAAGGTGTGACATATAAGCCCCACGATTTTTGCAACACTCATGAATATTTTGTGCTCTCGTAAACTTACCACTATTTAGGGAGTATGTTGTTGCATCTTTATTACCCATGGGGCGCGTCTTTGTAACTCCTGATCCGCCGGTACCCTGAGTTGAGTTTGCTCGGGACGAGCAAAGTTTAAGCTTGGGAGGTTGTTGGCGGTCGTTAAACCATGTTTTGACCGCCACCCTGTTGGCGGTCGTTAAACCATGTTTTAACCGCCACCCTACCGGTAAATAAATACATAACACCAAGATTTTGTGCATAGTAGATAGGAATAATGCTACTCCACAAGTTTTGGTGGATATTTGGATGCAGGAGTGAATAATGGAGAAAAGTGGGCCCAGTCAGGGAAATTCCCTGGCCGGCCGGCCCCACCCTAGGCCGGCCGGCCCACCTAGTGGCCACAGGCCCCAGGCTTTCTCCAGTGGGCTGGAAAATAATCCTCAACGTGCAATTCAAGCCCAGCTCGGCAGGATTCCACCGACGTTCTAGAAGGTGGGCTATTTGGGCCTTTACTTGGCCCTCAATCCAATTCTGCCGACCCCACGAAGTAGCCGACCTTCAGACCGCCTTCAGGGAGTGATCTGGAGCGTCCAGGAGCAAGTCGGTGGGCAAACCGCCACAGGGGACGGCCGGCCGGCCACCCCTAGGCCGGCCGGCCGACTTTGGCGCCACCGCCTCTCCAGCTTCGGCCAGGGTGCTCCCACCGCCTTCACAAGCTATAAATGGACCCCTCGGCCTCCGAAGCAACTCGCACCATCACACTTCATCCAAGTGTTCATTAGTTTAGTTGAGTAGTAGCTTTGGGAGTTAGAGTAGAGTAGAGTAGAGTGAGAGCTCTCTCGGGCTTCCGGAGTATTCTCGGAGTTCGGTATAGTTCTTTGTATCTTACTCTTGAGATATTATTTTATTTATTATATAATTAGTTTTATCTTTATTTATTTCTTTTAGTAATTCTTTTCTATTTAGTTTATTTATTCGTTAAGTAAGTGCTCGTAGAAGTCTTGTTGTGGGATTCGTGATTGTTGGGATAGCGAGTACGAGAGAGTGCCGTCGTCGGAGATGACGTCGTGTGAAATCTGTGCTTGTTCATTCTTAGATAGGACTGCTCCGTTGATCAAGAGTAGCTCCTCTAGGCGGGTTGTAAGCGTGGCGCTTAGATCTTGGCCTATGCACGTTTGGCACCCAACCCCACGGAGGATGGTAGCCGCGAGTGTATGTGACAGCTGCACCGGTCTGTGTAATCCACCACGTCCGGGTTGGACTCAGCAGGGTCTTAATTATAGCGGATGGATCCCCAGGATGAACTAGCAGCATCGGTTGCCCTGGCACTTCCGTGCCCCGAAACGACATGACTTGTATGTGTATGAGCTTAGGTAGAGTAAATAACCTTTGTAGAATTAACTGCTAGAAAAGTAAATAATAGATAAACATACAGGTAGCCTTAACTCTATCTCGTTGCTCTCCCAAATGTATACTACGATTTATTTTATTACCTTGGATTTGAGGATGTGTGTGCCACCCATATATATCATGCCTATCTTACCCCCGTCTCAAGTATAGTTGATACATTATTTCTTTCTCCAAATTATCCAATGCATAGCTATTATTCAGCTTCCTTTTGCTCTACTTCCCTGCGGAAATATAAATACGATAACCCTGGAATACTCCAAGGTGAAATGCTACAATGGTGATCCGTGCGCTTGCGGAATTAATGAATTTAATTTTATCGCATAAGAACCGCCAACACACCCTACCGGTAAATAAATACATAACACCAAGATTTTGTGCATAGTAGATAGGAATAATGCTACTCCACAAGTTTTGGTGGATATTTGGATGCATGAGTGAATAATGGAGAAAAGTGGGCCCAGTCAGGGAAATTCCCTGGCCGGCCGGCCCCACCTAGGCCGGCCGCCCCACCTGGTGGCCACAGGCCCCAGGCTTTCTCCAGTGGGCTGGAAAATAATCCTCAACGTGCAATTCAAGCCCAGCTCGGCAGGATTCCACCGACATTCTAGAAGGTGGGCTATTTGGGCCTTTACTTGGCCCTCAATCCAATTCTGCCGACCCCACGAAGTAGCCGACCTTCAGACCGCCTTCAGGGAGTGATCTGGAGCGTCCAGGAGCAAGTTGGTGGCAAACCGCCACAGGGGACGGCCGGCCGGCCACCCCCCTAGGCCGGCCGGCCGACTTTGGCGCCACCGCCTCTCCAGCTTCGGCCAGGGTGCTCCCACCGCCTTCACAAGCTATAAATTGGACCCCTCGGCCTCCGAAGCAACTCGCACCATCACACTTCATCCAAGTGTTCATTAGTTTAGTGAGTAGTAGCTTTGGGAGTTAGAGTAGAGTAGAGTAGAGTGAGAGCTCTCTCGGGCTTCCGGAGTATTCTCGGAGTTCGGTATAGTTCTTTGTATCTTACTCTTGAGATATTATTTATTTATTATATAATTAGTTTTATCTTTATTTATTTCTTTTAGTAATTCTTTTCTATTTAGTTTATTTATTCGTTAAGTAAGTGCTCGTAGAAGTCTTGTTGTGGGATTCGTGATTGTTGGAATAGCGAGTACGTGAGAGTGCCGTCGTCGGAGATGACGTCGTGTGAAATCTGTGCTTGTTCATTCTTAGATAGGACTGCTCCGTTGATCAAGAGTAGCTCCTCTAGGCGGGTTGTAAGCGTGGCGCTTAGATCTTGGCCTATGCACGTTTGGCACCCAACCCCACGGAGGATGGTAGCCGCGAGTGTATGTGACAGCTGCACCGGTCTTTGTAATCCACCACGTCCGGGTTGGACTCAGCAGGGTCTTAATTATAGCGGACGGATCCCCAGGGTGAACTAGCAGCATCGGTTGCCCTGGCACTTCCGTGCCCCGAAACGACATGACTTGTATGTGTATGAGCTTAACTAGAGTAATTAACCTTTGTAGACTTGACTGCTAGAAAAGTAAATAATAGATAAACATACAGGTAGCCTTAACTCTATCTCGTTGCTCTCCCAAATGTATACTATTATTTATTTTATTACCTTGGATTTGAGGATGTGTGTGCCACCCATATATATCATGCCTATCTTACCCCCGTCTCAAGTATAGTTGATACATTATTTCTTTCTCCAAATTATTCAATGCATAGCTATTATTCAGCTTTCTTTTGCTCTACTTCCCTGCGGAAAATATAAATACGATAACCCTGGAATACTCCAAGGTGAAATGCTACAATGGTGATCCGTGCGCTTGCGGAATTAATGAATTTAATTTTATCGCATAAGAACCGCCAACAACTCCCTGAACTCCTTCTCTCAATTCAATTTACCTCCCTCGGTGGTTTGCAGAGCAGTATTGTCCGACGTGGCATAGTAGGTCCCACATGTTAGGTGCCACGTCATTTTCTTTTTCTTTTCTCTGTTTTTTTCCTTTCTTCTTCTCTTTCTCCCCGACGACACGCCGCCTTGCTTCCTCGTGCGGTCCCGCCCGGCTCACCCGCAGCGCCACTGCCCCTCCCCGCGCCACCCCGCCCAACCCGCCCGCAGCGGCGCGCCGCCGCCCCTCCCCATGCCGCCCCGCCCCGCTCAGCCCGCTCGCTGCGCCGCGCCGCCGCCCCTCCCAGCGCCCGCACTCCGACTTGCCGTCAAACTCGAAGACAAACCGCGGGTCGGCCTCCACGTGGACGGTGAGGCTGAGCTCCTTCGCCGCGGGGGGAGGCCTTGCTCCAGCCGCTGTGCAGCACCGCGGGCTTGGCCTTGATGCCTCCCCGCGCGAGAAGAAGAGCGACGGCTTCGCGTTGAACCACTCCAGGTCGTCGAGGAGCTGCTCCGTCCACGGCCGACGTAGCGCGTCGCGGGCCTACGGGTGGTGGAGCAGGTCGGCCAGCCTGCGCCCATCTCGGCCGACGCCGTCGGCGACCCACGCGGGCCTCATCTGCGAAGGTGCGTCGGCCCACGCCAGCAGTGGGGAGGTGACGACGGCGGGGCGCCGGGTCGGGGGGACTGGGGAGCGGCGACGACGGGATGGGGGGAGGGATGGGACGGCGGTGGGGCGGCGGCGGGGCGCCGGGTCGGGGGGGGAGTGGGGGCGGCGGCGGGGGGAGGGCGGATGAGCCAGTGGTAGGGGAAATAGCTACCACGAAGGAGAGAAGAAGAGAAAAAAAAGAAATAAAAATGATGTGGCACCTAACATGTGGGTCCCACTATGCAACGTCGGACGATACCGCTCTGAAAACCGTAGAGGGAGGTAAACTGAACTGAGAGAAGGAGTTCAGGGAGTCTGGTTATCCGGTTTTGTAGTTGAGGGGAAAAGTTGTAACTCCTATAAGAGTTGAAGGAGGCAAAATAGACTTTTTCCCATTGGAAATCCCGAAACTGAACCTGACGCTATTTATTTTCTTTTCCCTATCAAAATACGATGGTCCCCCTAAAAAAACTCAAAATACGATGGCATTTTGGGGTAACCGAGCGTAAGGAAACAGGATTTTCGCAGATGCAAGTAGTGGATATAGGAATCGTTCCTGTGTTTTCTGAATTTATCCACTTGTGCATTGATTTATACTCCTTTCGTCCCAATTTACTTGGCATCTTAAAAGTGCTTTTGGGTGTTCAGATTCATAGAATGCTCAATGTACTTAGACAGACATGTTGTCCAGGTTCAGAGAATGTTCAATGAACCTGATATAAATTCAGGATGCCAAGTAATTAAATTAGGCAAGGGGTACATATAATATAGTAGAATGAGTTAATTGCGTCGCCACAGACTTGTGAGATGGGTGCGATTTAATCAAACAACTTGAAAATTGTTCAAACTAGCCACACAAACTTGTTATAGGGTGCAAATGAAGTCATAAACCACCACCACGACACTACCCTGTTGATTTGGATACCACATCGACAAAGTATTGTTACATAAGAAAGGGTTGACAAAGAGGCACATGTTAATAACCTTCTCTTCACTTGATATTATATGATAATTAAGTCCTATAGAACAAAAATGAATGAAACACTCTATGATGTGTACTACAAACAACATGTATTTCGTGTAGCTTAGAAAAAGGTACTTTGTTTTCATCATGCTCCTGCAAGCGCACAGCATCCTTACCCCTTACCTATATGAATGGTAGTTATTATTTGCTCACATGTCATCCTAATACAATGTTGTTACATGTTTTTGACTTACTTTGCATCTATATAACAAATTGTGTGATCCAATTGAGTAACTTTCAAATTATGTGACTAGAATGCACCCACTTCACAAGTTGTTGCACCGCCGATGCAATTTACTCTAGTAGAATTTACTCCGATTATTTAGGGGTTGTTTGGTAGTTTAATCAGCAGTACGCGTGTGTTTGGATCCTAAATTTTTAAAATCTATGAACCAATTTTTTGGGTAGTGGGTCTTTTAGTAGCTAATTTTTTTAAAAAAGTTTGATCAGATTATGAGATTCTTAAAAATCTGTAATTTGGTTCATAATCTGTTTCGTTTGGAACTTCTACAGCTTTTTAAATCTGGTTTCTTATAATATGAGTCGATCCAAACATAGCCTTAAGTCCAAAAGGCTTGTAGCAGAGTTTTCCTTTTTGTTTCATTCCGAACGATGGTTAGAACAAGTTGTAGAGGTGGCGGTTGAAGGACTCATGTTGATTTATAAGCAGCTGGAAAGCTGTTCCAAAGAAGGGAATGTAAGCTAACTTTCTTTTGCGCATAGTAGGTTAGTAATCTACCCTTCTTTTACGAAAAGGATGTGTTTCATCTTTCCCCCGTCAGAAATAAAGATAGTGGTGGTGGATGGTGAGATGGCGGTGTCCATTTAGATCGGAGAGTTCTCGTCTGTGGCATATCTGTCTGGGACGACGATCCTCAATGGTGAAATTTACGGCTTTTTTTTTGTCTCACATCAGTGAAGTTGGATTTGTGTGGGTTGCTTTTGTATTTTGGTTGGGGGGGGGGGGGGGGGGGGGGGGGGGGGGGGGGGGTGTGTGTAAGAACATGTACAATGGAGGTGCCTGGGGTAAAATGCAACGTTGATGGCGCCTTTTGTCATGAATCGAGGAAGGGAGCAACAGGTGTAGTGCTTCGCGATCACAATGGCTCTTTTCTCAGTGAACAGGTTGTATATCATGGCCAATGCATGGATGCTATCACAACGTGTCGAGATGGGCTGCTGCTTGCAGCACGCAGGGGAGTAACTCTAGTGCAACTGGAAACTGATTGTCAAGAGTTGGTGCGGCTCTGGGAAATGAAGGATGAGCAGCGATCACCTATCATGGCGCTGTTAAGATAGATGCTTTAAGTTGTAACTTCTCTGATTTCAGCTTTTACTTTGCTAGTAGAAACTGTAATAGAGTTGCCCATGAATAGGCAAGGAATGTTGGCACAGCAGGTGCGTGGGCATGTTGCCCCATCCTGTGTGCTAGGCATTCTTTGCACCAGACTGTAATCTGTTTGATTATAATACATGAGGAGTTTCCCAAAAAAAGGATGCTTAAGGCAAAAAAGGGGTATATTTTTAGCACTTGGTGCTTATATGAGAGAAAGAATGCTTAAGTTAGCACCTGGTTTTTAAAGTGTTAATCAAGGTGGTTAGACCTTTTTAAGCACCTATTTGCATCGTAGGAGTGTATATTTTGACAGGTGCTAAATATCTTTTTCTTTAAGCACTTCTTCTAAGCACCTTAATTGCATTGTGCATATATGCTTTTTAACATAAATGAAATTCTCTTTTCGCATAAAGAAAAAAGAGAAAGGGAGGACAATCCTGCATTGCAGTTTGATGGTAAAGGTCTCACTTAAATCTACATGCAAACTAAATGAGTCGTTGATTGATGAAAATTTCTGGAGGCGTATGGGGAAGCTGTCATGTCAGTAGCCAAGAAGATCAAACATTTTGTGAGGTGGCTTGCTCCTAACATTTTGGCCCTACAGTGTTAATCTGGAGCACCGTGGAATGCACATCAATACACATCGTGTTATGTGTTTTACAAACCATGAGGACAGCGGTCACTTGACTTTCAAATGCAAATTTGTCAAGGAGCTGTGGGTTCAGATGAGCTTCGTAGATATGCATAGTCAATTGGCCGATATACACGCGCGTCTTCATCTCAACGTGTGGTGGAAACTGTGACACCCCGTGTCACTGTCAATAAAGATATGCAAACACCCCAAACTGAACTGAACCCAAACCCTTTTCAATGTTCAAATTCGAAATCGTTTATTCAAATACAAGTCAAACCATGCTTGTGAAGCAAGATAACAATTTCAATAACAACTTGACAAGGTAATAATTTCTGCAGCAAGAACGTCTGAAATGAGAATTTTGGGAGATTTTCCCATGATTTTTGAAATTCAGGAAGTGTCTCTAAAAATCAGAGAAGTTCATGCATATCCTCCTGTTACTCGAATTTTTAACTCAAATTCTGTTGCTCAAACCTACCTGGACTGAGAAGTTGGAGCTGGATATTTATCCTATGTTCCCAGAATTCTCATAATTTTTGGATGTCTGGAAGATCCCGTTTTTAATTCGACAAATCTGACAGCATGAAAAATCAAGTTTCTTCAAATTTGGGTCAAATTTGATCTTTGTGAAGGAACTCCAAGTTTTTCAATGACAACCTACCCCAACCAAAAATTCTCTGTATAGCACGTCTGGAATAAGAATTTTGCAGAATTTTTGGAAAAGGTTTGGATGCTCAAATAAATCCCCAAATCTTGACAAGTGTCCAACTTTGACCAGCTGCAGTTTGAATTCTGTTCAAAATCCAGATGTGCATGTTATACCACGGTGTTCTTCATATCGTGATCTACCAGCCTGCCAAGTTTCAAGAATTTTGGTGCACATTTGCTAATTTATTTGGCGTGCACAAGATGGGAGAAAAGCTTTGACTGGAAAATCGGGAAAAAGAGAAAAGATGCCGCCGGGCCCACTCGTCAGCCTCTCACTCTGTTTCCTCCGGAGCCCGCGCGCCGCGTGGCCGGCGGTGTACGGTGCCGACGCGCCGCCCCGGCCCCGCTCCCTCGACGCGCCGCGGCGTCAAAAGGGGCCGCTTCTCCCCTCCCGGCTCCATCTCCCTCTCTTCCTCCCGTCGCTCTCCTCTCCCCAAACCCTAGTTCTTCCCTCTCTTTCTCCCCGCTCCGCCGTTCCGTGCCGCAGCTCGCCGTGCCGTCGTCGAACCTCTGCGCCGCTGCGCCCCGCGGCCAGGAGTTACGCAAAGGAGTGCTTGAGCTCGCCCAACTGCTCTTCTCCCTCCTCTGCGCCAGGAGCGCGCGGATTGAGAGGCATTGCCGCCATGGCCGGAGGATGAGCTTGCTCGACCTCGCCGCAAAATCCGCCGGACACGGTGAGCTCCGGTTCGTTTCCTCTCGTGCGAAGGTGTTAAACCTGGTCGTGCACCTATCTAACCGCTTGTTTCTCGCTCCCGTCGCCTAGGACCGCCGGGCTTGGACTTTTCCTCGCCGCCGTCGAGTCGCCGTCCGCCACCCCGCTGGTGAACTTCACCCTCCGAGCCTCCCCGTCGACGAGATCTACCGCTTCGAGGTCCACACCGTCACGCTGAAGCTCGAGCTCGCCTTGATTTGTCCCCGCGGCGTCCTGTCTCGCTGGAACGCCGCCGTGCAGCCATCACCGAGCCGCTGTCTCGTCGCCGACCGTCTCCCCGCCCTCGCCGTCGACGACATCTCCTCCCCCGAGACCTGCGCGAGCACGGTGAGCACCAAGGACCCCTCCGTTCGCCCCCTCTTTCCCTCCGGCCGCCGGAACGGCCGGCTTGCCGCCGCCATGGCGTCGCGCGCCAGCGTGCGCGCGCTCCCAGATCTGGTGCGGCTGCGCCAGGATCCGGTGTGCCGTGCACTTTGTGGCTACGTGTGCTGCCGCGATGCGATTGGTTCGGCTGTTTTTCCTTTTCGCGAATATCTTTAATTCTCCAGAAAATCACAGAATCTTGCAAAATTCATAAGAAATCAAATACACATCAGAAAAAATGCAAATCCAATTTTGTTGGACTCCTGGTGCTCAGATCTATCCAACAAAATTGTCAAATCGAATAAAGGCATTTATCTGTTTTCTGTATAAATGCATAAATGGAAAATATTGTTTAATTCATAAGAAATCTTGTGATGCTCCTTAAATCATAAACTCTTGCAGGGTTGCAAATCACATGATTACACACTTACAGAGCATTTTTCCACTCTCACACCTTGCTTAATTATTTTCTTATGAATTAAACCGTGTTCTGTCCTATTTAAATCATTATAAATCATTTGTACTACAATAAATCACCAAACTTCACAATAATTCACTTTCGGTGGTACTCTTCACCAGAAAAATGCCACTGGACACAAAATAATTTTTAAAATTAATTAATTTAATTAATCCTCTCTAGTTAATTTAAGTAATTAACTTAATCAAGAATCAATGAAGAAAATACTTCAGAGGAAGATAATTAATTAAGTTTTGCACTTCCAGTGTAAATGACTGTTCTATAAAATAATTAAATCGTATTGCATCATATCATTGCATCTGACATGCATTATTCCCTTGTCATGACGTGCAGTGACAGAGGAGGCTCCGGAGCCCCTGGACTTCCAGTTGCCGGAGCAGGCGTAGGAGGAGCAGCAGACTGACACCCCCACTGACTTGGCTAGTGCCGTCCTGAGCCAGCAAGGCCCGGTGCATCTCGACCTATGTTTTCGGTTTTCTTTTGTCACCATATGAGGTATAGTATGTTTGTGCACTAGGTTTACAGAAGTTGATTGAAACATAGAACTGCATTAGGTTTATCCTTCCTGATTATCCTTGTTTTCCCTGTTAGTAGTATGTTGGTCTTTTGTCGATCGTTAGCACTGCTATGCTTAGTTGCTAGTGATCGGTAGAAGTCGAGTGGTAGGTCCCACTCGCATAGTAGGACCATGACACCCTGGTTTGAACTAGAAGAATTATAGGTTGTTGGAGACCGGACGGGGATTGTTTATATAGGATGGTTGAAGGCTGGGCCTTTACGGTGGTAGCCCCGTCTGTGTCGATTAAGGACCGTTCGTTATTGGCCCTATTGAGCAAGTTTTGAACGTACTGATTCACATGCTGGTGTTTATGGGCCCGGTAAACTGAGTAGCTTAGCAATCGTGGGGACGAAACGCCTCCTGCTGCTACGGGGAAATGAGGGGAGCCACCCACGGACGATGGCTGGGCTGGGTGTTTCGTTGGGCCCAAGACTTCCGCCGGGAGCAGCAGATCATTTCGGCCTTGCGGGGGCTTTGTGAAAGGTTGCCATATGTGGTCTGTTCGCGGGCGCATATGTCGTGTGGTCAGGTTTATTCTGCAGGATGTACATCGATGCCGCCGCTCTTGGAAATAAGCACCCCTTTGTTCAGTGCGCCACATCGTAGTGTGATTATGGATGATGATGATGATATATGTATATCTTACTGCTTTATTTACTTACAGTATTACTTGATTGTTTTACTTGCCTGTTCCAGTTGTTAGCTGCAAAATATGATACGTGGTTAAATACTAAACTTGAGCTAAAACTTGAAGTAAGGACCAAGTAATTAGTGCTGTTTTTGCAACTTGAGTCAGCCTACTCCTTGTGGCCTTTGCATACTAGGAGTCGGCTATAGTTGGCCATGTTGACGGGTAAGTCTTGCTGAGTATTACTTGCTCAGGGTTTGGGTCTCTATGTTTTTGTACATGTGTGTCTTTGCTTCCGCTGGCGCGTTGGTTGGAGTTTGTTGCTGTGAGGTATCGTCGAGTGTGTAGTTGTTGTATCTTTGTAGATTTTCGCTGTGCTACTCACGTGTTTTAAATCATTTGAACTTAATGTAATAACTTAAAGATGTAAATTTGTGTTTTATGTGATGTACTATCTGTGTCTGTTCACCAGCACTTCCGACTCGATCCTGTGAAAAGCGGAAACGCTACAGAAACCGTCTTGAAAGAGAAGGAATGTGTTAACATAACAGCTACAACACTGATGTGGTCATGGTGGGATGAGAAACAAGGTGGGGGGGGGGGGGGGGGGGGAGTCAAAGGCAGTTGCGATAGCTGGTTCAGAGTATTGAAATATATGCTATTGAGACAGGGAAATATTTTCAGAAGGATAGCCCCCGGCCAAAGTTAAACAAGGTTTCAGATGGGAAAAACCAACTTCGGACACTTTGGAAATAAATTGTGATAGCATTTACTGTGAAGCAATTAACACTGGAGGATGGGGTTTTGTCATCAGAGGTCATGACGGGGGTGTTATGTGCGCAGGAAGAGGTAAAAGTATCCTATCTATTTGATGCCTTTTACAGAGATAATGGCATGTTTGCATGGGCAAGAACTGCAGTGGCAAAGGACATAGGAGACTGGAAGAAGAGGACCTGTGACATAGAGTTTTTCGTACACCTGCAAACACTCATGATTTGGTTTTCAGCACAGATCATTATTTTACTTCAATTGCACAGGGATTAATGTCCGAAAAGCCCTCCAGGCGTCCATTATTTGAACTTTTTGGCTAGAGAAAGGCTTCTCAGAGCTTGGAAAAACATTTGTGCAACTACACTTAAATATGAGTATCATGTTTGACACACTGCAAGATGAATGAGGCTTAGTGTAACTTTGCACATGCCATAGGTGCCAAAAAAAAAATCTTATTTTCTTACCGATGAGGTTTCTTTTTGTGATGACACCAAAGGGAATGAAAACTAAAATGTGAGTATAATGGATTTATACATTATATGTGCAATCATATGAATGACGACAGACCTCAAGTACCTTTTATCAGATAAAATAAAATATATCATCTCGTCTTTTGGCAGATTACAATATCCTAGGAAAAGAAAATTCAGATGCCCTGCAAACATAAAGTTCAGAAAAGAAAAAACAACATAGCCCTTGACCTATGGAATGAATTCAGGCCCACTTATCAAAACCTACAAAAGGGTTGCCCATCCACGAATCATGCACTTTCTCATACCAGATATTAGATGATGCAGGCCGACTCAAATGAGACACAAAATCAATCCGCGCATTCCTTGACGCCCTACTTGTGATTTGGAGCAATCTTTTTTGTCTTTCAATCCACTCACTATTGTTGTTTTCCACATCTATCTCAAGCACCATTGACTCTAGTACTCTTGCATTGAACACGAAGAACTTGGTGAAGGTAACATGTGCCTTGTTGCCCTGATAGGTTGTCAGCACAATTTCCTTTAGACGAATGTCAAGGGTGCTAGTAAGATTCCTGTATTTACGACACCCTGTATTTTTCCGTGCTGAAACTTCTGGCTGAAAAAACAGAATGCACATAGAAGATGGTGAGAGCCTATCTTTAGAACAAGTGTCGGTGCAATAGTATGCGACAGAAAGAATGGAGATGGACACCATATGTAGTATGTTTAAGTCACCTCACAGTGCTTCAAAATCTTGATGTACAATTTCTCCAAGCAGGGAAGGTATTTCGTGAAGTTAATAACCGTGTCCAAACTAACTTTAAAATGTGTTAAAGCAAGGATCTTCACATTGTTCACTGCTGTCATCGATTCAACAACAGGTGATCGCTGATACAAGCACAAACATACTATGGTTAACATCATGATTGTAGAAAGGAACATAAGTGGGGAGGTCAATATACCTGAAAAGTTTTGATGCCAAACTGAAGTCTAGGATTGTCAGCAGGAAGTTGCCCCAAAATACACAAGTTAGGCGCCGAGATTACTGAGATGAGCATCGTTCTGCGCGTGTCAAACCCAGTTCCACAAAGAATCAACCTTTGAAGGCAGGGTGCATCCTGGACGACGAGTTGCTGCAACATGATGCCTCCAAAACCAGGACGCACACCGATGCTTCTAAGGGTACCAGAGACAATTCGGATGCGAGAGCAGCCGATGTCCTGGGTTAGCAGCAAGCTCTCCAGGACAGGGCTGCCATCGAGTAAGGCAAACAGAGACTCCTCCGCGATTTCGACATTCAAGAGGCTGAGCTGCTTGAGGAGCGGCAAGTGCAGCGCGCCATCGGCCGTAAAATTACAGCCGCCGAAGCTTGCTACGCGAAGGGTGGAAGAGAAGCGGCGTACCGCTGCCGGCAGCGGCGGCGGAGGAAACCCAGGCGGAAAGCCGCCGGGGGTTATCCGACGCGGAATGCCGAAGTCTATTTCGAGTTCCTGGAGGTTGTCGAGGGCGCGGGACCGGAGCCAGCCGTCCACGGTGGCGGCGGGATTTTCGATGTACTCCGAGAAGCCCTGGAAGACGAAGCGCCGGCCGGGGCCCGAGTGCGAGGAGAGAATGCCGGAGATGTCGCGGCAGGGGGTTCGCTCCCGGATCGTGGGGCGGTGGCAGAGGTCGAGGTTGAGAGGAGCGGAGCGCCATAGGTGGCGCCACCGGGAGGAGATAGCTTGCGTGCAAGCGCCGTCCCTGGTGGGGAGGAGGGAGATGATGTCGCCGAGGATGGCGTCGGGAAGGCGGCTGATGCGATCCTCTTCTTCCAGTCTCCTCCTCTGGTTTCTGGTGGCCATCTCGCTATGGCCGTGCTGCGGCGGCGGCGGCGGCGGCAGGCGGTGAAGCGTTCCGCGTTTGGGAAGCGGAAGCGAATCTCTCGTTATCTAACTGATCCGATGGGCCGGATTGGAAGCGGAAGTAACAAAAGACAGCCCGTCCCGTGATGTGTCCAGCCCATTTGGTTTCTTAAAAAAAAAATTAGATGGTGGTGTTTGGATCATGGATGCTTAAAATCTATAAACCAATGTTTAGGGTAGTGGGTCTTTTAGTAGTTAAAATCTCTTAAAAGCTAGGTTAGATCAGATTATGAGATTCTTAAAAATCCATAATCTAGGTTTTAATCTGGCTTGTTTGGATCTCCTACAATTTTTAAAATCTGGTTTCTTACAATCTGATCTAACCTAGCTTTTATAGGAATGGAACTAAATCCAGGCACTGATGAGACGACCATGATACCTTGCTCAAAATGTGTAACTATTGTGCTCAACTCACCACAGGTGCAACACTCATCATAGTTTCTAACCATTTGCTGCGGCAATAGAGAGAAGCAAATTATATATTTGCAGAGCCACTGGGTTCTCCTAAATAGAACTCCCTATATTTTGTTTATATGATGTTTAGGACAAGGATTTTAAAATAAAATTAGCGTAAACTCTTTGTCCTTAACGTCATATAAACAAACTTGGAGATAGTACCCAGCATATGCAAGAAAGCTATGAGCCTGTTTTGCGTGCACAGTATAGTCACAATTCGATGCTACTCGATGAGATGACGTCCATGTCCCTTCAAATTGCTGATGCCATTCTTTGTGTAACATATAAATATGACTGACTGTAGATAGGAAACTGAAAGTTGTTTAAACGAAAGACATTAAGTGAACCTCTATAGCATTGTACTTCCCTTGATCTGAAAAAAAAATCATCCTCTAGCAGACAAGTCAACAGATTATCAAACTTAGGGGAATATTAGGAGTCTGCGTGTATATTTGTCGTGAGCACAAATGAACTTTTGCCCTTTGGCAGGATACACACATGAATTTAACAAGATATATGCCAAACACACAGAAATATGCTCGATGTCACTAACAAAACTGAAACTGCACAGCGCAGAACCATCAGTTCACTACATAACGTACACACTCCAGTCTAGAACAAAATACCTCATCAAAGTCTCTTTACAAATTACAATATTCCAGGGAAAATGATATCAGAATAAGTGACTATAAAAGTTCAGAAAATCAGCATAGCCTTCCCATGGAACGAAATCAAGCCCACTAATCAAAACCTACAAAAGGGTCGGCCATTTTGACAAATCATGTACTTTCTCAGACCAGTTATTAAATGATAAAGGCCGAATAACATGAGACACAAAATCAAACCGTGCATCCCTTGACGCCCTACTTGTGATTTGGAGCAGTCTACGTTGTCTTTCAATCCACTCACTATTATCATTCTCCACGTCTATCTCAAGAACCATCGACTCTAGTAGTCTTGCATTCAATACAAAGAACTTGACAAAGTTAACATGTGCCTTGTTGCCTTGATAGCCTGTCAGCACAATTTTCTTCAGACTAATGTCCAGGGTGCTGATAAGATTAGACCATGCATTACTTTCCTCTGACCATTTTGGCTGAAAAAGCAACATGAACATAAGTATATATGGTGACAACCTAGATTTAAAAGAAAGTATCAATTACGCAATAGTATGTGACAAAATAATGCAGGTGTACACTCTATCATGAAGTATCTTTAATTACCTTGAAGCGCACCTTGAATATCTTGAAGTACAAATCCTCCAAGCAGGGAAAGCATTTTACGAAGTCAAAAACCGCCACATTCAAACTAAGATTGTTATGTGTTAAAGATAAAACCTTCACACTGCGTAGCACAGTCCTCGAGGAAACAACACTTGATCCCTGATTCAAGAGCAAAATACTAAGGTTAAAATCATGATCAGGCAAAAGGTACCTGGGTCCCTCATGAATTTGAAGCGAAAAGGACGTCGATACCTGAAAAATTGTGTTGCCAAACTCGAGTCTCGGTTCGTAAACAGGGATTTTCCCCAAAATATATAATTTCGGCGCTGAGATCACCGAGATGACCGTTCCCATTCCAAACCCAAATCCACAAAGCAGTAATCTTTCTAGACACGGGGCATTCTCGATGATGAGACGCCGTAACGTGATGCCTTCAAAACCAGGACGCACACCAATGCTTCTAAGGGTACTAGAGACAATTCGGATGCGAGAGCAGCCAATGTCTTGAGATAGCATCAAGCTTTGAAGGACAGGGCAGCTGCCCAGTAAGGCAAACAGAGATTCCTCCGAGATTCTGACATTTAAGAGGCTGAGCTGATTGAGGAGCGGCAAGTGGAGCGCGCCATCGCTGTTTCCATCCGGGAATTTACAGCCGCCGAAGCTTGCGACGCGAAGGGTGGATGAGAAACGGCGTATGGTTGCCGGCAGCGGCGGATGCGGAGGAACAATGCCGGGGATTATCGTACGCGGAAGGCCGAGGTGGAAGTGGAGCTCCTGGAGGTTGTCGAGGGCGGGGGACCGGAGCCAGCCGTCCAGGGTGGCGGCGGGATTTTCTTGGCAATCCAAGGAGCACATGGGGACGGAGAGACGGCGGCCGGGGCCCGAATGCGCGGAGAGAATACCGGAGATGTCGAGGAAGGGGATGCGCCGCCGGGTCAGGGGATGGTCGTTGAGGTCAAGGTTGAGAGGAGCGGAGCGCCATAGATGGCGCCACCGGGAGGAGACGGCCTGCGTGCAAGTGCCGTCGATGGTGGGGAGGAGGGAGATGATGTCGCCGAGGATGGCGTCGGGAAGTTGGCTGATGCGATCCTCTTCTTCCAGTCTCCTCCTCGTCTTGGCTCTGGTGACCATCGCCGCCATGGCGAAACGGCGGCGCCGCGGGGAGGGTTGGAGTAGAATCGATCGGAACAGGCGTGTTTTTTTGTTTTTCTTTTTGGAAGCAGGCGTGTGCTTTTCTAACTTTTCTAACTGATCGTATTGGACCGGATTACAAGTGGCGGAAGTGCAGACTTTTATGGTACTAGACTGCTACTCCCTCCGTTCCTTAATATAGGGCATTTTAGTATTCGAAATTTTTCCCTTAATATAGGATTTTTTGCAGATAAGACAAACTCTGGAGTTGGTGGAGGGAAGATTTGAGTTAAAAATGAAGGATATGCTAGTCTTTTAACACTTTAACTATTTTTAAGTTTGAATGCTAGAAAGCCTTATATTTAGCGACGGATGGAGTAGTGCCAACAAGTGATTGAAAAGATTTCCATGAAAAAGACAAGAAGAATGTTAAGACTAAAATAGTATTTGCTGAATGACAACTGGAAGCAAAAATGTTGAAAGTATCAATACCTGGATGTATCTTATATATAATTTCTTTTAACAAAGAAAAAATTGCACCAGAAACTTTAGGCCAAATTATGAGGCCGATTTGTGCTAAAAATGAAAAAATTCTTTGTTTATGTCACTTTGAGTTTAACTTGCCTTCAAGTTATATCGATTGCCTTTGATAATTTGCTTGATTAGAGAAGACACATGTCAAAAGCTCACTGCCCTGCACGTCATAGGTGCAGGGCGCCCTGCACCGGAGCAAAAGTCTCTTCCCAACTATCCCAACAATTAAAGCTTGAGAGCAAGAAATACTGTGTACGAGCAAGAAATACCATGTTGATAGGCAGCATAGTACATCATACGCACAGGAAAACTACAAGCTAAAAGCAATGCTTAGTACTGTCCTGCACTGCAACGAAAATAGAAACATTGGACAGTTAAAAATCACACCCCAGTGCCTTCATCTTCTAGTGAGAGCAACTGCACTGACTTCCTATCCAAGTTTTGGTGCATATAAAATTGCACGCACGTTTGTGGCTTAGAGAAGCTTGATAACTTTCGGCACAACTCTTTGGCCTTGCTCTTACTGACTGTATAGTCAAAAGTAACTCTCATCTTTTTCAGCGTTGCCGCCCAATAATAGCTTCAGAAAAACAACTTCATGCTCAGCTCCTCTCAAGCCAGTGATTTCTACTTCTCGGAGGCAATTCAATGTGAGTTCCTCGGTTCTCCAGTTAGTGGGTTGATCACAAATGCAGCCTGATGGGCATGCTGATTGTGCCTGCAATGAGGAGCATGCTAAGACAAAATGGCATCGTTGAAAAAAATCAGGAAGAAGAAAACAAGTAAAACGGTAATAATCACACCTGAATGTATTGTCGTCAAAAGTATATTTTATCAAAGAAAACATATAATTTGTTGCTAATTAATTGTGCGTCAATACATACACCAGATACTTCATCATATGAACAGACGCCCAAATTAAGTATTGTATCCTACATACATATATAGTTGTAAAATACGATGCATAAAAGCTCAATAAACTCCACCTCCATTGCCTTTTATTTCTAACAGACTAGACGATGACATTTATTATGCTGGAAATAAAAATATATTATTTTTTTCAAAATTTTAAAGTATTGCCCTTGAGAGATACATAAAGATATTTTGCAACACAAGCTTTGGATAGTATCAGTGCCAAACCAACTCCTAAAATTTGAATTCTCAAAGATCAGGATGTGCCCAGAAATGAAAGAAAATGCTCTCCTTTTCTTTGTTATTTGAGTACATAGTCAAAAATAGGTTTACCTCCAAGTCTCTACAGGTATGAAGGAACAGCGACAATCTTCTTATACCAGTACAAAGCCTGAGCACATGAAATGAGCTAGCTCCAAAGGAGTGTCCTTCGTTGATCACCGACATGGTCAAGAACGCAATGTGGGGGAGAGCTTCTATATGTTCCATTAAGTACTGAAGGTTAAGTATTTCCTGCTGGCTCATAATAAGGGTAGACACAAAAGATCATCTGTAGGGTCAGGATGAAACAAAGAAGAGGCATGTAATTTTCAAACAACTAGTTATAAGACAGCAAATCGGTGTTGTTTCTGGACTAGTTAGCTTTGTATTTCTCATATATAACAGTTCAATGCAAATCCAAATCTAACATGCTAGTACTATAAAAATGTGCCTTCGGAAATCTCCTTTCATCTGTGAAGCATGTAAATAGAATACACTGTGCAAGTAAAAATCATGATTTTTGATTTCTTCAAGTTCTAACTCTAAAGAGTAACTCTAAAGAGTATTGCCCCCTTTGTGTCACCCCTGAGAGTTCACGTCCTTATGACTTTTATATAAAAAAAAAATAGTGCATACTCCTTCCGCACCTCCACTCCATCACAGTACATGCAGATGAATTTTGCATGGTTATTCCCAAACCACTATCGGATAACAATGTCTGAAGCTATTCTTTGGAAAATAGGACACACTTACTTAACTTGAACACTTCCTTGGATTAAATGTTAGGACTTCAGATCAAGCTACTTGTCCTAAAATAAGACCCATTACAGAAGTTCTTTCATGGAATCTACCTGATTCATCAAATGTGCAAAAATTCTATAAGAGAACAGATAGCTGTTATATCTTTATTCAACAAATATGAGTCAAAATCAGTAATGTCCCTGTAATGTTTATATATCTTTATTTTATTTCTACTTCTTTGTAGCTCAATAATGCGTGACTACACTAAATTACACAAAGCCTAACAAAATATGACATGGTAGTATCAAGCTGCACACCACAACCAAATTGAAACAAGCTTGAACCACAAGCCAGCTTTGTTGCAAAAATATAGCTTGCTAGCAAGTAAGTTTAATGGCATAATCACAAAAGACAAATGATGTGAACTCACTTGTGGATAGCCGAGCGTCATATTAAGGTTGCGGATGACCTGAAACCGATGCAATAGCTGTAGAACGCCACGACTGTGTATATCAACATGTTGCCCATACACCCAAATCAAGTGGGTGCTCAGCCGTTGCAGCTGTTCCAAATTGCCAAGCTGAACAGAGCTTGGATCATACGCATCCCTCCACCTGAGGGACACCAGCTGAGGGGTTGAAATGTCGGCAACTGGTTGATTATGGAAAAAGCAGCAAAGCAATGTCAATTTCTTGAGCGCTGACGCGTCGATGCTGATCTGCTACATCCCATTCAGATACCGCAGATCAATTCTCAAGAGGGACTTCGATTGAACAGCGAGTCTGGCCAGTCCCCTCGTGCCACGGACTCTGAGCTTTCGCAAACCTGGGCACCACATCGAGGAGACAACGTCGCCGAGCTCGCATGGGCCATGGAACCAGACGTTCTTCAGGCATAGCTCGGTGAGCCCGGTGAACGCGCTGGAGGACGGCAAGGAGAGCGCAAGAAAGCCTAGGTCGAGGTGGATTCTGGTGGCATTCCCAAAGCAGGGCAGCGGAATGGCACCGTCCACCACCTCCTCCTCTTCCTCCTCCTCCTCCTCCTCCTCTTCCTTCTCTTCCTCTTCCCACTCCACCAAGTTGTGGTATAGAAGATCACCCGAGAGGCGGTGCGCGGCGAGGGGGAGCCAGGACGCCACAGAATCAGGGGCGTCGTCTTTGGTGACGACGTGGACGCGGCGGAGCGTCGGGGCTTCAGGGGCCGCGAGCACCTCGCGGATATGGCGGTAGTCGGGGGCTAAGTCGAAGGTGAGCTCCGGCAGGAGGGTCCAGATGTGGCGCCAGCGGAGCGAGAGGACGCAGGTCCGGGCGGCTTCGGAGATGGTTTCTAGGCGGAGGAGGATGAGCACGAGGATGTCATCGGGCAGAGCGCTGAGGCGGTCCTCACCGGAGGATGAGGGATTCCGGCGCTTGGCGGCGACCTCGCCGCCGATCTGCGCCATTAGAGGTGTGCAGGGGCAGGGGACTGGAGGGAGTGATTTTGTGGGGAGGTGAGATTATAGGCCGTTCCATCAGGTTTCAGGGCCCATCAGATTGATCGTCGTAGGCTTGTTGTTCCATCAAGTTAACGGGCCCAGCTTATGGATTGTTGTAGCCCATTGGATCAGGTTTATAGTGCAAAGTTAAGTTCCTTCAGTCTGGTGGATCCTATATGTAGGGCGGGCTATGGTTAAACTTTGATAGAACAGTGTTTGAGATTCGTGCAACGGCTTAGATTCGCGCAGGTGGAGAAGGGGATGGCTGAGAAGTTGCCACGTGTCGCTCTCTGATTGGGGCGGGTGGGAGGTGGGAGAAAAAGAAACGAATTTCAAACTTTAAACGCATTTTTCTCCTAGACCGTAAGTCCGTTTTCGAATTCGTTTGAACCTACGTGTTTGTTACAATTAATTCTACAAAATGAGATCCAATATGAATATTTTTTGAGTTTTTTAAAATTTAAAATTTTCGTCAACATTTTAAATATACTATGTCAACATTTTGTTTATACTATGTCAACAATTTTTTTGTTTGTGGTCAACATTTTTTATAAAAATGTTGATTTTATTTTAAAAATGTTGAAATAGAACTACAAAAATGTTGACTCTTCTGTTTCAAAATGTTGACGCTCTGACTTGGGCTGGGCTGTTCAGATTTAGTGGGCTATTGGGCCAATCTATCGTATGTTAACCATAGGACGCCCTGCATATAGGAGGTCCCCTTCAGTCTGGCCTCATCGATCCAATTCCAATTTCGTCGAATTTTCTTTTACAGGTTGCATAAAGTTTCGAGTTTCGACCTTTTTTGAAAACGAGTATAGGTTGGTTTATGTTTGAGAAATTAGTATGTCAGGCTGGATTCATCGTAATGTCAATAGTTCTCTTATATCCAATTTACTGCATTAGAATGACCAACTATCCAAAGAAATCTAAGGTAGTACCTGAATGAAACGCCTTTCTTTAGATGGCAGGTATAAGCGGTCTGCATATATATGGGACTGAACTAACAGTAGTGGAAATATATGCTCAGCCAAAATAGTTGCATTTCCCCCTTGTGCAAGCCACTATTCAAAAACCATTTCCATGGCAATTGAATGGTAAACAGAACTGAGACGTCCAAAAATTCAAGGGGCGTCCAACATTGAGATTGGATCATCATCAACCTATTCAAACAGGTCTCACCAGATTTCTACATTTGCAGCGCGTGGTAGACTTAATCTTGTGAATAGAGGGCAACATCACACTCAACCAGCCAATAGACCATAGAAATTTCAAGCTACTAAAACAATAATTACCATTACCAAATAGGTTGTACCATTACCATCTTCACTTACCAAGCAGCCAATAGACCGTACCATTACCATGTTACAGGCAGCATAGTACATCACACACACAAGAAAACTAGCTACAAGCTACAAGCAATGCTTAGTACTGTCCTGCACTGCAACGAAAATAGAAGCATTCCACACTTTAAAATCACACCCCAGTGCCTTCATCTTCTAGTGAGAGCAAGTGCACCGATATGCTATCACAGTTTTGATAGATATAAAATTGCACGCATGTTTTCGGTTTAGAGAAGCTTGATAACTTTTGGCACAGCTCTTTAGCCTTGCTCTGACTGATTGAGTAATGAAAAGTTACTCTCATGGTTTCCAGTGCCACCGCCCAACTGAATAATAGTTTCAGAAAAATAACTTCATGCTCAACTCCTCTAAGGCCAGTGATTTTTACTTCGTGGAGGCCATTCAGTGAAAGTTCCTCTGTTTTCCAGTTAGTTGCTTGATCACAAATGCAGCCTGTTGGGCACGTTGATTCTGCCTGCAATGAGTGTTAAGTCTAAATGGCATTGTTGAATGACATTAGGAAGATGAAAACAAGTAAAATGGTAACGACATATAATTTCGTCATAAGTTTGTCTTATTAAAGAAAAACATAGCTAATTTCCTAATTAATTGCAGGAATGCTATTGATATGTTCAGAGACGTAGAGCAGAAATATTACTTTATAAATTACAAAATCCTTAGCTATTGTACATAAACAAAACGTATTCAGTTGACTACTGAAGAATGACAAGTAGAACTTAGCTTTACCTCCCAGTCTCTACTTGTCTGAAAGAATAATGACAATCTTTTTATACCAGCACACAGCCTGAGAACATCAAATGAGCAAGCTCCGAAGCTGTGTGCTCCGTTGAACACCGACATCGTCAAGAAAGCAACATTAGGGAGAAGTTTTCTGTCTTCCATCACGCATTGAAAGTTTTGTATTTTCTGTTGGCACATAGTAAGTGTTAACACAAGAGATCATCTGTAGGGTCAGGATAAAAAAGAAGAACAGACATCCCGTTTTCAAATTATCGATCATATGACAGAAAATCATTAATGTTTCTAGACATGTTAGCTATGTATTTCCTGTGCAAAACAGGCAGATGCAAATCCAATTTAAATATGCTAATACTATATGAATATTTCTTCGGAAGTCTCTTCCCATATGTGAAGCATGGAAGAAGAATATATTGTGCAGGTAGAAAACCATTGTCGTTCAGATTCTAACTCTAAAGAGTTCAGGCCCCCTTTTGCATGATCCCTGAGAGTTCATGTCCTTACGCCTTACTGAAAAAATTAATGCATACTCCCTATGTGTATATTTGGCTGTTCCAAACCATCGCATGGTTACACCCAGACCATTATCTAAACAAGTCTGTATGAACCTATGACACGCTAACTAACTTGAACGCTTGTTGATATCAATGTTAAGGTCAAGCAACTTGTCCTAACCTATGACACATTATTGCATACCGAAGTTACATTATGGCATTAACTTGATTTTCTGACCTGCAAAACTCTGATCAGAGAATGGACAGTTGTTATCTTTTTGTCCAATAAATATGAGGCACAACCTATACTGTTCTCTAATGTCCAGATATCTTTGTTTCTACTGCTCTGTCGATGAATAATGTGTGCCTACCGGAAATTAGACGTGAAGCCTAAGAAAATATGGCACGGTAGTATCTAGCTGCGCAGCACAACCCAAACTGAAACAAGCTTAACTAGCCACAAATTAGATTTGTTGCAACAAAAGCTTGGAAGCAAGTTATTTCGATGGTATAATGACACAAAGCAACTGATGGATGTGAACTCACCTTCCGATAGAAGAGTGAAATATGAAGACTGTGGATGCCCTGAAACCGATGCAAGAGCTGCAGAGCGCCATGATTGTGTATACCATAGCGTTGCCTAGACCCCAGCATAAAGTAGGTGTTCAGCCGTTGCAGCTGTCCCAAATTGACAAGTTGAACAGAGCTTGGATCATACGCATTCCTCCACCTGAGTGACACCAGCTGAGGGGCAGAAATGACAGCAACTGGTTGATTCCGGGCAAAGCAAGAAACCAATATCAATTTCTTTAGCGCTGGCGCGTCGATGTTGAGCTGCTGCAACCACAGATGCCGCAGATCAATTTTCAAGAGAGACTTTGATTGAACAGCGAGTCTGGTCAGTCCCAGGGTGCCACGGACCCTGAGCTTTCTCAAACTTGGGCTCCGCGACGAGGAGACAACGTCGCTGAGGTCGCATGAGCCCTGAAACCGAACGTTCATCAGGCAGAGCTCCGTGAGCCTGGTGAACGTGCCGGAGGATGGCAAGGAGAGGGCGAGAAACCCTAGGGCGAGGTGGATTCTGGTGGCATTCCCAAAGCAGGGGAGCGGAACGACCGCGTCAAACTCCTCCTCATCGTCCTCGGGCCCCACCTCCAAGATGTGGAGTACAAGATCACCGGAGAGGCGGCGCGCGGCGAGGGGGAGCCAGGCCGCCACAGAGTTTGGGGCGTCGTATTGGGTGACGACGAAGATGCTTCGGAGCGACCGGGCTTCAGGAGCCCCGAGCACCTCGGGGATATGGCTGTAGTCGGGGGCCAAGTTGAAGGTGAGCTTCGGCAGGAGGGTCCAGATGCGGCGCCAGCGGTGGGAGAGGATGCAGGTCCGGGCGGCTTCGGAGATGGTTTCTAGGCGGAGGAGGATGAGGACGAGAATCTCGTCGGGTAGAGCACTGAGGCGGTCCTCGCTGGAGGATGAGGGATTCCGGCGCTTGGCGGCGACCTCGCCGCCGATCTGCGCCATAGCATAGAGGTGTGCAAGTGCAGGGGAGGGAGTGATTTGGGTGGGGAGGCGATATTATGGGCCGTTCTATCTAGTTTTCAAAAGGCCCATCAGATTGATCGATCAGGTTTATAAGATCAAAAAAAATCTATCCTGCACAGTTTCTCTCTCTCAAAAAAAAAAATCCTCCACAGTTAGACCAATTCCAATTTCGTCGAATTCTCTTTTGCAGGTTGCATAAAGTTTTGACCTTTTGAAGAGGAGTCTAGGATCCAATTGTTTCAGAAATCTATGTCAGGCGGGACTGGTCGAAATGTCAATAGTTCTTGTATCCAATTTACTGCATTAGAATGACCAGACTATCAAACGAAAACCAAGGTAGTGTCTGAATGATACATGCCAGGAAGCACAAGCGGTCTTCATATATACGAACAGATTGAGCAATCAATTTTAAAAACTCGACCTGCCGGGGGTAAGACCGCCCCCGACGGCATTTTGCTAAGGAGGAAAGCCTCTCACGCAGGCCGAGAAAACCCCCGAACCCCCTCCCCGATCCTACACAGGGACTCAGCTGGCCGTTGTGAGAACCGGCGCGAGTCTTTACCATGTGCTTTGACCCGGGGAGAACGAGGGGATTTTTTTACTCTACACTGCAGCGTGGCATATCTCAGCCACTGGTGCTACAGTGCAGTGCGGCACTGTAGCGAGCTACAGGCCGCGGGTGCCGCAGGGGGCTCGAACCTGGGTCGCGCGCTCACAGGAGCGACGCTCCTGGAGCGATGCCGCTGACCGCTCGGTGCTCCACCCGTTGGCAGCAATCAATTTTGAAAACATAATTGGACAAAACTGGAACTATACACTCAGCCAACATACTTGCTGGATTTTCCCCTAGCAGGCCACTATTTAAAAACCATTTCCATGGCAATTCAACGGTAACAGAACTGAGACAGGAAGCACAGTTCAAGGGGAGTCCAAAGGAGCATCCAACAATAAGAGATTGGATCATCATCATCCTATACTAACATGTCTCACCAGATTTCTTCGTTTGCAGCGCTTGGTAGACTTAATCTTGCGAATAGAACGCAACATCACTCTTGAACCAGCAAATAGACCATAGAAATTTTAAGCTAGTATAACTACTTACCATTACTAATAGGTAGTATCGTTACCAAATTCACACCAACCAACCAATACACACAGGAAAACTACAAGCTAAAAGCAATGCTTAGTACTGTCCTGCACTGCAACGAAAATAGAAACATTGGACAGTTAAAAATCACACCCCAGTGCCTTCATCTTCTAGTGAGAGCAACTGCACTGACTTCCTATCACAGCTTTGATACACATAAAATTGCACGCACGTTTCTGGCTTAGAGAAGCTTGATAACTTTTGGCACAACTCTTTGGCCTTGCTCTTACTGATTGAATAGTCAAAAGTAACTCTTATCCTTTCCAGCACTGCCGCCCAATTGAATAATAGTTTCAGAAAAACAACTTCATGCTCAGCCCCTCTGAAGCCAGCGATTTTTACTTCTTGGAGATCATTCAGAGACAGTTCCTCTGTTTTCCAGTTAGTTGGTTGATCACAAATGCAACATGATGGGCATGTTGATTCTGCCTGCAGTGAGGAGCATGTTAAATCTAAATGGCATCGTTGAACAAAATTAGGAAGAAGAAAACAAGTAAAATGGTAATGATAAACACCTTGATATATTGTCGTCAGATGTTCATTTATAGCAAATTTACTAATTAATTGCAGGAATAGAATTGTTATGTTCAGAGAGAATGGTAGAGCAGAGATCTTATTTTATAAATTACATAACTCTTGGGTATTGCGCATAAACAAAAAGCATTGAGTTGACTACTGGTATGAAGGAACAGCGACAACTAAAAAACAGCTCTACCTCCAAGTCTCCACTGGTATAAAGGGACAATAACAATCTTCTTATACCAGCACACAGCCTGTGAACATGAAATGCGCAAGCTCCAAAGGTGTGTTCTCCGTTGCTCACCGACAACATCAAGAACGCAACGTTAGGGAGAACTTTAATGTCTTCTATCAAGTATTGAAAGTTCGGTAGTTTCTGTTGCACATAATAAGTGTCAACACAAAAGCATCTGTAGGTCAGGATGAAAATAGAAAAGGAAGAGGCATCCCACTTTCTAACAATATTGATTATAAGTGTTGGGGGAGGCTCACTGTGTCCCCTCCCCCTGGCCCAAAGGCCTGGCCTGCTATGAAGCCCATCAAGGCCCAAGACGATATATATTATAGGATAGGCCCATGTATGTTGGCCTCTGGCCCACTAGGGTTAGAGAATTCCACCTTGTAATAAGGAAATGACCATAGTGCCCTGGAGGAAGGGCAATATGGTACTTGTAATTCTAGGGTTGTAGGGGTGTATCAGCCTATAAATACCCCCCTACCACCCTCAAGGCAAGGCATTCAATACAAGCTCTTAATTACCTACCTCTCTTGGCTCTTGTTTGGTCCCTTCCTAATCCTTCCCAGGGGTCCCTCACTTGTGGTAGACCCTTGGAGGATCCCCCTTCTACTATTGTGGGCTTGTAACCACAACAGTTGGCGCCGTCCGTGGGGATCGAACAAGAAGCCACAACGAGATGACAAAGCGGGCTGAAAAATCAAAAACTGATCTTCCGGCAGGAGGCACCCGGAAGACCAGGTCCGCGGCTTCGGACGAAGGCGTCGACCCGCTGACGGTCATCCGCACCTTCCCCGTCGGCTCGACACTACCTTCGGCACCGACGCTGCCTTCGGCTTCGACCTCGGTGGTACCACCTTCGGAGACCAACAACACAACCAACGTCGACCTTCCGGCAGTGGACGAAGTGGCCGAAGGCGCCGAAGGTTCCTCCGAAGACGAAGAAAACATCGACACGGGCGAAATCGAACGCCGCGACGAAACGATGGAACCACCTCGCAAGAACGCCGAAGCCGAAGCGCGGAGCCAGAGGGGGCTCGCCGAAGCTGTGGCCGAGGAGCAGCGTCTGGCAGAACTCCAGGAGGCGTACAACCGCGAAGCTCGCGAAGCCGACGAACGGCTGCTGAGGCAGCGCGCCCTCGAGAACTTCGATCGAGACGAAGAAGCGTACCGCCTTCGAGCCGAAGCCGCTCGTCGACAGCAGGTTCACCTCCAAGCGCAGCTGAACACCCTCCGACGCACCGGTCGCCGGGAGGCCGAGATGCCGGAACACCGCCAAGAGCGCGACGAGAGGCACACCCACTCCAGCGGGAGCAAGCGTCCTGCAAGCTCCTCCGACACAAATCAGCCGCTCTCTGCGCGTCTACAATCAGTGGCGTGGCCCCGGAAGTTCATCTCGGCGAAGCTGCCAACCTTCGACGGCACCTCCGACCCCCGAGAGTTCTTCATCAGCTACGAGACCGCCATCGAGTCGGCAGGGGGCGACGACGACATCAAGGCCAAGGCCTTCGTCCTCGCTTCGAGCGGGATCGCCAAGACATGGTACACCAAGCTACCGGCGAACAGCATCTACTCATGGGAGCAGCTTCGGGACCAGCTCCAGATCCACTCCCAAGGCAATTACGCCGCGAAGGTCACGGCGGCAGACCTTCAGGCGTGCAAGCAGAAGGACGGCGAGTCACTGCAAGACTACACCCGGCGCTTCATCCACCTCAAGTGCCAGGTGGAGGGAGTACCAGACTCGATCATCATCGAAGCCGTCACCAAGGGCATGAGCCTGTGCCCGGCAAGGTCCGAGATCCGAAGGACTGAGCCGAAGACCTGCACTCACCTGCTGCAAATCCTGGAAGCACACGCACGCGCCGACGAAGACTTCCGGCGCGAGAAGGAGGCGCGAGCAAGCCAAAAGAAGAACGACCGGGGGAAGCGTCACAGCGACCGAAGCGACGACCCCCCGGATGATCGCCGAGGCCACCGCTCCCAGCGCCGAGAGGTCAACAACATCGACAACTCCCGAAGCCGGAGCCCGCAGAGGACGGACAATCGCTCCGGTGGCTCGCGAAACAACTCGCGGCACTCCGACAACGGTCGCCGATACAACAATCGAAGCTCTCGCGACCCATACTGCGAGGTGCATGGCGTCAATCAGGGCCACACGTCGAAGCAGTGCCCCCAAATCGCCGCCTTGCGTGAGGCGAGGGAGCGCCGCGACGCCGACGCCGCGCGAGGAGTCAACGTCATACATGGGGCTTCCGGAGCGGGCGAGGCCTTGCCCCCGCCTCCGGACCACCACCCAACCAGTTACAACGTAATCCTGGCCATCACTGGGGGCTCCAGTCAGCCATACGCCTCGAAGAGGCAGCGTCGCGACTACGTGCGAAGGGTCAACCACGTGGCCGCCCACCCGCCATTGGCCCAGTGCCGCTGGTCGCACGTACCGATCACCTTCACTCAGGCCGACCTTCGCCCGATGGAGTACCCGCATAAGGACGCCTTCGTGATCAACGCCAACATGCGCGGGACGGAGGTCCGTCGCGTGCTTATTGATGGCGGCAGCTCCGCTGATGTCATCTTTATCGACGCCTTCAACCAACTGGGCATCCCCCGATCTGAGCTATGGGCCTCCGACAGCCCCCTCGTCGGCTTCGGGGGAGAGCCAATTCACGCCCTCGGGAGCGTGAAGATCGCATTTTCCTTCTCCGGGCCCGCGGGACACCGCACCGAGCTGATCCCCTTCGACGTCGTCGACATGCCCTACGCCTATAACGCCATCTTCGGCAGGGGGCTCATCAACGCCTTCAACGCAGTCACCCACCACGGCTACCTCTGCATGAAGCTTCCGGCTCCGAACGGCGTCATCACTGTTTACGGTGATCAACTCGCCGCCCGTCGCATCGAGCATGGCCAAACGCCTGGCCAGAAGCAAGTGCACCCGCTCCGACGCGAGCCGAAACCCGAGACGGTCGAAGCGGCCACACCGACACCTCCGGCCGGAACTCCGAAGGCGCGCGTCGACGGCGAGGTCAAGAGCGTGGTCTTATCTCCAGACCGCCCCGACCAAGCCGTCCTCATCGGCGAGGGGCTCCCGCCGGAACTGGAAGCAAGCGTCATCGACCTCCTCCGGCACAACAAAGACGTCTTCGCGTGGTCAACCAGCGAGCTCTCCGGGGTAGACCGCAGCATCATCGAGCACACGCTCGACATCGACCCGAAGGTGACTCCGATCAAGCAAAGGAAGCGGGAGTGGTCGGAAGAAAAGAAAGTGGCGCTTCGGGCGGAGATCCAGAAGCTCAAGGATGCTCAAGTAATCCGAGAGGTGAACAAGTCCACCTGGCTCGCGAACCCGGTCCTCGTCAAGAAACACAACGGCCAGTGGAGGATGTGTATCGACTACACCACCCTCAATAAGGCATGCCCGAAGGACGACTTCCCCTTGGCTCGCATCGACGAGTTGGTCGACTCCACGGCCGGGTGCGAGCTCTTGAGCTTCCTCGACGCTTACTCCGGGTACCACCAAATATGGATGGCCCCCGAAGACGAAGAAAAGACGGCGTTCAAGACCGACGACGGGACCTACTGCTACGTCCGCATGCCCTTCGGCCTCAAGAATGCCGGAGCAACCTTCTCCAGGGCAATACAGAAGACCCTCGGGGACCAGCTCAACCGAAACGCCGCCGCCTACATCGACGACGTCGTCATCAAGAGCACCACCGACACCGGCCACCTCGGCGACTTGGCCGAAACCTTCGCCAACCTGCGCAAGGTGGGCTTCAAGCTGAACCCGGCGAAATGCACCTTCGGCGTGCGCGCCGGCAAACTCCTCGGCTTCCTCGTCTCGAAGCGAGGCATCGACCCGAACCCGGAGAAGATCAAGGCCATCACCGACATGGAGCCGCCCAAGACCACCAAGGAGCTACAACGCTTCACCGGCAGACTCGCAGCTCTCGGGAGGTTCATTTCCCGCGCCGCAGAGAAGTGCCTCCCCTTCTACCAATGCCTTCGGGGCTCCGGCCCGATGCGCTGGGGGGACGAGCAAGATAAAGCATTCGAAGAGATCAAGGCTTACCTGGTCAAGGCGACCACGCTTCGCCCTCCGCCTCCGAAGGCGCCACTTCTACTGTACGTGTCGGCCGCTCCGGCAGCAATCAGCGCGGTCCTCGTGCATGAAGTCCTTGTCGGCGATAAGCTGGTGCAGCAGCCCATATACTACGTGTCGGAAGCCCTCTCCGGAGCACGCCTCAACTACAACGTCGTCACCAAGCTGGCGCTTGCCGTGCTGATGGCATCACGGAAGCTGCGCCGGTACTTCGAAGGCCACGAGATCACGGTGCCCACCTCATTCCCACTGAAGGACGTCCTCGGCAACAGGAACGCGTCCGACACCATGGCCAAGTGGGCCATCGAGCTAGCAGCGTTCGACATCAAGTTCGTGGCTCGTAAAGCCATCAAGTCCGGTATCATCGCCGACTTCATCGCCGAGTGGACACCCGCTATGATCCCGGAGACGATGCCTCAAGAGCCGCTCTGGACAGTACATGTTGATGGGGCTTGGGGCTCCTCCGGGGCAGGATGTGCTGCCGTCATCACCTCACCAAGCAACCAGAAGCTTCGGTACTCGGCTTCGCTCGCGTTTCCAACGACAAATAACGCAGCGGAATACGAGGGTGTCCTCCTCGGGCTCCGGCAGCTTCGAGCCCTCGGAGCCCGGAGGGTCACCGTCTACACCGACTCCCAGCTCATCGCCGAGCAAGTCTCGAAGGAGTACATGGCCCGAGACCCGGAGATGGCAAGCTACCTCAAGGTCGTCCGGAGCATGGAGAAGCACTTCTCCGGTTTCGACGTGAAGAGCATCTCGAGGGTACACAATCAGGAGGCCGACGCCCTTGCAAAGGCAGCCGCAAATCAGCTCCCGGTGCCTCCCGACGCCTTCCACGAGGTGTTATCGGAAGCATCCTTCGCTCCCAAGAAGCCGGGGTCGGTCATGATCCTGAGTGGTGAAGACTGGCGCGCCCCGATCCGAGCGCAGCTCGAAGGGCGCTACTGTGCCGATGATCCGGTCGAAGAAAAAAGGGTCAAGCTGCGCACCAGAAGCTACGTCATCTTCAACAACATGCTCTACAAGAAAGGTGTTTCGGAGCCACTCCTGCGCTGCCTTTCGTTCGACGAAGGCAAAGCGCTCCTCCGCGACATCCACGAAGGCCTGTGCTCATCGCACCTCGCACCTCGGGCCCTCGTCGCCAAGGCGTTCCGGCAAGGTTTCTACTGGCCCACTGCAGCCCGCGACGCCGAAGAACTCGTCCGCACCTGTCCCAGCTGCCAGTGGATGGGAAGGCAATCTCATCGCCCAGCCACCCCGCTCCAGCCAATCCCTCCGGTCTGGCCCCTCGCCCGATGGGGCATCGACATCGTCGGCCCCCTTCCCACCGCTCCCGGCAACCTCAAATGGGCGGTGGTGGCCTATGAGTACTTCTCCAAGTGGATCGAAGCCGAGCCCCTCGCCAAGATCACGGCGCGGTCCGTCCGCGAGTTCTTCTGGAAGAACATCGTCTGCCGCTTCGGTGTGCCGATGCGCATCACCGTCGACAATGGCTCCCAATTCGAGTCCCACCTCTTCAAAGAGTACTGCCTCTCCATCGGCCTTCGGGAGTGCTTCGTCTCCGTCATCCACCCTCGAGCCAACGGAGCGGTGGAGAAAGCCAACGGCACCGTCTTCGATGGCATCAAAAAATGCCTCCTCGGCTTGCCGAAGGGCAAATGGGCCGAACAACTGCCCAATGTGCTGTGGTTGCTGCGCACGACTAAGTCAAGGCCGACGGGCTTCTCGCCATTCTGCCTCCTCTTCGGCGCCGAGGCGGTCACCCCGGAGGAGGTGCAAAACGGCTCACTTCGCACCACTTCGCCGCCGGCCGACGACGAGGACGTGTCCAAGGACCTCCTCGAAGAAACAAGACTCCAAGCAGTCGCCAACCTGAAGCGATACATGGCTTCGGTGGAGAACTCGTACAACCAGAGGGTCAACCCCCGACACTTCATTCCCGGCGACCTCGTCCTGAAGCAAAATACCCACCCGACGTCTGTCGGCAAGCTTAACAGCAAGTGGGAAGGGCCTTTCATCATCTACAACTCAATTCGCCCGGGGGCATTTCACCTGATGGAGCTCGACGGGACACCGGTTCCGAGGACATGGAACGCCGATGCCCTTCGCCGATACTATGTCTAAGGACTTAGCATCCGCCGGCCTCCGAAGCCGCGTAGCCTGCGCGCTACAAGCTACCTGTACCTTATTTTCGGTGTGTTCTTCTTCCTTTCGGCAGTAGGGCGACGATGATCCCCTTAGCTGCATTCCCCGAGGGGGCATGTAATCGGTACCATTGAATGAAATGAGAAACTCTTTCGGTGCCCAATTACGAAGACACCCAGCCGGGAGCCGGAGGCACAACGCCGCAACAGGCTGAAGCTAGGCACACATAAGTCCTAGATTCCGAACCCTAAGGGGAAATCGATGCCGACACGATAAACCGAAAAACTCCCATCGGTAACCGTCGAAGGCGGGGCATTCGTTAAAGACCCTGCAAAACGTGCACGAAACCAAACTAAGTCAATGGGGGGACGCCTCCGACTTATAAATTCCGTTCCACTCCCGACGAGCAAAGGGGGGACGACGCTCGAAACGAGCTCACTTCCTCGCCGAAAGTAGAGCGACGGAATACCTTCGAGGCTATCCTCGACTTCGACGAATTTTCGTTCCACTCCCGACGAGCAAAGGGGGGACGACGCTCGAAACGAGCTCACTTCCTCGCCGAAAGTAGAGCGACGGAATACCTTCGAGGCTATCCTCGACTTCGACGAATTTTCGTTCCACTCCCGACGAGTAAAGGGGGGACGACGCTCGAAAGGAGCTCACTTCCTCGCCGAAAGTAGAGCGACGGAATACCTTCGAGGCTATCCTCGACTTCGACGAATTTTCGTTCCACTCCCGACGAGCAAAGGGGGGACGACGCTCGAAACGAGCTCACTTCCTCGCCGAAAGTAGAGCGACGGAATACCTTCGAGGCTATCCTCGACTTCGACGAATTTTCGTTCCACTCCCGACGAGCAAAGGGGGGACGACGCTCGAAACGAGCTCACTTCCTCGCCGAAAGTAGAGCGACGGAACACCTTCGAGGCTATCCTCGACCTCGACGAATTTTCGTTCCACTCCCGACGAGTAAAGGGGGGACGACGCTCGAAACGAGCTCACTTCCTCGCCGAAAGTGGCGCGACAGAGTACCTCCGAAGGTACCCCTGACGAACAAACTTTCGTTCCACAAAGAAGGGACGACGCCGACAATATCATCACACGCTCGAAAGAGCTTACATTTAACATACGTCGAGCTAAACAGCTCGACATGAATTACAATACCGCTCAAGTCGGCACCTCGACACGGGGCCCGAAGGCCCCCCTTACAGTCCACTACCGAAGCGCATCCCTAATGACGCTTCGGCCCTAGCTATCTCCTCCCGGGCTCGCGCCAGAGTGCGCCGGAGCGAAGCGAAGTCTGCCGGAGTCGATGCAGAGACAACATCGGCCTGCAATTGCTCCAAGTCCACTTCGGCGGCAGCATCTTCGTCATCGCTCGACACATCAACCACCTCTACCTTCGGAGCAACAAGAAGAGGAGGGTTCAGCGCTAAGTCCAAACAATGCGCTTCGCGACGAACTCGCCTCTGAAGCAAAGCTTCGGAAGATACCTTCGGCACCTGCGCCATCAACCGTGCGTTCCGCAGGCGCAAATCCCGAAAGAAGTCCCCGAAGGACCCGCCCGGGTTACGCCGAATCCAACGACGCCACTGCGTGCCCTTTACATAGTAAGGGCGACCCTCCGGTGCTGGAATCAGAATGCTCTCTGGAACGACGTCAAGGCACATTAAGGTGCGATTGCCTCCGGCCTCGCTCGAAACCTATAAATCGCAGTAGAACCGCATAAACATCCTGAAGACCAAGTTCATTGCAAAGCCCGAAGGGCACCTAGTACAATCTATGTACACCAAAAAGCATGGCTCGAAGCCAGCGAAGAACTCACACCTGGGGGGGAGGCTGGGCCGATGAGTCAACCTCCGTGACATTGCCCCGGGCCGCCACCGAGCCTCCACCCCCGCTACCGACTAAGGTGCTAGCGCTCCCGGTCCCGGCTGGGATCTCGCCCGATGGGGGCGTCAGCACAGAGGAAGCGGCAGCCGGAGCCGGAGCGGGAACAGAGGCACTGCTTCCAGGCTTCGCCTTCCGGGATGCCGCAGCAGCGAGAGCAGACTGGCGGGCCAGTCTCTCACCCACCGGCAACCAGAAGTGCTGGCCGAGCCGGTTCCCGAAGTCCCGCACCTTCGAGGCCAGCTCCCGAAATCGGCTCCCGTCACCCGCTGCCATCTCCGCCAGCTGTCGCGAAGCAGAAGCAGCAGCTGGAAGATGAGTGCAGCCCACTTGCTCGAGGGAGCCGAAGGCCGCAGTCCATGCGGTCTCGGCGCAGAAGGTGCCGAAGGCCTTCATGGCGCGGGAAGCCAGCTTCACGGAACGCACAAGGCGCCCGATGCTCCCTCCGAGGTCGTCGGCGGCATGCTTGACCGGCTGCACTTCGACGCCCAGCCCTTCGAGCAGGCTGTTGAAATCGCCAAGTGCCTGCCATGCCGAAGCAGCCTCCTCCTCCCTCTGCTTCCTGGCCGCGTCCAGCAGCGCCTGAGTGTCGGACAGCTCCTTATCGGTGGCCTCCTTCGCGCGCGCCAAGGCATTGTAGGAGGTCTTCAGCTCCTCCAGCTCCTTCCAGGCCTTCTTGGTGACGTTCTTCGCAGACGTCAAGGAATCGGAGGATTCCTTGACCGCCGCCAAGGCCTTCTCCAGCTCCGACGCAAGAGCGTCGCGCCCCTGCTCCGCCGCCTTCAGGTTCCCTTTGGCGGTCTCGGCAGCCGCCTCCGCGACTTCGACACGCGCCCGGAGCCGCGCAATGTCGAAGCCCTCGAGCGACCCTTGCAGAAATCGTGCAAGCACCGCGGTCTGTCGAAACAAAGCACGTAAGCTACAAGAACCTAAGTCGAGCCAAAGCACAAGGAGCACAAACCTTCATCGCCAGCCCAGAGAGGGCCGCGGCAGCGTCCTCCGGAGCAACTCCCTCCATTGCCCCCTCCAGCTCATCGAGCCCGTTGAAGTCGTAGATCCCTCGAAGGACCTCGGCGGCCTCCGGACGATCTACGAAGTCGCGCCAGCCGAGGCGACACTCCGACTCCTTCGGCTCTCCCGCCTCCTCGATAGGAGACTTCCCGAAGTAGCCCTTTCCCCGGCCATGACTGGGCATCGGGTCGGTCCTCCCCACCTCTCCTCCAGAAGGCTCCTCGGAAGTCTCTTCGGCGCAGCGGCCTTCCGCTAGAGCAACGGAGTTAGTGGGACTTCCACAACCAGCAAAGCAAGAGTGATGGGAAGAGAAAATGATACCGGGAGACCGAGGGACCGGCTCCATCGTTTCCTCGACGTCTGCCGCGAAGGATGGCATCCCGAAGAAGCCGACGTCTTCATCGTCGGACTCCAGATTCACCACCTTCTCGGCAACGCGCGGAGCCGTTGCCGCGGCAATCCCCACGCGGGCAGCGTCGTCGGTCAACTCCTCCGGATCAGTGCCATATCCCAAGTCTGCGGCGACACTCGACGCCGCGGCTCGGGAACTCGATCCCTCGACGCGCGTCGCGGCGGGCCGCGACTTCTTCGGCGCCGGCCTGCTGGTATCCCCGGCAGCGCGCTTCGAGCCAACCTGGACACTGCTCACCGGAGCCAACGGCGCTTCGCTCTCGGCCTCCTCATCCTCCCCTTCGCCGCCGGCAGGAACGGGGGCAGCGACGAGCACCTCTCGCTCCGGCAATGGCACCTCCGGGTACTTGATGGAGAACACCCGATTGATACGGGGACCCACAACAAGCTTCGCCCGACGCGCAGCCTCGTCCGCTAGGAAGGGGCCGAGGATCTCAGCGGCGCCGTCTTCCACATCCTTCAGCGTCTTAGCTGCACAAACCACATCGTCAAGTTTCGGCAACCAGCCGAAGGAAATGTCCACCGGAGCAAACGTACCTGGAAAACTCTCCGGCTTCAAGTGGACCTCCGGGTCTCCGCCCGGAACTTCCACCACGAACTTTTGCTCCCAGTTTCGGAGCAAAGGCCACACCCCCGCGGCGATGAACTCTTCGCAGAGGTCGCGCATCGAGAGTTTCCGCGCCACCGTCTCCAACAGCTTCACCCGGGACTCACCGGTCCCGTCCAACTGCACCGTCGGGTACCGATGGAAGAGCACCTCCGACATCGTCGACCGAAGGGGACACCCTTCCTCCACGCGGTAGTAGAACCACCCGGTTGTCCAGCGCCCCCAGTGCAGCTTGTACGCCTTCGCCGGAACGACGGCTTCTGGGCGGGGGACGAAGGAGATAACTCCCATGGATCCGACGAGGTCTTTCCCGTCCAGCTTCAACATCTTTTTCACGGCGTGCGCGTAGTGCGTCGCCGCGAAGGCCCCAGCATGCGGTCGAGCCCCTTCGAGCCAGAACGCCCACTCGAAGACGCTCAGCCGCACGAGTGCGTTTACTGTGAGCTGCTGGATCTCGAGGCCGAAGAGATCCAACACCTCGGCCACGAAGGGGGAGCAGGGCATCCGAAACCCGGCTTCGAAGAACCGCCGGTACAGAACGATGTACCCGTCCTTCGGACTAGGGGTCGTCTCCCCCTTCCTTGGCGCTTCGGCCCGGCTCCGCTCCAGGAGCCCATCGGCGGCCATCTCGTCCAGCGCCTTCGAGTCGATCGTGCTGCGGTCAACGAACGGCGACGCCGAGTAGCGGTCATCGATGCGAACGCGCTGCGAAGCGCCGGTCTTCCCCTTCCGAGCCATTTCCGAAGCCAGGACGACTACTTGGAAGCAGCGAAACGCGCGGAAGCAAAAAGAACGCCGAAGCAAGCTAACTGAGCGGCTGCGGCGCGGCGTGAGGAATGACTGGCGGGGTGAAAACCTGGGGCGCCCGGGCGGTAAATATATAGCCCCTGGTGAATCGGTCCGACCGTCCGATGAAGGATCAACGGCCGCAGATCACGCCACGCGACCAGACCCGTCCCGTCATGCGAAACGGCGTCGCATCGCGATCCGCGCCGCTTGTCCCAGTAAACGAGACGGCGTCGCTCCGCAATTCGCGCCGAGCGTTACACCAACACGTGGCCGACCCCGGCGGCACCGCGCACCTTCGGCGACCGTGCCCTTCGGCCATCACGGCGATGCAGCCGGTAGCTATCTCCGCGCCATCCGCGACAACTTCCGGCGATCATTCCCTTCGGCTATCACGGCGATGTAGCCGGCAGCTCTAAGCGCCATCGGCGGACAACCTTCGGCGAGTGGAACCTCCGGGCCCTCCGCGACAGTCTTCGGCGATCATCGTTCCGTCGACAAGTCTTCGGAAGCAACACCTTCGGAAGCGACAATCTTCGGAAGCACAACCTTCGGAAGCGACACCTTCGGAAGGGACACCTTCGGAGGCCCCCTTCGAAGTCCCGACCTCCAGAAGCAGTAAGACGTCCCTTCCGCAGCTGAAGCAGACCAGACCTTCGGAGCACCGAAAGAGGGGACGACGGGCGGACCTCCGGACGGACACAGTTTCGGCCCTACCGAAGGTGGATCTCGACTGTGTGGGGCTAGCTGTTGGGGGAGGCCCACTGTGTCCCCTCCCCCTGGCCCAAAGGCCTGGCCTGCTATGAAGCCCATCAAGGCCCAAGACGATATATATTATAGGATAGGCCCATGTATGTTGGCCTCTGGCCCACTAGGGTTAGAGAATTCCACCTTGTAATAAGGAAATGACCATAGTGCCCTGGAGGAAGGGCAATATGGTACTTGTAATTCTAGGGTTGTAGGGGTGTATCAGCCTATAAATACCCCCCTACCACCCTCAAGGCAAGGCATTCAATACAAGCTCTTAATTACCTACCTCTCTTGGCTCTTGTTTGGTCCCTTCCTAATCCTTCCCAGGGGTCCCTCACTTGTGGTAGACCCTTGGAGGATCCCCCTTCTACTATTGTGGGCTTGTAACCACAACAATAAGAACCGAAATCAATATTATTTGTAGACAAGTTAGCTTTGTATTTCTTGTGCAAAACTGAGTGATGCAAATCCAAATTAAATATGCTAATATTATAGATATTTCTATGGAAGTATCTTCCCATATGCGAAGCATGGAAACAAATAGAATACATTGTGCGTGTAAAAATTGTGGTCATTCAGGTTCATGCCCCCTTTTGTGTGACCCCTGAGAGTTCAAGTCCTTATGACTTATTAAATAATTAGTGCAGACTCCTAACGTGTGTATTTCGCACTTCCACCTCACAGCACATGTACGTGAACTTTGGGTCATTCCCAACCCATTATCTGGACAAATGAACTTATTCTTTGGAAACTATGACATGCTACCTAACTTGAACACTAGTTGGTGTCAAAGTTTGTGTAAATCTACTTGTCCTAACCTAAGACTCATCATGACATTGTTAGATCAATTCGACCTTAAACTTAACAGGATCAACTAGTCAGAATTAGATCACACCTAGAAACATTAAATTAACACTGAATTGACTTACCGTTCATGTTCATCCTGTTGAATGAACGCTTAGCGAGGTGTAGATGAAGTAGAGGTTGAAGAACAGCCGTAGATGTAGAAGATCAGGACACCGGTCTTCCAAACCTTCCAGCGCCCTCAACGATCGGTTGGGTGGAACTTAGATTAGGGTTTAAGGTCGCCCAGGGGTTCCCTCTTCTTATATAAGCGCTGTAGGCCCGGGGCCGGGTCCGTTTTAGAAAGAGATTGCCTCCCGATCAAGGCGAAAACGGATCTAATCTTGTCAGGGAAGAAATCGACTCAGAATATTAGTTTCCTAATATATCTCTCTTATTTCTATTTACTGTTGAACGAGGTCAAACAATTCCAACATTCTCCCCCTTGACCGATGGTCAAACAACTTGTCTTCAAAACATTGAATTTATTGATCACGTGCAGGTGGATGCACATGGATCAATAATCTCCCACTTAATTGAACAATCTTAATCTTATATTTAGACTTATGTTCGCATTATGTTCACACTTAATACCATAATAAAACCCAGCGAATGGGTCGTCAGCAGCGTAACAGCATACTGGGACAATATTAACCAAAGTCAACTACAGTATCTTGATAGAACGCTTATTAACTTATTTGGGAGTTTATTTATTCGGCCTCATCCAGAATCATATTTCAGGTCAATTATCAAATCCATACTAATTTCGCGAAAAATAGGATAAGATATGAACCCTCAATTAGTCATATTGCTAGCTATATTCTTAAAGCATTAAAATGACTTGATCCTGGGACCCTTCCTTCATAACACAATAATATTATCGATAGGCTTGACACCATCGACTATATGTCATTACTTGAAAGGAATACTGTAATCAAATACAGCGACATTGATTGTAATCAATGTAAACTTAATAATAATACCAGAACATATTTTATATGCCTGTCTGAATTAAAACATGCCATACAAAATCAGCTTTAATAATGATAATCTTGTTTTAGAGCTTTCTGCAGAATCGCTCATATCTGTAAGAATGAAGGACATAAAACTTAATTGTGCACATTTACATCCATACACCCTCACAGGACCTTATCTGAATAGTACTTAATTAAATAAGCATGTTATATGGTGCCTTTAACTTTAAGCACCTTTTCCAGTGGACCTCCCCTGGACTAAGACTAATGAAATTTTGTCAAGCATTCCGGCTTGTCATGCTAAGTCAATGTCTTATAGATCTCAGCATATAGCTTCTATCTGAAGCTTTAGGAACGTCTTCCTATTTATCTTATCCTTAATCTCATACTTATGATAATATTTACTATATCACGCAAAACGATACAGGCATAATTATATTTGCATTCACATGATATCGCTTCAGAGCCTCTCTCAACTTTTGTGCTTGAATGACAATCCCAATACTCACTTTGGTCCCATCAAAGTGTCATACTCCCCCAGAACTTAGGAAAGCGTCACTAGATGTATCTTATGATATGATGAAATCGTTTCTCCTTTCTTGGAATGCATGCTCATTTCTTTCAACTTACGGAGAAAATAATCACCTTAGAGTATCAGGATCTTAATTAATCCACCTTAAACTTTATAAAATAAATCACGGTTGCCCAATGATACGTACAAACTCATAGTGAGTTATAAACTTAACATCGTAGTTTCCTTTGGAATCACTCCTTTAATATCTGCAGACCCATTACAGTCTACTGCTTTGACTCCATCAGAAAATTGCTATGAAATGAACTATACTTATGTTCAAAATTCATAGACCCTTTTATGACCTCTTTTACATAATCTTAGGAATAACTGAGGCTTTTACTTTTGTGCCCAAAACACTTAACTTATCATTAAACATTACATGTCTCTGTTATTGTAGTACGACTAATGCACATCCTAAACAGAGATAGGAAAATATAACGGAGGAATACTTATGGCACGATATATATGAGAAAACATATATGTATGTATATACATCTCATCTTAAATCATCAATATAGAAAAAAAGAACTTATCCTATATCTCAATAAGATTTCTTCTCCCCCATTTCCTTCCTTCCTTATGAGCTTCCATTGAATCTCTGAATAATCAGAATATTAAATGTGTCGGCCCATAAATTTATTTAAAATAACTTACAATGGTAGCTCTTCAGCTTATCTTGGCACGACATTTACTATACCACTGATCAGCTTCCTTTGCCAAAATTAGAACACATCAGCGGTGGCCAGAAAATGAACTAGAGTGGCAAAGTTATGATTAAATGTCCACAAAACAGCGGTGGCCAGTATCATGAACACAATCATACTTCAATCATCTCTGATTCCATTGCACCAACCCACAACAGCGGAGGCCAGAAAATGGATGACACAACACAATCTGCGACAAATATCTCGTACCCAGCGGAGGCCAGAATATAGAATAAAAATCAAACTTATTGAGACAATTGGTCTTTATGGAGTATATACTCCCTTCACAATGGTATCAGATTGCCATAACTAGTGGATTAGATCCCCTAGTCATGTCTTCAGTCTTGGTTATGCACTAGATCGATCATGTTCAGTTAGTTTTAGATGATCTAGCTTTGCATCAGAGGTGACTATCATGTTTAGTTAAGTTAACTAGTCAGTTTTCAGTTAAGTTTTCGATGATCTAGCAGTCCTGATTAAGATCAGTTCAGTTTTCAGATCTAGATTCATCTGTTTTAATGTTTAGTTTAAGATTAATGTTCATGATTAGTCAAGTTTTAGTCCATGCAGTAAGATTATCATCAGATCAGTAAGTAATTAAGCACTTTGTTCATGTTATAAGCAGTTAGGGTTGGTAATGTTGGAATTGTTTGACCTCGTTCAACAGACATGACCCAAGTTATTTCATGGCATTTACTTAATTTATCTAACATGCAAAACTCTGATAAGAAAACATATAGTTTTTATATCTTTACTCGTTAAATAAGAATAAAAACCTATAATGTCCCTGTAATGTTCATATTATCTTGGTTTCTACTGCTTTGTATATGAAACAGGTAGCCTAAGAAAATAAGACATGATATTATCTAGCTGCGCACCACAGCCAAACTGTCTAGCCAGTTATTTTACTGGCACGATTACACAAATCAAAGGATGTGAACTTGCCTTCCCATAGCAGAGCCCAATATGAAGAGTGTGCATGACCTGTAACCGAAGCAAGAGCTGCAGAATGCCACGATTGTGTATATCGTACTGTTGCCCGTACCCCAGCAAAAATTGGCAGGTCAGCCGTTGCACCTGTCCCAAATTGACAAGATGAACAGAGCTTGGATCATACGCATCCCTCCACCTGAGTGACACCAGCTGAGGGGCTGAAATGTGGGCAACTGGTTGATTCAGGACAAAGGAGCAAAGCAATCTCAATTCCTTGAGCACCGACGCGTCGATGCTGAGCTGCTGTAGCCCATTCAGATACCGCAGATCAATTTTCACAGAGAGACTCTGATTGAACATTGAGCCTGTCCAGTCCCCGAGAGCCACAAACCCTGAGCTTTCGCAAACCTGGGCACCGCGGCGAAGAGACAACGTCGCCGAGCTCGCAAAGGCCCTGGAACCGAACGCTCTTCAGACAGAGCTCGGTAACTCCGGTGAACGTGCCGGAGGAAAGGAGAGGGCGAGAAACCCTAGTTCGAGGTCGATTGCGGTGGCATTCCCAAAGCAAGACAGCGGAATGGCGCCGTCCACCTCCTCCTCATCGTCCTTGTGCCCCTCCACCAAGTTGTGGTATAGAAGATCACCGGAGAGGCGGCGCGCGGCGAGGGGGAGCCAGGCCGCCACATAATCAGGGGCGTCGTCTTTGGTGATGACGAACATGCGGCGGAGCGCCGGGGCTTCAGGGGCCGCGAGCACCTCGCGGATATGGCGGTAGTCGGGGGCTAAGTCGAAGGTGACCTCCGGCAGGAGGGTCCAGATGCGACGCCAGCGGAGGGAGAGGACGCAGGTCCGGGCGGCTTCGGAGATGGTGTCGAGGCGGAGGAGGATGAGGACGAGGATGTCATCGGGCAGCGCGCTGAGGCGGTCCTCGCCGGAGGATGAGGGATTCCGGCGCTTGGCGGCGTCCTCGCCGCCGATCTGCGCCATAGAGGGATGCAGGACGGGAGAGTGATTTTGGTGGGTTCAGGCTTTTTTTTTTTGGAACCTCTCACATCTGAATATAAATGTAGTATCTGTTCATGTACACGACTCACTCAAACACACACGAACTCCCCTACATCTATACCCAGAGAAAGAAATGCGTCCATCGAGAAATTATCGGAAACATCCGATGCGCGACTGTCACCACGCGGCGTGAGAGGTATGAGAAGACAAAGGTCCAGACAGATTACAGAAGAAGGCCAGCATTATACAATGGGGCCCCTAAGAGCCCCACAGCTCCAGCGCAGCAGACGCACTTCCAACCGCGAAAGCCGTCGTCGCCCGACGCGCCGCTGACTGCCATTGCCGTCGCCAAATCGCGCCACCAACCGCCACAGCTCCGACGTCGCCCGGCGCGCCACTGAACACCAACAATTCCTCTGCAATCTCGGACGAGCTCCCCTGAAGATGGGTTCCCGAAGAATCCCCTTCTCCACAGAGCCCGGCGACGGCGTTGGAGAGCAAAACACCGCCGACACGGAGGAGGCTCGGGAGAAATTATTCCAAATGACGCACCGACGCCTCCGCATCGCTGGCACCCCAGGACACATGCAGTCCACGGCCGCTCTGTCAAGTTTTCAAGGCCCATCTAATTTTCATGTTTATAGGGCCAGGTTAAGTTCCTTCAGTCTGGCCTCATCGATCCTGCACGTTGGACTAATTCCAGTTTCGTCGAATTCTCTTTTGCCGGTTGCATAAAGTTTCCAAAGATTTAACGGCATTTGTGCTTTCAGTGGTAGGCGATGCTCTCGTCGACAGCGAGGCGCCAGCGGTGACTTTGTATCTCTAGATTTGCCGGCTCAGTCTTCGAAGATGCTCATAGGGGTAAGGTTTGCGTACGTGTGTTCATAAGGGTGAGTGTGCGTGCGTTGTGAGTGTCTGAGTTGTACTGTGTAATCTCAAAAAATAAAGTTTTGACCTTTTGAAGAGGGAGTCTAGGATCCAATTTTTTGAGAAATGTCCCTAAAAAAAAGAGAAAAGTTTGAGAAATCTATGTCAGGCGGGATTGGTCGAAATGTCTTGTAGCCACTTTATTGTATTAGAATGACCAGAATGTCCAACGAAAACCAACGTAGTGTCTGAATGATAGATGCCAGGAAGCATAAGCGGTCTGCATATATACGAACAGATTGAGCTATCAATTTTGAAAACATAATTGGACAAAACTGGAACTATACGCTCAGCCAACATACTTGCAGGATTTCCCCATAGCAGGCCACTATTAAAAAACCATTCCATGGCAATTGAACGATAAACATAACTGAGACGGGAAGCACAGTTCAAGGGGAGTCCAACGGTTCAAGGAGCATCCAACATTAAGAGATTGGATCATCCAACATGTCTCACCAGACTTCGTTTGCAGCGCATGGTAGACTTAATCTTGCGAACAGAACGCAACATCACTCTTGAACCAGCAAATAGACCTTAGAAATTTCAAGCTAGTAAAAGTATAATTATTACCATTACTAATAGGCAGTACCGTTACCAACTTCACACCAACCAGCCAATACACCGTACCACTACCATGTTGATAGGCAGCATAGTACATCATACACACAGGAAAATACAAGCTAAAAGCAATACTTAGTACTATCCTGCACTGCAACGAAAATAGAAACATTCAACAGTTAAAAATCACACACCAGTGCCTTCATCTTCTAGTGAGAGCATGTGCACTGACGTCCTATCACAGTTTTGATACATATACAATTGCATGCACGTTTCAGTCTTAGAGAAGCTTGATAACTTTTGGCACAACTCTTTGGCCTTGCTCTTACTGATTGAATAGTCAAAAGTAACTCTCATCTTTTCCAGCATTGCGGCCCAATTGAATAATAGTTTCAGAAAAACAACTTCATGCTCAGCTCCTCTCAAGCCAGTGATTTCTACTACTTGGAGGCAATTCAGTGAGAGTTCCTCTGTTTTCCAGTTAGTTGGTTGATCACAAAAGCAGCCTGAAGGGCATGTTGATTGCGCCTGCAATGAAAAGCATGTTAAGTCTAAATGGCATCATTGAACGGAATTAGGAAGAGGAAAACAAGTAAAATGGTAATGATACAGACCTTGATACATTGCCGTCATAAGTTCATTTTATGAAAGAAAAACATAGCTAACTTGCTACTTAATTCCAGGAATACCATTGTTATGTTCCGAGAAAATAGTAGAGTAGAAAGATTCTTTTATAAGTTACAAAATCCTTAGCTATTGTATGAACAAAACGTATTCAGTTGACTACTGGTATGAAGGAACAGTGATAAGTATGACATAGCTTTACCTCCAAGTGTCTACTTGTCTGAAACAATAACGACAATCTTCTTATGCCAGTACACAGCCTGAGAACATCAAATGAGCAAGCTCCAAAGCAGTGTGCTCCATTGATCATCGATATCGTCAAGACCACAACATTACGGAGAACTTTTCTGTCTTCCATAAAGAACTGGAAGTTCGGTATTTTCTGTAGGCGCATAAGAAGTGTTAACACAAGAGATCATCTGCAGTGTAGCGTTGTGATAAAAAAAGAAACGAACTGGCATCTAGCTTCCAAAATATTGAGTATAAGACAGCAAATCATTAATATTCCTACGCAAAACTGGCAGATGCAAATCCAAATTGCTAATACTACATGATATTTCTTCAGAAGTCTCTTCCCATATGTGAAGCATGGAAATAGAATACACCTTGCAGATAAAAAATCATCGTCGTTCTGGTTCTAACTCTAAAGAGTTCAAGCCCCCTTTGTAGGGATGGAAAGTGGATGTGTCTAATTTGACATTCGCATTCGACAACATGCTAATGTAGTAGTAGAAGGTATCATCTAAAAACAATTCGAATTCGCATATATCTGGATTTTTTTTGGCGGATTCGAATTCGAATGTGACTTGGGAAATCCTGCCGAATACAAATTCGAATAATACCATATCAGTATAAAATATAAACAGTAATTTACTCAAATACATTCCTTTCAATCAGTTTCATTGGCCCAGCTTGCTCTTCTACAATGTTAAGGCCCAGCCCATATTCTACAGCCGGTGCTCTTATTCTTTCCACGCACAGTAATGCCATCACGCTGACGCCTTAGCTCTAGGGCAGCCGCACCCAGCAAGCAGGCAAAAACCTGGAGCCATCGGCGTCTTGTCATGCCTTACACAACACAGATCAATCTCCTTGCTGTACGTGACGATCAGTTAGCGATCACCTCATCAAGGCCAGGCGCACCAAGGTTGAAGTTCCGTCGTGCCGATCAGCCGGCAATCATCACGTAAGAACTGCTTGTTCGTGACTCCTATACACAGTTAGCTAGAGGCATTCATTCTCTGATTCACTTCAATTCCAGTCTTTGATAACTTTTAAAAAAAATACCATTCACATTGTGTTCTTTTCTGTACGTTAGGAGGCAAAAGTTGATCATTTAGTTTGCATAGAACTAGTGAAGTCGATCAGCTATGGTTTCTAGATCTGCAAAAAAAATAAAGAGGTACAACCTTATATGGATGATCATTATGTCTATGTTGACTAATGTGCAGCATTTGATTAATTTATCTGTTTTTTTTAGAATAGAAATATAATGACATCTGCAACTGGAAGTGAACCGACTGATAGTGCTAGTAATGAGAATGCATTGGATAGAACCAGTAACGTAGTGGCAATGCTACCGTAGATAGGAATGGTTAAAGTGTTGTACATGAAAGTGCTACACAAGATATGGGTGCAGGTGGTGCTGAAACTTAAAAAAAAAAAGGAGCTAAAGCCAACAAAGTCAGAGCTCCGAAGAAGAAAACCTCCAGCGTCTGGAAACATTTCACTGAAGCATTTGTTGAAGAAAAAGTGAATGATAACATTATTAGGAAGGCATGCGACTACTGTAACGATGTTCTCAATGGTCAAAGCAAGCAAGGTACCACATGGCAATGGAATCATTACAGAGCATTTCATGATTCAGTTACTAATCAAGCAATTCAAGTGAAACTTAATATGAGCAGACTAGCAGGAGAGATAAACTTAGATTCTTGGAAGTATGATGAGGAAATTAGTATCCGCTCCGCAAGTATCACCTTGCAATCATCATGCATGAATATCCATTCAACTAAGTTGAGCATGAGTATACAAATGATTTTATCAGATCTCTTTGCCCAACATTTCCAATAAAGGGAGGAAAGACTGCTAGGGCAAGGATAATAGATATTTTTCATGAAAAGAATTTTTTTTTTTTACTATTTTGCCTCTCTTAATTGTCACTTTAGCTGCACCATGGATATGTCAACTTCTAATCAAAATAAGGGGTATATGTGTGTAACTTGCCTTCCGCATGATCCCTGAGAGTTCATGTCCTCATGACTTACTAAAAGAATCATTATCTAGACAACTCTGTATGAACCTATTCTTTGGAAACTATGAGACACTACCGAACTTGAACAGTTGTTGGTTTCAATGTTCAGGCCAAGCTACTTGTTCTAACCTACTCTTTATGACATGACTGAAGTTATTTCATGACATTTACTTGATTTTATCTGACATGCAAAACTCTGATAAGAGAACAGATAACTGTTATATCTGTGTTCGATAAATATGAGTCAAAACCTGAAATGCCCTCCCCCTCTGTTCATATATCTTTGTTTCTACTGCTTTTGTAGATGAATAATGTGTGCCTACCCTTAATTACACATAAAACCTAAGAAAATATGATATGGCAGTATCTAGCTGCGCACCACAACCAAACTGAAACAAGCTTAACTACTTGAACCGCAAGTCAGATTTGTTGCAATAAAAGCTTCATAGCAAGTTATTTAATGGTTTATTTATAATTATTAATCACACAAGGCAAAGGATGTGAACTCGCCTTCGGATAGCAGAGTCCAATATGAAGACTGTGGATGACCTGAAACCGATGCAAGAGCTGCAGAATGCCACGATTGTGTATATCGTACTGTTGCAGATTCCCCAGCATAAAGTAGGTGCTCAGCCGTTGCAGCTGTCCCAAATTGACAAGATGAACAGAGCTTGGATCATACGCATCACTCCAATTGAGTGACACAAGCTGAGGGGCTGAAATGTAGGCAACTGGTTGATTCAGGACAAAGCAGCAAAGCAATTTCAATTCCTCAAGCACCGACGCGTTGATGCTGAGCTGCTGCAAACCATTAAGATACTGCAGATCAATTTTCAGGAGGGACTCTGATTGAACATTGAGCCTGGCCAGTCCTCGAGAGCCACAGACCCTGAGCTTTCGCAAACCTGGGCACCGCGGCGAGGAGACAACGTCGCCGAGCTCGCATGGGCCCTGGAACCGCACGCTCTTCAGGCAGAGCTCAGTAAGCCCGGTGAACGCGCCGGAGGACGGCAAGGAGAGGGCGAGAAACCCTAGGTCGAGGTCGATTGCGGTGGCATTCCCAAAGCAAGGCAGCGGAATGGCGCCGTCCACCTCCTCCTCCTCGTCCTCGTGCCCCTCCACCAAGTTGTGGTATAGAAGATCACCGGAGAGGCGGCGCGCGGCGAGGGGGAGCCAGGCCGCCGCAGAGTCAGGGGCGTCGCCTTTGGTGACGACGAAGATGCGGCGGAGCGCCGGGGCTTCAGGGGCCGTGAGCACCACGCGGATATGGCGGTAGTCGGGGGCTAAGTCGAAGGTGAGCTCCGGCAGGAGGGTCCAGATGCGGCGCCAGCGGAGGGAGAGGACGCAGGTCCGGGCGGCCTCGGAGATGGTGTCGAGGCGGAGGAGGATGAGGACGAGGATATCGTCGGGCAACGCGCTGAGGCGGTCCTCGCCGGCGTCGGCGTCGGCGCCGGAGATGGAGAGATTCGGACGCTTCGCGGCGGCGTCGCCGCCGATATGCGCCATGGAGAAGCAGGGGACGGGAAATGATTTGGGGTTCGGTTTCAGTCGGGGCTTCTTCAGACTATCTCCAAGGGGTACTCATTCTCCGCATAATACCGAAAATAGGTGCTCAAACCTATAAAACAACCTTCCAACGAACGACCCAAACACCATACCCATTTTAGTCACCGCTCCCTCCGTGACCTAGAAATGCGTCAATTCGCTCGGTGACCCAATCCTCATTCGATCTGTTCTGGTCTCTTCCTCCTCCCTCCTCACTCCTCCAAGCCCGGAAGCCCGCTGCCACCGCCGTCCCCGCTTCCCTCTCCCCGCCGCTCGCCGCCGTCCCCCCTTCCCCCTCCCCGCCACCTGCCGCCGCGGACCCGCGGTGGAGCCCGAGGCCGACAGTTCCGCCGCCTCCTCGTCCCCGCCCCACCCCACCTTGGCGAAGGACTGCGCCGCCTCCTCCTCCTCCTCCGCGTCGAGCTCGCCGCCATGGGTCGACGACGAGGAAGACGAGGCCGATGAGGCGGAAGAAGAGGCCGAGCTCGCCGCCATGGCGGCCGAGGCAGGCAGGACGAGCGCGCGACGGTACATAGTTGGAGCTCGGGTGGGCGCGTGAAGGCGACGGTTGCGGCGGCGCGCGCGGCGGCCGGGCGAGCGCGCGACGGCGGCGGGGCAGGGGGCGGGCCCTCCATCTTCTCCTCTGCCTCGCCGAGGGGGACGCAGCGGCGCGGAAGGCGGTGGCGGTGGCGAGCTCGCGGTGCGGGGGTGGCGGCGCGCGGCGCGTCGAAGCTGGCGCGGGCGTGGCGTCCCGGCGATCGGCGGCGTCGGATTTGGGTTTGTTCCTTGGGTCTTGCGTTGGAGATGGGGATGTTTTGGTGTCGTGTTTTCGCACTGTTCAACACTCAATTTGGGTTTTAGGTCTCACATACCGTTGGAGATAGCCTCAGGCTTCAGGTACGGCACTACCGCCGCGCTGACCAACAGCGAGTACTTTCTCCCTCCGCAAATATAAGAATTTATTGTCTTTCAGCCAACTAGTTTTATCATTCATCTTATTTAAAAAAAAGTTATATAAATATTATTTATTTTATTATGACTTGTTTTATCATCAAATATATTTTAAGTATGACTAATTTATTTTTGTTTTTTCACAACTTTTTTGAATAAGACGAGTGATCAAACGAGTTGGCTGAAAGCAATGGCGAAGCTAGCAGCACAGAGACTTGAGTGCCACTTCAAGCTAGATACACCCCTAATGCCTGTCTCTCTGTTGTGTCGACCCTACGACGTGTTTGGGTGGTGCCAAAATTTGATCCTGGGTGGTGCACAAGTGGTGAAATATTGGTGCTTATCACTGGATTTTTCTTTCACCCTGGTCCCGGTGCACTCGGCACGGCTCATGTAGCTTCGCCCCTGGCTGAAAGTCAATAAATCCTTATATCTGTGGACGGAGGAAGTAACGTAACACTTGGTCATCCATGATTTTTGCAGTTTTGTTGGCCTTCATGCTTTATGAGTCTTTGGTGTAATAGGATAATGGATAGTAAGCAGTCTCTGTAAGCTCTAAAATGTGTATCATGCTTGTAGGTGCAAAGCACTCTTCGACCAACATCCATATTTTCATGTTGCTATGCATTACGTTCCATAAGCATCATTTTACTCCAATAGTTTGGTTCACCTTCTGTTTTTGCATGTCAAGACATAGTAATGTTCTGCATATAAAAACATGAAATATGGACGTTGATAGCAACATCGGTTTATTAGAATGGAATTCCTAAATCTGTGGTACTTCTGCTGTGTTGTTATGGGGTCTATGAAACTGGCTAGATATACCTATTTTTTTAATCTGTTTACATATTATGTATGGATTATCGGGTCATGGCAATTCATATTTCGAGAATGAGCCATAAGGTTCTAGCAGGACAAACTCCAAAAACCACTCCTCCTACTTCATTTGTTTTGCCTCGTGCCCATGTTTCAGCTGTACATATATTCCATATCATAGCTCTTGGATGTTTTGCCCATGTTAATGTTGTACATTCCTTTCTATATCTCTTGGATGTTGGTATCTGTGCTAAAATAATAAAGATGTTTCTCTGGAGCTTGAGTCAATCGTCTCTTATTGATTTTGTGCAATTGTATAATGGTGGAGTTATGGATAATAAGTTAGTGTTATTTGGTTGGATGTGTTCTTGTTCATCTTCTCTTACTGCTTATGGTTAGTGAGAAACATATGTTTATCAATGGCAAATAGATTTCTCAGTTGGCTGAATTTGATTTCAAAACCTTTGTGTTTCTGCAGCACTGGGAGCGGTCACTACAGGTGAAGAACCAAGAGCTAGTGTTTGCAGTGCATGAAAAGTCAATTGCTATTGCAAGATTTTAATGAAGGGCTTAGTGGTGGTTGTAGATGGTGCCTTCATGGTATATGGATCTTTCGCGTAATGATTCATTTAATGGATAGTTTCAAAGCGTGTAGCTTGCTGGTTGGTGTGAAGCTCTCTTCGGCGTGTCCCTTGTGTAAGATGCTAACGGTAGCATGATCCTACTTCCTGTGCTCTGTGGAACTTCATCATTGCAACAAGATCTGGGAATGAAATGCCTCCCATGTCTAAAGTTACTGTTGCTCCAGAAAATGAGCAGAGGAGACTAGAAAATGTCAGTTTCATAAGCGGTCTTTTCTTCAATATAACTTGGTTTGACTTCTTGTCATATTCGTACTAAAAATGCTTGCACTACTGCTGAAACATATGTCCCGAACCATTACTGCACTGCAAAAAGTTTATTTTCTTGCACTTTTAGCATTACAAAATTGTGTTATCATTATATTGTGGAAGAGGGGTGTTAGAAATATCACCATAGCCAACTTCGATTCTGTGCATTGTTTTACAGCATCTGTATACTCCTGGTTTATGGAGCAAGAAAGCTGCCAACTTCTTCAGATATTGTTGTCTAATTCAATTTCATCTAAATTAGTTGTCTTAAATGTCACTTAAGAACAGAGGGAGAAGCCTGTAGTATCGATATCTGAAGAAACTGGCAGCTTATAGATTCAATATGTCGGCTGAACTGCTAATTAAAACCTTTGAATTGTATCGTTGTAGGCTGTCACCATCTAGGAATGAGATCCTGTTTCATTGTATTAATCAGTATGGTTGATTAGTTCAGTTCCTTCTGAATCAACCAAGGCTGACCAACTAGTAAGCGTCATGATCATAATAATTTGTAGAAATTTGTCTTCATCGCCAACCGTGAATTGTATTTCAGGTTTACATTTTTGTTTATGGAAGTTTATTTTTCACTTCATTTTTGGTATGTCACTTTGGAAACGAAGTTAATTATATGGAGCTTGCTTTCCTAAGAAAATAAATCTGCGGTTCCAGTTTGGCCTGAACAAGATTGCCCAGGCAGAGTTTTGCCCATGTGGCTTGTGAAGATGTTCGGTTTACACAGAGGCTAACGGCTGACCAATTTGGTGAAAATTTGATTTCCTGGCAGAATTTTATGTGACTATAATTTATTTTTTTAAATACATTTATGTGCCAAATGACTAACCAAAGTTGTATCGTATACTGGTTAATTCAGTATTTCTCATAAGGCGAGGAAGATGTGTGACGTCAAAGGGCATCAACGATGTTCTTCTTCCTTACGTTAGGTTTTGCACTCCAGAGACTACTTTTCGTGTGGCTTAGATTAACTAAGTTTTAGAACCTTTACTATCTCAATTAGCAATTTGAAAATATATGTAAATATTTGCTGGAATTTAAGTAGTGAAATATTAAAACCTTGTAATACTGCCATCTAATCATTTTTAATTGAATTTTTGCAACTATTGGCACGGTTACGGATGAATAATGGGGTAGAGTAATTAATAGAGGTCCCTACACGCATATACATCATTTTCTGTTGATTCCTGACAGGTTGAACGAACTACAACAAACATGAAACGAATGTTTATACATTGCAATCTTTCAGTAGCACACAATTTCCAGGTCTTCTCAAGTAAACTGAAATACTGACCTGGCATAGATATATACAGAATAGGTCACAAACACGGGTAACAATAAAATAATGCCACGAAGACCTCCTGCCACACCAGAATATAATTCTTACAAGATGCAGAAAAGACTAAGAAATAGCTGAAGGACCAACAAGACATTTCATCAAGCAGCAACAATGGTCCAACTCATTGCTTCAAATAAAAAAAAATGGTCCAACTCTGTTCGTCCATGCTTAATTGCCAGCTTTGAGGCTTTACAAGTTCTCAATAGATTGATACCGCACCCCTGATGCACCATGGCACTTATGTATTACAAAATAGACCCAAGGTTACTCTAAAAAAACATAAATTTGCAGAGAAGTTCATAGTACATTTATTCATCCAAACTTGTTCAATGCTACTAAATCACGATCCCGTATATTCAGTAACAATGATGTGTCAAGGGAACGCTGAAACTACTGCTTGTGCCACCTTTGTTTAGACGGAGCCTGAAATCAAAACACATTCATTTGTCAGGAAAGAATGCCGCGAGCCCAGAAAAATCCTTAACATCAAACATGGAGCATGACTAAAGATCAGGAGAAATTCACACTAAGGATCACGAATTCACAATAAGGACCATAGTGACCATGCTCCAGTCATATGCATGGAAACATGAAAGAAACAACAAAATAAAGGGAAAAAAATAATGATGCGTACAGCTAACAGGTTGAACAAACTAAAATAAGCATCTGGTAACGGTTTCTCTTGAATAATCAAAATCTCAGAAATGGCGCAGAAGTACAATGTAAAAGCACAGATGGCTACCAATTTGGCAGTAGCTAACAAAATGAAGAATGCCAGGCAGAATTGACCAACCAGTTCTCGGAACTGAAACAAAGTCACTACAGTGGTCAGTAGCTAGCAGGGTTTCACTCCATGCTGCATCGAGCTGTAAAATTCAGCTCTAATGTCATCACTCAACTGAAGATAAAGACGATGACAAGCTAGTATCATGTACTACATACAACTCCGGCCACTCATGCAACAACAATGCACACATATGACAGATTCAGGAGAAAGCCAGAGCCTGACACCAGTCTTGGCTAACAGAGAAATTGGTTGAGGTCATGTCTCAGACAATGAGAACAACAACATGCAATCTTAGTCTTAAGACCCACCATGGATTGAAGAAATAATATTTATGGCAGCAAAAGAGCTCCAGCATACATAGTCATAGAATGGAATCATGAAGACGCAACAGCTTAATTTGTCTTACAGAGCACACAAACCAACCCGATAGAAAAAGTCACTAATGATGAGGCTACCAAATTTAAAGTAACAGAGAAAACCAGCTTGATCCCAGATTCAGAACAAAAAAAACACCTTGTTATGGGCACCTCGATCGAGTTTTTCTTTCATTCACTTGAAGCACACGAGCTTGAGGTCCAGGCAGCTCAAATGCTGCAGAAACTTAAAAAATAAAAATGAAACGTTAGTTCAGTGACGAATTAACTTGCCCACACTAGCTACTAATATTAAGGATGACAAGTAGGAGCAAAGCTGTACCTGGGGTGTAGAAGCTCTGATAGGGAATAATCTGGTCCCCATAAGCATAACTGTACTGCGACGTCGTCAATATTTTCCTTACCCGCTTCGACCTCAGATCAATACTGAATACCCCATCTCCCGTGGCCGCGAAAACAAAACCAACACCAGCCGCAAAGTCAGTCGCAGCAGGGGCATTAATAGAGAGCTCAAGCTCGACGACTCTACTCTCTCCCCATACCGCATTACCTCCAGGACCAACCTCCACTAACCTCACGAAGAGCTTGAAACTACGCACAGCACCAAATCCCAGTCTGCCATCCTCTGTGGCGATGAGAAAATCAGGATCATACCACAAAGGCGGCAAGTTCATCACAGAGACCTCCTGCGTGCGTACATTGTACTTGAGGATGCCGTTGGGCTGCAGGAACATTGAACAGAGCTCATCCCCCACTAGGACACCGGGCCGCATCCTGTATCCAGGAATATAATCACCGGGGTCTTGAACACGAACACGCTGCTCGCGCCACGCGCCAGACTCCGATGAGTAGACGTGGATATAATGGCGGTCTCCTTTGCTGTCCAGTACAACCACGAGGAATGGGCCGCGGCTGCAGTCCAGGTGGTCGCAAGTAGGCTCTGCACAGAGCACCGCCGCGTTCCAGCAGTAGTATCGGAACCGCGGCAGACGAGGCAACACCCTCGCCTCATCCGTAATGGGGTCCCACACAGCAAACACAAGATCCAATAAGGGCATCTTGGCGAGGAGAACACGGCCATGGCGGGCGTCAGCAGCTTGCCAGTCGATGCGGACGCGATCAGCGAGCAGGAAGGAGCCAGTGGGGACGAAGCGTACCTTGTCGTCGGCATTGAAGAGGATGCCCAGCACGGGCGGCGTGCGGTGCGACTCGCAGAACCGGCGGCGGAAGCCCCGGCTAGAAATGAGCCGGCACCACTGCTTACAGACGAGGGCGGCGCGGACGAGGCTCACGAGGTCGTCGGGTGGGAGCCGGAGGAGGATTTCTTCCAAGATCTCCTCCATCAGCGCCGCCATGATCTGCTCGTTGTGATCCGCCGCCGATGGAATAGTGAGCTGCGAGCTGCGAGGGTTTGTTTTAGATTAGATTGGATTGGGGAAAACGATGGATCCCCACTCCCCAGTGTTTGGGGAAAGTGAGGGACTTTCTATACACAACCCCACACTGAAGATCTTCGCTCCACAACTCACCAGTAGGCCGTCGTACGTCCGCGTGCCCACTGATGGTGCGCTTGCCTTGCACAAAGCAGAGCATGAGTGCTCGATGTTGTGGGGTGGATGTTCCAGGGAATCGTTAACGGCCTAGGCTAGACGACGTAGCAGATCAGAGAACAGCGCCAGCGCCCGGGATCTGAGGAGGGAGATGATGACGCGCTGGCAGTGTCCCAGATCTGCAGCTCATAAGGAATAGAGCTCCTTGTTTATGGAAAGGGAGAAGAGCTGAAGCCGTGTCACACCTTTCTGTCACCCGAGGAAGCCGTTCAAGGACGCCCGCGCCGGCATCCAGATCCGCCGCAGAAGAGGACGTCGACGGGGAACGGTGGGCCGGACCGCCGGGTCGGAGCCGCCGGGGACCGCGCGGCCTCTCGGCCGCCTTCGCCGTCGGAGAGAGAGGACAGGGGTGGGGCGGGGCCGGCACTGTGAGGGAGAGATGACAGGGGCGGCGATGTGAGGGAGAGAGGAAATGAGGAGGGATAGGTTAGGGTTTGGGGACAGATTTTTATTGTGGCAGGAAGAATGGAGGACCGTCCGATTCGTTCATCCGACGGTCACGAGAGAAGCAGAGTGGGCCAATAAGGCCTAAAGCTCGATTGGGCTATAAGATTTATCTACTGTTTTCATTTTCAACTAATTAGTGTACAAGCTCTCCATAAAATGCTTGTTCCCAGCGCTAGCAGAGTGGTACACATATTTTGGGTGTATAAGCTCTCCATAAAAAATTTCAAATGATTTGACTAAAGTGGGAATATACATTGTTTACAAATGAATACATTACTCTTATAGTTTCATACAACTCTGGTCAAACATTGAAGTTTGCATCACTTGAAAAACTTTTTGAACACACATGGGGCATAAATTTGGACACAAGGTTACTTTTACCTTAATATGAGAAAATATGATGTAACATTAGCAATTGTTATAAAAGAATCATATGAAAATATTTATCTTAGTGATATAAATTTTGAAGAAAACAAGTCATATGAAAACAAAAAATATATATAGCAGTAAACATGCAAACTTATATTCTTACTTGAAAGACTTGATTTTAGACGAAAATAGAAAAAAGAATCATCAAATTGGAGTTCATATGAGAGAGAAATACCTATTATAAAATTTAATTCTGGATTAAAAAAAAAAGTTGAATTTTGCTGGTGTTTGTCAGCACCTATTTTTAGAGGCGGACCACCTTACCGACCGTCGCTAAAAACACCCTGTATTTTTAAAGGCGGACCGTAACGTGATCCGCCGCTAAAAGTCAAATTGCTGACGTCAGCAACAATTTTTAGCGACGGACAACATTATGAACCGCCGCTAAAAATGCTGAAACCATTTTTAGAGGCGGATTTCGTGTGAACCGCCGCTATACTAAAACCTAGTCTGCCGCTGTAGTGTCGTTTTGTTGTTGTGTTTACTGCCGTTCAAGGGTGTGCCAAGACTGCAAGTTGATTCATGAAATATGAAAGGGCCTTTCTATGAAAATGCTGGACGCATGGATAGCATGCAGCGGCGAGATTGAGATGACAGGAATGGTAACGATTTTTTTGGCGACGCAAGCACTACAATAAATCATGTGGTCCATGACGTCTAAATTTTGTCATAGATCACTTAAAAAACCGTCATAATGTGACATTCGTGACGGTTTCAGATATGGTCATGTATTGAGAGTCACGGATTGACCTGCTTGACGTTTCTACTAAACCGTCACGGATTAACTCAATCCATGATATTTCTTGACCGTCATAGAACAACTTTAGGCCCGCACAAGGAAACCCACGTTTCTACTAAATCGTCACGGATTAACTCAATCCATGACACTTCTTAACCGTCATAGAACACCCTTGGGCCCGTCCAACCCAACCCAAACCCAAAGTTAGTGACGAAATAAGACCGTCATAGATTGTCGCCACATGAGATAAAAATTCATCGTGGATCAAACATAAAGACCATGTACATAGCCAATTTCATCACATACAAAGGTAATTCAGCATAACGTACAAATGCTTTCATCACATACAGAACACATACAGAAAAGTTGTACAACGAAAGTATTCAACATCACATATAAAGTGTAAGTTTTTTATCCAGCAACAAAACATAGCGTGGGTCACATCACATCATATCAATCAACAAATCTACCAAAAATACTTATGCCACTACAGTACAAAAACAGAAAAAGATTGCATTCCAGCTCCAAGTTTGTTGTCGAGTCCTACCAGAGAGCATCACATGTCGCATCGGTTGCAAAATCCATGGCTACACATGCACGAAAATACATATAATACAAAAGTCCATGAGATCAAGAAAAAGAAAGAAACTAACCAAGTCTCAGCCAAAATGTTCAGATTTAAAAGGAATAACTAAATTAAAGCATGGAGAAGATAGCAGATAGGTGGAATTCAGAAACACTACTGGGAGGGAACAATAGAAATGGGGTAAGAGACTGAAACTACGTCATGAGCACATTTAGAGCTGCTAAACTGAACTGTAGTTATCAAAAGCATTCCATTGGCTTATTTTGCAGGAAATTGTCACTTATCACTTATGCTTAAATAAAAGACGATGTAGTAGTACTAAATATATCAAATTTCGAAAAGTCCAAAACTCCTAGCTATTAAAAAGACAGAGAATACTCTGTTTAGACACTAGGCCACATTTCTCATATTGCCATTAAGTTCTGTAACCAGTATCTAGCATGGATTCTCATATTGTGAACTGTACAAAGTCAGAACTGGATGTAAAGTTATGCATGTATCAGAGAACATCCACCACGAAAGGGCAACATATAATGATTAGATAAACAACTAATCCACTGTGCCATGCAACAGGAAAAATCAATTAGCTGCTAAGAGTTATGCATCTACCTACAGAAACAATTCATCCAAGAGAACTTTGTTTTCTTTGTACCAGAGGAGAAACAGATTAAATGAAGCCATGACATCCTAAGCGCCTGGGATACACTTCTTCTTCCTTGCTTAGGCAGAATAACAGTGGCTCTGAGAATCAGCAGCTGTTCCAGAAAATATAAACTTGCACGATCAACTCTGTCATGCGCAAAGTTCAGATGTCAATGATCAGATATACTTTTCGTCAAAAAAATGATCAGATATACTAGATGATTCAAGAAAAAACAGCAATACTGAATCTTTGGTACCAAAGCCTGAAGCTGAAAGCAACTAATAGTCATGACTGTATGACCAATCGGGAATCGGCATGTAAACTACTCTAAAGTTTCATCATTGTGCTAATTATAATTGATTACCAGAATCTACTGAATCTGGAACAGTTTTGCCATATTCATAATAGGCTATTACAACCTGCAAGGTACACTAAAAAATTCACAGAAAGTCACGCATATGTCAAGCAAACATACAGTATGAACTGTGATTTGCGGATAAGAGGCATCTGCCTTTGGAACTAAACGAAAACTCACCGATTGTAAGCTGTGAGCTGTGAGTTAATGATTCTTGTACAATGAGCAATGCCGCGCACCAGCAATATTACAAAAACATCAATTGAAAGTTTTGTAGAGACTAAATGAGAACTCACCAGCACTAGGAAACACTATTTACCACTATTAATATAAGGACATAGAGCTGATCCTGTCAATTTGAGGCAGTACGCACATCAAAAAGACAGTTACAGAACGTAAAGAAATTTAGTATTGACAGAAGTCCAAATAAATTGGCAGCCCATGGGCAATATACACTAAGTTCGCAGGTCCCAGGTTCTCCTACGGCATGCACATTGCCCAGTCACCCACAATAATAATTGTTTATCAACCCCACTAAGTAACAACATAAAGGGAATGCATATGGAGCAATTAGTTTCTTTGGTGAGCAGCCATCCGTTGTCTGATACAGAGAACGAGCAGGTTCAAAGACATGTAAAACGGGAGCCACGTACCTGCGCTGCGGAGGTGGGAGGGCGTCGATCGGGGTGCCGGGATGAGGCGGCCGGGCCGGTGCTTGAAGACGGCGGCGCTCGGTAGCCTGGGGATGTAGAGGATGCCACGCTCAGGGAGGACGACGCCGTGGTCGGGTTCGACGAGGCCGGGGAACTGAGGTCCCGTCAAGGTCCTGCGTGGGCGCCGGGGTTGCCGAGGAAGCTCGAGCTCCCGTCGAGGTCATGCGTGGTGCGGGGACAGGACGCCTCTTCATGGCAAATCGGCGACGAACCCGGCGGCGGGTGCTTGGGGACGAGGACGCAGCGTGGAACGGGACGGGGACGGCGGATCTACTGCGGCGGTGGTGGCGGCGGTCTGGATCTGCTCGCGGACACAGGGACGAGGGGGGAATCCAAGAGGACCGAGGCCATGGATACGGTGGCAGAGCGGCTGTGGCAAGAGGGGGATGCGGCGCTGCGGGCAATCTGAGAGAGGATTAGAGTTGCGGCCTGAGTTTTTGAAATTATTTCCTTCGTCTAACATATAAACTCAATGGAGTAGTGATTGTGCAGTTCACTCAACTCTAAGGCGTTGTCTCATAATCTGTCTCATAATCTTCAGACGGTTTAATCAGACCACTTGTACAATGGTGATTGTTTTAGTTGTCTCGTAGTAATTCCATTTTTTCTTAATTTGTGGGTGAGGAAAGGAATATTTATAAGTTGTATGGCAACTATAACTCGTACAATGATGTGTAAGCCGTCTCATACTCCTAAATTTTAGCGTATGACACCTCTTTCTCTCACACCCTCTCTCTCTTCCACCTTATAAAAAATTCTATATAAAGTTACATGAGACGGGCTATGAGACTACTTGCGTGTAGCATTGTACCTGCCCTAAGAGATGTGGATTTTTTTACTATCTTTTTCGGATTAAACACGTTGGTTATGTCGTCAGTTTTTTTCTTCAAAATCTATATATATAAATAAACTATTTCCTAAACCCTAAACCCTCGATTCCTTTGCCCAAACATATGGTCTAATTCGTGACGAAATTAAAGACATAAAAAGGACAACCAACATTTCGTCACAGACAATGTCATGAGACTATTTATGACGGAATTAAATTCGTCATCATAATATCATTTCACCTATGGTCTAATTTGTGACGGATTTAAATTCGTCACTATAGTGTTACGACACTTTATGATTTAAACGGTGACGGAATTTGAATTCGTCACCATTCTATCATTATACCGATAGTTCAATTCATGACGGATTTACTTTCGTTACCAAAGTATCGTTTTTTTTAGGACGTCACCAAAGTATCATTGTACCTATAGTATAAATCGTGACAATTTCATACAATCACCTGTGACGTTTTGAGGGTCAGTCACAGGCTCTTAGCAGCATATGAACTAGGCATTACAGATCCATGACGAAAATTTGGAAATCATCACGGATGATACATGATCCATGACGTTTTCTTAAACCGTCATCAAAAAACCGTCATGAACTACACGATTTTTTGTAGTGAAGGGGAGAGCCTATACAACAACCGAGTGGCGGCCCAATACGATGAAGCGACGTGGCGGGCCAAAGTTCCTGGCTTCCTTGACTCTTTTGCAAGCGAGGATACGACTGAAGCCCGCAAATGCCAATTTTGCTTGAGCATATAGATACTATTTGCATTCTTAAAGACCCAAGATTCGGTTACCAAATAAAAATTATGTAAGCTTCATGACCATTGGAGCAATTGGAAACCCCAAAGGTATGAATTTTTTGGTGATTGGATGACCTTTCGTATGTGACTAACATTTTCATGTAGGTTGTTGATCATGGTCACATATGAAGAAAGCTCCGTCCGATGGTGAACACATTATAAATCTCGATGAAAAGGATAATTGGTTGCCTCGACAACTTGGGACATTGGACTTGATGATCGAACTTGCGGTCGAGAAGATGGATCAAGGCTAAGGACATGCTAGATCCAAGCAAGTGTCGTTTGGTTAGATGTTAGCTTGAGTCATAGGAAAATCCAGACTATCAAGGGGGTTTAAGTTGGTTCTCTTAGGTACTCAATAGTGTAGAGATCTTTGGATGCATTGTGAGTTTCTCGGACACTTGGAGTAGAAGAGAAGTAGTGGAGGAGCCAAAAAGGATGAAGTTGGAGTCGAGGATCGAGAGAAGATTAAGATCAGCTTCAAAAGAAGCCACCGTATGATACGGGGCCAGTCACCGTATGATGCAGTGACTGCGAGAGAAAAGTCCAGAGAAGAGGAGGATCTGGCAGGATGAGCTGAAGTCACCGTATGATACGGTGAGGTGGTCACCGTATGATACGGTGGTCACCATATGATTTCCAGAGAAGGAAGAGTTCCTGGAGGACAAATGAGATGAAGCCAACGTATGATACGGTGACTACAGGAGATGAAGTCAAGAGATGGAGGTTCCTCTGGCAGGTGACAGAAGAGAAGAGTCACCGTATGATACGGTGCTCCCAGTCACCGGATACAGTGGATGCTACGGTGACTCTGTCGACAGACTGCTTTTTGGTAACGGCTACTTTGTTGGAGGCCTATATATAGCTAGTTACCTGCCCCTTTGGGGGTGTCTTGGCCATTGGAATAGTTGAGGAAGACAGGGAGAAGCAAGAGCAAGGAGGAGAAGCACTTGAGAGAAATTTGGAGTGATCCTAGTGCTTGAGAGAGTAAAAAATTTGCATCCATTGATCTCTAGGCTAGGGAGTGCTTGAGAGAGTCAAGTTGGGCTGTTACTCTTGGTCTATGGCAAGGTCTAGGCTGGTTAGGCGTCGGTGTTGAGAGCTGTCCAAGGAGAGTATGGAAGCTAACACAAGTTTGTACACGGTCTTGGAGCTTCCCGTGCGAAAGAAGCATCACTAGTGGAGCACCCTTTGGCACGCATCAAGTGTGGAGCCTTACCTCCGGAAGAGCATCCGTAGAGAGCCCGGCGGGACGTGCCTGTGACTTCACTTGGAGAGTGAAATATGCTCTAGGAGGGATCGCCATCGAGCGGAGGGACAGGGTCGAGACTCCGGCGGGAGTGACCCAACGTGGAGTAGGGAAAGGCGCCATCCTTCCGATACCACGGGAAAACATCATGAGCATTCCTATCTCTATCTTTTTTACTTACTAGCTTTTACGTTTCCATATTTACCTTTATTGCATGATAGGTTGTTTCTTTGTCTCTTCGTAGAATTGCTTGTTAGAGTGTTGCTCCTTGTTAGACTAGATTGTGTGCGCGCTTGGCTAGCTTCTTGTCATCACCATCTGAGTCTAGTTAGTTTCATAGCCTTGAGTACAAAGTAGAGAAATTAATAAGACACCGATTCACCCACCCCCCCCCCCCCCCCCCCCCCTCCCTGTCGGTACCTTGATCCTTTCACCTTACAAAACTAAGGTTAGAGCATTGATACAAGTATTTTTGAAAAAAAATATTGAATCTAGTTTCAAGAAAAGTTGAACCATGGTTCTGAGAATGTTGTAGCACGGTAAAAGAAATGGTGAAATAGGATCATAAATGTTTGAATTAAGTCATATCCGTATTTTTGAAAAGTGTTGAATCTAATTTTTAAAAATGTTCAATCATCGTTGTGTAAATATATTAGAGAAAGGCAAATGAAATGTTGAACCAGGATCCCAAAAAGTTGAATGAAGTTGTTCCTATTTAGAAAATGTTGAATGTACTTTCGAGAATTGTCGAAGCAGGGTTCGGGATTGTTGAACCAATCTAATTAAAACAACGTATTACCTGAAGATCATATAAGGGATCACAAGATTCAAACAGAGCTCATCAGATTCCTAGATTTGCAACGCACGATCAGATCTTCTTATGAATGGAGCCGAATTTCACTCTTCCAATAAGCTAACAGACCACAGACCACAGACCTTTAGGATCATTCGTGGCTGCATCATGCATATTAATACTGTAATGATATATCGTGTCATGCAGCCATCATATGTAAACAGTAGCACACCACGAATACAAGACACGAACACGATATATCATTACAATATTAAAATGCAGCATCATGCATCATACATCCAGGACGGGATGCGCTCACACTACTACCTAGCAACTAAAATTGCATGCTTACAGTCACACGCTGGTGCCTTGCTTCTCTTGTGCAAGCAAGTGCATGTAAAATTTCACGCATGATTCTGGCCTATAGAGAAGCTTGATAACATTTGACACAACTCCACGGACTTGATTTTACTGACCGAAACATTGAAAGTTCTTCTCATTTTTTCCAGCACTGCTGCAAAATTAAATAGTTTTTTTCATGAAAAAAAAAACTTCATGGTCACATCGTTTGAGGCACGTGATGTCTTCTTGGACGGAATTCAACAAGAGTGCAAATTTTAGGCATGTTGATCACGAATGGAGACCCATGAGACCCATGCAGGTTGTTTTCTGTGATAAGCATGCTAAGATTAACTTGCATCGTCAATACTCAAATAGCATCATGTAGAAAGGGAAAAGTATCATCGCCTTGATATATGCCATTAATGGTTTTTCTTATGCCCCCCCCCCCCCCCCCCCCCCCCCAAAAAAAAAAACATTTATATAAGCTAATTAATTACAACAATATAGGTCCCTCAAAAAAAAATACAACAATATAGGAGTATATGCTAAAAACACCGACTCCGGTATGACCAAATGGCGCGGCTGACGATCGAGTGCGACATGAAGGATACAATCGAATATCCCGGGCTGGCAGAAACCATGCAACGTATAAGCCCAACTATCCCCAAACTGACTTGTAACCCTAGCCAGTTTTCTTTGCGGCGGCCACACACACGATGTGACGTGAATTTTTGCTTGTTTATATCTCTTCTAAACCTAAGAGATCAATCAGATTACTTTGCGTAGCAGTACCCGACCGCCGTGCTTGATCTCATAGTGCATGGTAATCATGTTGATCCGTTCTTTTTTTTTTGGGCCACGTCAACTGCTCCATTCATCTACGTATCCTCACACCATACCTGCACTTCTGCTTTTTTATTTTATCTTTGAGATTCAAACAATGTGTACGCTTGCTGATTGTACAAAGAATTAAAATGCGAAACCATATTCTGCACTTGCCACTTTGGCCTTTATCGCCAGGCGTTCGGGTCGGGTCTATAGCTACAAACGCAAAGAGAATTCTATATATAGCAGAAAATAATTTTCTATAAATTGACCATCCTAAGGCACTGTGCTATTAATAGCCCAAATTTAGTATTTGCGGCTCCTATGTAAGTGCCATCAGCTGGACTCTACACCTACAAGGCTACACCATATCATATCAAACAATGGAAGAGCAGCTAGGTAGAATTAGCTAGTATAAGCATTTGCAAACGTTTGTAACAAACCAACTAGCCCAACCATCTCCTCCGGCAGGCCAATGCATTCTTGGATCTGCAACAGAGGGTCAGCTGTAGTGCCTTTCTTTTTTTTTTTGAACCTCTCAAAACTGCATTAAAGTGTAGAATCTGTTCATGCGCATACAAGCATAAAGACTCGACGCCCATACACACACGACCAAACCTACACCTAAACACAGCAAAGAACCGCGTCCTTTGAGAAATCATCGGAATCGGAAGGATCCGATGCGTGACGAGGGACGTCACACTCTCTTTGTGTCACCACGCGAAGAGAGGTACCAGAGGATTGACTCGAAGCCGGCAAGCCGCCGACCAACTCCCCTGAGGATTGTCCACAAGCCCGCCAACGCCGCCGGAGAGGAAGACGCCATCAGCACGGAGGAGGCTCGGGAAGATTTATTCCAACGAGGCGCCGGCGTCTCCGCATCGCCGGCACCCCAGGACATCACCCCAGGACAAAAGCAGTCCACAGTCGCCGCCATCACCAACGTCGACCGGAACAAAAGCCACCAAACGCCGACCAGTCCACGCGCCACCACGCAGCAACGCCCACAGCAGCAGCACCGGCGGCGTCGGCCACCAGATCTCCAACAGCCAGTACCGGAACGAGCGAGGAGGCGCGACAACGGCCACAAGCATCACCCCCACCAGCTCAGCCATGGCCATAGGAGCAAAACATCTACTACAAAGAGGCCCCCAAAGGACCCATCTCCACGAGCTCCACAACGACAATGAAGGGGAACTCACCGTCGAGGCGGAGGAAGCTTGGGAGAGATTATTCCCGTGGTCGCGCCGCCGCCGTCGCATCAGCGACACACCCGGGACACAGCCACCCGCCACCGAGCCAAAATCGGCGCCGGTAAACCAGTCACCCCGAAGTCCGCCGACAACAAGCACATCCCGCCGCCGGCTAGAACTCCGGTGACCCAAAAGATCTCGCCGTCGCCGCCGAAGGCGACGTGAGAAGACGAACCCTAACCCTACTACCTAAATCTAAAGAAACAGGGAGGAGGGAGGGATATGTACAACCGGACGACGAGCCCACGGCCCCCAACCACCTCCGGCGCCGGACCGGCCACCAGAGGCGAGAGGGAGCCGCCGGACTCGCCGCCGGAGACGGATGCGATTTGGTTTCGCCTCTCTCTACTGTAGCTACGCGAGAGAGCGAGAGAGTTCTCTGGGTTGATGATAGGTTTGCTGTAGTGCCTTTCATTCAAGTCTTCATGAATGACATAGATCTTAGACAATATTTTACACTTGTAAAAAGATGATTAAATCTGACTAATTATGTGAACAGAATGTGGAACATATAACACAGATCGCAGCATTGCAACATCTCAATATTTCTTAAGGGTACAACGTTGACACGCAACCTACTACACCATATACGAGAGAACTGCAAGCTACAAACAATGCCTAGTACAACCTTGGAACCACAATAAGACAATCGTCAGTGCCTAAGAGCAACAACGTGATACCTTCGCAGCAAACAGATACATCGATTGCTTATTGCCAGGATCACTATACATGTAACCTTGAATGTGTGTTTCTGGCAAAGAGAATCTTGAGAACTTCTGAAACAGTTCCAAGGCGGTGCTTCTACTGATCGAACAATGGAAAGTTATTTTCATACTTTTCAAAGCTGTCAACCAGAATAACTGTTTCACGAAGCGACTTCATTCACTCGCAAAAAAAAAAAAAAAAAAAAAAAACGAAAGCGACTTCATGCTCAGATCCTTTCAGGTTAACGATCAGTACTTTTTGGAGGCAATTCAACAAAAGTAGCTCGGTCCTCCAATTTGTTGGTTCATCACAAGTGCAGCCTGATGGACTGTTGTGGCTGGAACAAGAACAAAGCTAAGACTAACTGGCATTGTTGAATGCATCAGGAAAACAGACAGTAAAATGAAAAGTGTTATTGTCTGGATGTATGTTACCAATATTCAATAGTTGCATTTACCAAAGAAAAACATATATTTGCACAGAAACTTTGGGGCCAAGAAGCTGTAAGACTTAGCTAGAACATGTAGTACACAAAGACCATGTCAACTAGTGCTAATTGGTGCATGTGGTAGATTATTTTTCTATTATTGTTTGAGCAATGAGGAATAACATAGATTTACCTCCAAGTCACTATCTAGCGACAGGAACAATCTTTTTATACCAGTACACAGTCTGAGCACATGATACAACCCGGCTCCAAAGGCATGTCCTCGATTGACTACCACTACGGTCAAGACTGCACTGCGAGGGAGGAATGTTATGTCTTCCAACAAGTATTGAGAGTTACATATGCCCTGTCACAAATAAAAATATCATACGTAAAGGTCAGGATGAAAAGAGACTACTTGAAGAGAAAAAGGTACACATAAGCATTCAATTTCTGATGCAAAAACAGAAGTCTTGATTTCTGCCCCGAAGGTTGCACTGGAAAAATTATCAAATGAACGGTTCCTAAATTAGGATACTTGTTTGGATGTTGTAAATTCAAGCTACTGTGTTTGAATTAATAAACATTATTAGCTAGGACACTTGTTTCAATGGTTAAAGTGAAGCAACTCTTTTCATTCTGCCACACTAAAGATTCATGTCTAAGACATATCTGAAGTCACTCACTGGAACTCTCTAGTTTCATCCTACATGAAACGTCCCTGTCCAAGTCAAACTGTCAATCTTGAACCCGTCAGGAACCAAACCTCAATTGCAGACATTACGTTCTAATGTCATCATTTCTACTGCTTTTGCCCTCAACAGCTAAAGTAACTGAATAATGCACGAATTTCTTAAATTAGATAATACAGGCACATAGATCTTTGAACTACATGTGTGCTAATTCGATTCCATAACTCCACAACTCACCTGCAGATAGCCGAGTGAGATAGTAAGTTTGTGGATGACCTGAAACTGCTGCAAAAACCTCAAACAATTACGATTGTGTGACCTGTTCAAAGAGTCATGGTGCCCATCACCATGTACAAGGACAACGTTCGGAAACACCAGCTGGAGTTGTGCCATCTTGCCAAGCTGCATAGAGCTGTGATCATACACATCTCTCCAGCAGAGCTTCACGAGCTCAGGGGCTGAAATGTTGGCAATGGGATGATTCTCGACAAAGCATTGTTCCAATGTCAAATCTTTGAGCCCCGTCGCATCGATGGAAAGCTGCTGCAATCCAACCACCTTCCACAGATCCAATTGGATGAGAGACTCCGAGTGAACGGAGAGACTGAACAGCCCGCGGACGTTGCGGACGCTGAGCTTCTGCAAGCACGGGGACCTTTTCGAGGAGACTGCGTCGCCAAGCTTGCAAGGGCCATGGAGCCTGAGGCAGCTCAGGGAGAGCTCGGTCAGCCGAGCGAAGACACCGGCGAGCGGCAACGCGAGGCCTGAGGAACCCCCCGAGATCGAGGTTGACGGCGGTGGCTCCCTCGAGGCATGGAAGCTCAAAGGCGCCACTTTCCTTGTCGTCATCGGCACTCCTCGCCGTCCCCGACACCCGGTTCATGAAGATCAGGCGGCCGGAGAGGCGGGGCGCGGCGACGCGGAGCCAGGCCGCCACGGGCTCGGGGGCGGTGTCCAGGGTCCCCACGAGGAGGACGCGGAGGACCGCTTCATGGGCGGCGAGCGCGGAGGCGATATGCTGCGGATCGAGGGAGAAGGGGAAGCGGAGCTCCGGGAGGAGCGCCCAGATGCGGCGCCAGCGGCGGGAGAGGACGCTGGTCCGGGCGGCGGCCGCGGTCTCTAGACGGAGGAGGATGAGGACAAGAATATCGTCGGGGAGGCCGCTGAGGCGATCCTCGCCGTCGCCGGCGTTGGAGGGCTCCGCGAGCTCGCCGCCGCTCTGCTCCATGGTTGTTGTCTGTTCTTTTTTTTTTCTTTTTTTCTTTTTGGGAGAAACATGTGGACGGTTAGGTAGGGGTTGCTCTCCTCTAGTAGTGACCAGAAGCTCTGACGGGCCGGGTGCAGGCCACACATTCCTGATCGCGCTTCTCTATGGGCTATTCCAAACGGGCCGCTCCAAAATTTCTGGATTTGCAACGGATGATAAACCGCCGATCCTATACATAGCCCACCCGACGGGATGGTTTCTATCGGACGCTTTGAGATTCATGCACAATACACGTCCGACGGCTGACCTCTTTTCTTCCTCCTCCAGCCTCCCCGACGGCGACGGCGACGCCGACGAGCCCACGCAGCCGGGTTAGCGCGGCGGAGGGCGGCGGCCGCGGATCCGGCGGCGGGAGCCGCCGGAGACGATGGAGGAGGGCGAGGCGGGGGCGTCTCGCTAGAGAATCCCTTATTACGCAGGGTTTGTACTCCCAATCTCTCCTCCTCCTCCCTCCGGACATAAAAATACAGCGGCTACCCGGACCGGTGGTGGGCGGCGCGATGCGGGCGGGGCGGCGAGGCGGCGGGGACGCCGCCGGCCACGGTGGTGGCGGCCGGCGGTGGGCGGGGTAAGGGCGGGGGCGTCCCTTCCCGCCGGGTTAGTGTGGCGGCGGTCGAGGGCGGCGGCGGAGGCGGCGGGGGCGAGCACCACGACGACGGGCGGCCGCGAGCTTGGTGCGGCGGCGGCGCGGGGAAGAAGACGTCGAGCGGGCCGTGGGCCGACGCGAGCGGGCTGTGGGCTGACCTAAAGCTGAGATCTCGTCGGACGATCTACAGATAGGACGTCCCTGATAAACCGGCTAAAAAAAAAGTTGTACCAAAGAATTCTACATGAAACCCGTTCTTACAAGTATGTTGTTACAACGATAATAAATCAGAAGACAAAAAGAAAGCAACTTACTTAGAGCCGGCCTTACGGTTGCGCACTGTCGGCGAAATAAAATCCAACATGGACAACAGTTAATGCGACGTCAGAGAATGGTGCAGCTTCCCAGGGACATGCAGCCAATGGAATCCAAAAGCGCTGTGGCTCACTGCTCTTCGCCCCGCTCTCTTGTCGACGTCTCGCTACTCGGTCACTTCATTCTCTCATGCTTTCTCTTTCCTCCACGTAAGATTTAACCAGCTTCTCACCGATCATAATACTTGCTCTTACCGTTCACGAAATAATGAAGAATTTACTTGTTACTCCCTCGAGTCCAAATGTTAGTGGTTCCAGGTAAGTACTAAGTTTTTATTTTTGACGTAAATAAGGTAGGAGAGGCTTCCACTGCTCTTGGTCGGTACTAAGTTGTAAGAGTAGCTTGTTTATACTAACGGTCCAAAATACCCAATCATATGATGGAATTGCATGAGTCATTTTCTACCGTTTGGAGCTTGAATAAATGTAGCTTGGTATTGCATAAAAAATCAGGTTGTAAGCTGCCACTGGCCACCAAATTAGTTTCATTGTCTAACAAATACAATGTATAGAGAATTCATATTTTGAAGGGCAAAAAAAAAACTTTGTGCATACTTCTCGTATGTGCTCCATTTCAAGGTGTTGATTGAATGGTTAATGGCAATTCTAATTCCAGCACCATTTGTAACATGGTAGCCACAGAGAATATAAGTGGAACATGATCTCTCTACTCAGACGGGCCACAAAGAATATAAGTAGTATACTGCTTTTCGATCTTCAATGAGTCAAATAGATCTTAGACACTTAAAGTTTGTAAAAGAAATACTAAATCTCCATACAAGTTAGCATTACATTCATCATTTCAACCACGGAATGCAGTAATATAGCCTAGAGCCCGCACCATGGGATGGTAGGATTGTAATATTATTAAGGATACATACACACTAATATTTCAATATTTAATAGTTCAAAAAATATTTCAACATTTGCAAGCAGCAGAAGCTTGAAACAAAATTTAAGTGAAACAAAATTTAAGACAACACGTTCTCAGTAACATCTTTGTGACTCAGAGGCTGCTTGGTTGCCCGCCTCTGTTTGCCAAGCCACAACTATGGCAGCCGCAGTAGAAAAACATGTGCTTGGTTGTCAACCGGAACAGCAATCGCCAGAGCAAAGTAGACTAGAAAAAATGTGGCGGAGATTTCTGGCCCCACAAAGTGGCGAAGGCCGGCGTGGCGTGGCCAGTCGTGGCCGGAATCCAAACACCCCCTCAGTCTTCCTAGCGAAGCAAGTGAAGCAACTTGGGACCACCGCACTGAATGTAACTTGGTGCACATTAATTTGCGGTCCAAAAATACTTGATGCAACTCCCAGGCCCGGCTTTCACTTATTGAACAATGGAAAACCATTCTCATGTTTTTCAGCACCGTAGCCCAATTAAATAGTTGTTTCATAAAAACAACTTCATGCTCCGCTCCTTTCATGTTGGTTATTGCCACTTCCTCAAGGCAATTCAACATGTGTTTACTGGTCTTCCAGCTCGTTGGTTGTTCACAAATGCAGCCTGATGGAATGGAGGAGATAAAAAAAAACTCATGAAATGGAGGAGATCAAAAAAAAAAAAAACTCCTGGAATGGAGCATGGTATGACTTAGCTAGAATTTTTCCAAAAATGTCAAGGAGAGTAAAACTGCGAATTAAAATTATATATGCCCACATATATTACCAACAGAACTTTTCCAAAAATAGCATTGATAATTTCTCTTTTAGCCAATTAGTTGGACAAGTATATGGTTGATCCAATTGATTGCACCAATATGGTTGTTGTGTGGCGATAATGGTATGTACTAGAGCAGCATATATATGCATTTGATGTATTGCATACATCCTAAGGCATTTATTATCAATAATCCAAAAATGAAAGTTATTTGATAACTTATTGGTGGCCATCAAAGACATGTTTGCATTCAGTCGTTTAGGATATGAATCCCCATGATTTTTGCAAAAGATGAACCAATAAACACTGGGGTTTATCGTTCACACCTCCCATGTAAGATGTGATAACCCGTACCCACATGGCTAAGCTGTGTCATAACTGGAAAAATGTCCCACACTTTTGGTATTGTGTGTAAATCCTAATTGTGTTATATAGATTGAGTCTGCTATGCAACAACCAAGTGACTTACTCAATACTATGGGACATGAAGAAAATTGTTCCAATTTTTAAGACTTGTATAACAAGGTAATGTAAGTAGGAGATGCATAAACAAATATTTATAACAGAAACCAGAAGTTTAATTAAATATATGGTAAACAGTTTACCTTAAAAGTGTTGTCAAATTGAAGTGACAAACTTCTTAGATCAGTACAATTCCTGAGGACATGAATGTGCCCAGAGTTACATACAATGAGGGTCAAGAAAGAAATGCGAGGGAGCACTGTTATGTCTTCCATCAAGTATAAGATAGTTACCTATTCCTTTCATTAATTCTAAAAATCTTCAACGAGACAGAAAGATCTTAGACAACATTTTACGGATGATTAAATCTAATTAATTATATGAACAGAATGTAGAGCATATAACACTTATGGATTGCAGCAAACATCTCAATATTTCACAAGGATAGATGCTCACAAATCAATGTTGACACGTAACATACACGAGAGAACTGCAGCTACGAACAATGCTTAGTACAACCTTGCAACAACAATAAGACAAGCAATGCCTAAGAAACACAACGCGGTGCCTTTGCAGCAAACAAGTATATCGATTCCTTGCTCGGATTGCTATACATGTAGACTTGAATATGTGTTTCTGGCATAGAGAAGCTTGAGAATGTATGAAACAGTTCCAATGCTGTGCTTGCACTGATCGAACAATCAAAAGTTATAGCCATACTTTTCAGAACTGTCGACCAATTGAGTAATTGTTTCACAAAAGCGACTTCATGCTTAGATCCTTTCAGGTCAATGATCTGCACTCCTTTAAGGCAATTCAACAAAAGTTGTTCAGTCTTCCAATTTGTTGGTTGATCACAAGTGCAGCCTGATGGACATGCAGATTGTGCCTGAAACAAAACAAAGATAAGGCTAACTGGCATTGTTGAATGCATCAAGAAGAAAGACAGTGAAAAGGAAAGTATTATTGCCTGGGTGTTTGTTATCAGTAGTTGCATTTAACAAAGCAAAAAACATATATTTGCACATAAACCTTTAGGCCAAGGAGCAGTGTCAAAGACTTAGCTTAGAATATGTAGTACTCAAAGAACAAGTCAACTCGTGCTGATTGGTGCAGGTGGTAGGTTAAACTTTTTTTTTGTTATTACTTGAGCATTGAGGAATAACATAGATTTACCTCCAAGTCACAATCTATCACCAGCAACAGTTCTTTTATACCAGTACACAGTCTGAGAACATGATAAACCCCTGGTCCAAAGGCATGTCCTTCATCGACTACCACTACGGTCAAGGCCGCACTGCGAGGGAGGAAGGTTATGTCTTCCAACAGGTATTGAGAGTTACTTATGTTCTGTTGAATAACGAATCATATGTACAGGTCAGATGAAAAAAAGACTACTTAGACAGAAAAAAGTACCCCGTAAGCATTGAATTACAGTATGATTTGAAAAGTGAGCATGCAGAAACAGAAGTCTTGATTTCTGCCACAAATGTAACACTGTAGAAATTATCAAATGCACGGTTCCTAAATTACGAGATTTGTTTTGAGGTTGTAAAAGTCAAGCTACAGTGTTCGAATTACCAAACATTATTAGCTAGGACACTTGTTTCAATGTTGAAGCAACTCTTTCACTAAAGATTAGTTTATGACATCTCTGAACTCTCTTAGTTTCATGCAACGTCCCAATCCAAGTCAAACTGTAAATAAAATAATAAGGAACCTATATCATCACCTCTACTGCTCCTCCTCCGCCTCCTCCTCCTCCCCCCCCCCCCCCCCCCCCCCCCCCCCCTCCCTCTACAGCTAAAGTAGCTTAATATTGCAAGATTTCCAGATATACAGGCGCATAGATCTTGGAACTACAAGTGAGATTTGTTAGAAAAATAGGTACCAAACATGCACATTTGATTCCGTAACTCCACATAAGAAATAATGTGAACTCACCTGCATATAGCCGAGTGAGATTGTAAGACTTTGGATGACCTGAAACTGCTGCAAAAACCTCAGACAATTACGATTATGTGACCTGCTAAAAGAGTCATGGTGCCCATCACCATGTACAAGTAAAACATTTGGGGAAAGATGTTGGAGTTGTGTCATCTTGCCAAACTGCATAGAGCTGGGATCATACACATCTCTCCAGTAGAGCTTCACGAGCTCAGGGGCTGAAATGTTGGCAATAAGCTGATTCTTGACAAAGCATTGAACCAATTTCAATTCTTTGAGCGCCGGGGCATCGATGGCGAGCTGCTGCAATCCAACCGCGTTCTGCAGATCCAGTTGGAGCAGAGACTCCGAGTCAACGGAGAGACTGAACAGCCCGCGGACGTCGCGGACGCTGAGCTTCTGTAAGCACGGGGACCTTGCCGAGGAGACGGCGTCGCCGAGCCTGCAAAGGCCGTGAAACCTGAGGCAGCTCAGGGAGAGATCGGTCAGCCGAGCGAAGACACCGGCGAGCGGCAGCGCGAGGCCGAGAAACCCTCCTAGGTTGATGTTGACGGAGGTGGCTCCCTCAAGGCATGGAAGCTCAAAGGCGCCTCTTTCCACGGCATCCTCCTCCTCGTCCTCGCTTTCGTCATTGGCACTCCTCCCCGTCCCCGGCACCCGGTTTATAAAGATCAGGCGGCTGGAGAGGCGGGGCGCGGCGACGCGGAGCCAGGCCGCCACGGGCTCGGGGGCGGCGTCCAGGGTCCCCACGACGAGGAAGCGGAGGATTGCGTCATGGGCGGCGAGCGCGGAGGCGATGTGGTGCGGATCGGGGGAGAAGGGGAAGCGGAGCTCCGGGAGGAGCGCCCAGACGCGGCGCCAGCGGCGGGACAGGATGCTGGTCCGCGCGGCGGCGGTGGCGGTCTCTAGCAGGAGAAGAATGAGGACAAGAATATCGTCAGGGAGCCCGATAAGGCGATCCTCGCCGTCGCCAGCGTCGGAGGGCTCCGCCAGCTCGCCGCCGCTCTGCTCCATCTCCATGGATGTGAGGAATTTAGGGGTTTGCTCTCCTCTAGTAACCAGAAGCTCTGACGGGCCGGGTGGAGGCCCACATTCCTGGATCGTGCTTCTCCATGGGCTGTTCCAAACGGGCCGCTCCAAAATTCCTGGATTTGCAACGGATAATTACTGGCTAAAAATAATTCAAACAGAAGGGTTTGTTCATATTTTGAAGGAAAAGTAATTGAACTTTGTGCATACTTCTCTTTTTTTTTTTTTGTGCATACTTCTCGTATGTGCTCCATTTCAAAAGGTGTTCACTGAATGGTTAATGGTAATTCCAATTCCAGCACCATTTGTAACATAGTAGCCGCAAAGAATATAAGTAACATGATCTCCTAACTCAGACAGGCCTTGAAGCCTATATAGGCTAGAAAAAAGTCTATTTTTCTCCTCCGAACAATTTACTTTGTTCGTTTCCCCTCTTAAACAAAATGATGGCTCACTTTACTCCCTCAGACAACTCCATTAGGTGCAATTTACACCCTATTGAAGTTTTTCTTTTTTGTTCTCATGCCTACAAGTTGAATTTGAAGCTCAAATTTTGCATGATCATAGTTACCACAGTACCCTATGTTAAAATAATTTTTAATTATTTTTGGATACCATTTGAATGCATATAACATTAATTGCTATTATACTATGTAATCTGTCATAATTTTTTTAACATAGGCTGTTGTGTGCATTGTCATCATGCAAAATTTGAGCTTCAAATTCCTTTTGTGGGTAGAGAAACAAAAAAGACAAACTTGAATAATGTGTAAATCGCACCTAATGTAATTATTTGGGGTAGTAAAGTCAGCCATCATTTTATTTAGGGGGTCAAACAGACAAAGAGAATTGTTCGAAGGAGTAAAATGGACTATATTCAGTGTTTAAAAAAACAGTAAGGAAAAGCGAGCGGAGGAGCACCGCCTAGCACCTAGGCTGCTTAAGCGTTCTAGGCGTTTTCCAAAAAGCGGAGCAAAATGTGTAATATATTTTATATAGTGTATATTTTCAAACTTGGCTAGAATGAATACTTCACTACCTATCGTTTTCATGCATACATCTTCAAATTCAACAACGTCTGAGGCGGATGGGCAGCGGGAGAGGAGAGCTCTAGGATGACCAAACGACCACAGGAAGGAATGACGCATTGCCGTACAGGATGTGAATGGCAGCTTGCATTGGGGCAGCGAGGTAGCAGAAAAAAGTCCATCGCAAAAAAAAAAAAGGTAGCAGAAAAAAGAAGCTAGGGCAATGTAACCGGTTTGGGCAGCTTTATACCAGCAAAATCAGTGCCTGGCCCAACCGGTTTGGGCAGCTTTATACCAGCAAAATCGGTGCCTGGCCCACGCTAAAAAGCGTGAATAAGCACCAAAAAGTGTGCTTTTGAACGCTTAAGTGTTTGGCCGCTTAATAAACACAGTTTTGTGAAAGCGAGGCTGTGGAGCACCGCACAACGCTTAAGCGGTTGAAGCGGCGGCTTTTTGAAACACTGACTTTATTTCAATGGGCCAAATAAATCTAGACACTTCAAGTTTATAAAAGAAACACTAGATCTTGATACAAGTCAGCGTTACATGGATCATTTCAACCACGGAATGTAGTAATAACCTAGAGCCGTACCATGGGATGGTAGGATTGTAATATTATTAAGGATACATTCGCGCTAATATTTCAACATCTAATTGTTCAAAAAATAGATATTTACAAGCATAACACCTTGAAAATAAAAATAAAGACAACACGTTCTCAGTAACATCTTTGTGACTCACTCTTTCTAGCAAAGCAAGTGAAGCAACTTGGGATCACCACATTGAATGTAGAACTTGGTGCACATTTCTGGCCCAAGGATACTAGATAACGTCTCATGCAACTCCCAGGCGCTGCTTTCACTTATCGAACAATGGAAAACCATTCTCATGTTTTTCAGCATTGTAGCCCACTTAAATAGTTGTTTCATAAAAACAACTTCATGCTCCACTCCTTTCATGTTGGTTATTTCCACTTCCTCAAGGCAATTCAACATGTGTTTATCGGTCTTCCAGCTAGTTGGTTGTTCACAAATGCAGCCCGATGAGCATGCAAACTCCTGGAATGGAGCATGGAAAGACTTAGCTAGAATTTTTGGATGTATGTCAAGAAGGAGAGTAAACTGCAAATTATATTACAAATGCGCGCGTATGTTACCAATAGAACTTTCCCAAAATAGCATTGATAATTTCTTGTTGAGCCAATTAGTTGGACAAGTATGGTTGATCCCAGCTGATTGCACCAATAGGGTTATTGTATGACGATAATGGTTGTACAAGAGCAACATATATATGAATTTGATGAATTGCATACATCCTAAGGCATTTTTATCAATAATCCAAAAATGAAAGTTATTTGATCAACTTATCAGTGGCCCTCAAAGGCATGTTTGCATTCAGTCATTTAGGTTTGAATCCCCACAATTTTTGCAAAAAAGATGATCCAAACACTGGGGTTTATCATCTACACCTCTCATGTAAGATGTGAAGTCCATCAGTTGAAACCCATACCTACATGGCTAAGCTGTGTCATAGCTGGAAAAATGTCCCACACTTTTGGCATTATGCGATGACCAAGTGATTTACTCAACTCCCCACACATGCTATTGAATACTATGGGACACGAAGAAAATTATTCCAATTTTTAAGACTTGTAGGACAAGGTAATGTTAGTAGGAGATGCATATACAAATATTTATAACAGAAACCTTTAGAGCAAAGTTCTAGCGTCAGAGGTTTAAAAAGCAAGTAATGCCACGAAACACAAATCCTATATGCTTTCTACCACTTTCCGAGTTAATTAAGTATACGATAAACAATTAACCTTGAAAGTGCTGTCGAAGTGAAGTGACAAACTTCTTAGATCAGTACAATTCCTGAGGACATGGAATACGCTGGCTCCAAATATGTGCCCGGAGTTAAATACAATGAGGGTCAAGAAAGAAATGCGAGGGAGCACTGTTATGCCTTCCATCAAGTATAGATAGTTACTAATGTCCTATTGATTCATAAGAAGTCACTAAAAAATGGTCATATGCAAAGTAACAAGAAATATATAGAAAGAAAAGGAGACATTCATATAACGGGCTACCAAATAGGAAATGATATATTGTAATAGCCTGGCCAGACTGCTTATTAATTCATACACAACAGCTTTTCATTTGGGTATCCAAATGGCACAATGGAGATTACATATCTACGAACATGATTTAGTTCTGAAGCCATTTTACAAAACCTGAAGCAGAAGGACAATAGAATACATACTGAGCGAGTACAAATATTGGTTTTGAAATTTTCATCGCCCCTTCCTCACCACCCAAGAGTTCATGTTATGACTAACATACTAGAGCGGATTATTACTGAGTATATTTCATACTAATTGCTCCCTAACTATATACGCATCAGGACATCATCATGTGAGCGAGGCAAAAACTAGCAGAAATCTGCACAAATACTGTTAAATGTCTCCAATTCCACATACTGCATTGGATTAGGTCCCAAATTGTGTCTTATTTACTTACTCAGGACGGTTTTTAAATTTAAAATCCCCACCACCCCCCCCCCCCCCCCCCCCCCCCCCCCCAAAAAAAGGGACCAACGTTTATAAAGCGCCTACATTCTTCCCCTGCATTTACTTAATTTATCGATGCCCGGTGTTCACAATCTGCTGCTTTTTCTGTTACCCATCAGCCAGACAGCTAACATAGCTGAATAATGGACTTCGTTACAAAAATAACATGCCAGCAAATTAGTACTTTGACAACAGTAAGGATGCAAACTCACCGGGGGAATGGCAAGCGTGAATGTAAGCTCGTGAATAACTCGAAACCGGCCTAACAGCTCCATAATAGTACGGTTGTTGGCATACCCTTGTGGCCCATATACAAGAAAGAAGCTGGTGGCCAGCCGTTGTAGTAGTGCCATGTTGCCAAACTGGATGGAGCTCGGACCATACTGATCAGTGAACTCGAGCGCAGCCAGCTGAGGGGCTGAAATATCGGCAGTAGGTTGATTTTCAGCGAAGCATTCCAACATTCTCAATTCCTTGAGCGCCGGGGCATCGACGATGAACTTCTGTAATCCATCCAGACGCCGCAGCTCCAATTTAAGGAGAGACTTTGAGTGGATGGTGATATTGACCGGAACACGGGCGTCGTAGACGACGAGTTTCCGCAAGCTTGGGCACCGAGGCGAGGAGACGAAGTCGCCGAGGACACAAGGGCCGTGTAACCGGACCCGTATCAGGAAGAGATCGGTGAGGCGGGCAAAGGTGCCGGCCGGCGGAAGGGCGAGGCCGAGAAATCCGAGATCCAAGGAGACGCTGGCGGCGTTCTCGAGGCAGGGCAGCTCAAAGGCGCCCCTTTCCCCTCTCCCCACCGCCTTGTTTTGGAAGACCAGGCGGCCGGTGAGGCGGCGAGAGGCGGCCGAGAGCCAGGCCGCCACGGACGCGGGGACGGCATCCACGGACCTCACGCGGAGGTAGCGGAGCGCCGCTTGATGGGCGGTGAGGGCGGTATGGGGATCGGCGCCGTCGGGGAAGCGGAGCACCGGGAGGAGCGTCCAGACGCGCCGCCAGCGACGCGAGAGGACGCTGGTCCGAGCCGCGGTGGCGGTGTCGAGGCGGAGGAGGATGAGGACCAGGGCGTCGTCGGGGAGCGCGCTGAAGCGGTCATCGCCGCCGGAATGCGAGCGCTTGGCAGCGACCCCGCCGCGGCTGAACTCCATGGAAGGAGAAGGGGAACGGACTCGGGACCTCGCCGTCGTTGAACTGCGGGCCGCATCCACCGTCGAAGCAAGGGGTACTCTGAAGGAATGAAAGGCCCACAAAATCGGTTTGGCTAGCCCAACTACATCGAAGCCTTTGCTCAAAAAAGAAAAAAAGAAAAAAAAAACTACATCGAAGCCATCGCGGGGTCCTCTCTGGACGATGAAGCCTGAAACGCTGCTGAACACAAAGGAAACGCACGAGAAAATATTCAGGTTTGCTACTGAACGCTGAACGTTGAAACTAACTACATGCTGAAACTACTTGCAAGTTGCAACTTGGAAAGAATTGAAACATTACACAACTGACCATTTTCTCTTGTTGTATAGGACAAAAGTTCTTGTCATTATAGGAATTACAGAAATTCTAGTTTAAAACAAGCTGGAATTGTTGGCCTAGCTACAACAATGCAAACACGGAGTAGTTTATATATGTGTTAATAGTAAGGCCACCAAATTAGCTTCACGATCTGACAAAATGTGATGTGTAAAGAGTTAGTATTTTGAAAACAAAAAAGAATTAACCTTTGTCAATACCTCTCGTATATGCTCGTGTTGGTCAAATGGTTTACGACAATTCCTAAAACGGCAACATTTGTGACATAGTAGTCAGCGAATAAAAGTGGAACATGATCTCCCTACTCAGACAGGCCTATAAAGGCTATATTTCCATTCCTTCATTTACAGATGACGGTCAAATTAATCTTGTGCGTATTAGGATATTATACTGATTTTTTATTTTCATTGAGCCAAATAGATCTTACACACTTCAAGCATGTAAAAGAAATATTAAATCTCCATACAAGTCAGTGTTACATGGATCGTTGTAACCACAAAATGCAATAGCCTAGAGCCCACATCGTGGAATGGTAGCATTGTAACATGATTAAGGATACATATGCTAATATTTCAACATTTAATTGTTCAAACAAAATATTTCAACGTTTACAAGTCGGATAGGAGCATGAAGCAAAATTAAATACGACAAATGCTTAGTAACATCTTTGTGCCTTTAGTCTTCTAGCGCAGCAAGTAAAAGCAACTTGGAATCATCGCCATGAATGTAGAACTTAGTGCACGTTTCTGGCCCAAAGAAGCTAGATAGTGCCTGACGCAACTCCCAGGCCCTGCTTTCACTTACCGAACAGTGGAAAACCATTCTCATGTTTTTCAGCACAGTAGCCCAATTGAATAGTTGTTTCAGAGAAGCTACTTCATGGTCAGTCCCGTTCATGTTTGTGATTTCTACTTCTTGAAGGCAATTAAGCAAGAGTTTATCAGTCTTCCAGTTGATTGGTTGATCACAAATGCAGCCTGATGGGCATGCAAATTGTTCCTGGAATGGAACATGTTATGACTTTGTAGAATTTTTTAATCTATGTCACCAAAAAGAAAAAGAGAGTAAACTGCAAATTACCAAAGCCAGGACATATCTTACCAATTGAATTTTCAGAAAATAGCATTGATAATTTCTTTTTGAACCAATTAGTTGCACAATTGTGGTTGATCCAATTAGTTGCACTAGTATGGCTGTTATGTGCAGAGATAATGGTACAAGAGCAATATGCATTTGATGAATTGCATACTCCCTCCATTCTTAAATATATGATAATGGTACAAAAGCAATTTGTATTTGATGAATTGCATACATCCTAAGGCATGTTTTTAGCAGTAATTCAAAAATGAAAGTTATTATATGAATCTATCAATATATGGCACCTCAAAGGCATGTTTGCATTCGGAGGTTAGGATCAGGATCCACAAGATTTGCCAAAAGATGTCCTGATGCAATCCTCCATCCAAACCCTGAGGTTTATATTATTTGATCAACCTATCAGTGGCACCTCAAAGGCATGTTTGCATTTAGTGGTTTAGGACCCCAATCCCCAAGCTTTGCAAAAATGATGTCCTGGAGCAATTAATATTTGCTCCATCTAAACACTGGGTTTATTGTTGACACCCTTGTAAGATGTGAATTCCATGAATTGAAACCCATATCTACATGGCGAAGCTGTATCATATATCCAAATAAATATGCCACACTTTTGGAATTGTGTGCGATCCTAACAGTACTGTTAGATTGAGTCTGCTGTGCAACAATCGAGTTCATTACTCAACGTCTCCCCAGCTGCTACAGTACACCACAGGACACCAAGAAAAGTGTTCCAACTTTTAGACTTGTAGAACAAGGTATTTTTAGTAGGAGATGCATATGCAAAGTGTCAGAATTTTAAAGCAAGTCATTCCACAAAACACAAGTTCTACATGCTTGCTGCCACTTTTCTGAGTTAATTGAGTATACGATAAACAATTTACCTCCAAAATGCCCTCAAAGTGAAGTGACAAACTTCTTAGACCAGTACAATTCTTGAGCACATGGGATAAGCTGGCGCCAAATGCATGTCCATAGTTCATTACAACCAGGGTCAAGAAAGAAATGCGAGGGATCATTGTTATGTCTTCCATCAAATACTGATCGTGACCTATGACCTATTGATCCATAATAAGTCATTAAAAACAATCACTTGTATATTCAGGAAAAAAAAAGAAAAGGAGACAAGGTAACCAAATATCAAATGATTGTTAGAGCCTGGCAAGGTTGCTTATTAATTCATACACAAATAAAAAGCTATTGTTGCACAACGAGATTACATACGCTAATATCCATGAACATGATTCAGTTCTGAAGCCTTTTTCCCGGAGACCTGAAGCATGAGAATAATAGTAGTACATACTGAACCGTGAGCGCGAGTCCATGTCCCCTTTATCACCACCCAAGAGTTAGTGTATTTCGTTCATACTAACTGCTCCCTAATCCGGGTAAAAAAAAATGCTCCCTAACTATATACCTATCAGGATATCCTGACATAAGATAAGCAATACTAGCCGAACTCTGTCTGCACAGATATTCTTAAATGACTATAATGCTCCAGTATCAGGGTAATTCTGTCTAGTTCGACACTAATTAGTTCCCAAGTTGTGTCTTCCCTACTTAATCAGGACCGTTTGTTTAAATGCTGCTAAACTAAGACAAAAATTTATGATGCGTCTACAGTCTTCCATGGAATTTACTTAATTTATTTGATGCACAATGTTTAAAATCTGCTGTTTTTGATGACCATCAGCCAGACAGCTAACATAGCTGAGCAATGCACCTGAGTTAATATCCCTTAAACTGCCTGGATAGCTTTTGTTACAAAAGTAGCAGTACTTTGATGCATAACACAACAGCAGAAAGGACGTGAACTCACCTCGGGAAAGGCAAGGTTGAGTGTAAGATCCTGAATACCCCGAAACCGGTTGAGCAGCTCAATAACAGTATGGTTGCTGGGAAATACTTCTGGCCCATTTACAAAAAATATGCTGGTGGTCAGCCGCTGTAGTAGTTCCATATTGCCAAGCTGGATGGAGGGGAGCTCGGAACATACGGATCGCTCAACTCAAGCGAAACCAGCTGAGGGGCTGAAAGGTCAGCAGTATGTTGATTTTGAACAAAGCAGTTATTAAGCAATTTCTTTGAGCGCCGGCGCATCGATGATCAACTGCTGCAGTTCATCTAGACGCCGCAGCTCCACTTGAAGGAGAGACTCCGAGCGGATGGCGAGATTGACCAGCCCAAGGGCGTCGCGTACGATGAGCTTCTGCAAGCTTGGGCACTGAGGCGAGGAGACAAAGTCGGCGAGCGAAGAAGGTCCATGGAACCAGACCGTTACCAGGACGAGCTCGGTGAGGCGGGCAAAGGTGCCGGCCGGCGGCAGGTCCAGGATGAGAAATCCTAGATCGAAGGAGATGCTGGTCGTGTTCTCGAGGCACGGCAGCTCAAAGGAGTCTTCTTTAATGGCGTTACCCTCGCCGTCGTATTCGGAACCTCTCGCCACCGGCTTGTTTTGGAAGACCAGGCGGCCGGTGAGGCGGCGAGAGGCGGCCGAGAGCCAGGCCGCCACGGACTCCGGGACGGCATCCACGCAGAGGTAGCGGAGCGCCACTTGATGGGCGGCGCGGACGCGGCGGGGATCGGCGCCGTTGGGGAAGCGGAGCTCCGGGAGGAGCGTCCAGACGCGCCGCCAGCGACGGGCGAGGACGCTGGTCCGACCGGCTGTGGCGGTGTCGAGGCAGAGGAGGATGAGGACCAGGGCATCGTCGGGGAGCGCGCTGAGGCGGTCCTCACCGCCGGGATGCGAGCGCTTGGCGGCGATCTCGCCGCCGCTGAGCTCCGTGGAAGGAGGGGAACGGACTCTGGATCTCGCCGGCGCTGATCAAGCTTTTGAAGTTACGGCGGCGAGTCAGAGACCTCCTATATAGATAGGACGACCTATAAGATTTAACCTACAGGTCAGCCAATAGACCATCAAATTTAACCTATTTAATCTAATTTAGTCTGCTAACTGACATCAACATTTTCAAACAACTATTTCAACATTTTTTTAAACCTATATCAACATTTTCATGAAAAGAATCAACATTGTTGCAAAAAATATTGACATGGTACATAAAAAATATTGACACAGTGCAAACAAAATGTTGACATAGTACATTTAAAATATTAATTAAATTTCAATTTTTTTTAAAAAATATTCTTATTGGATCTCATTTTGTAGCATTAATTCTAAACAACATCATAGTTCAAACGGATTCGAAAACGAACTTACGGTTTGTGAGAAAAATACGTTTGAAAATTAAAAACCGATTTGTTTTCTCCCTCCTCCCACCCGCCTCAATCAGAAGCCGACATGTGGCAGCATCTCAACCATCCCCTTTTCCACCTGCGCGAATGTCATGCATGAATCTCAAACACTGATCTACCAAACGTTAAATTTTTTTTAAAAAAAAATTACCAAACGTTAAATGTAGCCCGCCCTACATATAGGATTCTCCGGCGAGTCAGGCCGCACCCGCTTCTGAAGGAAGGAAAGGCCCACAAAATTGGGTTGGCTGGCCCAACAACATCGCCGCTGACCACAAAGGAATTCAGCTGCCCCTCAAAAAAAAAAAAAGGGAATTCAGCACATGAGAAAATATTCAGGTTTGCTACTGAACGCTGAACGTTGAAACATTGCACAACAGACAATTTCATTAAATACAAAACCAGCATCATATATGGACCTCTAAAACAGTAGCACCATACAGCAACCTCCGTCTGCAATACAGGCATCCGATTCAAGACGTGGTAAGATAAAAGCAATGCAACCTCCGTGGAATGGGGATAATTGGCCACACGTAACAAAGGATCGGTTTGTAGACATTCATTTCTTGAGGTTCTTTTTAAGAAACAAACAACTTGCTGAACTGATCTGGTTAAAAAAATATTTTCATTTCTGGGTTGAGAAAAGATAGTTTCAAAGTAAGTGGTGAGATTTATATTTCAAGTGAATTGGAAGATTGGCTTATCAGATGAATTTGTTTTTGTACGTAGTATATTGAATACTCTTCAAAAATTTTAACCACTCCTAGGTTCATTCAACTTCCCTTTGGTTCACACAACTACAGTTTCCACCCCCTGTAGTATAAGCATCCTCATGGTCAGTTCCTTCCATGTCAATGATCACAAGTTCTTGGAGGGCAATTCAAAGTGTGTTTCTCGGTCTTCCAATTCACCGGTTGATCACAAACACAGCCTGATGGGCAAACAGATTGTGCCTATAACAGGGAGCAAGCTAATGAGTGTCAAGTACGGAAAAGAAACCCAAACAGTCGTGCAATCTAGTAGCCCTTATATATAACTTTTCAATAAACCATAGGCTATCACAAAAGAATCGTTTTAGTGCTTTCAACTCCCATATGTCAGTGATGTCAACCAAGGTTCTCCTTACCGCGATAAACCAGACTGATTTTCAGAAAAACAGGTTTTCGTTTTTAAATTGTAAAAAAATTTGAAACAAAAATATGTGAAAAAAGAAGTAGAGGTAATTTGAAGCGCAATGGTGGAACAAGAACACGAAAATTTGATTGTTTGATAGGTCAAAAAAATCATGCAAGTTTTCTGGGTAGAAAAAGGAAGGGAAAAAGAAAAAAAACCTTTTTTATGAACCAGCAACCTTCCTCAATTTTTTTGACTAAGCAAACAATCTAATTTTTGTGTTGTTGTTGTACCATTACGCTGAGAATTGCATCTAGTTTTTTTTTACATATTTTTGGTTTCATTTATTTCAAATTTTTATTTTTTTGAATTTTTCCTCTTTGAACCAGTTTTTCGAAATTTCGTCCGGTTTACCGAAATTTTCGGAACTTTTTAATTCAAAATTTGGAATTTGAATTTCGTTCGGTTTCTGATGGTTTTTTCCAAAAACCGGTGATTTCGGTGCCGTCCAGTTTTAACGAGAGAAATGGTATTGTAAACCTTGATGTCAACTGGATCCAACAAACCAGTACATAGCCCAAATGTATTACTATTTCCTACAACCTACATCGATCGTCAAAGCCGAATCTGCCATGCAGCAACTCAATCAGCTTCTCAAACCTTTATAGTCCCAAGCATGTTGGGTAGGCTAGATTACAGAAGAAATCCAATAGGATCTAGCAAACCAGAATGAACAATGAGGACAGTTGTGCCTTTCTGAAACTTTCTTGGTACTGTACTTAACTATTAGTTAAACAAACATCGCCTTACCTTGAAGTTACCATGGGGACTTGGCACTGGGGGAAAAAAACTTAGACTAGTACACATCCTGGTGGTACCAAAGCCGAAAGTTATGCTTCCGCTTCCTTCATGTAAAGAAACTACAACAACTGGAATTTGGACGAGCAGGTTTTTACGAGCAGAGAGTAAGAGGTTCCTGGATTTGTAGCAGATGGTCAAACTAATGTTTCCAATATGCTGACTTGAGCCTCACTCTTCAAAATTGAACTTGAGGCTTTTGATCAAGGTTTCTAGGCCCACCTAACTTGACAATGCCCTGATCCTCAGTTGGATGTGAGTGTGGTTTATCCTGTTTTCTTCTCAGGCGTGGAGAAGGACTAGAGAAAATTAGATTCGACAACATTTTTTTCATGGTAATGTTATTGGCTGTCTTGTCAGGTGACTTGTTTCTGTGTCTTGAAATCTCATTAATCTCTGCTTTCAACAACTCCCAGGTGATCCAGCTTTTCCATGGTTAAAACAATTGCATTTCTCCTAGAACATCAGTACGACTACCTAGGAGTTTGGATTCAAAATTCACTATGAGAAAGGCAAACATCTAAATTTCCTTTCATGGGCTGCTGCCAGATAGTTAAATTAAACTCTTTAACAATACTGGTTCTCACCCATAAAGCTTCAACCATTCTCTTCATGGTAAAGAACCATCAATCCTTCATAAGTAAAAAAAAAAGGCATTAGCCATAGCTTCACATCCAGTATACCAGGTATATATCCTGCACCTAAAGGGATGTAGCACTTATAAGAGTATGCACAAACTTCAGAGTTCATACTTCATACCCAGTTTATATACACCGAGGACTTTTAATTACAAGCTACAAGCAGTGGTTGAGTTACTACTTGTGTTATGGACTAGATGCGGCCCATGGCCCAGCCAGCTGCCCAGGAGTCCAGGAGGCTACTGTTCACGCCCGTGAACAGTACCGGCGCTACAGTAGCAGCAGGCCCACAAGTGGTGCCTTGCCTATTAAGTTAGATAAGAGTCTTCCAGATTACTTAGGGGTCAAGTTGTACCCCCTCTATATAAAGAGGGGCAGTCTATCAATAGGGGCAGTCTATCTAGCCGCCCTAGGCGCATGGAGAGAGGAGCGGCGGCGGCATGGAGGCTGGAGAATATTAGGGTTTAACCCTTCAACTATTGCTTGCCTTTATTGATAGACTGCCCCTCTTTATATAGAGGGGGTACAACTTGACCCCTAAGTAATCTGGAAGACTCTTATCTAACTTAATAGGCGAGGCACCACTTGTGGCCCGCTGCTACTGTAGCGCCGGTACTGTTCACGGGCGTGAACAGTACCCTCCTGGACTCCTGGGCAGCTGGCTGGGCCATGGGCCGCATCTAGTCCATAACAACTTGACTGAGAGGATCGGCAGCCCTAGGGCTAGCCGCCCTAGGCGCATGGAGAGAGGAGCGGCGGCGGCATGGAGGCTGGAGAATATTAGGACCCTTCAACTATTGCTTGCCTTTATTGATAGACTTCCCCTCTTTATATAGAGGGGGTACAACTTGACCCCTAAGTAATCTGGAAGACTCTTATCTAACTTAATAGGCAAGGCACCACTTGTGGGCCCGCTGCTACTGTAGCGCCGGTACTGTTCACGGGCGTGAACAGTACCCTCCTGGACTCCTGGGCAGCTGGCTGGGCCATGGGCCGCATCTAGTCCATAACAACTTGACTCAAACATAAGAACTACCAGTGCTTGGAACCACAACCCAGTTCTTAGTTCTTCTTGCGTTGCGAGAATTCACAACTTCTTACTTGGCTTCCAAAGTGACACGTGTTTCTGCCATAGCTAAGCTTAGCACCTTTTCATGCACTTCCTTTGGCCTTGCTTGCAGTGATTGAAGTAAACTTTACTTTCACACTTTTTAGAGCCGTCGCACAACTGAATAGCCGTTTTACAAAAGCAAGTTCATGGTCACATCCTTTCATGTCAATGATTAGTACTTCATAGAGGCGATTTAAAGTGAGCTCTTCGGTCTTCCAATTCATTGATTGATCACAAATATAGCCTGATGGGCATGCACATCATGCCTAGAAACAGGAAGCAAGTTATAACCTAAACATTATCAGTAAAATAGCAAAATGAAAACTATTAATGTCTCACGGTTCATATCATAAATTTTTTATAACTATAATAATATTGGTAATTTGTTGGAAGACAAATGTTAGCAACAATCTGTTTGTTACTCGCAGATAGAATGGTCAAGCAAAACCGCAACACTATTTTAATATACTGATTAAAAAACTAAGGTGTTCTGGAATCCATAGCCCACATACAACTAATGAATTTATTCAATTGACTATAGGCTATCTTGGTATCTTTTTGATGCTTACAGTTTCCATATATCAGTGATGTCAATTTGATCCATGAATACAAGGCCACACCATACTGTGTATTACTATTTCCTACAGTATGTATCGTCAATTCTGAGTCTGCTATATGCAACAACTCAAGCAACTTCCCATTCCAACATGCTCAATTAAGGGATGCTGCTTATCACAAAAAAGTGCTCCACTCTCATCGGACAAGGAACTCTCGTTAAGAGGCACATTAAGCACGTTGACAGAAAAAACGACCATAAATGATTTCAGTCCGAAGAACCTGGGGAGATATGAAATAAAAAAGGATCTGACAAAAAAAAAGATGGACAAAAGAACTTGGTGTGCATTTCTAAAATTTTCTTAGTTACTTGAGTATTTAAGTAAACAGATATCACTCTTTACCTCCAAGTCAGTATCAGGATCTAGCAACAATGCAAATCTTACTAGACCAGAACACATCCTGAGAACATTGAATACACTGGCTCCAAAGGCATGGCCTTCATTTCTGATGTAGATGGCTAGGCCAACAAGGCGAGGGAACACCATAACGTCTTCCATCAAGTACTGAAAGTCCCCGATGTGCTGTGTATTTATAATATAAGTCAATAGTTGAAAATAAAGATCATGTGTGCAGATCACGAAAAAAAAGGGAGACGTCCTATTTTCAATAACTGATTAAGGCACACAAGATGGTTGGTAACCTGATAAGTTAGCTTTATATTTCTTACAAAATGGCACCATAAACAAAGGCCAAATCTATTCTGTATAAAGAACAAACATCCTTTTTCCAAACAGCAAAGCATAAGAATTAAGATTACATTACATTATAGTAGTAGAAGTTCTCACCACTACATCAGAGGCCATATCCCTTTTCTCACAACTATTGAGAGTTCAAGTTTTATTGATTCAGTAACATATAACTGTAGACTCCTAGTGTGACAATTCATGCCTAATTCCCCTTGCAGTACAAGTATCAATATTTCATTGAGCTAAAAGCAAGACCAGTGTAAGTTTGCAAGGATACTCTAAAATTTCACAATTGCAAGGGTAATTACGTCTCGCTAGATAGATTACAAACTTACCTATGTAAGAAACTTATTTCAATGTTAAAGTGAAAATTTTTTTCCCTACTTGAGACGATACCAGCTAAAATTTCAAACAGCAGAATTAAGCACGCCGATGACAGATTATGCGTAGTACCCACTAAATTGCTGTTGAACTCCATTTTAGCTTTGTTAACGCAATATCCTGCTGGCAAGTTACTTCAATGGCTAGAATCCACATAAAAAAGGTAATGTGAACTCACCTTAGGATAAAGAAGGGTGATTTGAAGAGTGTCAATGGCCTGAAACCGCTCCAAGAGCCTCAGAAAAGAACGATTGGTTGCAGAGCCGTGTCGCCCATATACAAGAAAAAAATTGGTGGTCAGCCATTGGAGTTGTGTAGTCTCGCCAAGCTGGACAGAGCTCGGATCATACACATCCCTCCAGTGGAGCGACTCCAACTGAGGAGCTGAAATGTCGGCAACCGGTTGATTCGAGGCAAAGCAATCAAGCAAGCTCAACTCTTTGAGCGTCAGACCATGAATGATGAGCTGCCGTAACCCAAACATATTCTTCAGCTCTACTTCAAGCAGAGACTCCGATTGGATGGCAAGATTGACCGGCCCGATGGTGTACCGAACGCTGAGTTTCTGCAAGCTTGGGCACCGCGGTGAGGAGACGGCGTCGCCAAGCTCTGTTGGGCCATGGAACCAGACGGAGATCAGGGTGAGCTCGATGAGCCGGGCGAAGACGCCAGCGGCCGGCATGGCGATGCGAAGAAATCCGAGGTCGAGCGAGACGGTGGTGGCGCTCTCGAAGCAGGGAAGCTCGAAGGAGGCCTCTGCCTCGCCGACTTCGTTGGCGTTTCTCCTGTTCTCGACGATGAACTGGCCGGAGAGGCGGCGCGCGGCGGCGGCGCGGAGGCAGTCCGCCACGGGATCGGGGGCGGCGTGCTGGGTCCCCACGAAGAGGTGGTGGAGGGGCGCTTCGTGGGCGGTGAGCGCGGCGGCGATGAGGTGGGGCGCCGGGGAGAAGCTGAAGCGCAGCTCCGGGAGGAGGGTCCAGACGCTGCGCCACCGGCGGGAAAGGACGCTGGTCCTACCGGCGGAGGCGGTGTCGAGGCGGAGCAGGATGAGGACCAGGGTGTCGTCTGGGAGCGCGCTGAGGCGGTCCATGCCGGCGCCGGCGCCGTCGTAGGGCTTGGCGCCCCTGCCGGCGATGTCGCCACCGCTCTGGTCCATGTGAGGAAGTCAGGAAGCTCGGGACTTTTACCTTTTTTTTTTTCCTCCGAAATGAGGAAGCTGAGGGATTTGATTGGCTTTCTTCAGTTCACGCTACGAACTCTTTTATAGAGGACCTGAATTCTATTCGCGATCCATGGATCTGGAAAAACAAATGATTTGAAGAAATCTTGGATCATAAAGACTTTACAAAGGATTTATGAGAGGCTGCTTCAAGCTTCAGCTGAAATAACTCTCTGATAAGTTTTTTTTAAAGAAAAAAGATATAACTCTCTTATATGAATACTCGATACTCGATAGATACATTGTGTCAGGCAGAACATATAGGGTGTCCAGCACGTGCGGCGGCAGTGTATACAGTGTGTCCTAATCGACAAACAAAACATATAGTGTATCCAGCACGTGGGTTCTAGAATTAGACTTTGTAGATTCTTGTTTGCATAAAAAAATTACAAGTCATTATCTAATACTCCCTCAGTGTGCTAATGACATCCTCTTTTAAATTGACCTCATATACTTCGTAGTTAAGTGGGATGACCTCGTTATAAAGTTGAGATCGATGTAATATAAAATTATGCACTAAGGCTAAGTATATTGGGCCTGTTCGGCTGACCTATTTTGCGCTGTTGGCTGCCTGTTGCTACTGTAGCTACGTGAGAGGAAACCAGCTGCAGCCATCAGCACACCATCAGCAGAAGCCTGCTGAATATAGCAGCCGAACAGGCCTATGGACATAAGAGATAATCTTGTCATGATATTGGTAACTGTTATGATATCTTATACTTCATGGTTAAGTATGCTGACATAAGTGATAACCTCATGATGGTGACAATCACTATCATATCTTATACTCCATAGTTAAGTATACTGACATAAGTGACGACCTCATGATGACGCAACCACTATAGTAATTATAGCAGCTTCATGGTTAAATATGCTCAGATAAGGGATGACCTCATGATGTGACAACCACTACATTCATAGTTAAGTATGCTGACATAAGTGATGACCTTATTGATGCATCCGGCCCAGGTGGGGTTGGCCGAGGCCCAATAAATTAAGGTTGTCTGGACCCCAACAGTATGCGCACCCACTCGAGAAAAGGCCCAACCGTACTAAAAGACTAGTCCAATAGAGGAAGAGTGGTTTTCCCTTTTAAGGAGGCTTCCTCCTCCCAAGCTAGGGCTATTGTTTGTTCTGTCTTTGCCAGCGGGTAATAGTGAAGGATGTCCTCATGATTCCCACCCCCTTAAACAAAGGCCCAGCTCTGATACCAAATGATGCATCCGGCTCAGGTGGGGTTGGCCGAGCCCAATAAATTAAGATTGTCCGGACCCCAATATTTTTATGCGCACCCACTTGGGAAAAGACCCAATCTCCCTAAAAGACTAGTTCAATAAAGGAATAGTGAATCTCCCTTTTAAGGTGGCTTTCTCCTCCCAAGTTAAGCTTGGTGAGATTATTCAGAGGCTCAAACGGTCACCGCCCGACTACAACTGAGCCACTAGGATCATTTTTTGTTGCGTCTTTGCCAGCGAGTAATAGTGGAGGATGTCCTTATGATGTTGATAGGTTCTATGATATCTCAGTATTCATGGTTAAGTATGCTGACATAAGTGATGACCTCGTGATGTAACAAACACTATGATATTTTGTACCTTGTTGACATAGGCCATAATGTTGACATGTGCTATAACAAACACTATGATATTCTAAGCATGCTAACATAAGTGGCATATAGTTAATAAATGTGTTAACAATGATTGTGACATATAGTTGTCGATGTGTTTGCTTGCCTTTCGACATCGCCAAATTGTTTCTTATCATGCTTTCATCACTATCCATGTTAGGATCTCTCATAAGTACAATCAACAATCTCTCAAAATTCAAAATCATATGATTGGAAAAAAATGGATCCATAGCATACACTTGCAGGCTTGGGGACATGAGAAAACAAAAGTGGGAAGGAGTTCAACATGGTGACACATCCTGATGGTACAAAAGCAGAAAGTTATGCTTCCTTCATCTAAAGAAAGTATAACCACTGGAATTTTTCGAGCGAATCATTACGGTGTAAGGATCGTGTGACCGAGGGGGGGGGGGGGTGAATCGGTCCACTCCAGAATTTTTTTCTTAACACAACCACCTAATCAACTCCTAGCAAGTAGTTCTACTAACAAACAAGAGCACACTAAGGAGAGTCTTTAACCTAATATGCTAGTAGATATAGATGACAAGAAGCACGTCACACTAGGAAGCAAACGGTCTCTAGCTAGCACAAGATATAAAGCGGAAACAAACTAGCTAGAACAAGTACACTAGAGACAAGACAACCAAAGATACTAGGCACACTAAGTAGAGTACTTAGAGCTACAAGATAGGCTACAACAAGTGAGCACACAAGCAACGCAAACAAGCAAGCCTAGTGAAACTAGTAGATACCAAGGTAAACACACAAGCAAGATAGAGTACAACTCAAATACTACAAGCAATCATATATAGAGCGATAAGTAAATGCAAGTAGTAAAGGAGAAGGGATAGAGAATGCTCATGATGTTTTCCCGTGGTCTCGGAAGGATGGCGCCTTCCCCTACTCCACGTTGGGTCACTCCCATCGGAGTCTCGACCCCGTCCCTCCGCTCGATGGCGATCCCTCCTAGAGCATACTTCACCCTTCGAGTGAAGTCGCGGGCACGTCCCGCCGGGCTCTCTCCCGGGTACTCTTTCGGAGGTAAGGCTCCGCACTTGATGCGTGCCAAAGGGCGCTCCACTAGTGATGCTTCTTTCGCACAGGAAGCTCCAGGACCGTGTACAAACTTGTGCTGGCTTCCACAATCTCCTTGGACAGCTCAACACCGACGCCTAACTGGTTTAGGCCTTGCCATAGACCAAGAGTAACGCTCTAGATGACTCTCTCAAGCTCACACTAGCCTAGAGATCAAAGGATGCAACTTGTTACTCTCTCAAGCACTAGGATCACTCTAAATCCTTCTCAAGTGCTACACACTTCTTCCTCTTGGCTTCTTGGCAGCACCTCCCCTCTTTCTTGGGTCCAAGAGCAGCTCAAAGGGGCAAGCAACCAGCTATATATAGGCCACCAACCTCAAACTAGCCTTTACTCAAAAGTGCACAGAAAACCAAGTCACCGTAGGATCCACCGTATCATACGGTGACCCTAGGCACCGTATCATACGGTGACTGTGTGTCTATCTGCCAGAGGCAACTCCTTCTCTGGACTTCCTACTTCAGGTATCACCGTATCATACGGTGAACCCCACCGTATCATACGGTGGCTTCAACTCTTCAGCCTTCCAGGAATTCCTCCTTCTCTGGAAACCATACGGTGCTCACCGTATCATACGGTGACACCATCACCGTATCATACTGTGACCTTTGTCTTCAACTGCCAGAACCTCGAAGTTTCTGGAAAACACACGGTGACCACCGTATCATACGGTGACCTCTCTTCCTTCTGCCAGATCTTTTGCTTCACTGGTCTTCTTTACTGCTGTCACCGCATCATACGGTGACCGCCACCGTATCATACGGTGGTCTCGTCTCTGCTGGAACTTGATCATTTCTTCGATCCTTGCTTCCAACTTCTTCATTCTTGGTTCCTTCATTCCTCTTCAGCCACCCTAGCCTTTGAGAGACTCACCATGCATCCAATGATCTCTATAACTAGTATGCACTAAGAGAAACACCTCAAACCCTCTTGATAGTCCGGTTTTTTCCTATGGACTCAAGCTAACATCTAACCAAGCAACACTCGCTTGGATCTAGCATGTCCTTAGCCTTGATCCATTTCTTCTCCGCGACTCCGTTAAGTCCGTTCTGGTTTTGATGAAGGCAACCAATCATCCTTGATATTAAGTTCATGGTGTGTCGGCATTCCTTACCGTCGGACGAAGCTTTCTTTGTATGTGACCTATAAGATCTCATAAAGAGTGTTAGTCACATTCATTATTCTCATCCAATCACCAAAACATTCATACCTTGGGGTTTCCCTAGCTCCAATGGTCATGAAGCTTACAATATCCCCCTTTTTGGTGATGGATGACAACCATGATAAAATGATCGAGAAGATAAAAGAGGTAATGACAAAAGCCAAGAAAAGAAACGCAACTCGATCACCACACTAATCAATAAGTATAAGATAGAGAGATATTACCTTGTTGATTAGGTCGAGGCAAGTCATAGCTCAAAGAGAAGTCACAAGTTAGAGCAAAAACTCATATCACAAGTGAAAGAAAGCACAAAGAGCTTTGACAAGCAATAGTTTCAAGGGGATTACCTTCATACTTACTTTGTGGAATTCGGCTCCCCCTTAAAAAGTGTACCAATCTCAAGATTGTGTGAAGATCGATCATCTTGATCACTTGATCTTCATTGATCGATCATCTTGATCACTTGATCTTCATTTGCGCCAACTCCCTATTGAGACGGCATTGCTTCTTCTTCTTCATCACCTCAAGGTTGTGTGAAGATCGATCGTCTTGATCACTTGATCTTTATTTGTACAAACTCCCCCTTAAGGTGACATATCCTTTTCCTTTGATATCTTGCAACTCTTCCACTTCTCATACTCGACCATTAAGCCCAAACCTTCTCCCTTTTTGGCATCTATCACAGAAGTATTAGTATGAAAATATGAGACAAGTGAGAGGACGAGTTTACTTGATATGGCGTGAAGCTCCCCCTTAATCCATGATTTTCCATCTTTCCAACAAATATCCCTATACACATTCTCAAAAGAATATTGCCTTGAAGTACATAGGGGTAGTTGATGATGATGGTAATGTATGAACCCTTAGACTTTGAGCCGCGTAAGTGGATTTAGCCTTGGAGCTCAAAAATCATGGTTCAATGGGCATGAAGCTCATATAGCATTGCTATGTAATCGTCTTAGGAGGTCATATACTCATATTGTGAATAAGCAACTTCCCCTAGACGGGTGCTCGGCGCCGAGACACTTATGCAAGAATGCATGATGCTAATGCAAAGAATGATAAGTTTACAATGCGTGATGTTAAAAGATAGAAAAGAGAGAAAGCTAAGAGCCAAGTTACCAACAACAAGTTTGAACACTTCTTAAGCTTGATCACGATGAGCCTCTTCTTCAAAGCCTCGGGAGCCAAGTGCCACCAATCCCAAGCTTAACCCATGCTCATTGCTATATCAAAAAAGCTAGTTGCCGGTCCTACAAAACAAGAAGAACACACAAAAACAACAACACAAACAAAAACAAGCAAGATATATACATATGTACAAACGTAAGCTCAAGGATATTCAAGTGAAGTCGGAGAGGTCGAGAACATTAAGTTTTCCCCCAAGCTTACAAAAGGTCTTCTTGTCAAGTGGCTTGGTGAACATGTCCGCCAATTGTTCATGAGTCCGAACACCAATCAATTCAATATCCTTCTTGGCCACATGATCTCGGATGAAGTGATGCTTTACCTCAATGTGCTTGGCATGGCCATGATCACCTTTGTTGAGAGCCATATTGATAGCACTTTCACTATCACAATAGAGAGGTACTTGCCCATAAGATAACCCATAGTCCAATAAGGTTTGCTTCATGTATAAAAGTTGAGCACAACAAGCACCGGCCGCCAAATACTCCGCCTCCGCCGTAGAGATAGCCATACAATTTTGTTTCTTGAAACTCCAGGAGATAAATGATTGTCCAAGAAATTGGCATCCGCCGCATCCACCGGAGGTACTTTTCCTACTCACTTTGCAACCGGCGAAATCCGAGTCCGCATAGCCAACAAGTCCGAAATCCGAGCCTTTTGGATACCAAAGACCCATTGTAGGGGTGTTCTTAATGTACCTAAGAATTCTTTTCACGGCACTCATATGGGATTCCTTAGGGTTAGCTAGAGATCGTGCACAAAGGCACACACTAAACATGATATCCGGTCGAGATGCGGTAAGGTAAAGAAGTGAACCAATCATAAAACGATAGAGTTTAGGGTCCACCGGAATACCTTTCACATCCACATCAAGAGGGACACTTGTAGCCATTGGTGTATCGTAGCTCTTGGAGTCTTTCATGCCGAACCTCTTAAGAAGATCCCGAGTGTACTTCTCTTGGTAGATGAACGTGCCTTCCTTCATTTGCTTTACTTGGAAACCGAGGAAGACATGAAGTTCACCTATTATAGACATCTCAAATTCTTTCTTTATGAGAGCACGGAACTCATCATTATAGATTTCGTTAGTGGAACCATAGATGATATCATCAACATAGATTTGACAAACAAAGAGATCATCACCAACGTGTTTAGTAAAGAGAGTGTTGTCAATACTACCGATCTTGTAGCCTTTGCAATGAGATGATCTCGAAGTCGTTCATACCATGCTCTTGGTGCTTGTTTGAGTCCGTAGAGAGCCTTCTTGAGCTTGTACACATAGTCCGGATGCTCGGGGTCCTCGAAGCCGGGAGGTTGCTCTACATAAACTTCTTCATTGATTAGTCCATTGAGAAAAGCACTTTTCACATTCATTTGATGAAGTTTGAAATCGAAATGAGAAGCATAAGCGAGAAGGGATCTTATAGCCTCAAGACAAGCGACGGGGGCGAAGGTCTCGTCAAAATCAACGCGATCAACTTGAGAGTAGCCCTTCGCCACAAGTCTTGCTTTGTTTCTCACGATTGCTCCCTTCTCATCTTCCTTGTTCTTGAAGACCCATTTTGCACCAATCACATTAGCTCGCTTGGGTCGATTCACCATCTTTCAAACATCATTCCTCTTGAAGTTGTTCAATTCCTCTTGCATGGATAGCACCCACTTGCGATCTTTCAAGGCTTCCTCGATCATCTTCGGCTCTAGGATAGAGACAAAAGAGAAATTCTCAACAACATTAGCTTGATTAACATAGTTAGGCTTATATTGACTTCTCCTTGTCTTTATCTCTTGAGAAGGACTCCCAATGATAAGATCATGTGAATGATCCCTCGAAATGGGTTTGTGCTTCTTAGGAGGTTCTTGTCGAGGAGGAGGTGGAGCCGGCGATGTGTCTTGCTCATCTCTTGCGGCTTGCTCCTTGGATATGTGGGTGTCTTGTTGTCGAAGAGGTGAACCCGAGCCATCATCTTGAGTGGAAGTAGATTGTTCTTGTTCTTGATTGCTCGGTGAAGCTTGGCTCGTGGATGCATGAGGTAGATCACTTGATGATACTTGTTGCGGTTCACTTGGTGTAGCTTGACTCGATGATGCTTGTTGTGGTTCGCTTGAAGTAGCTTGACTCGGTGATGCTTGTTGTGGTTCGCTTGAAGGAGCTTGATGTTGTTCACTTGAGGAAGAGCTTGGATTCTCTTGAGATGTACTCATAGAAGGTCCACTTGATGAAGTTATCGGAGGAGGTGTTGGAGGTTCATCTTCTCGAGGGAGAACTTCACCAACGGGCATGTTCCTCAAGGCTTCATCCACGGGTTCATCACCTACAATATGAGAAGATGGAAGGTCTTCTTGAGACCCATGAGATTCATCAAATTGTACATCATAAGTTTCTTCAACAAAACCGGTAGAAGTGTTGACAACCCGATAAGCCTTGGCCGAGCCCAAATAGCTGACAAGAAAGCCCACGTCGGTCCTCTTCTTGAACTTGCCAAGCCTTTCCCCTCTTGTAGATGTAGCATTTGCAACCAAACACCCGGAAGTATGCAACATTCGGTCTTCTTCCAACAAGCACTTCATCGGGAGTCTTGTTTAGCAACTTGTGAGGATAGATCCGGTTGGAGGTGTAGCATGCGGTGTTGATTGCCTCCGCCCAAAACTTCTCCGGAGTGTTGTACTCATCAAGCATAGCACGAGCGAGAGTGATAAGGGTCTTGTTCTTCCTCTCAACAACACCATTTTGTTGAGGAGTGTATATAGCCGAGAACTCATGCTTGATGCCAATCTCATCACAATAATCCTCAATGATAGAGTTTTTAAACTCCGTCCCATTGTCACTCCGAATCTTCTTGATGTGATGCCCATACTCAACTTGCACTCTTCTAGCAAACTTCTTGAATATCCCAATAGCTTGTGCTTTGTTCTCAAGAAAGAACACCTAAGTATACCTTGAGTGATCGTCCACAACCACCAAGCAATAGAGATTTCCACCAATGCTTACGTAGGTCGTAGCCCGAAGAGATCAATGTGTAAAAGCTCGAGAGGTCTTGAGGTTGACATGAAATTATTGGACGGGTGAGGTGAAGCCACTTGCTTCCCGGCTTGACATGCACTACACAATTTGTCCTTCTCGAAGGTGACATCTTCGACTCCTCTCACTAGCTTGTTCTTCATTATATGCTTGAGTTGATTCATACCAATGTGAGCTAGCCTTCGATGCCATAGCCAACCTAGAGAAGATTTAGTGAAGAGGCAAGTGTTAGGGGCAACAATGTTAGTCTCAAAATCAACAACATATAGATTATTATGACGAAAGCCCTTGATAGTGAGACCATAGCATCATTGCGAAGAACCACCCCATTGGCATCAAAGTTACAAGAAAAGCCAAGATCACATATTTGGGCAACGGATAGAAGATTGAAATTTAAGGACTCAACAAGAAGCACGTTAGAAATTGAGAGGTCATTTGAAATGGCCAAGGCCTCTTACTCTATGCTTCGAGTTGTCTCCAAAGGTAACCTTGTCATGAGCTTCATCTTCCTCCAAGTTTGTGAATATAGATGAAGTCCCGGTCATGTGTTGAGTGCATCCACTATCCAACACCCAATGTTTACCACCAATCTTGTAATTCACCTTGGAAGTAGCCATCAAGCAAAGAGAGAGATTAGTATCATGAGAATCAATTGACATGTTATCTACCTCTTTCATGCTCTTGATGTAGGCCATAGGAACTCCATTGAGAGTCCAAGTCCAAGTTGTCCAATACTTCCAACATCTCCTTGGTGACTCCATTCTGTCTCCACATGCTCCGATCATTTCCCAAGTGTAGGACATGGTTCCCAAGAGGATAGGCTTGAAATCTTCCCACTTCATCACTTCCATTGAAGTATTTAAGGATGTTGTACATTTGATGTTCATAAGATAAGGCAATCAAAATAGCCTCTTTGAGAGGCATCCTATCAATATCATCACCAATATCATTGTAGCATCCCGCCTCAAACAATGAGGGGTTTGCTTAACAGGATCGAGACCGGGTGACACTTGGCGAAGCAAGAGTCCAAAAGTACACACATATGAGCATAATAAAATAGAGTGTAAAGTGATATTAAATTATTACAACTTTGGTCCTTATTTGATTACATAAAAGAGTTTGAAAAGCGTAGCGGAAGCGATCGATATACAACTCAACGTCATTACCCTAATATGAAGCATATTCAGCCTGTAAACATGCTTCATTCTCCTCCGACCAAAGATTACCTGCAACAAAGATTTAAACAACAAACTCTGAGCAACTAATACTCAGCAAGACTTACCTGTCAAAATGGCCTTCTAAGACCGACTCCTATAATGCAGGGCGCTGACCCAAGGTATAGGAATAATTGCATAAAAATAGCACTAAAAGTTGGTCCTCCTTTCAAATTTGAGCCAAATTAAAAGGGTTCTCGCATAAACATAAATGTGAGCACCTGTACTAAGCAATACATGGTTGCAATACAATATTTAAAGTATCAATACAGCATATATACATCATCATGTGCACTTCTTACTACGAGGTGACTCAGTGAACAAGTGGTACTCAATAACCGCGAGGGATGGCGATTCGAATCGATTTACACCTGCAGGCGAAACCCGGAAAACACGACGTACGCACACTCAAGGAGTCACGCACGGCAACCTTTCGCAAGACCCCATAAAGCCGGTCCAAGTTCCCCTCTCCCGGACACACGTCCTCCACGCAATACCCACGCCGGAGCTATTCGTGGTTAGCCCGTGTGCCCTCTCTTCCTACACATACCTGTGAACCACCGTGACCATCTTCATCACCAGAAGAGGGGGGGGGGGGGGGGGCTGTCCAACAATACAGTAATCGAGCTACATCGGTTTACTAGTGCCTATATCACTAGCATGCATCCGGTACGTTCAAACTTGCTCAAGCAGGGCCACAACGATCGATCCTCAATCGACACAGACGGGGCTACCGCACACAAGATCTCCATGTCCTACTGCAAACCTACCAATCCCCGTCCGGTCTCCAATTATCATCATCATGTGAGATAGCAACAAGTACAATAATTTTTCCAAAAGAGTCCTATAGCTCGCGAGTAGTGTTCCGCACCACACGACTTCTACCGATGAATCAAAAATAAGCATAGCATAAAGTAACGAACGGTTGAACATAACCGACCCCTAGGAAAACCTAGGGATATATGCAGCTCCTGAACACCTAATGCACATAACATGACTCGCGATACATGTGAGAAAGTGAAAATATTTCGAAAAAGGTTGAGATGCACCGGGGCTTGCCTTGGGCTATGGTCAGCACATACAACATGTTAGTAGCAGCATCGAGCTTCTCGGATCCGATCTCCATCTCCAAGTTTCCGGCGTCGTTTCTAAATGATGCAATGCAAAGTCAAGAATTAAGTGCAACGATCATGCAAAATTTTGGCAAATGAATGAGTGCAATGGCATGATGATGGTGCTGATATGATGTTCAGAAATAGCACAAAAGATTCCAAGTTACATTTTGTTTGAAGAAAAAACGATAATAGGATTACAAGATTTCTAGGTTTTAAAGATCGAACAAAGAATTTATTTTACTTAGGTCTCTAACATGGTTCTGAAAGACATAAAAATACATGGATTTTTATGGTGAACAACAGTAGCATAAAGAACACTCTGGCAAATTTTCAGAAACATTTGATGCAGGAATTAATTAATAAAATTAAAACACTAAAACACTTGGAAAAGCAATTACTGCTAAAACATGCATAAATTAATTATGCAACTTGGTCAGTGGTTCAGTAATGTCATGAGATGTATGCATGCCAAATTTCAGTATTTTTGGATGAACATAAATGCATAAATAAATTTATTTAGGTTTTCATTCTCTGAATTTTGTAAAATTAGTTACTAAGATTCTTGATGATGTTCTTGGACCATTGGATAGATCATGTCAAGGGGATTCCAACGTAGTTTAGTTTGCTATTTTTGGATGTTTATTTTATTTTATATAGATTTTACAAGATCTGCCGTTTTTCAGAGAAAGAAAACGAAAAAGAAAAAAGAAAAAGGTGAAGGGTACTGTAGCAGTGCCATTGGTGGTTGCAGTGCGCGCGCGGCGGCGCGGTCGCGTTCCGGCCAAAAAACGGCGAAACGGGCGACGAGAAGCGGGATTACACGACGAGTACGCGAAGACGATCTCGGAGCACTAGCGTGGTGCCGCGGCGGCGGCGAGCGCGGCGGCGGCACGCATGGCGGAGCGGTGTTCCGGCGAGGTAAGTGGGTCGCCGGCGATTGAGCGAGCATAGGGTGTGCGAGGTCACGGCGAAGCTCACCGTGGCAGATGTAGACGTGGAGGAGGGCCGGAAGTGGGAGTTCGACTCGGGGGCGGTGCGGTTCGGCGGACGGCGGCGGGGAAAACGGTGTTTTCCGGCGATCTCGACTGAAGAAAAGCGGCGAGATCATGTCAAAATTGTGCGCGATCAAGCGAGGAAGGTACATGCGTGAGGAATTGAAAATCCGCTCACCGTGGAGGGAGTATCCGTCGTCGGCGTTGGGTTCGCTCACCCGGCGGCCAGGGTGGCAAACCCGCGTCGATCTCGCGGTTCGCTGCGGTTGGACGGAAAAGGTGTTGGGGTTGAGCTAGAGGGATCTCTCGCGGACCTTTTTGGTATGGGGGACTCGGCCGGGGAGGAACTGTGGAGGTGGCGAGCAGGGGCTCAAGCTTCGGCGGCCATGGCGGCTGGCTTGCGCGAGGGAAAGGAAAAGAGGAGGGGCGCGGCGACTGGAACGGCGGTCAAGGGAGAGGATAAGGAGTTGGGGGCGCGCTGCTCGGTCGGGCATCGAGCGCGAACGCGCGGCGCAGCGCCAGCAGCGTGACGATGGCCACAGTGTGTGGCATGGGCGATGAGCAGAGCGGCAGCGCGTGATAGAGGAAGTTGTGCAAGAGAGAGAGGAAAAAGAAAAGAGAGAAGCGGGCCCCACGCGCCCTTTTTATTTTTCCAGCGAATTTCCAACGTGCTGAAATTGGATGGCTCCAAACACTAACTTCCAGACCTCAGAAAAATCTAAGAAATTGGTGAATTGAAGTTCAACTAAACAGGAACCTTTTTCCTTATTGGAACTTTTCAAAATTCGACACAGAATTTGAATAAAAATTTCTGTTAAGACAGGAATTGTTTGAATGTTCCTCGAATTATTTGAACTGCTTCCCTTTTTCATAAAATTCTGAAAAATTGTCCAAAATTCTATCTTGAGACATAGAACTCAGAAACATTTTTATTTGGGGGCCACTTCTATGCAATATTTTGGAGTGGTAGTTCAAGCTCCACTTTGACCATATTCTAAAGAATTGTATTAACTTTGAATTCGTGAACCTGATTAATTGAGCTATTGCTTGTCTTGCACTAACAGTGCAATTAGAAGTGTGATTAAGGTTTAGAAAAAAAAATCATTTAGGACATAGATCTTCCTATGATAAGGGAGGAGAGATAACATCATCCCTATTGCATTCTCATCACTAACCTTATCCTTCCCATCAAAAGAATTGACTCTTGCAAACAATATGAGAAGCCTCTTCCAACACTCGAGCCAAGTTTCTTCTCTCTTCTTGTAGAACTCATCATACATATCAAGGAGAAGATAGTGAGCTCCACCGGCAATATCCGGTTCATACAAGTAGTCTTTATAGAAAGGAGGTAAGAGATCTCCATCCGGGGGATATTCCTTGATAGGCTTCGGGTCGTCATCACTATCACTTGAATAAGCATCATCACAATAGTAGACGGGAACCCTATCATCTTTTTCTTCTTTCTCATCATCACTTGGGGGTCTTGAAGGTGTTAGAGAGCATAGAGCGAGCTCTTCTTCTTGTGATGATCTCAATGACTTCTTCAATTGAATATGACTCAAGCTCAAAGTTCTCAAACTCAATGTGATCATCATATTTGTCCTTTGGCAAAGTATCAAGAAACCTTCTAAGACCTTGCCCTTTAGTGATTATCCAAACCTTGTTGTCATTTATCATCTTGATGAGAGAATCCATCCGAAGAGCAAATTCCACTAGATCCTCATTTGGCTTCATAGAGATGTGGTCCAAATCATCACATAACTTGATATATCCATCTTCTTGATCTTGAGTAGAACATCCTTCATCAATATGAGATGATGATTGGCTTCGAGGTAGAGGTGGAGCTTCAATGTGTGCATTGTCACTTGCTTGAGAATTCATCTTGCTCTTCTTGTAATCTTTCTCGAGAGAAGAGGTGATAGAAACCACCTCATCAAAAGGCATCTTCTCAAACTCATTCATCCGCACCATCGGAAGAATACCAAACCGTGAGGGAGGTAGGGACCGAATGAGTTTCTTCACCACATGCTTATGCGTGAAAGAATAATAGCCTCGTGTCATGAGTTTCCTAGCAAGAGAATACAAGTGAGAGGCAAGTGAGTAACATCTTCATCATCATATAAAACAAGATCCTCATACTCATCAAGAACATCATAGTAAGACTTATCACTAAGCACACAATCATCGGGCTCAATCAAAGAAGAGGCGATGGAAGTGTTAGAAACGTCATCATGAGTGGACTCCATTTTCCCACACGCAATCCCGGTCACGACTCAAGGCGGTAAAACCCTAATAATGAGCACTTGGCTCTGATACCACTTGGAAGGATCGTGTGACCGAGAGGGGGGTGAATCGGTGCACTCTAGAATCTTTTTATTAACACAACCACCCAATCAACTCCTAGCAAGTAGTTCTACTAACAAACAAGAGCACACTAAGGAGAGTCCTTAACCTAATATGCTAGTAGATATAGATGACAAGAAGCACGTCACACTAGCAAGCAAACGGTCTCTAGCTAGCACAAGATATAAAGCGGAAACAAGATAGCTAGAACAAGTAAACTAGAGACAAGATAACCAAAGATACTAGGCACACTTGTAGAGTCCTTAGAGCTACAAGATAGGCTACAACAAGTGAGCACACGAGCAAGGCAAACAAGCAAGCCTAGTGAAACTAGTAGGTACCAAGGTAAACACACAAGCAAGATAGAGTATAACTCAAATACTACAAGCAATCATATATAGAGCGATAAGTAAATGCAAGTAGTAAAGGAGAAGGGATAGAGAATGCTCATGATGTTTTCCCGTGGTCTCGGAAGGATGGCGCCTTCCCCTACTCCACGTTGGGTCACTCCTGTCGGAGTCTCGACCCCGTCCCTCCGCTCGATGGCGATCCCTCCTAGAGCACACTTCACCCTCCGAGTGAAGTCGCGGGCATGTCCCGCCGGGCTCTCTCCCAGGTACTCTTCCGGAGGTAAGGCTCCGCACTTGATGCGTGCCAAAGGGCGCTCCACTAGTGATGCTTCTTTCGCGCGGGAAGCTCCAAGATCGTGTACAAACTTATGCCGGCTTCCACAATCTCTTTGGACAGCTCAACACCGACGCCTAACCGGTCTAGGCCTTGCCATAGACCAAGAGTAACAGCTCTAGATGACTCTCTCAAGCTCACACTAGCCTAGAGATCAAAGGATGCAACTTGTTACTTTCTCAAGCACTAGGATCACTCCAAATCCTTCTCAAGTGCTTCACACTTCTTCCTCTTGGCTTCTTGGCAGCACCTCCCCTCTTTCCTGGGTCCAAGAGCAGCCTAAAGGGGCGAGCAACCAGCTATATATAGGCACCAACCTCAAACTAGCCGTTACTCAAAAGTGCCCAGAAAACCAAGTCACCGTAGGATCCACCGTATCATACGGTGACCCTAGGCACCGTATCATACGGTGACTGTCTGTCTATCTGCCAGAGGCAACTCCTTCTCTGGACTTCCTGCTTCAGGTATCACCGTATCATACGGTGAACCCTATCGTATCATACGGTGGCTTCAACTCTTTAGCCTTCCAGGAATTCCTCCTTCTCTGGAAACCATACGGTGCCCACCGTATCATACGGTGACACCATCACCGTATCATACGGTGACCTCTGTCTTCAACTGCCAGAACCTCGAAGTCTCTAGAAAACACACGGTGACCACCGTATCATACGGTGACCACCTCACCATATCATACGGTGATCTCTCTTCCTTCTGCCAGATCTTCTGCTTCACTGGTCTTCTTTACTGCTGTCACCACATCATACGGTGTCCGCCACCGTATCCTACGGTGGTCTCGTCTCTGCTGGAACTTGATCATTTCTTCGATCCTTGCTTCCAACTTCTTCATTCTTAGTTCCTTCATTCCTCTTCAGCCACCCTAGCCCCTGAGAGACTCACCATGCATCCAATGATCTCTATAACTAGTGTGCACTAAGAGAAACACCTCGAACCCTCTTGATAGTTCGGTTTTTCCTATGGACTCAAGCTAACATCTAACCAAGCAACACTCGCTTGGATCTAGCATGTCCTTAGCCTTGATCCATTTCTTCTCCGCAACTCCGTCAAGTTCGTTCTTGTGTTGATGAAGGCAACCAATCATCCTTGATATTAAGTTGATGGTGTGTCGGCATTCCTTACCGTCGGACGAAGCTTTATTTGTATGTGACCTATAAGATCTCATAAACAGTGTTAGTCACATTCATGGTTTTCATCCAATCACCAAAACATTCATACTTTGGGGTTTCCCTAGCTCCAATGGTCATGAAGCTTACATACGGGCAGAGAGTGAATTGGTCATTACCCACTGATTCAAAGAGGCTGATCCGTTCCTCAATATTTAGCGGACAGTCAAACTAATGTGTCCAATATTGGATCCAGACTTATTCTCACCATTCAAAATTGAACTCGAGCCTTGTTATCAAGGTTTATAGGCCCACCTAACTTGTCTAGCTATGCCCTGATCTGCTGTCAGCTATGCGTGTGTTTTATTCTGTATTCTTCTGACATAGAGAAGGAAGGACCGCACAACATTAGAGTCATCAACATTTTGTTGGTGGTCATGTTAGGATTTCCAGTAACCGTGGGATCATTGGCTGGCTTATTAGGTGACTTTTTTGTGTTTTTTTTTCTCGAACATGCAGTAAAACTGCACATCCTTGTATTAAAGAGGAGTAAAAACACAAAGCAGCACACCATACATCGCACCCGGCACAACCACAACACGACACACTCCCGAGACTCACCAAGGCTGTTATCCATTACATGCGCGCCACGGACTCATCTAGACTCAAGTCTTGAAATCTCATTAAACTTTTCTTTCGACAACTCCAGGTTGATCCAACTTTCCTATGATTAAAACAAATGCATTTCTCTTGGGAAACACAAGGAGGTTAGTAGGACTCACCAGAAAGTTTGGATTCAATCTATAGTTCACTATGAGAAAGGACAAACATCTAAACTGTCTTTCGTGCAGTGGCTGCTGCCAGATAGCGGAATTAAACTATCTAAACAATATTGTTCTCACCTCCAGGTCAAAAAAAAAAAAGTTCTCACCCTTCAAGCTTCAACCATCCTCTTTAGGGAAACAAACCATCAATCCTTCATAAGAAACAAAAAGCATGACACATCGCATCCAGTATACTAAAGTAGCCTGCACCTGAACATGGGATGATATATATAGCATCCAAACACATTATAAGGATCTGCACTTCCGTGTTCATACACAGCATACATAGTGCACCATGCCCTGGCCCTGAAAACTTAAAATTACAAGCTACAAGTAGGGGCTAAGTACAACTGATGTCCATCATACACAGTGCACTATGCACAAACTAAACTAGCCTGCACCTTGACATTTTGAGAGCAAACATAAGAATAGCCAGTGTTAGGGACTAGAACCCGGTTCCTAGAGGTCTTCTGGTGCATCACAAGTACAATTCTTACTTGGTTGTCAGAGTGACGCAAGTTTCTGGCTTAGCTAAGCTTAGCACTTTTTCATGCACTTCCTTGGCCTTGCTTGCAGTGACTGAAGTGCAAAGAATTTTTACACTTTTTAGTGATGTCGCCCAACTGAATAGCCGTTTTACAAAAGCAATTTCATGGTCAGTCCCTTTCATGTCAATGATTAAAAGTGCATGGAGGTGTTTCAAAGGGAGTTCCTCGGTCTTCCAGTTTGTTGGTTCATCACAGAAACAGCCTGATTCACATGTAGATTGTGCCTAGAACAAAGAGCAAGTTATGACAGTCAGCTACAGTTTAATGATATCAGTAAAGGAAGACAAATGAGTGAAGCAAAAATTATCCATGTCTCGTGATTTGTATTGTAGACTGTTTTAACTACAACAAAACATATAATTTGTTGGAAGCCAATTAACTGCAGCAATCAGTTTGTTATAATTTGCAGATGGAATGGTTGAGCAAAAATGATTTTAAGTACTGACACAAACCTAAAGTGTTGCGCAAACAATAAACGATACACAAAACTTGCTCAATTGACCATAGGTTATCAGTGGTATCATTTTAGTGCTTACAGATCCCATATGTCAGGTAAAAAAAATCACTTTACCTCCGAGTCATTCTTAGGATCTAGCACCAGCGCAAATTTTGCTAGACTAGTACACATCCTGAGAACATGAAATACGCTGGCTCCAAAGGCGTGTCCTTCATTCTTAACATGACAGCCAAGGCCTCAAGGCGAGGGGAACGTCCTAAGGTCTTCCAACAAGTATTGAAAATTCCCAATGTACTGCATAGTTATAAGAAGTCACAAATTAAAAAGAAAGATCATATATATAGGTAAGGAAAAAAAGAGAGAGGAGACATCCCAGTTTCAAATAACTGATCAAGGCACAGAAACTGGATCACTGATCAAGGCACAGAAACTGGATCTAACATGATAAGTTAGCTTTGTAACTAGATCAAATATGCTATATCCACAAACAATAGGCATGCCATGGCCCATGGTTATGAAGGCTTTTCCATAATGCAAAAGCACGAGAATAAACGCCCTTAAGAGCTCATGTCCATTGACTAACTAACATATCAGTGTGAACGCCCAGTGTGTATGTTTTATGCCAAAAGCAAAATCAATGTAGGATATTCAAATTTCACCACTATGAGGTAACGCTGTCTAGCCCATTTGCAATGAACAGATCACAGAATGCTGCATTCCTTACTGAAGTAGGGCACTTGTTTCAATATAAACGTAAAGGTAGATTTTCAATCATACAATTCTACCAGCAAAATTTTCAGATGAGAATGTCTATTGCAGATTATCCAATACGCAGGAAAATCGCTATTGGATATGCCAGTGTTGTTAACAGGATAGCCTTCTTGCAAGTTTACTAAAAACACAAGGTTTAACCCTGTACAAAATATAATGCGAACTCACCTTCGGATAAACAAGCCCGAGGTGAAGTTTGTGAATGGCCTGGAACTGCTCCAAGAGACGCAGGCAACTAAGATTGAGCCAAAAATCATGTGGCCCATACACATAAAAATTGCTGGTCGTCAGTGTAAGAGATTGGGGCTGTTCCATGTTGCCAAACAGGACGGAGCTGGGATCATACGAATCCTTCCAGAACAGCGAGACCAGATGAGGAGCTGAAATGTTGGCAACTGGTTGATTCCAGTCGAAGCAATCAATCAACTCCAACTCCTGGAGCACCGGGGCATCGACGGTGAGCTGCCATAGATCATGCATCCTCTGCAGCTTCACTTGAAGCAAAGACTCCGAGTGGATGGCGAGATTGGCCAGCCCAAAGGTGTACTTAATGCCGAGCTTCTGCAAACTTGGGCACCGCGGGGAGGAGACGGCGTCGCCAAGCTCTGGCGGGCCGTGGAACCAGACGGAGATCAAGGTGAGTTCGGTGAGCCGGGCGAAGACGCCAGCGGGCGGCATGACGATGCCAAGAAATCCCAGGTTGAGCGAGACCGTGGTGGCGCTCTCGAAGCAGGGAAGCTCGAAGGCGGGATCTTCCTCGCCGACTTCGTTGGCATTTCTCTGGTTCTCGAAGATGAGCTGGCCAGAGAGGCGACGCGCGGCGGCGCGGAGGCAGTCCGCCACGGGTCCGAGGCCGGCGTGCTGTGTCCCCACGAAGAGGTGACGGAGGGGCGCTTCGTGGGCGGCGAGCGCGGCGGCGATGAGGTAGGGCGCCGGGCAGAAGCTGAAGCGCAGCTCCGGGAGGAGGGTCCACACGCGGCGCCAGCGGCGGGAGAGAACGCTGGTCCGACCGGCGGCGGCGGCGGCGGCGGTGTCGAGGCGGAGCAGGATGAGGACCAGCGTGTCGTCTGGGAGCGCGCTGAGGTGGTCCTTGCCGGCGCCGGCGTCGTCGTACGACGGTTTGCCGGCGATCTGGCCGCCGCTCTTGGCCACGGTGAGGAAGCTGAGGATTTTTTACTTTTTTTTTTTCCTGAAATGAGGAAGATGAGGGATTTTGGCTTTCTTCACGCAATGACTCTTTTATAGAGAACCTGAATTTTCTTTGCGATCCATGTATCCCAAAAAAACTTTTCTTTTTCTTTCAGAAATCATCGATCATATAGAATTCAGCTGAAATAACTCTCTGATATGAATACTCGAGATATATACAGTGTGTTCTAACACAACAAAAATATATATGGTGCGTCCAGCACGTGCAGCGCTGTATACACTTATATAAATAACTCTAGTGAGTTCTAGAATTGGACTTTATGTATCTCTTGTTTTCATAACAGAAAAGATCATTATCTAATACTGACTGAGCATGCTAATATAAATATTGACATCCTCTTTGAAAAATACTTTTATGATAAGTGGTATGACCTCATCATAAAGTTGAGATGTAATGTGAAATTATGCTCTAAGGAAAAACATGTCGACATATGAGATAACCTTATTATGAAGTTGGCAATTGCTATAATATTTTATACTTCATGGTTAAGTATGATTCATGATGTGACAACCACTATGATATTTTATACTCCATGGTTAAGTAAGATGACATAAGTGATGGCCTCATGATGCGACAACTGCTATGATATTGTATAGCTTCGTGGTGAAGTATGCTGACATAAGTAATGACCTCATGATGTTGATAGGTACTATAATATCATACTTTGTGGTTAAGGATGTCGACAAAAGTGATGACCTCATCATGAAGTCGACATGTATGATTGAGGCATATAGTCAACAATGTGCCTTTCAACATCTCTAAAATTGTTTCTTATCATGCTTCCATCACTATCCTTGTTAGGATCTCTCACAAGTACCATCAACCATTTTGTAGCGACCCGTGTTTTTGCCTGTTGTCAAAAATAACTAAAAATTTGAACTTTTTAAAATTTTCCAATTAAAATCAATTTGCTAGCTTTAGTTAGTAGCAAAACCAAAAGATTTTGAATTTTAAACCATGCACAAAAGTCACCATGTGCATTTTCGTGTTTTTCTTGATTTGTTTGAGTGTTGGTTTCAATGCCTCCTTTTGAATGAATTCAAAATTCATTCAAATTAAATCCCAGCAAAAGATCAAATCAATTTCCTCTTATCAGGCCGCCCTTCTTCTTTTTCTCCTGGCCGGCCCACTCTCTCTTCCCTCCTTTTTCTCCTTTCCTTCCCGCGTGGGCCGCTACGATCCCGGCCCAGCTTCGCCGCACCAGCCCAACACTGCGCATCTCTTTTTCTTTTTCCGCCGAGACACTGACAAGTGGGCCCCGCCCCGTCGTCCCTCACCTCCCGTCGCCGGCGCAATTCGCGCGAGCGCCCATCCCGGCGTGCTCCCTCACCGCCGTTGTCATGTCCAAGCCACAGGGAAGACCTTGTTTAGCACGTGCGCGCACGGAACCGCCTATCCGTCCCGTCCCGTCGCCCCCCTTCCCTTACTTAACGCGCGCATCAAGCCTCCTCGAAGTCCGGCGAGCTCCACTCCGCTCCCGTCAGCCACAGTTCGTCTTTCCCTCGCTCCATCGCATTCCGAGCACTGCAGAAGCTCCCTTCACGCGTCACCGCCGTCCTCGTGGCTCGCGAACCGCCTCTGCGCGTCGTGTCGAGCTCCAGTCCGGCGAGATATTTCTCGCCGGCAAACCGACCTTGCGCCCTCGCTCGAACCGCCATTGCCGGTCTATAAAGCAAGGGGCAGACCCTCTCCTTCCCTCTCTCATTTCATTTCCCCTCCTCCGCCACTCCCGAGCTCCCTACAGCACTTTTCCCCACTCTCTCTCAACTCCGGTGAACTCTCCGGTGAGCTCTCCCCTCTTCTCCGGTGAGTCCCGACGTCAACTTCTTCCACTTCTAGCATCTCCTTTCCGCGCTCGACACGCTGATGCCCTTTGGCGCAGCCGTGGCTTGCAGGTGGAAGATCGTCGGAACCCTAGCCCCGCCGTCCGCCGTCTCCGTCGTCAGTACCCCTCTGCTCATTCCCTCGCTCGACTGAGAGCACGGTGAGCACCCTCAAGCTCTTCTCTTTCTCTTGCACATGATCTCGACGACCTTTTGCTAGCGCGCAGCCCATTTCACCGAGCGCCGACTAGCCGCCGTGCCCCTTCTCGCCGACGGCTACACTTCCGGCCGCACGCGAGCACACCGAGGCCACCAATCACTCCCTCGCACTCACACGCACAACCGCACCCGCTCGAGCACTCTCTCGCGCGTGCGCATCTCCTTTTTCCCCGTGCACCCCGGCGCGCCGCCGAGCTCCGGTGAGCTCGTGCCGCCGCTCCGGCCCTTCTCCTCGTCAACGCGTAGCATCTCTAGGTTCACCGTGTCTCCCTCTCCCTCTTGCGCTCTCTCTTTTCCTCTCTTGCACTCCCGCGACACCTGCGCACCGAGCGCCGGCTCCGCCGCCGCCTTTCTCCCTCGCCGCCGGCCGCCGTGAAAACCCCTCCGACCCGGCCGACCCCTTCGCACGACCCTCCGCACCTCCGCGCACTCGCACGACCACTCGCACTCGATCAAGTCGCACTCCCCTTCTTTTCCCCCTCGCTCGCCGGCGCATCGCCAACTCCGGCGACGCCGCGCCGCCGCGTCCGTCGTCCCCGACGACAACGTCGCCTACCACTGCACTCGCCGTTGCGTGCAGATCCCGTTGGTGTGCTTCGCTCCCTCTCTCGTCGCCTGTAGCCGCCGCCGGCGACGATTCCGGCGAGGCCGCCGCCGCGCGCCGCCGTTCGCCGCCGCGCCTGACGCAGCCGCGTCGCCGTCCGACGTGGCTGCCGCGTCAGCGCGCGGGCCCGCGACGACCGGGTCGCCCCGCTTGCGTGGCGGACTCGGCGCACCGTGGACCCGCCGCTCTACACCGCCGGTCCACCATTTCCGTGGACTCGGCTCACCGAACAGTAACGCGCGGACCCCGCTGGGCCCATTGGCCCACCGGACAGTGAGACAAACTCACTGGAAATTGCTATGTACACCCGAGATCGTACCCAGAAACTTATTTCGACCACTTTCCAATATCAGAAAAATTCCCAAAAATTCCTAAAAATACTCTATCACTTCCTAAACACCCTCCAACACTTGTTAGCCTCTGATTAATTATGTATCTCACATACAAAATTAATCAAGCTAAATTCAATTGAATCAATTCATCCAAACTTCAAAAATCAATATCTTTTTCATTCCAACTCCGATTTTGGCGAAACTCGCGCCAAAATTCATCTAAAATCATAATCTATCCAGTACCACCTAAATCAACTCCCCTCTGATTTATTTGGATTTTATTCGGATTTATTGCTTTGTTAATTTGATTGTAAGCGGTAGATTTATCTTTTATTAAATCGCTAGATAATCAAGACGAAGAGGCTGAGGACCCTGATTACGAGGATTTAGAGGAAGAAGAGCTTGGTGAAGGCAAGTCTAACTTCCTTTGATCATATTGATCCTATGTTTACAAATATCCTAATTAGAGCTGTTTATAAATAAAGTGCATGGTATTTAAATGAATTTAAATGCTAGAATGGTCCTATGCAATACTTGATTGCCTGCCTTGATTTGATTATATCCTGTATCCTTGTTAGCCCTAGGATTCAACCTCATTAATTCAATTAATGAGTTGTTGATATGCTCGCTGCTTAGGACTTTCACATGTGTTTAATTAATGTTGCTCACATGATTTTCGTGTAAATGCGTGTGTCTTGGTGGCGTGTGTAAATGTGAAATTGGGTGGTATAATAATAAGTGCAACCCTAGTGAGGGATGTTTTTGGCGGGATCAGGCGAGGTAGTCCTCAGTGGGGAGGCTATCTCTGGGACGCCTTCCACTTGTGGAATGGCTATTGAAGATGCCTGGTTCGGTCGTATAAGGACCGGTTCTTGTGCCGCCTTTGCCTAGCACCCCTCGCGCAGCCACAAGCCGTGAATGGGCACGGAATTGGAACCACACCCTACTAGTACTCACCCGTACCCCCCCGGAGGCAGGAGATTGCAACGGAGTCCCAGGAGAAGACTCGTTCGTTGGTGGGTGTTCGAGATCCGGCATTTATGACTGGCCATATTATTATGATTGTGAAGCCCCTGGTGATGTCCGTGGGGGATGCCGTGGTGGTACGAAGTAGGTATGGAACCTTTAGTGGGACAGTCCAAACTATGACGATAGGGAGGACTGGACCACCTTGTGGGGAAATTTGTGCACCCTTGGCCAAGGTTAAGAAACTTTCCGGAAAGCCGTGTTCCACGGTATTGGACAACGCGAAAGCATCGGCCACACTATGATTAGATTTTCTGCGTGAGTTTCCTTGGTGTGTTTTTGGAAAACGCCGGTTTGGAGCCGTGTGCTGGTTGTCGGCCAGCGATAAAATCGAGGAACTGGCGGGATGGATTGCATCTCCCCCAGGGCCGCCCAACCCCACTAATCTCTACAGATATCTGATTAGAATTGCGAAATGCTTTGTTTTCAAAACAACTCTGCACAAACTTGGCTTTCTCGCCTTGTCTCTAACCATAAGCCTAATCCTTTGATAATCCCTTGCATAATCATACCCCTCGTGTTGGGCTTGCTGAGTACCTTAAGTACTCACCCTTGCTTAAATCATTCAGAAGATGAGCCCGACTATGACTTTCAAGCTGATGGTGATGAAGAGTAAAGTTTGGCCATCGCTCAAGTGGTGCCTGTAGGAGTGGAGCCTGTCGTCTTCCGCTAGATTTTAGTGTTAGCTCTGGCTGCTGCGTCAGCCTTTGAGAGTGATGTCTGTGTGTGTTGAGGCTGCCCGCCTCATTTGTATAAAGACCTTTATGTATTAAAAGGCTTGTAATGACTCTCGGTAATATAAATAAAGTATCTGCTGTGAAGCATTCTGTGAAAGTGTCGTATCAGCTACTGATCCAGGGACTGATACGGTAAACACTAAGTACTTCAGAAATGGGGTACGACAGAGTGGTATCAGAGCAATGCTTGCCCGTAGGCCAAACCATAGGATGGAATCGACTGAGATGAGTGCGATATTTTGCAAGGATTTATTTTATAAAATCTCCCTTACCTTATTTCTATTTATAAAATTATTTTTACCGTACTTACCCGTCTTTTCAACATTTTGTTGAACAGATGGAGGCCCTTCGTCAGGAGTTGGACCAGCTGGAGGCGCAGCGCGCCCAGACCGCCCGCGTTCTCGAGCAGACCGCCGAGAGGTGGGGTGAGGACCAGCGCCGTCTTGCGGAGACCCGAGTTCAGCTTGCGCAGGCACAGGCTCAGCTTGCTGCTTGCCAGGCTGAGAGAGACCGCCTGCAGTGGACCCTGGATTACACCCGTCGCTTCTGGGAGGAGGATGCGATGTACCTGATCCGTAATGATGAGGACATCACCATGCTAGACACGCACGAACCGGCCTCACCACCGAGTTTCAAGTCGTCATCAAGTTGCCCTTCGAGTTGGATTCGGATTCCAGGAGCACCTTCCACTAAAACGGGCGCCCCGGTCACATACGGACTCGGATTGGGACGTTCTTTATATGGATGGAAAGCTAAGAAGATAAGCTTTCCAACGGATCCAGTCGCACATCTAAATTCCATCTGAGTCGACGGGAATCGTCAAAACAAGTCAGCGTCCAGAAACTGTTTCGGTGCTGCGTCACCGTTTTTGGCCTTTGGGCCATGTATCGTGTCTTGGCCCATTAGGGGCGCGTCCTTAGGGTTTTGCACGACCCTAAACTCTATATTATCAGTAGCCGCCGCCACATTAGGATTGGGGTTTTGTTTAGTTGAGTTTTCCATCGAGAAACTTGAGTTCATCGTTGTATCTGTGGCGACAAGTCCTTATACATTGATCCAGGGCCCCTGTTCTTACTCTCCTCGACTGTGTCGATTAGTCCTTTCGAATCGAGTGTTTGAACCTCTCTTGTGATTCGCTTCAATTCATATTTGCAATTTCAGATTGCGTGTTTACACTTTCTTGCTTGCGTTCTCGATTCGTCTGCAGGAAAAGCCTTATCGGCGAGGTCAATCAAGTTGTGCTTGGTTGATAACCAACGGAGCAGTGGTGTAGCGGTTGCAGGGTTCGAATCGGGTTGATTTGAAGCCGGATCGTCAACGTCGAGTTCTCCAATTATCGAGTTTACCTCTACCTCTCGGAAGATCGGGCCTAGTCCTCATCACGTAAACTCAACAGTCACTACAGGTACTGCCACGAGGAGCACGGAGGACCCCGCCGCCACTTCACCGTGAGGATGGGAGGACCGCACGGACACTACCACTACGCCTGTCCGACCGACACGGAGGAGGACTCCACCACCCTTGTAGACTCAGACACGACCGTGGACTCCCCTGAGGTTGAGCAGCCGGACGACTCTGAGGAGCTTGCCCGTTGGGCAGCAGAGCTTGAGGCCGCCCTTGAGACCGTTGGAGACTCCGAGGAGGAGCCGATGGAGGACGAGCCTGTGGTGGACGTCTCGTCAGGGAGTGAGTCGGTGGTGGACAACGTCATCGATCTCACTGGCACTGACGATGAGATGGATATAGATGAGTTTGTGGTGATCGACTCGCCTGCACCGGAGGCACCAGCAGGACCCCGCCTTGTCGGAGACGTGGACCTCGACGAGTACTACAGGCTGATCAGCACTGGCACCGTCGACCTCACCCAGGACCCGTTCGACCTCTACGCAGAGTGGCGCCAGGACCGTGGCTTCGACGCCTGAGCAGCAGAGTTGGCGCCGTGGAGCAGCTTTTGCTAGCTAGTAGTGGCAGCTGTTGCCTAGAGTAGTAGTGCCTAGTAGTGTCAGGTGTGTCTGTAGTGTGTCTCAGTAGTAGCGAGTCAGAGTTGCCCTGTGGTCGAGTCTTGTGTCGAGTCGTAGACCGTCGAGTCCTTGTATATAAATAAAAGGACTTGGGTATGGATGATCGAACCTTGTTATTGTGAATAGGCTTGCTGTAATGATGTAATGATGCTGGTTTAACTTGTTTGTATGCTTGCAAGATCTGTGGAATTTCTTTTCCATTTATCTTGTTTGTTTTGCCTCGTAGTTTTGTAGCCTCGCCTTGTAGTTTCGATAATCGCCCGAGTGTCTTATCTCATCTTCTTGCTAATCTCTCCATCAGATGCCTCCCAAGAGATCTGTCAGAATTCAGCAGCGCCAACGTCGAGAGCGTAATGTTCAAGATGATGACCAGGATGACGTCCACAGCGCAGGGCGTGGACGTGGTAGAGGAAGAAATAATAATCAGCGTGGCAGAGGTAGAGGAGGAGGTAGAGGTGGAGGCAGACATGATAATGAACAGGATTACCAGGAAGAGGAAGTGAGTCAAAATCAACAGGAAGTGCAGGATGAGGTTGGAGAAAATAATGACCAGAACCGAAGTGAAGGACAACAGAACCATGGTAGAGGTGGTAGAAGAGGTGGAGGAAGAGGTGGTGGAAGAGGTGGAAGAATACCCGCAGCACCAGTCACTAACCTAGTGGCTGTGATGGATAATCAGACCCGCCTGATGGAGATTATTGCACAAGGACTCATGGACAGAGCTCCAGGCCAGCAGAGCAAAATGTCAGAATTCATGAGACTCAGACCCCCGACCTTCGAGGGTACTGAGGAAGATCCTCTGGCAGCTGATGATTGGCTGCGTGATATCACCAAGAAATTGCATTTGGTGAATGCTGATGACAGAGAGAAAGTTCTTCTGGCATCTCACCAGCTCAAGGGAGCAGCCGGAGAATGGTGGGATAATTACCGTGAGGGTGCAGAGAATGCAGATGCTATTACCTGGGAGGAATTCCAGGAGGAGTTCAGAAGGTATCACATCCCAGAAGGTGTAATTGAAATGAAGGCTGATGAATTCCGCTCTCTGAAGCAGGGGGCGATGACAGTAAATCAATATATCAGGAAATTCATGAAATTGGCCCGATATGCCCCTGATGATGTTAATACTGACAAGAAGAAGCAGGATCGCTTCAGAAAGGGACTTAATCCTGGATTGAAAGTGCAGCTGGTTACTCATATTTACCCTGATTTCAACACACTCATGAACCGTGCACTTTTGTTGGAAGATGCTCGCTCTCACATTGAGCATGATAGGAAGCGCAAATTCAATGCGCAAAAGTCTAAGCAGCAGGAGAGAAATCAGAAGCCGAGGTTTAATAATAATTTTCAAAAGCCAAAATACCAGTCTACTATGCAGTATAGGACCTCAGCGTCCAATCAACCGAGCTCAGCACCGTCATATCGCAATCAAAATTCTGGTAGTCAGCAGAGGAGCAGTTCCAGTGTTGTTCAACCCAACAACAATGATAAAAGGACTTGCTTTCACTGCCGTGAGCCTGGTCACATGATTGCTAGATGCCCTTACTTGAGTCAGAATAATACTCCTACTCAGCAGCATCAACCAAACAGTGCCAGAACCGCAGCTTCTGGAAATGGTCGTGGTGGACAGCAACCCTCTGGACAGCAGCGGAGGAATAATCAATCCTTTGGCCGAGGAAAGGTCAACCATATTAATGCAGATGAGGTTGAGGACACTCCTGATGTTGTTCTTGGTGAGTATCTTGTCAACTCCATTCTTGCAACTGTTCTGTTTGATTCTGGAGCTTCGCATTCGTTTGTTTCTTCAAAGTTTGTTGCTGCAAATGGTTTGCCAACTGTCATGTTAAAACAACCCCTGATAATCCGGATTCCCGGGGCCGAGACCAAAAGTTATTTGGGATGCCCACGGGTTAAGATCCTTTTAAGTGGGGTAGAGTTCCTAGCGAACTTAGTAGTCCTAGAATCCCAGGGAATAGATGTCATTCTCGGAATGGACTGGTTAAGTAAGCACCAAGGCATTATAGCCTGTGACACCAGGAAAGTTACCCTGGTAAACCACAAAGGAATTAAAGTGGTATGTGAACCCAAAAGGTCAAAAGTTGCACCAATGGTTCATAGTATGGAAGCAAAACCATTGAAGGAAGTGCCAGTGGTCTGTGAATATCCTGATGTATTCCTAGAAGAGTTGCCAGGCATGCCACCTGACAGAGACATAGAGTTCATCATTGACCTTATACCCGGTACATCTCCAATAGCAAAGAGACCGTACAGAATGGCAGCAAATGAGCTAGCAGAATTGAAGGCACAAATAGCAGAGTTACAGGAAAAAGGATTTATCAGACCAAGTTCATCACCATGGGGATCACCTGTTCTTTTTGTTAAAAAGAAAGATGGAAGTCTCAGAATGTGTATAGACTACCGCTCTTTGAATGAAGTCACTATCAAGAATAAATATCCACTGCCCAGGATCGATGATTTATTTGATCAATTGAAAGGAGCCAAATATTTCTCCAAAATTGATTTAAGATCTGGGTATTATCAGCTAAAAATCAGAGAATGTGATATTCTCAAGACAGCTTTTGTCACCAGATATGGTCAGTATGAGTTCACAGTGATGCCATTTGGATTGACAAATGCACCTGCATACTTCATGAATTTGATGAATAAGGTGTTTATGGAGGAGTTAGATCGGTTTGTCGTTGTCTTCATTGACGACATACTTATCTACTCTAAAAGTGCAGAAGAGCATGAGCAGCATTTGAGGATTGTGTTAGAAAAATTGAGAGCTCATGAACTATACGCCAAGTTCAGCAAATGTGAATTTTAGTTAAATAAAGTGGCATTTCTTGGTCACATTCTGACAGAAGAAGGAGTATCAGTGGATCCAGCCAAAGTTGAGGCAGTCCTTAATTGGAAGCAACCAACCACTGTGACAGAAGTCAGAAGTTTCCTTGGTCTAGCTGGTTATTACCGCAGATTCATCGAAGGTTTTTCAAAAATAGCAAGACCAATGACAGCCTTGACACAAAAAGGGAAAGAATTCAAATGGACAGAAGCCTGTGAGAGAAGTTTTCAGGAGTTAAAGAAAAGGTTGACCACAGCCCCAGTGTTGACCTTGCCAGATATCCACCGAGATTTTGTCGTATATTGCGACGCATCTCGACAAGGATTGGGATGTGTGCTTATGCAAGATGGCAGAGTTATTGCATACGCATCAAGGCAGTTGAAAACACATGAGCAAAATTATCCCACTCATGATTTGGAGCTAGCAGCAGTGGTGCATGCTCTCAAAATTTGGAGGCATTATCAGATTGGCAATAAATGTGAAATATATACGGATCACAAGAGTCTGAAATATATTTTCACACAACCGGATTTAAACCTCCGACAGAGAAGATGGTTGGAACTAATAAAGGATTATGACCTAGAAATTCACTACCATCCCGGAAAGGCAAATGTGGTTGCAGATGCATTAAACCGTAAATCTCAGAACAATGGGATTAAAATGCGGAGACGAAGCCCTGAGCTTGCGGAAGAATTCAAACAATTAAATCTTCACTTTGCCAAGCCAGGCCGCCTGAATACCTTATGTGTGGAACCAACTCTGGAGAAGCAAATCAGAACAGCACGAGTCAGATGAAGAAATAAATGAACTAAAGAAAATGACGGGGTTGGATAAAGCCCCTGGATTTCGAGTAGATAATCAGGGCACCTTATGGTACAAGGATAGAATTTGTGTGCCGAAAAATGGTGGATATCAGAAGCTGATTATGGATGAAGCGCATAATTCAACATATTCAATTCATCCTGGATGCACCAAAATATATATGGATCTGAAACAGAAATATTGGTGGTCAGGAATGAAAAGAGACATAGCAGAATTTGTTGCTCGTTGTGATATCTGCAGCAGAGTAAAAGCAGAATATAAAAGACCTGCAGGATTGTTACAACCCCTCCATGTTCCAGAGTGGAAATGGGATGAGATCAGTATGGATTTCATCGTAGGGTTACCCCCTACCCAAAAAGGATATGATTCCATATGGGTTATTGTGGATCGACTGACAAAAGTGGCACACTTTATACCTGTGAAGACAGTATACAGGGGAAATCATTATGCTCAGTTATACATAGACAATGTGCTCAAATTGCATGGAGTTCCTCGCAGAATAGTGTCAGATCGAGGCACACAGTTCACCTCGATATTCTGGAAAAGCTTGCATAAATTGCTCGGAACAAGGCTGGATTATAGTTCCGCATATCACCCGCAAACAGATGGTCAGACAGAAAGGGTGAATCAAATCCTGGAAGACATGTTGAGAGCATGTGTACTAGCCTATGGAAAGGATTGGGAGAAAAGCTTATCCTTTGCAGAGTTCTCGTATAACAACAGTTATCAAGCCAGTTTACAGATGTCACCGTTTGAGGCACTGTATGGCAGAAAATGCAGAACCCCGCTGATGTGGTCAGAAGTTGGGGAACGTTCTTTCTTTGGACCTGCAGTAATCAGAGATGCAGAAGAGAAAGTAGCTCTGGTCAGGGAAAATTTAAAAGCAGCCCAGAGCAGGCAGAAAAGTTATGCAGATACTCGACGCAGAGATCTGAGCTTCGAAGTTGGAGATTATGTGTACCTCAAAGTGTCACCAATCCGAGGAACCAGGAGATTCCAGATAAAAGGAAAGTTAGCACCGAGATACATTGGACCTTTTAAGGTACTTAAGAAGATAGGAGCCGTGGCATATCGCCTCGAGCTTCCCGAAGAAATGTCAGATGTGCACGATGTTTTCCATGTGTCACAGTTAAAGAAATGCCTGAGAAAGCCGGAAGAAATAGTCCCTCTAGAAGTGATGGACTTACAGCCAGATCTCAGATATCAGGAAAGGCCAATTAAGATTTTGGATGTGGCAACTCGACTAACAAGGAGGAATGCTATAAGGTTTTGTCGAGTTCAATGGAGTAATCACACTGAGGCAGAAGCAACGTGGGAAAGAGAAGATGATCTCAAGTGAGAGTTCCCTTACCTTTTCGAGGAAGAGTCGGAATCTCGGGGACGAGATTCTCTTTAAGTGGGGTAGGTTGTAGCGACCCGTGTTTTTGCCTGTTGTCAAAAATCACTAAAAATTTGAACTTTTTAAAATTTTCCAATTAAAATCAATTTGCTAGCTTTAGTTAGTAGCAAAACCAAACGATTTTGAATTTTAAACCATGCACAAAAGTCACCATGTGCATTTTCGTGTTTTTCTTGATTTGTTTGAGTGTTGGTTTCAATCCCTCCTTTTGAATGAATTCAAAAATTCAAATTAAATCCCAGCAAAAGATCAAATCAATTTCCTCTTATCAGGCCGCCCTTCTTCTTTTTCTCCTGGCCGGCCCACTCTCTCTTCCCTCCTTTTTCTCCTTTCCTTCCCGCGTGGGCCGCTACGATCCCGGCCCAGCTTCGCCGCACCAGCCCAACACTGCGCATCTCTTTTTCTTTTTCCGCCGAGACACTGACAAGTGGGCCCCTCCCCGTCGTCCCTCACCTCCCGTCGCCGGCACAATTCGCGCGAGCGCCCATCCCGGCGTGCTCCCTCACCGCCGTTGTCATGTCCAAGCCACAGGGAAGACCTTGTTTAGCACGTGCGCGCACGGAACCGCCTATCCGTCCCGTCCCGTCGCCCCCCTTCCCTTACTTAACGCGCGCATCAAGCCTCCTCGAAGTCCGGCGAGCTCCACTCCGCTCCCGTCAGCCACAGTTCGTCTTTCCCTCGCTCCATCGCATTCCGAGCACTGCAGAAGCTCCCTTCGCGCGTCACCGCCGTCCTCGTGGCTCGCGAACCGCCTCTGCGCGTCGTGTCGAGCTCCAGTCCGGCGAGATATTTCTCGCCGGCAAACCGACCTTGCGCCCTCGCTCGAACCGCCATTGCCGGTCTATAAAGCAAGGGGCAGACCCTCTCCTTCGCTCTCTCATTTCATTTCCCCTCCTCCGCCACTCCCGAGCTCCCTACAGCACTTTTCCCCACTCTCTCTCAACTCCGGTGAACTCTCCGGTGAGCTCTCCCCTCTTCTCCGGTGAGTCCCGACGTCAACTTCTTCCACTTCTAGCATCTCCTTTCCGCGCTCGACACGCTGATGCCCTTCCTTGGCGCAGCCGTGGCTTGCAGGTGGAAGATCGTCGGAACCCTAGCCCCGCCGTCCGCCGTCTCCGTCGTCAGTACCCCTCTGCTCATTCCCTCGCTCGACTGAGAGCACGGTGAGCACCCTCAAGCTCTTCTCTTTCTCTTGCACATGATCTCGACGACCTTTTGCTAGCGCGCAGCCCATTTCACCGAGCGCCGACTAGCCGCCGTGCCCCTTCTCGCCGACGGCTACACTTCCGGCCGCACGCGAGCACACCGAGGCCACCAATCACTCCCTCGCACTCACACGCACAACCGCACCCGCTCGAGCACTCTCTCGCGCGTGCGCATCTCCTTTTTCCCCGTGCACCCCGGCGCGCCGCCGAGCTCCGGTGAGCTCGTGCCGCCGCTCCGGCCCTTCTCCTCGTCAACGCGTAGCATCTCTAGGTTCACCGTGTCTCCCTCTCCCTCTTGCGCTCTCTCTTTTCCTCTCTTGCACTCCCGCGACACCTGCGCACCGAGCGCCGGCTCCGCCGCCGCCTTTCTCCCTCGCCGCCGGCCGCCGTGAAAACCCCTCCGACCCGGCCGACCCCTTCGCACGACCCTCCGCACCTCCGCGCACTCGCACGACCACTCGCACTCGATCAAGTCGCACTCCCCTTCTTTTCCCCCTCGCTCGCCGGCGCATCGCCAACTCCGGCGACGCCGCGCCGCCGCGTCCGTCGTCCCCGACGACAACGTCACCTACCACTGCACTCGCCGTTGCGTGCAGATCCCGTTGGTGTGCTTCGCTCCCTCTCTCGTCGCCTGTAGCCGCCGCCGGCGACGATTTCGGCGAGGCCGCCGCCGCGCGCCGCCGTTCGCCGCCGCGCCTGACGCAGCCGCGTCGCCGTCCGACGTGGCTGCCGCGTCAGCGCGCGGGCCCGCGACGACCGGGTCGCCCCGCTTGCGTGGCGGACTCGGCGCACCGTGGACCCGCCGCTCTACACCGCCGGTCCACCATTTCCGTGGACTCGGCTCACCGAACAGTAACGCGCGGACCCCGCTGGGCCCCCGACAGTGAGACAAACTCACTGGAAATTGCTATGTACACCCGAGATCGTACCCAGAAACTTATTTCGACCACTTTCCAATATCAGAAAAATTCCCAAAAATTCCTAAAAATACTCTATCACTTCCTAAACACCCTCCAACACTTGTTAGCCTCTGATTAATTATGTATCTCACATACAAAATTAATCAAGCTAAATTCAATTGAATCAATTCATCCAAACTTCAAAAATCAATATCTTTTTCATTCCAACTCCGATTTTGGCGAAACTCGCGTCAAAATTCATCTAAAATCATAATCTATCCAGTACCACCAAAATCAACTCCCCTCTGATTTATTTGGATTTTATTCGGATTTATTGCTTTGTTAATTTGATTGTAAGCGGTAGATTTATCTTTTATTAAATCGCTAGATAATCAAGACGAAGAGGCTGAGGACCCTGATTACGAGGATTTAGAGGAAGAAGAGCTTGGTGAAGGCAAGTCTAACTTCCTTTGATCATATTGATCCTATGTTTACAAATATCCTAATTAGAGCTGTTTATAAATAAAGTGCATGGTATTTAAATGAATTTAAATGCTAGAATGGTCCTATGCAATACTTGATTGCCTGCCTTGATTTGATTATATCCTGTATCCTTGTTAGCCCTAGGATTCAACCTCATTAATTCAATTAATGAGTTGTTGATATGCTCGCTGCTTAGGACTTTCACATGTGTTTAATTAATGTTGCTCACATGATTTTCGTGTAAATGCGTGTGTCTTGGTGGCGTGTGTAAATGTGAAATTGGGTGGTATAATAATAAGTGCAACCCTAGTGAGGGATGTTTTTGGCGGGATCAGGCGAGGTAGTCCTCAGTGGGGAGGCTATCTCTGGGACGCCTTCCACTTGTGGAATGGCTATTGAAGATGCCTGGTTCGGTCGTATAAGGACCGGTTCTTGTGCCGCCTTTGCCTAGCACCCCTCGCGCAGCCACAAGCCGTGAATGGGCACGGAATTGGAACCACACCCTACTAGTACTCACCCGGTACCCCCCGGAGGCAGGAGATTGCAACGGAGTCCCAGGAGAAGACTCGTTCGTTGGTGGGTGTTCGAGATCCGGCATTTATGACTGGCCATATTATTATGATTGTGAAGCCCCTGGTGATGTCCGTGGGGGATGCCGTGGTGGTACGAAGTAGGTATGGAACCTTTAGTGGGACAGTCCAAACTATGACGATAGGGAGGACTGGACCACCTTGTGGGGAAATTTGTGCACCCTTGGCCAAGGTTAAGAAACTTTCCGGAAAGCCGTGTTCCACGGTATTGGACAACGCGAAAGCATCGGCCACACTATGATTAGATTTTCTGCGTGAGTTTCCTTGGTGTGTTTTTGGAAAACGCCGGTTTGGAGCCGTGTGCTGGTTGTCGGCCAGCGATAAAATCGAGGAACTGGCGGGATGGATTGCATCTCCCCCAGGGCCGCCCAACCCCACTAATCTCTACAGATATCTGATTAGAATTGCGAAATGCTTTGTTTTCAAAACAACTCTGCACAAACTTGGCTTTCTCGCCTTGTCTCTAACCATAAGCCTAATCCTTTGATAATCCCTTGCATAATCATACCCCTCGTGTTGGGCTTGCTGAGTACCTTAAGTACTCACCCTTGCTTAAATCATTCAGAAGATGAGCCCGACTATGACTTTCAAGCTGATGGTGATGAAGAGTAAAGTTTGGCCATCGCTCAAGTGGTGCCTGTAGGAGTGGAGCCTGTCGTCTTCCGCTAGATTTTAGTGTTAGCTCTGGCTGCTGCGTCAGCCTTTGAGAGTGATGTCTGTGTGTGTTGAGGCTGCCCGCCTCATTTGTATAAAGACCTTTATGTATTAAAAGGCTTGTAATGACTCTCGGTAATATAAATAAAGTATCTGCTGTGAAGCATTCTGTGAAAGTGTCGTATCAGCTACTGATCCAGGGACTGATACGGTAAACACTAAGTACTTCAGAAATGGGGTACGACACATTTAGAGCTCTAAAATTTCAAATCATGATTGAAAAAAATGGATTCATTGATTCATAGCATACCCCTACAGGCCTAGGGACATAGGAAAAATGGAGAGGAGTTCAATACGGTGAATTTTTTTCATACTAACAATACCAGTTACATATATACAAGGAAAGAAAACAGAAGAGTTAGAGAAAAAAAACCCAAATTATTTGGTTTAGTCATTGCACTGTGCTATATCTGAGCTAGAGCCTTGTGGAGATGATGAAGGATTTACTTTTTGAATCTCACGATCCAAAGTTGGAAGGTTGGTTGCTGATTTTAAAAAATTTAACATTTCAGTTTTTTCCATATCTTACATGAAAATGAATACCAAAAGTTTCCTTTTGTGTTGCTGATTTTTGTTAACAAATTCAGCTTTGCACACGTTTTCCATACCCTCAGGACGTTTCATTTTTTTTTCTTCATTTATGTGGTCCATCTTGCACACTGATATTTGGTTTCTCAGCTTGGAACTTGAATCCTACATAAAGAGATTGGATCATCATCTCCATATCCATACAGGTTAAACCAGATTACTACATTTGTCATGCATAGTCAAATGAATCTTGCAAACAGAACTGAGTTCACTCTTACACCAACCAGTATACCACAGAAATTCCAAACTAGTAAAAGAACAATCAAAGCTCCAGCATGTTTTTTTTTTAAAAGAAACATGGATAATAACAACTCATATGTAACCAACAGCACATTATACACATTGGGTATGTCACGATACAACGTTGACATCATTATACACATTATGCAACATAGTACATCATATACACAGGAGAGCTACAAGCTACAGGTTGTGATAAGTACTATCCTGTACTGCAACAAAATAGAAACATTCAGCACTTAAAATCACACCCCAATGCCTTCATCTAGTGAGAGCAAATCCACCGATCTCCTACACGAGTCGTGATACATATAAAATTGTACATGCATTTCTGGCCTAGAGAAGCTTGATAACCTTTGGCACAACTCTTTGGCCTTGCTTTTACTGATCGAGCGATCAAAATTTATTCTAATCTTTTCCAACACTGCCGCCCAACTGAACAGTAGTTTCACAAAAACAACTTCATGCTCAGCTCCTCTCAGGTCAATGATTTCTAATTTTTGGAGGCAATTCAATGAGAGTTTCTCGGTTTTCCAGTGAGGTGGTTGATCACAAATGCAGCTTGAAGGACATGTTGATTGTGCCTGCTATTAGGAACATGCTTAAGACTAAAAAATGGAATTGTCGAATGACATCAGGAAGAAGAAAACAAGTAAAATGGTAACAATCCACACCTCAATATATTATCATCAAAAGTACTGTTTAACAAAAATACATTGTTGAGTTGTTTGAAGCTAATTAATTTCAGGAATACCATTATTATGTGGGCAGAGAATAGTAGAACAAAATATTATTTTATAAATTTCAAAGTCCTTAGGCGTCATGCGTATAGTTGTAAAATATGAGTCTGCTAAATAACAACTCAATCAAGCATCCCTCCATTTGCCATTTATTTCAGGAATTGGAGGATGACATTTATCATGTTGCAAGTAAAAACGTACTACTGTGTCAAACGTATAAAGTATTGTCATGTGGAGATACGTAAACGTATTTTGCAATACAAGGTTTGGAGCAGATTATTAGTGTTAAAACAACCCCTAAAATTTGAATCCTCACAGTTCCGGGCAACTTGTACCAAAAATAAATGCTACCAAAGTTCTGGCCAATTTATCAGAAAAAAAGGACCAAATGCTATCACTTTCTTGCTTGACTACGCAGTTAAACATAGCTTACCTCCAAGTCTCTACTGGTATGTAGAACCAGCGACAATCTTCTTATACCAGTACACAGCCTGAGCACATGGAATGAGCTAGCACCAAAGGCGTGTCCTTGGTTGATCACCAACATGGTCAAGAACGCAACATTAGGGAGAACTTTTATATCTTCCATCAAGTATTGCTTGTTGTATAATTCCTGTTAGCTAATAAAGTGTTAACACATAATAAGATGAAAAAAAACAAGGCATTCCATTTTCAAATAACCCATTATAAGACAAGAAACATAGTTGTTTCTCGACAATTTAACTTTGCATTTCTTGCATAACACTGGCCAATGCAAATCCAGAATAAATATTGATTGTTGCATGTTTCTTGTTAGCTCATAAAAAGAGTCAACACATCAGACGAAAAAAGACAAGGCATTTCATTTTCAAATAACTCCTTATAACACAGGAACATAGTTGTTTCTGGACAATTTAACGTTGCATTTCTTGTGTAACACTGGCCAACGCAAATCCAGATTAAATATGCTAACACTATATAAATATAAGTTCAGAAGTCTCTTACTCACTTTCCATCAGTGAAGCAAGTAATTTACAATATACTGCGAGTGAAAATCATGGGTTTTCGAGTCCTAAATCTAAAGAGTTCATGTCCCATTTTGCGTTACCTCTGAGAGGTCATGTCCTTATAACTTGCACAAGAACTAGAGCACACTCCTAATGTTGTATATTTCACACTTTGACTCCATCATAGTACATGCACATTTGCATGGTTATTCCTATTCGCAAACATCATCTGGACAAGTCTGTCTAAAGCTATTCTTTTGAAACTATGAAGCATTACTTAATTTTAATGCTTTTTTGGTATCAAATGCTCAGGTCAACCTACTTGTCCTAAACCAAGACTCATGACATGATTGAAGTTCTTTCATGTCATTTATTTTTATTTTATTTGACAGGCAACACTCTAAGTAATCAGAGCACAGATAGCTGTTATATATATACTTTGGCAAATGTGAGTCAATACCTATGATGTCCCTGTTCTATTCATAAATCTTTGTTTCTGCTGCATCTGCCCACTGCCTGCTAATATAGCTGAATATTGTGTGCTTACCTAAATTACACATACACCTAGTATCAAGACACACACAACCAAACTGAAACAAGCTTAACCACTTGAACCGCAAGTCAGCTTTGAAGCAACAGTATCTTGCTAGCAAGCTATTTTGACGGCACACAACATTAAAAGATGTAAATCACCTGTGCATAGCTGAGGGGGATAATAAGACTGTGGATGAACTGAAACCGCTGCAAGAGACACAGAAAATCACGAGTGTGCCTACTGCCATGTCGCCCATACACCAGAAAAAAATAGGTGCCCAGCCGTTGCAATTGTCCCAGATTGCCAAGGTCGACAGAGCTCGGATCATACGCATCCCTCCAGTGGAGTGACACCAGCTGAGGGGCTGAAATGTCGGCAATTGGTTGATTCCGCACAAAGCACCTGTGCAATGTGAACTCCTTGAGTGCCGATGCATCGATATTGAGCTGCAGCAACCCATTCAGATAATGCAGGTCCATTTGCAGCAGAGACTCGGAGCGGATGGCGAGACTGGCCAGCCCTCGGGTGTTGCGGAGGCTGAGCTTTCGCAAGCATGGGCATCGCGGCGAGGAGAACAAGTCGCCGAGCTCGCATGTGCCCTGGAATCGGACGCGCTCCAGACAGAGCTCGGTGAGCCGGGTGAATGAGCCGGCGGACGGACAGGCGAGGGCCAAAAACCCTAGGTTGAGGTCGATTGCGGTGGCATTCGCAAAGCAGGGCAGTGGAATGGCACCGTCCACCACCACCTCCTCCTCCTCCTCGTGCCCCTCCACCAAGTTGTGGTATAGAAGGCCACCGGAGAGGCGCCGCGCGGCGAGGGGGAGCCAGGCCGCCACGGATTCAGGGGCGTCGTCTGTGGTGGTGACGTGGATACGGCGAAGAGCAGGATCTTCAGGGACTGCGAGTACCTCGAGAATATGGCGGTTGTCGGGGGCTGAGCAGAAGTTGAGCTCCGGAAGGAGGGCCCATGTGCGGCGCCAGCGGCGGGAGAGGATGCAGGTCCGGGCGGCCTCAGCGATGGTGCCAAGTCGGAGGAGGATGAGGACGAGGATGTCGTAAGGCAGGGCGCTGAGGGGGTCCTTGCCGGCGTCGGCACCGGAGGGGGAGAGATCCGGGCGCTTGGCGGCGACCTCGCCGCCGTCGCCGCTGCTCTGTTCCATGGATGGAGAAGGGGAATGATTTGGGCCAGGCCTTGTTTGTCTGTTTCGTGTGTGAAAGTAGGGAGCCTATGAGGTCGTGGGCCAGAATATGTTCAAGAAAAAATATTCGAAAACATAAATAAACGGATTTTTCCTCAAAAAAAAAAATGGAAAAAAACAAGAACATAAATTCAGCCAGAACTTTTACGAGATTTGTAGCATTCCCCTTATAGAAAAGTACTCCAACATCCGTATACAAAAAGTAAAGGGGACATCAATGGCGAGGTGATTTTGTTCTGTTTCCATTCCAGAATGGGACTCACAGTTCGTACGACCATGTTTCGTTAACATAATACTTCGCATTTCCATACTAGCTGATTATTTGTAAACAAATCTGAAAAGTATTTTTACCAAGCACAGTTCAAGGTAGAATCCAGTGGGGAAGAGACTGGATCATCTCCTCCCTATTCAAACAGGCCCAAACAGATATAAACAATCAGAGCAAATCAGTCATACACAGAGAAATGTACAAGTACAATCAGAGCTCCAGCATATATAAACAAAACATGGATAAGCTGCCACCACATGTAAGCAATAGCACAGCAAATGCCCAGTATACTCCCATGTCCGATAATAACATCATTACAATGCTGGCACGCAGCGTAGTACGTCATACACAGGAAAACACTGCAAGCTACAAGCAGTGCTTAGTACTCTTCTGTATTGCAACCGAAACACAAACATTCAGCGTTTAAAAGTCACGCCCCAGTGCCTTCATCTTTTAGCGAGAGAAAGTCCACTGACTCCCTACCCGAATTGTGAAACACGTAAAACTCAATGTGCGTTTCTGGCCTAGAGATGCTTGATAATCTCTGATATAACTCTTTGGTCTTGCTTTTACTGACTGAATAATCAAAACTTATTCTCATCTTTTCCAGACCTCCTGCCCAATTGAATAGTCGTTCCAGAAAAGCAACTTCATGCTCAGCTCCTCCCAGGCCAGTGATTTCTACTTCTCGGAGGCAATTCAATGAGAGTTTCTCAATCTTCCAGTTGGTTGGTTCATCACAAATGCAGCCTGTTGGGCATGTTGAGTGTGTCTGCAATGAGAAGCATGCTAAGACTAAATGGCATCATCTAATGGCAACAGGAAGAAGAAAAAGAGTAAAATTGGTAACTATCAACACCTAGATATATTGTCCTCAAAAATTATTTTTAGCATAGAATAGCATTGTCAATTTGTCTGATTTACTTAATTGCAGGAATAACATTGTTATGTGCAGAGAGAACGACAGAGGAGTATCATCTTTTAGAGCATCTCCAGCAGCATTGCCAAATTGGATTGCTATACCTAAAAACTACCAGAAAGTCTAAAATCTGTCAAAAAACTGCTCCAGCAGATGACCTATATAGATTGCTATACCTAAAATTTTTAAGCTATAGCCTAAATTTCTCTCTCCTAGACTCAAATATAGCAATGGAAGCATGGATTGCTAAAACTCACGAACTGCTGGCGCGAAACGCCAACCGCCAGCCCAGGACATTTCCGCGCTCCCCGTCGTCCCTCTCTGCCGCCTCGTCTCACCCTTCCCTTCCAAACCCGGCCGTCAGAGCCGCCATGGGCGGCCATGAGCACCTTCCCGCGGCCCCTCCTACTCCCGCCGGTGCTCCCGGCCCGCCTCTGTCCGCCACGACGGCCCCAAGCGGCCAACAGCACGGCGGCTAGGGTTGGCTCCGCCACCAATCCCTGGCCCTCGCGTGCTGTCGAGGGCTCGTGCAGCGCGCGGCGCTGTTGAGGGCTCGAGAGCTGCCATGGGCCACCGCACCTCCTACACTGGAAAACTTCGCCAGGCCGTGCCGTCCTGCTTCGCCATCCGCTACATCGAGGCGCATCGAGGGGCGAAAGGGGCTCAAGAGGGCGCGGCTCGTCGATTCTTGGCGCAGGGAGGCGGAGGAGAAGAGGCTCGTGCGTCACGTGCTGGCCGGAGATGGAGCAACGATGTGATTTGTGGGGAATGGTGGCCGGAGATTGACGGCACGGTGGTGATTTTGCCATGGCCTTGAGGTTTCGCAGAAACGCCCTCGTCAAAACACGTAATTTTTCGTGATTTTCATGAGTCATGGTGCTTTTACAGAAAACCCCTAGAAGTTAAGGGTATATAGAAAAAGCTTTATAGGTCTTCAGTTTTAGGTATGCTGCTGGAGACGAAAACAAAATGGATTGCTAAATCTTCTCTCTCCTATACCTAAACTCAATTTTAGCAATTCGTTTTTAGCAACTCTGCTGGAGATGCTCTTATAAATTGCAAAACTCCGTAAGTTGTGCAACCAAAACATATTTAACTGACTTATAAAACTGTCAACAGAACTTCTTAGTGTTCACAGCTCCTACTTGAGTGCCTTCACGCACTGTATAATATCAACAAATGCAGGCTTTAGGGTTGTTGTAAAAAATAAGCCTGCTACATAACAGCTCAATCTACTTTTCATCTATTAGCATTATTCCAACAGACTGACAATATTTTGGAATTAAAAAGAAAATGTACCACTTTGTCAGAATTACAAAGTACTGCCATTTGGTGATAACTAAACATATAGGAATAATTAGATATTTGCCATTACAATTTCTCCCGAACAGGAATCTGCCATCACAAAAACGATAACGAGAAATGTGCCATCGAGGTTGCAATTCTTGCACATATTTGCCATTGTTGTTTTGTCAATGGGCAACGGAGGCGTGAAACGACCAAAATACCCGTCTTCTTCTTTCAGCCAGATTTTTTTTTTCCTTTTTTTCTTCCCTCATGCCCGAGCTCCTCCCTAGCTAATTGAATCAAAGGAGTTCGTGCGGCAGTTGAGGCTGAGGTCCAGCATCCTATCGACCACGCCCTTCTCTCCCCAGCGAGCCGTCACCAAGCCATGACCGCGCCCTCCTCCGACACGTCGTCCTGGCCCGCCGTCGCTGCACCCTTTGCTTGCAAAGCAAGGAGGCTAGGGCCAACGAGCAGCGGTGGCTCGAGGGTCGTGCGCAGGAGGCGAAATGGAGCAGGGGACGGCGGCGGCTAGGGGGCAGAGCTCGCCCGGGTGCGACGCGGTGTGGAGCTCGTCCGAGGACAGTGGTGAGGGGCAGGAGGTAGAAGACAAGGGCTGCACCCTCAATCCACGACATCTGAAGCTTAATCCCTCCCTAATCTGAATCCCTACCTCATCTGAGATTAGGGACGGATCGATTAGAAATTGCCGAAGCAAAATATTTGGCGAGTGGATTAGCATCAAATCAAGCACGACAAGTGCTTGGAACACCGGTGGAGGAGCGTGGAGGTTGCAGCGCCACCACATCGGTACCTTGAACCACCTTGCTGATAGGAATTCGGATACGAATTTGGGACATGGCACATTTCGGGAAGCAGAACAATATGCGGAATGGAGCAGGGGATGGCGGCGTCTAGAGGGCAGAGCTTGCCCGGGTGCGGTGCATGTGACACCCCGTGTCACTGAAACCTAGCTGGAGCACGCCTCACAAACTGAACAGAAACTTCAAGCCAAAGCAATTTCAAATCCGAAATTCAAAATTCAAATGATTGTCAAACCATGCTTATGAAAGAACTCAAATTTTTCCATAACAACTTGAGCCAACAAAAATTTCTCTAGGAAGAGCATCTCAAATAAGAATTTGGAGATTTTATCGCGATTTTTGAAATTCATTTGAATGCCCAAGTAAATCCTAGAAGCTTAGAAAGTACTCAATTTTGACCAACTGCCATTTGAATGCCTTTGCGAATCAACATGTGCATGTTATACCACTGGATTCTCCATCTCACAATCTTTCTTTTGAGACCGGTTTCACAATTTTTGGAGCTCGTTTGCTAGCCCAATTGGTGTGCACAAAATTGGGGAAATCTTCAGTTTGAATAATTCGCGAAAATAAAAAGATGCCGTGGGGCCCGCTCGTCAGTGTCATCCCTCTCACTGAGCGTTGCCGGCGCCTTTTCGCCGCGTGGCCGCCGGCGTACGGCCGCGCCGCGCCTCCCTGGCCCCTCTCGCCCGCGGAACGGCGTCAAAGCGGCACCTCGCTCCCCTCCTGTCTTTCCCGCTCCCATTTTGCCTCGCGGCCAACCCTAACCCTAGCCGCCCTTCCATCACCGCCAGTCGAGCTCGAGCTCCGCCCGTGTTCCGCCGCCGACGAGCTGGTTCCGGTCGAGATGCTCCACCCCGAGACGCGCGTCGACCTCCGCAAGCTCACCATGGCGTCACGCCTCTCCTTCCCGCTGTGAGCAGCTCGATTCGGCCTCGTCTCCCTCAAGTCCGGCAATCGAGCTTCGTTGCCTCCCCGAGCATTTCTCCCGCTCCGGTGAGCCTCGGCTTGATTCCCCGCGCAGGTTCCTTCGAAACGCTCTCACGCACCCGCCTGACTCTTGTCTTCCCGGTTCTGCAGTGTATCTCGCCGGCATTTCAATTTTTCCCCTTCCGCCGCCGTCATCGCCGCGGCGCTCCTCCGTCGAGCTCCATCTCCCCGGCTCCTCATCGTCAACAGCGTCAGCACCGAGCTTCCTCTCGACGCGGTGAAGCTTCCTCGCCAAGAACCGCCCGCTCCAGTGCATTCCGTCCGCCTCGCGACCTCGCCGGAGCTCCGCCACCGCCTTTCTTCGTCGCCGGCAAGCTTCCGGCCACTCCTCCTCGCTCTGAGTCGTCCAGGTGAGATCCCCATCTCGCTCCGTCCCCGCTCGTGCCCTCCGTTGGTCGACAGCGTCGCCGGAGCTCGCTCCGACGAGCCGCGCCGCCCGTCTCCGACGGAGCGCCGCCGTGAGGGCGGGTCCCGGCCGGATCTGGTGTGGCCCAAGTCCTGCGGCCCCTCGTGTGGCTCGGATTTGATTGGCCGCCCAATTTTCCATTCTTTTTCGAATTTGTTTAATCCCCAGAAAATCACAGAAACTTGTAAAATCGATATAAAAATAAATATAAATCCCAAAAATGCAAATCCAATTTTAATGGACTCCTTGCGAGCAGATCTATCCAACAAAAATGTCAGATCACATAAATCTGTTTAGCTGTTTTCTATAAAAATACTTATGTGTCGATCCTTGCTTAAATTCTAATAAATTCTCTGTTAATCTTTAAATCTTTAACTCTTGCATGCTGATAACTAAACTGATAACACACTTACAGAGCATTTTTTTTCTACTGTCATTTTATGTCTAATTAATTTCTAAATGATTTATTTAAGTGGCGGTACTAATTGAATCATTATAAATAATCGGTAAAGCAATAATTCATCAAACTTCACCATAAATCACTTTCAGTGGTACTTGACTCCAGGAAAGTGCCACTGGACATAAACTAATTTTTGAAATTAATTTAATCTAGTTAACCAACTTAAGTCAATTTATGTAATTAACTTAATCAAGAGTCAATGAAGGAAATACTTCAGACGAAAGTATAATTAAACTTATTGGCGTCATTTCATTGCATCTAACATGCATTCTCTTGTCATGCCATATAGCTCGCGAGGTGATCCAGGAGCAGAGGGAGGACTATGATGCTGAGCAGCTCAGGAGAAGACACTGACTTTCTCTAGTGTTTGAGAACACTAACTCCGCCCTTGAGCCAGGCAAGCCCCGGTGCATGCCTACCTGTTAGATTTTTACTTTCTCACTTGATTGGGGCTAGTAATTGATTGTGCATTAGGTTTATTAAGTGTTGATGTGAAACCTTAGAACTGCATTAGGACTACCCTTCCAGATCCTACCTTGTGTCCTATTTTGTAGTAGTTGGTTCTAGGGTAACGTTAGAACTTGCTATGCTTAGTGGCTAGCGGACGGTAGAAGACGAGTGGTAGGTCCCACTCGCATGATAGGAATTTACTCTGGATTGTACTAGCAGAATTTAGGTTTGTTGCAGACCGGACGAGGATTGTTTGTGTAGGATGGTTGGAGAAGGCTGGGCCTTCGCGGTGGTAGCTCCGTCTGTGTCGGTTAAGGACCGTTCGTTGTTGGCCCCGCTGAGCAAGCTTGAACGTACTGATTCACATGCTGGTCTTTATGGGGTCCAGTAAACCGACGTAGCTTAGCAATCGTGGGGACGAACCTTATCCTGCCGCTCTGGGGAACATGGGACCACAGGCAACGGCGGGGCCGGGTGTCGTGTGGGACCTGATGTTTCACCATGATGCAGCAGCTAGATTTCGGCCTTGCGGGGGCTTTGTGAAAGATTGCTATGTGTGGCCTGTGTGGCGCATATGACGTGTGGTCAGGTTTCTCCTGCAGGATGTACATCGATGCCGCTGCTCTCAGATATGAGCAACCCTTGTTCACTGAGTCACATCGTAGTGTGATTTATGGATGATGATGATGATGAGGATGATGCTAGATTATTACTGTTATATTTATATATCTTGTTGTACACTGTATTATATGATGTATTGTTACTCTATACCCGTTTTAGAGATAAGTGCACTGTTTTATTGGTTAAGTATTTAATTGAAAATAAAATTTGAAATTAAGATCAAGTAATTAGCGCGGATAGATGCAAGTGAGTCAGCCTGCCCTTTTTTGTAGCCTTTGCATTCTAGGAGTCGGCTGTAGATAGCCACGTTGACGGGTAAGTCTTGCTGAGTAACTAGTACTCAGGGGTTGGCTCTTTATGTTTTTGTGCAGGTATCGTTTTGCTTCCGCTGTTGCTTGGTGGAGTTTCTCAGCAGGTCCACATCGTAGGGCTTCGATGTGCGGCCAAGTATCGACGAGAGTGGTAGTTGTTTTATGTATCTTTAGACTTCCGCTGTGCTACTCACGCGTTTTAAATCATTTGAGACTTGTAATAACTTAAAGATGTAAACATTTGTGCTTATTTATGTGATGTACTGTTATGTCCGTTCACCGGCACTTCCGACTCGATCCTGTGAAAAGCGGAAACGCTACAGTGCACGCATGGAGTATGGGTGGCCATTGCATGCAGCTCATCTGGGCGCGGCGGTGCACGACTTAGCATGGCTACTCACAGTGGTAAGGGGCAGGAGGTAGAAGAGGAGGGTAATTGGGGCAATATGAAAAATTGTTAACGGAAATATCTAACGGAGTTGACGGTGATGGCAAAAAAGTGTAACAACTGTAACATGGCTAGCACATTTCGGATTTGCCTTTTTGCGATGGCAGGTCCCTAACTACTCCGGAGAAATTGCAATGGCAAATATCTAATTGTTCCAAACATATCCCACAATAGTACCATTGTCAAACAAACATCTAGAACGTGGTTCTCCAATATCTGTCCAAATAGTGCAAAAAAAGGGTGCAAATTTTAAATTGCTTCCTGTCAATTTCTGAGCTACTTGGGATATTGTTTTACCTCAGAGTTACAGTTGGGCAGTAGAACCAGTGACAATTTTCTTATGCCAGTACACAGCCTGAGCACATGAAATGAGCTGGCTCCAAAGGCATGTCCTTCATTCATCAGAAGCAGGGTCAAGAACGTCACATGGGGGAGATGTGTTATGTCTTCCATCAAGTACTGGAAGTTACCTATGTCTCCCTGTTGCAACAAAACATGACCACGAGTAGAGTTAGGATGCAACAAAAAAGAAGAGGCATCCCATATTCACATAACTGATTATGACACAAAATAGTTCATGTGAGGGAAAGTTGTTAAGTCACCCATCAAGTATTGAATGTAAGATGTTTCCTGTCAATCCATAATAAGCCAGAGCACAAAAGATCATCTGTATGGTCAGGATGAAAAGAAATCATGGTTGTTCAAGTTCTAACTCTACAGAGTTCATGTCCCCTTTTCACACCACACCTGAGTTCATTTCCCCACGACAAAAACCAGTAAGTAAAGATTTCTACTGTGTATATTTCGTGCTACTCCAACAGTACATGTGTATGAATTTTGCACAGCTATACCTGGAGAGAAACGTTATCAGAACAACCCTGTCTGAAGAAATTCTTTGGAAACTATGACATGTTATTTAACCAGAACATGTTTAGTTTCATTGTGAAGCCAAAGCTACTACTTCTAAACAAAGGCTCATATAAATGACATGACTGGAGTCCTTTCATGGCACTTACTTGACTTCATCTAATGTGCACAGATAGTTTCTATACCTTTATTTGATGAGTGAAAACCTACACTAACCATGTAATGTTCTAATACCCTTATTTCTGCTGACTTTGCCCACCACCGGCTAATGTAGTTGAATAATGTGCGTCTATCCTAAATTACAAGCCTAAGCAAATATGACAAGTAACAAGCAACACACCACAACCCAACTGAAACGAGCACAACTACTAGCACCCAAGTCATGATTTGTTGCGGTAATAGCTTGCTAGCAAGTTTCACGGCGTAATTACACAAAAGAAAGAATCACCCACCTGTGGATAACCGAGCACAATAGTAAGATCGTGGATGACCTGAAAGTGCTGCAAGAATCGCAGAACCTCACGATTGTGTCCACTGTGATGATTTCCATACACCACAATAACGTTGGGGGTCAAATGTTGCAGTTGTCCAAAATTGCCGAGATGAACATAGCTTGGGTCATACACATCCATCCAGACGAGAGTTATCAGCTGAGGTGCTGAAATGTTGGCAATTGGTTGTGTCTGGTCTCGAGTCAAGCAGTAACGCAATGCAAATTGATTGAGCAACGGCGCAACCACATTGAGCTGCCGCAATCCATTCAGACGCAACAGATCCATTTGCGAGAGAGACTCCGAGCGAACTGTGAGTCTGGCCACCCCCCAGGCATGTTGGATGCGGAGATTCCGCAAACCTGGGCACCGTGGCGAGGAGATAATGTCGCCGAGCTCGCATGGGCCCTGGAACCAGACGCTCTTCAGGCAGAGCTCAGTAAGCCCGGTGAACGCGCCGGAGGACGGCAAGGAGAGGGCGAGAAACCCTAGGTCGAGGTCGATTGCGGTGGCATTCCCGAAGCAGGGTAGCGGGATGGCGCCTGCCGTCTCGTCCTCCTCCTCGTACCCGTACTCCGCCATCGTGCTGTGGTTGTGGTATATAAGAATGCCGGAGAGGCGGCGCGCGGCGAGGGGCAGCCAAGCCGCCACGGAGTCAGGGGCGTCATCTGTGGTGACGACGCGGATGCGGCGAAGAGCAGGGGCTTCAGGGACCGCGAGCACATCGAGAACATGGCGATTGTCGGGGGCTGAGCAGAAGTTGAGCTCCGGAAGGAGGGCCCATGTGCGGCGCCAGCGCCGGGAGAGGACGCTTGTCCGGCGGCCTCAGCGACGGTGTCGAGTCGGAGGAGGATGAGGACGAGGATGTCTTCGGGCAGGTCGCTGAGGCGGTCCTCGCCGGCGTCGGCGCCGGAGGGGGAGAGATCCGGGCGCTTGGCGGCGACCTCGCCGCCGTCGCCGCTGCTCTGTTCCATGGATGGAGAAGGGGAATGATTTGGGGCGGGCCGTGTTTGTCTGTTTCGTGTGTGAAAACAGTGAGCAGATGATCGTGTGATTGAGTCTTAAAAAAAAGAAAAAGTCTATTTTGCCCCATTTAACTTTGTATGTAGTCTGTCTCAAAAAGAAAAAACTTTATATGTAGTCCGATTTTCCTTCGTCTATTACAGAACCGGGTAAGTTGACTCCATCAACTCGTAAACCCGATTTTTTCCCTCCCTGGCCGGTTTTGGCTAGCGATTTTGACCAAGTCAGCAAGTGGGACCCGTTTGTAAGTGACCTAGCTCGAACATGTGGGACCCTGTAAGTGACTCACGTGTCATTCGAGCTGGGTCACTTACAAGTGGGTCCCACATGTTAGACCTGTGTCACTTACAAAGTGGATCCCACATGTCAGCGGCGTTTCCTGTGACTGACACGTGAGTCCCGCATGCTGACTTGGTCAAGATCGCTAGCTAAAACCCAAAAAAATCCGGTTTCATGAGTCGAAGGAGTCAACTTACCCGGTCTTGTACAAAGAGGAAAATCGAACTTCACCAATAGTTGAGAGACATAATAGACTTTTCCAAAAAAAAGAAAAGAGATCCTGGCCAGAATACGTTAAGAAAATGATTCCAAAAACAATATAAATAGGAAGAACACTCAGATGTAAGAAAAAAAAAGCATTCCCATACTATCTGAGTACGGTGTAGTAAGCAAATCTGAAGAATCTTTTGTTTTTTTCCAAGCACAGTTCATGGTAGAATCCTACAGGAAGAGACTGGATCATCTCCTCCCTATCCAAACAGGCCCAAACAGATGTTTTGCTGTAGTGTAAGGTCGAACTAAATAACTAATCCTGTGAACAGAAGTGAAATTCACTCTACAACCAGTCAATTTGACCATAGACGTTTCAAGCTTGTAAGGAGAACAATCATAGCTCCAACATATGTAAACATAACATGGATAATAGCTGCCACCACATGTAAGCAATAGCATAGCCACACATGCAGTATACTCCGATGTCCGATATAATATAATTACAATGCTGGCACCCAGCATAGTATATTACATACAGGAAAAATACTGCAAGTTACGAGCAGCTTTTAGTACTGTTCTGCATTGCAACGAAAATAAAGACATTCAGCGCTTAAATCACACCCCAGTGCCTTCATCTTCTAGCAACAAGTCCACCGACCTCCTACCCGAATTGCGATACACGTAAAATTCCATGAGCGTTTCTGGCCTAGAGATGCTTGATAACCTCTGACAAAACTCTTTGGCCTTGCTTTTACTAACTGAACAATCAAAACTAATTCTCATCTTTTGGAGCACTCCTGCCCAACTGAATAGTCGTTCCATAAAAGCAACTTCATGCTCAGCTCCTCTCAGGCCAGTGATTTCTACTTCTTGGAGGCAAGTCAATGAGAGTTTCTCAATCTTCCAGTTGGTTGGTTGATCACAAATGCAGCCTGATGGACATGTCGATTGTGCCTGCAACAAGAAGCATGCTAAGACTAAATGGCCTCATCTAATAGGAACAGGAAGAAGAAAAAGAGTCAAATGTTAACTATCAACACCTTCTTTTTACCATAGAAAAGCATTGCCATTTTGTCTGATCTAATTAAATGCAGGAAAACATTGTTATGTGCAGAGGGAATGACACAGCAGTATCAACTTTTAAAAATTGCAAAACTCCTTATGTTGCGGAACGAAAACATAATTAACTGACTTTATTAAACTGTCAACAGAACTACTTAGAGTTCACAGCTCCTACTTAAGTGCCTTCACATGGAGCCAATACCTACATATACAAGGCTGCACTGTATAATATCAACAACTGCAACCTTTAGGGCTGTTGTAAAAAATAAGTCTGCCATAACAGCTCAATCTACTTTTCATCTGTTAGCATTTATTCCAACAAAATGACAATATTTTGGAATAAAAATGAAAAAGAGTACCACTTTGTCAGAATTATGAAGTACTGCATTTGTTGGTGATAACTAAACATATTATGCAATACAAACTTTGGGGCAGAGTACCATTGTCAAACCAACACCTAGAATGTGGTTTCTCCAAGATCTGGCCAACTTATACAAAAAAAGGGTGCAAACTTTAAATTGCTTCCTGTCAATTTCTGAGCTACTTGAGATACTGTTTTACCTCGGAGTCACAAGTGGTAAGTAGAACCAGTGACAATTTTCTTATACCAGTACACAGCCTGAGCAAATGAAATGAGCTGGATCCAAAGGCATGTCCTTCATTCATCATAAACAAGGTCAAGAATGTGACATGAGGGAGATGTGTTATGTCTTCCATCGAGTACTGGAAGTTACCTATGTCTTCCTGTTGCAACAAAACAGGACCACATGTAAAGTTAGGATGCAACAAAAAAGAAGAGGCATCCCATTTTCACATAATTGATTATGATACAAAATAGTTAATGTGAGGTGGAGTCATTAATTCGTCCATCAAGTATTGAATGTTAGACATTTCCTGCCAATCCATAGTAAGCCAGAGCACAAAAGGTCATCTGTATGGTCACTTGATCAGGATGAAAAGAAATCATGTGGTTGTTCAAATTCTAACTCTAAAGAGTTCATATCCCTTTTCACACCACACCTGAGAGTTTCTGTCCCCACGATGAAAAAACAATCAGTACAGATTTCTACTGTGTATATTTCGTGCTACTACAAGTACAACAGTCCATGTGTATGAATTTTGCGCTATTCCTGGAGAGCAACGTTATCAGAACAACCCTGTCTGAAGCTATTTTCAAACTATAGAAAGTTATTTAGCCAGAACATGTTAGGTTTCATTGTGAACAATGTGAAGTCAAGCTACTTCTTCTAAACAAAGACTCATATAAATGACATGACTGGAGTCCTTTCATGGCACTAACTTGAGTTCATCTGATGTGCAGCTCCTATCTAAGCACAGATATTACACATAAAGCCTAAGCAAATATGACATGTAAGGAGCAAGCAACACACCACGAGCCCAACTGAAACGGGCTTAACTACTAGCACCCAAGTCAAGATTTGTTGCCGTAATAGCTTGCTAGCAAGTTACTTTGATGGCGTAATCACACAAAGAAAGAATGCATACCCACCTCTGGATAACAGAGCATAATATGAAGACTGTGGATGGCTTGAAAGTGCTGCAAGAACCGCAGAACAACCTCGCGATTGTGTTGATTGGGATGTTGTCCATACACCAGAATAATGTCGGGGCATAGCTCTTGCAGTTGTCCCAAATTGCCAAGATGAACATTGCTTGGGTCATACGCATCCATCCAGATGAGAGATAACAGCTGGGGTGCTGAAATGTTGGCTATAGGTTGTTCCTGGTTTCGAATGAAGCAGTACTTCAACTCCAATTGATTGAGCACCGGCGCATCAATATTAAGCTGCTGCAATCCATACAGACTAAACAGATCTATTTCCAAGAGAGATTCCGAGTGAACCGTGAGCCTGGCCACCCCCCGGACATGTCGGATGTGGAGTTTTTGCAAGCATGGGCATCGCGGCGAGGAGACAATGTCACCGAGCTCCCATGTGCCTTGGAACCGGACGTGCTCCAGACAGAGCTCGGTGAGCCTGGTGAATCTGCCGGAGGAGGGCAAGGCGAGGACAGAATACCCTAGGTCGAGGTCGATTGCGGTGGCATTCCCAAAGCAGGGCAGTGGAATGGCACCGTCCACCACCTCCTCCTCGTGCCTCTCCACCAAGTTGTGGTATAGAAGACCACCGGAGAGGCGCCGCGCGGCGAAAGGGAGCCACGCCGCCACAGAATTAGGGGCGTCGTCTGTGATGGTGACGTGGATGCGGCGAAGAGCAGGGGCTTCAGGGACCGCGAGCACCTCGAGAACATGGCGGTTGTCGGGGGCTGAGCAGAAGTTGAGCTCCGGAAGGAGGGCCCAAGTGCGGCGCCAGCAGCGGGCGAGGACGCTTGTCCGGGCGGCCTCAGCGATGGTGTCGAGCCGGAGGAGGATGAGGACGAGGATGTCTTCGGGCAGGGCGCTGAGGCGGTCCTCGCCGGCGTCGGCGCCGGAGGGGGAGAGATGCGGGCGCTTGGCGGCGACCTCGCCGCCGTCGCCGCTGCTCTGTTCCATGGATGGAGAAGGGGAATGATTTGGGCCGGGCCGTGTTTGTCTGTTTCGTGTGTGAAAGTAGGGAGCCTATGAGGTCGTGGGCCGCAATATGTTCAAGAAAAAAGATTTGTAAAAAGAGTTACGCGATTTTGTAGCATTCCCCCTTGCAGGCAAGTAACCAAATATCCGGATACAAATCGGTTTCCCTTCAAGAATGGCACACTCATAGAGTCCGTTACACCATCTTTCGTTAACATAATACTAGCATTTCCATACTAGCAGACTTGTAAGCAAATCTGAAAAAAAAAAAAAATCTCTCCAAGCACAGTTCAAGGTAGAATCCTATGGGAAGAGACTGGATTATCTCCTCCCTATCCAAACTAGCCTAAACAGATTCCAAGAGTTGTAGTGCACGTCAATAGTATAATCTTGTGAACAGAAATGAATTTCACTCTGCAACCAGTCAATGGACCAGTCATTCTCAAGCTTGTAAAAGAACAATCAAAGTGTAAACAAAACATGGATAATTGCTACTACCAGATGTAAGGACTAGCACAACACAAACGCAGTATACTAGGATATCCGAGATAATATCATTACACAATGCTGGCCCACAGCAAAGTACATAACAAACAGGAAAAACGCAACGAACTACGAGCAGTGTTTAGTACTGTTCTGGATTGCATTGAAAATAAAGACATTCAGCGCCTAAAATCACACCCCAGTGCCTTCATCTTCTAGGACCTCCTACCCGAATACACGTAAAACTCCATGACTGTTTCTGACCTACAGATGCTTGATAACCTTTGACACAATTCTTTGGCCTTGCTTTTACATGACTGAATAACAAAACTTTATTCTCAACTTTTCCAGCACTCCCGCCCAATTGAATAGTTGTTTCAGAAAAGCAACTTCATGCTCAGCTCCTTTCAGTTCAGTGATTTCTACTTCTTGGAGGAAGTTCAATGAAAGATTCTCAGTCTTCCAGTTGGTTGATTGATCACAAATGCAGCCTGATGGACATGTCAATTGTGCCTACAATGAGAAGCATGCTAAGACTAAATGGCATCATCCAATGGAGTCAAACAATTGCCAATTTGTCTTATCCAATTAATTGAGAGCAACGTTGTAATGTGCAGAGAGAATAACAGAGCAGTATAATCTCTTATAGATTACAAAACTCCTTAAGTTGTGTACAAAAACATATTAAATTGATTTATTAAACTGTCAACAGAACTAAAAATTCCTCAAAAAAAAAAAGAAAGAAAAAAAGAGAGAAAGAACTCCTTAAGTTCAGAGCTCCTACTTAAGTGCCTTCACATGGAGTCAATACCTGCATAAGGCTGCACTGTATAATATCAACAAATGCAGGGTTTAGGGTTGTTGTAAAAAATAAGTCTGCTACAAAACAGCTCAATCTATTTTTCATCCGTTAACATTTATTTCCAACAGAATGAAATATGTTGGAAAGAAAAAGAAAAATGTACTAATTTGTCAGAGTCATAAATATTGCCATTTGATGATAACTAAACATTTTCCGCAAAACAAACTTTGGGGCAGAGTACCATCTGTCAAATCAACACCTAGAATGTGGATTCTCCAAGATCTGACCAAATTGTCCAAAAGAAAAAGGGTGCAAACTTTAAATTGTTTTCTATCAATTTCTTAGCTACTTGAGACATAGTTTTACCTCGAAGTTAGGAATGGTACGTAGAACCAGTGACAATCTTCTTATACCCGTACACAGCCTAAGCACATGAAATGAGCTGGCTCCAAAGGCATGTCCTCCATTCATCACGTGCAGGGTCAAGAAAGTAACAGGAGGGAGATGTGTTATGTCTTCCATCAAGTACTGGAAGTTACCTATGTCTCCCTGTCGCAACAAAGAAACGACCATGTGTAGAGTTTAGGATGCAAAACAAAGAGGCATCCCATTTTCACATAACTCATTACGACACAAAATAGTTAATGTGAGGAAGAGTCGCGTCGTCCATCAAGTACTGAAAGTGAGATATTCCCTGTTAATCCATCATAAGTCAGCCCACAAAAGATCATCTGAATGGTCAGGATGAAATAAATCATGCCTGTTCAAGTTCTAACTCTAAAGAGTTCATGTTCCCTTTCACACCACCCCTGAGTTCATTTCCCCATGACATTAAAAACAATCAGTACCGATTTCTGGTGTGTATAATTATACTTTGTGCTACTCCAGCAGTGGATGTGTATGAATTTTGCACAGCTATTCCTGGGCAGCAACGTCATCGGAACAACACTTACAGAAGCTATTTTTTGGAAATTATGACATGTTACTTAACCACAACATCTATGGTTATTGGTTTCATCTGATGTGCAACTCCTATCATCGCACAGATAGTTTCTATATCTTTGTTTGATATAAATATGAGTCAAAACCTATAATGACCATGTTTTGTTCTTATGTCGTTATTTCTGCTGATTTTGCCCACCATCTGCTACTGTAGCTGAATAATGCACGCCTACCCTAAATTACACATAAAACCGAAGCAAATATGATATGGAGGTATCAAGCAACACACCACACGACCCCAACTGAAACGAACTAAACTACTAGAACCCAAGTCAAGATTTGTTGCGGTAATATCTTGCTTGCAAGATATTTTGACGGAGAAATTACACAAACCAAAGAATGAGGACTCACCTGTGGGTATGTGAGCGCAACATGAAGACTGCCGATGACCTGAAAGTGCCGCAAGAACAGCTGAACCTCACGATTGTATCCATTATGATGATGTCCATACACCAGAATACAGTTGGGGCTCAGTCGTTGCAATTGTCCAAAATTGCCAAGATGAACATAGCTTGGGTCATAAGCATCTAACCAGACGAGATATATCAGCCGAGGTGTTGAAATGTTGGAAACTGGTAGTGGTTGGTTTTGCGTGAAGCAGTTATACAACGCCAATGTATTGAGCACCGGCGCATCGATATTGAGCTGCTGTAATCCATTAACAGATACACTTCCAAAAGAGATTCCGAGTGAACCGTGAGCCTGGCCAACCCCCGGGCCTCTTGGATGCGGAGCTTTCGCAAGCATGGGCATCGTGGCGAGGAGACAATGTCGCCGAGCTCGCATGTGCCTCGGAACCGGACGCGCTCCAGACGGAGGTCGGTGAGCCTGGTGAATGTGCCGGAGGAGGGCAAGGTGAGGGGAGAAAACCCAAGGTTGAGGTCGATTGCGGTGGCATTCCCAAAGCAGGGCAGCGCAATGGCACCGTCCACCACCACCAACTCCTTCTCCTCCTCCTCCTCCAGCAAGTTGCGGTATAGAAGACCACCGGAGAGGCGGCGCGCGGCAAGGGGGAGCCACGCCGCTACAGAATCCGGGGCGTCGTGTTTGGTGACGACGAGGATGCAGCGGAGCGCCGGGGCTTCAGGAGCCGCGAGCACCTCGCGGATATGGCGGTAGTCGGGGGCTAACTTGAAGGTGAGCTCCGGCAGGAGAGTCCAGATGCGGCGCCAGCGGAGGGAGAGGACGCAGGTCCGGGCGGCCTCAGCGATGGTGCCGAGTCGAAGGAGGATGAGGATTAGGATGTCGTCGGGCAGGGCGCTGAGGCGGTCCTCCCCGTGGTCGGCGCCGGAGGGGGAGAGATGCGTGCGCTTGGCGGCGACCTCCGCCGCTCTGCGCCATGGGAGCAGTGGGGAACGGGAAGTGATTTTCTTTATTTTTTTTCCTTTTTCTTTCTTGATTCCAACGGGCAGGGATTTGGGTGCACTAGTGCAGCAGATTTCAGGAGTGGTTCCGCAGTAAGCAAGAGAGGTGAGATCGTGGGCCGTTCCAACAAGTTGTCAGGACCGAAACGATCGATCATCCTGGGCCTCTCTATCAAGCTTTTAGGCCCACTTGGCTGCTAGTCATTGTCGTCAGCTTGCATCAAGTTTTCAGGGCCCAGACAAGTTGAAGCACTTCCGGTTTCAGAAAGAGAAAAGTTCTATTTGTCTTTGTCAACTCAAGTTTTATCTTCTCCTCAAAAAAAAAAAAAAAACACTCAAGTTTTATCTCCAATTATACAACCAGGTATCTAATACCATAAACTCATCACCCCGGTGCAATTTACCTCCCTGAGCGATTTTAAGAGTGGTTTGTCCTACGTGGCTATGTGGGACCCACATGTTGATGCCACATCATTTTTTTTTTCTCTCTTCCTCTCTTCTTTTTCCTCGCCAACCAACACCACCACCTGGTCGCACCACTCCACCATGTCGCGGATGAGGCGTCATCTTGGCGCCAGCGGCGAGCGCATCGACGTCGAGGAAGGAGAGCACGGGGCCACCGGCCACTCCACCGAAGCCACCGACATTCCTCCTTTGCCGCAGTCGCACCCGATCCTCGCCTACGCGCTCTCCCGCCTGCCCTCATTGTCCGCGAGGACGCCACGGGTGGGCAGGGGCGGTGGCGCGGGTAGGCCGAGGCGACGGCGCGAGCGGTGGAGGCGAAGGAGAGAGCTGGACGCGGCCAACACCAGGAAAGAGAAAAAAAGAGAGAAAAAGAAAAAAGAAAAAATAATGACGTGGCACCCGACATGTGAGACCCATTGCGTCACATAAGATAAAATCACTCTCAAAACCGCCCAAGAAGGTAAATTCCACCACGATAATAAGTTTAAAGTATTGAATACCCTGTTTTGTAATTGAAAGTGAAAATTGCTCTACCCAATAGATAAAGGAGGCAAATAACACTTTTCTTTCAGAAATCCTACAAATTACTCTCTCTGTTTTGAAATTGTTGTCACTGTTAATTTTTAGTTACGTTTGACCATTCGTTTTATTCCAAATATTAATTCAAAATATGCAAAATTATAAGATATGTTTTTCTTTTACTAATAAAATAAATCATAACAAAATATATGATATTTTAAAAATATTTTGAATAAGACAAATAGTCAAGTATAACTCAAAAAGTCAACAGCAACAACAATTTAAAAACAAAAATGAGTGTATTGTACGTTGGTTAAGTTCCAATTTCGGATGCAACAGGTTCACGCTTTGGTACTTTGGGAACTCCTTATCTGAAATGAGTCCAGAAAATAAATGCACAGTGCATATATGTAGCGCTGCAAGCGGGGCGGGCCGCGCCGCAACGCCGCTGGGCTGGCCCGCGCCGCAACGCCGCTAGGCCCGCGCCGCAAACCCGCTTCATCGATGCGGGCTGAAACGGCGCGGCTCGCGGGACCGGCGGCGCCGCAACCCGCAACTAGCGGAAGCAGCTCGCGGCGTGGGACGGGCGGCGGCGGTGGCCGGCAGCAGTTGAAGCCGACGGAGGAGGGCAATTTTCAACCTCTCCTTTGGCCAAGGTAAGCTGAGCGCCGTGCTGCACGCCAATTGTTCGATAGAATTCCTTGCTCACGCCACCTGCTGATTACTCTGCACGCAAGACCAGCAGCGTGAGCTCTTCCCGCGCGCCGGCGTCGTTGGCTTCTCCTGCTGCTGCCATGCTGCTGAGCCGCGTGATATCATTGGTGTGCCGTGCTGTTCTAGTATTTATACCGAAAATCCATCTGGTGATATAAGGACTGCCTATTTCTCGTGAAGATAATTAAGGAATGGCTATGTCTCGTGAAAATCTTGACTTTCGTGACCGGAGTGGAGAATTTCGTTTTAGTTTGTTCGAGTTATTATAGCTGATTTGTGCAGCCCATGTGTGTGTTTTGTCCTGGTAACCCTTCGTCAGCATTGATGGATCGTCTTTTTTCTGGATTATCTACATCTTCATTTGGCTGGTTAGCTTGCAGGTTAGGAGCCAATTCTTAGTGCTGTAACCGTTGACATTCTCTTTTTGTTTACTTACCATCGCTAAAAACCGTTGACTCAATGTTTCCTTTGCTTTTTTGCACAACAATACGATGTATCTCTGACATAATTCTAGCAGCAGCAGCAGCAGCCGCCTCACATGTATTCTAAAAAAAAAAAAATGAATACTAGTACTAGCAGAAGCGGTCTCTCTGCACTGGTGACTGGCTTGTTAAATGAACTTGCTACATATTTCATGTTTCCATGGCATTTTTCTGGACCAGTGACTAGCTTGTTAAGTTATTTTCATGTTTAGATTGTTTGTCTTCTAAAGATATATGATGTTTATGCAGCACCAAGACGGAGATAAGCTATCATCAATGAAGAAAAAAAGTTGTCAAGTCTATCAGCACCGGAGGCAAATCGATTCTGATCACCAATGGCACCAATGAGTTTCCCGGGTATAAAGATCATCTTATCACCGAAGCTTGCATCCCCAATAACAGCTACACCAAGGTCCTCATCACCAGCTCAAACATTCCATGAACTTTTTCACCAAGTTACATTGTGATTTGCTATCAGACATTCCATGAACTTTTTCACCTGTTGTGTTATTTTATTGTAGCAGAAATAATGTGAGAAATATTGTGTTAGTCTTCTTCGTGGGTTGTATACAGGGAATGCATTCAAATGTTAACTTATCTATATATATAGACACTATATTGAGCGGTTGTTCTGATGTCTTTGTTGTTATCATGAAAAAGGCTTGGTTCAGTTGATACGGTGCAGATAATTTCTCCTCAGTTTTGTTTTTCCTTATCAGGCCATTCAGTTAAATGAACTAATTACTACTTCAAGTCTCGCAGCTTGTTGTGGGATACTGCAGCTTGAAGGCCGTTGCATTTTACCTACCTATTTGACTATAGTGAAACTGCAGCGAAAATAAACGAACTAGTGTCTTGAAGTCTCGCGGAGACGTGCGCGGGGCATAGCGTGCAAGCGGAGACGTGTGATGTGCGACGCGGCTTGCGGCGGCCCGCAAACTGCAAGCGGCGGCATGCGGGCCGCCGCATCAGCCCGCTTCGGCCGTTGCGGCACGGCGCGCGGGCGCCCGCAACCCGCCCCGCTTGCAGCACTACATATATGTACTAGAATCAATAATAAGCACAAAAAAAGAATTAGCTAGAATTTTTCTGCCACAAGGATGCTTGCTCCCATGATTCACAAACGACTCCTACTTACACAGAATTTCATAGAAATTTTCAACAACATATACAAAGCAGACATACAGAGCGAGCATACATCACACATGCTGCAATCCGACTGAAACAAATTCCCAGACGACACATCAACGCAATGCTCTGAAATCTGAAACCCACAACTCCAATGGAAGCTAGAAGAAAGGCGCAAAGACCTGTCCAAACAAAGCATAATGTTAGTAACAGATATATCTGTGTAACCAAGAATAGGATCCGGTGCAATATCTATGGAAATGCCTGAATATGTAACATGCGAAGCACATGTAACTTCAAAGCCATTTCTTGTAGCTATCACGTTCAGAATCATTTAATAATCAGGTAAAAGGAAATAATCAGCAAGAATCCATACTTACAAAGAGGAACTAAAGAAGATACAATCCCACAGAAGTATGCTATTGACATTTGAAACTATCCACAAGTGAAGAGATGTTAGATCATGATAACGTGATCAGACTTCAGACTGTCTCAGACCCCTCAGCAACTAACAGTGCCTGAAGTTCTTCTCTTCGTTTCTCCAACTCCTGAAATGACAACCAGAAGTTGAGAAATGGTCAAAACATAGCCATGGGGCACTGAAACGAGATGTAGGCTTTACATAGAAGTAGAAAAGCACAATTGAATAGACAATGGCGTTGTGTAGTGGACCCACTTTTGCATACGAATATAATTATACTGCGACCGCGAGCAATGAACTTGATGGTGTACGACTTTGGATAACTAGGTAGCCTAACTTTAAGAAAACATAATCTAGGCGAAGCAAGGCCTAAAATGTTTTTATATGCAAAGGTTTCACCTTTTTGAAATGTCATGTTTCTCAATTTCGATCCAACAGAATGAATTTAGTTTCATAAACAGATTCTCATCTACTGTACATGTGAAAGCGCAACAAATAGGAGACGAAACTTACGGGACACTTTTCCCCTATATGTATAGTAGACAGAGATCAAGTTATGCGACATGTATAGATTCAGGCATGGACTTCTTAAAGGATCTCTTGCTGTCTTTGCAGCCTCAAAAAACCAAGATCCAGTGATGTCACTAGACTCACTACTAAACGTAGGAACCAAGTACTAACCTTCAGATCCTTGGCTGCTTGCTCTCTTGATGTCGCTTTCTGCTCCTTTGAACGTTTTAACACACCAAGGCACAATATTCCCTACAAATTGAAAGATTTTAGTGTGCATAAAAGATACAAATGACAGAGCAATACAAATAAAAAGGCAATATTGACCATTCATTTCGACTGCACACCACATGATGACATTTCACTAAATTAGGCACGCTTGGTTTCGGGCAACTTAAAGATACTACCTCCATTTTTATTTTTTTGACGTTAGGATGACTGAATTAGTGCAAATTTGCACTAATCCTGCAGTCCTAACGTCAACAAAATGAGAACAGAGTAGTATTAGATAGTTAGTTCCAAGCTTAGTCAGGTTTACTTAAAACAGTCAACTGTTTCCTAATGCTATACAGCTAAACAAATACGCTTAGGTAGTTACTGCGTTATTTCCCAAAGAACAGGTTGTTGAAGATTATAAGCCATCAGTTTTTGCTACAGAATGAATCGGCCAGCAATCTTACAGTGTTGCGACTAAACACTCCACAGAAAGGCGTTAGCACAGTGTGTAACACACAGAAAATCCATAATTTTCTAAACTTACTGAGATTGTATACACTGCTCCACATGCAAGTAGCATATAGCTGGCAATCTCCTGAAGCAAAACCAGATCGTTCCTTTGAATACTTGGGTAAGCCTTTGTCATGACAGCAACGCTACAAGGAACCAATAAATGGAACTGAGCAGAGGAGCAGACATGCAACATATTTCAATACATGCAAGAATGATTAGTATAAATGTTGCACTCTTTTGTGTTCATGGTACTGCTTTTAAAAAAAGTGACCATGATCACAGCACTTCTGATGCAGCAAGCAAGTGTGGTGAATAGAGATCATTTGGTCAATCAGCCAAAAACACAAGAGCTATACACCGAATGAAAGGTCTGAACTCTCAACTGCCAAATGCATCCCAGATTCCCAATATTCGAAAACATTCAATCAAGTGGTGATTTAACATTGTTCTCATATTGAAGCACCCTAGTTGAGATGAGATTACTGCAATGTACTTCAAAAGGTGAATAAGCAGGGAAGGTGAATTTCTAGCAAAGCACATGGAATTCCAAATTTGATAGAACAGAAAGCATTCTGACAATAATGTATGCTAACGTAGAATATGGTTCATTCATAGCTTAATGAATGGTTTTGAAATCTGAATATTTAAGGGCCCTAATGCCCTGACTGGGCTATGAGATTGCACACAATTGCCATTCATTCGGCACTGAATATTGATGTAATGTATGAGGTTACTATGTTAGAGTCTCATAGCTGCTTAAATGTCACTCTAATGAGGAAGTACCACATCATCATCAAATTTGATCAAGGTTCATTAGGAATAATTTTTCACAGTAAGCAGCAGATTTTTTGTTTCACGAAACATCCCGCTGAAAATTACCAATCAATACCTCATGTCTATAATTTCCCTGGTCACCCTAGCTCATACTTTACATGCACAAAAATGATAAATCTATTCTACCAAATCTAATACAATGACCAGATGAGACATCAAGAATATGCATTAAGTGGTTTGCCCAAAATTGCGTTGTTGTGCATATTTTGATTAAAGAAAAACATAAATATTAATGATTATCCAGAGCACATACAAGATCTGCAGCATTCCCCTTGCCGGCCAGTACTCGAATACCTGGTCACAAAGAGCAGAAATTTCAGTTATTTAACAGGCTAATAACATTACCAAAATGTCAAACGAAAATTCAGTAAATTAACAAGCAAACAATATTACCAACATGTCAAACCAACATAACCAAGAAACACTTGATCCATTGGTTGATTTACACTATGTAATCGATGCGTAAAAGAAAGAATAATCCAATGAAACTTAAGGGGAAGAACTAATTTTGTAGAACAGAGTGAAACAGTTAAGGCTAATATTATAATCAAATGACATCAGAGCATAACAATCATCGCCAAACTTTACTCATGTGAAATGTTTTACATGCCAGAAATTAGCAATCATCCCATAATACCATTCAAGATTGAAAAGTAAGGACCGGCTCCAATCCTTAAACAGTGAAGCACTATACTAAGTGCCCCAATTAATTAAATTGGACACAATTCCAGATCATACAGCATTCCACAATCAATCAGGTAGCGAACAACTGACAAATAATAAATCAATAATCTCAACAATCAAAACCTATTCGCAATCTATCACGGCCCAAATCGAGTGAAATGGAGGAGGAAAAGCAAACCTTCCAGAACTGGATGATGAATCCCCACTCGGTCTCGATGACGCACACGAACAGCGAGAACAACACCGCGTAGCACCGGAATATTCCCCCAAATATCTGAAACGCAACAGAAATCCCACCAATCAGCTCCAAACCAAGCGATTAGGCGCACCCACAACCCATCACAGCGTCGGAGTGGAGATTCTTACATCGATGCCGGCGCGGAAGGACTGGACGGCGGAGAGGACGTTGACGGCGACGCAGAGCAGCGCGGTGGCGGCCGTGACGACGCTGAAGCAGCGGCAGACGATGATGAGCGGGTCGGACCCGCCGCGCTGGCGGCGCGGCCGCAGCGTTTCCCCTCCGGGGGCCTGCGGGGACGAGGTGGACCCGCCCGACGGCGACCCGTTCGACATGGCTTAGGGTTGGGTCTCGAGACGCTTCTCCGGCGAGGTGGAGATTTTTGTTTTCCTTTTTTTTTTTTCCCGGTTTGCTTTTCCCTTTTTTCGCGGGTGGAGAGCGGGAGAAGCGAGCCGCACAGGTGTGAGGTGGAAGCCGCAGCATATAAAGCGGAGGAGCACGAAGCGGGCGCGGGTCCTGTGAACCGGGCGCACGGACCGGTCGGTCCAGGTCTCGGAAAGTTGCGGTGTTGGTGGACCAGGTGCAGGGGGGCAGCGAGGGAGCACGGGAGTGGTGTGTCAGGGTGCGGGGCCATGGGCGAGAGCACACGTGGCATGTGAGGTGGAGGAGCGCGCGAATGGGAGCCGAGCTCGTGGTGCCTGCTCCATACTGGTAGGTATGGCAAAGCTCTAGGAAACGGTAATCCAATCGGGAAATTATTACTTTTTCGGATGGACAAAAGCTTCTCGAACTGGGAGTGTTCTTATTCCTGCGACGTGCCACTACTGTGGCAGTGCGTAGCTGATTCATCATTTGAAAAGGCGAGTTTATTTTTGTCCTGTTTTTGAAGAGAGAGATGAGTACCGAGATGAAGTGGTTCAAGAAAGTTCTGCTATGTTTTGTTTCAGACAGCTCATTGCTCCCATGATTAGTTCATCCTCATTTGAGGAGTCAGCGTGGCACGTGTTAGTGTTTGCCTGAATTTCAGAAGACTAGGCTTTTGTTTTCAGATAATGAAGAAAAAAAAAAGAGAAGGAAATGCGCCTGAGCGTGCGCCACGTTTAGTAGAAAGAATAAGAACAATACTAGGAAGTAATAATAGTAAAAAGGTATAGTTGCTACCTAACGCCACGCAAGGGATAACTTGCCTCCCCTGTTCTTCTTCTGCGTCGAACAATTTCTCAACCACTGCCGGAACAGTTGTCTCTAACTTTCCATTTGTGCAAAAGCAGAGGCATGAAAGCGACACGTCATCCTATAGTTTCAGTTGTGTTTTCTCGACAGCCAGTGCAAATATCACGTTGTAACACTTAGCGGTAACTAAATGACACGGATAGATGTCCAGGTAGAAAGCGTTTAAGCTCACTTGCCTCTCTTGTTCTGAACTTCTGCGTGGCTGCTGGTGCTGGAGGACTTTGAAGCGTGGCTTACCTGTCCTTACTCCGAAACCCAATTCCCAGGTGTGAACTGGGTTGCATTAAAACTGTCAGTGAGGGCTATCAATGGACCTTGTTCTGAATCTCAATCAGCCGGGATTTGTTGTCAACAGCCAAGGAAAAAGAGCTGATTATATTCAGCAAAAGCAGTACTCCTGCTTGATACAGTCGACAATCTTACAATGCCTTTGGGTTCACTCACGGCTCAGGAGCGCTTAATAAGAAGTAAGAACCACCAGTTTTCTAAAATCAATTAAGTAAAAAAGTTCAGACTTCTCCATGACGCGCCTAATGGACCTGTAAGTTCCACTCCGCTGCATGTCTTGAGCCTACCATTTATGGTGACCGTTTTGGGAGGATATATTTTGGGGCTCTGTTGGGTGGTTTTAGAGTCCTGTTGGAGATAGTTTTTTGATGAAATCTCAATAATTTAATTTAGGGAAATGGTTATGAGGCTGTTTTGGAAATGCTCGTAAGTCACAGTTCCTGTTTGTTGCGCTTATCACTTCTGACAGGAACAAGCGCTGAATTCTGAACAATGGCACAACTGAACGGCCAAAATCTGCATTCCAGATCCAGGGTATGTCGTCTGGATGCCGTAGCAGAGCTCCGCCAACAAGCCAGTGTATGCCTGATACTCTAGCTGCAATCAAGTTGACAGTTCATACACTGAAATCGAAACTGATGTACTGCTATTCTTCAATTATGTCAGTATATTTTCCCCCTTGTGTTTTGCCTTGCTCATTGGATATCTACCGGATTGGCTACAAAACGAGATGCCACAGTAATAGATCAAAAAGTTTTAATCTTATTCAACCAGTTTGATGCACCAGACGTTCAACCACACCAAAATTATGCAAGCTAGCATGGAGCATTTTGACACAACAATGGAGATGCCAAGATCAAAAAGTTTTAATCTTATTCAACCAGTTTGATGCACCAGACGTTCAACCACACCAAAATTATGCAGGCTAGCATGGAGCATTTTGACACAACAATGTTATAATTTCAAGAAAAATAATAGAAGGGACATTATTCATATTCTATCTTTCCGTTTTTAAATTGATGTCGCCGTTGGCTTTTTGAGTTACCTTTGACCGTTCGTCTTATTCAAAAAAGTTTAAATTTTTTTATATATTTGTTATGATTTATTTTATTGTTAACAAAATTAGAAACATAACTTATAATTTTGCATATTTGAGCTAATATTTTGAATAAAACGAACGGTCAAACGTAACTCAAAATGTCAACGGCGATATTAATTTAAGAACGGAAGGAGTAGGCTTCACTGCAAGAAAGGTACTGGAGTACACAGTCTGGATCAGCAGGACAAAGTAAATTTGCCTTTGAAGAAAGAGATTTGCTTGATTTCAGTTGTCTGAGAAATTTGTTTCTCTTTCGAACAAAGTTTCTAACCGTTGTATGCATCCAACCACCAGGAGTTATTAGGTCTGCCTTGTGTCTTGTTGTCAGGCCATATCAGTATATTTACTGTATTGGACTTCATATTGCTTACATTCTTATCAGGCATGTTTTACGCCGTAGGTTTCCCTCTTTTTTCCTTTCAACGCTGGGGCCAACACGGATTGGCATAATGAGCTAATGACCAAACTAGCCCAAGGGTACCGCGTTCATTAATACCTTCTTATATACCAAAGTACTAACTCAAATGAATGGTTGGATTATAACCATGATACCATGTGTTTCACAAAAAAGAAAAAACATAAGGCCATGTGCCAACCAGTTTTACCATAAAAATGCTCATATATAGATATATTATAAATTCAGTTCATCCGTTTCTAAAAACATTCTGTTCATAAAATTGCTTGATCAATTACAATAAAAAAGTCTTCTTAGAAACATTCTCAATCAAGCAACTAATGCTGTAGTAACTGTATGGCCCCATATATGACTTCCAAGCAAGAACCTCGAACACACCTTCACGTTTTTCACTTCCAGACACAACATCATACAATGTTATCTCTGGAACAGTGTCCCCAGAAAGACATGCACGGTACTGCCCGCAAACCACAAGGTGAACTCCTCTGATCCGATAAGATGCATGTTTACTTTTCCGCCTAAGATTGTTTGGATCATCTTGAAACAAAGAGATGTTTCTTTCTATATTTGCTTTGAAAGTTGCGAGATGCTTACTCCAATATTTATTTGTTGGGTTGCTCCTTAGCAAGCTTGAGTGGATATTTGCAGCTATTGATGATCCATTCATCAGTTTAGCTACCTCCATTGCAATTGATTGTTGTTTCGGTTGATCATTGGGATCCACACTCTCAAATGTAAGAATCTTGAAGAAGTACCAAAATGCTTCTGGTGACAGAAAATTTAATACAAGAGATTGAGTGGTACTCTTGCAAGGGACGAAGCAGTAGACAAGTACAGAGCATTCCACACAACTTCACCAATATCCCCAGAGATTTCGATAATAACTAGCAGTCTTTGACTTTTAACCGTAGTGTTCTGGTGCATAATGAGAGCCTTTTTTTTCATAGTGGCAAAGGTCCCATTTGTAATATCATCTATGTTAACCATCATTATTTCGGAAAAGTGGTTGCGGACTCTTGCGTCATCGCTAACATGTGTAACCAGCGTGCTTTTTCCAACACCTCCTGGACCAACAATCGGTAGGACACGTGAAAGGTGTCTTGGCCTAGTGGTTAAGACATCCGAGTAACACCTCTCAGGTCCTGGGTTCGACTCCCTGTGGGAGCGAATTTTCAAGGATTTAACGGCATTTGTACTTTCAGTGGTAGGCGACGCTCCCGTCGACAGCGAGGCGCCAGTGGTGACTTCGTATCTCTAGATTTGCCGGTTCAGTCTTCGAAGATGCTCATAGGGGTAGGGTTTGCGTACGTATGTTCATAGGGGTGAGTGTGCGTGCGTTGTGAGTGTCAGAGTTGTACTGTGTAATCTCAAAAAAAAAAAAACAATCGGTAGGACACCCACATTTTCCACATTTGGATGGTCTTTTTGCAATAAGAAATCCATGCGCATATCCATTTCCATTTGACGGCCAAACATGCACTTGCCAAGAAACAGGTGCATGCTATAAGGTTGGCGGTACAACGGAGGGTAGTTGTTTAAAACTATAACAAGCTCACCCACATCTGCAATTATGTTCCTTAAATTATCTAGTACTTGTTCCAGATCTTTATCTCCATGTGCATCACTAATGCGAAAAAAGATGCGCTTGGCGGGATTGAATTTGGATAGAGCGAAAGAGTGACTTACATCACGATCTTGGGCTTTCTCATCCTCTTTGAATTGACTTCTCAAGCCATTTGTGATGAAAGAACCCCTATAAATTTCTTTTCTCAATATATTTAATCGATGCGCCATTGCTTGGTTTGTGATGTACCGCCCCTCTGCCTCATCGACGATGATACGAGCTCGTAGCAATAGTCGTTGCAGTTCATGAAGCTTCTTGTCCTGTAAGGATGATTTTGTTATCTTTGAGTAATTGTCAGCCAAGAAAGATACCAATCTATTGACACTGTCGGACACCACTGCGTTGAAAAATACCGCCATTAGGAAACTATACTGCACCCAAAAGGGTTCGATTTTTTCTTTTTGGTCTAGTGGGTACTGGGTAGGCTTGGTTGATGAAAGATTATATGTTGAGGGTCCACGGTGAGTAACATCAATACCAGGTTATATCTAGTTCCCAATAGGTAAGTAGGCTCTTCAACATATATATAGGATGTTAACATGACAGTGACATTGCAATTGTGCTAATCTGATTTAAGGTTTCCTAAAATCCGTCATCAAACTTGCATAGAATTTGACGATGGTGCTGGGAACCTTGGTTCCAGCTAAACTTCCCATAGAAGTTGCTAATGGATGATAGTATGCTAGAACATTGTACCAGCATGCATATATTATAATAAGTACAAGCCAGCAAGACAACACTGTTGGGGGAGGCCCACTGTGTCCCCTCCCCCTGGCCCAAAGGCCTGGCCTGCCATGAAGCTCGTCAAGGCCCACGAAGATGTATAGCATAGGATAGGCCCATGTATATTGGCCTCTGGCCCACTAGGGTTAGAGAATCCCACCTTGTAATAAGGAAATGACCATAGTGCCCTGGAGGAAGGGCAATATGGTACTTGTAATTCTAGGGTTGTAGGGGTGTATCAACCTATAAATACCCCCCTACCACCCTCAAGGCAAGGCATTCAATACAAGCTCTTAATTACCTACCTCTCTTGGCTCTTGTTTGGTCCCTTCCCAGGTCCTTCCCAGGAAACCCTCACTTGTGGTAGACCCTTGGAGGATCCCCCTTCTACTATTGTGGGCTTGTAACCACAACAGTTGGCGCCGTCCGTGGGGATCGAACAAGAAGCCACGGCGAGATGACCAAGAGGGCTGAGAAATCAAAAACTGACCTTCCGGCAGGAGGCACCCGGAAGACCAGGTCTTCGGCTTCGGACGAAGGAGTCGACCCGCTGACGACAATCCGCACCTTCCCCAGTGGCTCGACGCTTCCATCGGCTTCGACGCATCCTTCGGCATCGGACCCGGTGGTGCCACCTTCGGAGAACAACGCAACCGACGCCAACCTTCCAGCGGTGGAGGAGGTGCCCGAGGGCGCCGAAGGCTCCTCCGAAGACGAAGAAGAGAACATCGACACGCGCGACATCGAACGCCGCGACGAAACGATGGAACCACCTCGCAGGAACACCGAAGCCGAAGCACGGAGCCAGAGGGGGCTCGCCGAAGCCGTGGCCGAGGAGCAGCGTCTGGCGGAGCTCCAGGAGGCGTACAATCGCGAAGCTCGCGAAGCTGACGAACGGCTGCTGAGGCAGCGCGCCCTCGAGAACTTCGATCGCGACGAAGAAACGTACCGCCTTCGAGCCGAAGCTGCTCGCCGACAGCAGGTTCACCTCCAAGCGCAGCTGAACACCCTCCGACGCACCGGTCGCCGGGAGGCCGAGACGCCGGAACACCGCCAAGAGCGCGACGAGAGGCACACACACTCCAGCGGAAGCAAGCGCCATGCAAGCTCCTCCGACACAAACCAACCGCTCTCCGCGCGGCTACAGTCTGTAGCGTGGCCCCGGAAGTTCATTTCGGCGAAGCTGCCAACCTTCGACGGCACCTTCGACCCCCGCGAGTTCTTCATCAGCTACGAGACCGCCATCGAGTCAGCCGGAGGCGACGACGACATCAAGGCCAAGGCCTTCGTCCTCGCTTCGAGCGGCATCGCCAAGACATGGTACACCAAGCTACCGGCGAACAGCATCTACTCATGGGAGCAGCTTCGGGATCAGCTCCAGATCCACTTCCAAGGCAATTACGCCGCGAAGGTCACGGCGGCAGACCTTCAGGCGTGCAAGCAGAAGGACGGCGAGTCCCTGCAAGACTACACCCGGCGCTTCATCCACCTCAAGTGCCAGGTGGAGGGAGTACCGGACTCCATCATCATCGAGGCCGTCACCAAGGGCATGAGCCTGTGTCCGGCAAGGTCCGAGATCCGAAGGACCGAGCCGAAGACGTGCACCCACCTGCTGCAAATCCTGGAAGCACATGCGCGAGCCGACGAAGACTTCCGGCGCGAGAAGGAGGCGCGAGCAAGCCAAAAGAAGAACGACCGGGGGAAGCGTCACAGCGACCGAAGCGACGACCCCCCGGATGACCGCCGAGGCCACCGCTCCCAGCGAAGAGAGGTCAACAACATCGACAACTCCCGAAGCCGGAGCCCGCAGAGGACGGACAATCGTTCCGGTGGCTCGCGAAACAACTCGCGGCACTCCGACAGCGGTCGCCGATACAACAACCGAAGCTCTCGCGACCCATACTGCGAGGTGCATGGCGTCAACCAGGGCCACACGTCGAAGCAGTGCCCCCAAATCGCCGCCTTGCGTGAGGCAAGGGAGCGCCGCGACGCCGACGCCGCGCGAGGAGTCAACGTCATACATGGGGCTTCCGGCGCGGGCGAGGCCTTGCCCCCGCCTCCGGATCATCACCCAACCAGTCACCACGTCATCCTGGCCATCACGGGGGGCTCCAGCCAGCCATACGCCTCGAAGAGGCAGCGTCGCGACTACGTGCGAAGAGTCAACCACGTAGCCGCCCACCCGCCATTGGCCCAATGCCGATGGTCGCACGTACCGATCACCTTCACTCAGGCCGACCTTCGCCCGATGGAGTACCCGCACAAGGACGCCTTCGTGATCAACGCCAACATGCGCGGGACGGAGGTCCGTCGCGTGCTTATTGATGGCGGCAGCTCCGCTGATGTCATCTTCATCGACGCCTTCAACCAACTGGGCATCCCCCGATCTGAGCTACGGGCCTCCGACAGCCCCCTCGTCGGCTTCGGGGGAGAGCCAATTCACGCCCTCGGGAGCGTGAAGATCGCAGTTTCCTTCTCCGGGCCCGCGGGACACCGCACCGAGTCGATCGCCTTCGACGTCGTCGACATGCCCTACGCCTACAACGCCATCTTCGGCAGGGGGCTCATCAACGCCTTCAACGCAGTCACCCACCACGGCTACCTCTGCATGAAGCTTCCGGCTCCGAACGGCGTCATTACTGTCTACGGTGATCAACTCGCCGCCCGCCGCATCGAGCATGGCCAAACGCCTGGCCAGAAGCAAGTGCACCCGCTCCGACGCGAGCCGAAACCCGAGACGGTCGAAGCAGCTACACCGACACCGCCGGCTGGAACTCCGAAGGCGCGCGTCGACGGCGAGGTCAAGAGCGTGGTCTTGTCTCCCGATCGCCCCGACCAGGCCGTCCTCATCGGCGAGGGGCTCCCGCCGGAACTCGAAGCAAGCATCATCGAGCTCCTCCGGAACAACAAAGACGTCTTCGCCTGGTCCACCAGCGAGCTCTCCGGAGTGGACCGCAGCATCATCGAGCACAAGCTCGACATCGACCCGAAGGTCACTCCCATCAAGCAAAGGAAGAGGGAGTGGTCGGAGGAAAAGAAAGTGGCGCTTCGCTCGGAGATCCAGAAGCTCAAGGATGCGCAAGTCATCCGGGAGGTGAACAAGTCCACTTGGCTCGCGAACCCGGTCCTCGTCAAGAAACACACCGGCCAATGGAGGATGTGTATCGACTACACCACCCTCAACAAAGCATGCCCGAAGGACGACTTCCCCTTGGCTCGTATCGACGAGCTGGTCGACTCCACGGCCGGATGCGAGCTCATGAGCTTCCTCGACGCCTACTCCGGGTACCACCAAATATGGATGGCCCCCGAAGACGAAGAGAAGACGGCGTTCAAGACGGACGATGGGACCTACTGCTACGTCCGCATGCCCTTCGGCCTCAAGAACGCCGGAGCAACCTTCTCCAGGGCAATACAGAAGACCCTCGGGGACCAGCTCAACCGAAACGCCGCCGCCTACATCGACGACGTCGTCATCAAAAGTACCTCCGACGCCGGCCACCTCGGCGACTTGGCCGAAACCTTCGCCAACCTGCGCAAGGTGGGCTTCAAGCTGAACCCGGCGAAATGCACCTTCGGCGTACGAGCCGGCAAACTCCTCGGCTTCCTCGTCTCCAAGCGAGGCATCGACCCGAACCCGGAGAAGATCAAGGCCATCACCGATATGGAGCCGCCCAAGACCACCAAGGAGCTACAACGCTTCACCGGCAGACTTGCGGCACTCGGGAGGTTCATTTCCCGCGCCGCAGAGAAGTGCCTCCCCTTCTACCAATGCCTTCGGGGCTCCGGCCCGATGCGCTGGGGGGACGAGCAAGATAAAGCATTCGAAGAGATGAAGTCCTACCTGGTCAAGGCGACCACCCTTCGCCCTCCGCCTCCGAAGGCGCCACTTCTACTGTACGTGTCGGCTGCTCCGGCAGCAATCAGCGCGGTCCTCGTGCACGAAGTCCTTGTCGGCGACAAGCTGGTGCAACAGCCCATCTACTACGTGTCGGAAGCCCTCTCCGGAGCCCGCCTCAACTACAACATCGTCACCAAGCTGGCGCTCGCCGTGCTGATGGCATCACGGAAGCTGCGCCGGTACTTCGAAGGCCACGAGATCACGGTGCCCACCTCGTTCCCACTGAAGGACGTCCTCGGCAACAGGAACGCGTCCGACACCATGGCCAAGTGGGCCATCGAGCTAGCGGCCTTCGACATCAAGTTCGTGGCCCGTAAAGCCATCAAGTCCGGCATCATCGCCGACTTCATCGCCGAGTGGACACCCGCTCCGACGCCGGAGACGCTGCCTCAAGAGCCGCTCTGGACAGTACATGTCGATGGGGCTTGGGGCTCGTCCGGAGCAGGATGCGCCGCCGTCATCACTTCACCAAGCAACCAGAAGCTTCGGTACTCGGCTTCGCTCGCGTTTCCAACGACAAATAACGCAGCAGAGTACGAGGGTGTCCTCCTCGGTCTCCGCCAGCTTCGAGCCCTCGGAGCCCGGAGGGTCACCGTCTACACCGACTCCCAGCTCATCGCCGAGCAAGTCTCGAAGGAGTACATGGCCCGAGACCCGGAGATGGCAAGCTACCTCAAGATCGTCCGGAGCATGGAGAAGCACTTCTCCGGTTTCGACGTGAAGAGCATCTCGAGGGTACACAATCAAGAGGCCGATGCCCTTGCAAAGGCAGCAGCAAATCAGCTCCCGGTACCCCCCGACGCCTTCCACGAGGTGCTATCAGAAGCATCCTTCGCTCCGAAGAAGCCGGCGTCGGTCATGATCCTGACTGGTGAAGACTGGCGCGCCCCGATCCGGGCACAGCTCGAAGGGCGCTACTGCGCCGATGATCCGGTCGAAGAGAAAAGGGTGAAGCTGCGCACCCGAAGCTACATCATCTTCAACAACATCCTGTACAAGAAAGGTGTTTCGGAGCCACTCCTGCGCTGCCTTTCGTTCGATGAGGGCAAAGCGCTCCTCCGCGACATCCACGAGGGCCTGTGCTCATCGCACCTCGCACCTCGGGCCCTCGTCGCCAAGGCGTTCCGGCAAGGTTTCTACTGGCCCACTGCAGCCCGCGACGCCGAAGAGCTCGTCCGCACCTGTCCCAGCTGCCAGTGGATGGGAAGACAATCTCATCGCCCAGCCACCCCGCTCCAGCCAATCCCTCCGGTCTGGCCCCTCGCCCGATGGGGCATCGACATCGTCGGCCCCCTTCCCACCGCTCCCGGCAACCTCAAATGGGCGGTGGTGGGCTACGAGTACTTCTCCAAGTGGATCGAAGCCGAGCCCCTCGCCAAGATCACGGCGCGGTCCGTCCGCAAGTTCTTCTGGAAGAACATCGTCTGCCGCTTCGGCGTGCCGATGCGCATCACCGTCGATAATGGCTCCCAATTCGAGTCCCACCTCTTCAAGGAGTACTGCCTCTCCATCGGCGTACGGGAGTGCTTCGTCTCCGTCACCCACCCCCGAGCCAACGGAGCGGTGGAGAAAGCCAACGGCACCGTCTTCGACGGCATCAAAAAATGCCTCCTCGGCCTGCCGAAGGGCAAGTGGGCCGAACAGTTGCCCAACGTGCTATGGTCGCTGCGCACGACTAAGTCAAGGCCGACGGGCTTCTCGCCGTTCCGCCTCCTCTTCGGCGCCGAAGCAGTCACCCCGGAGGAAGTGCAAAACGGCTCACTTCGCACCACTTCGCCGCCGGCCGGCGACGAGGACGTGTCCAAGGACCTCCTCGAAGAAACAAGACTCCAAGCAGTCGCCAACTTGAAGCGATACATGGCTTCGGTGGAGAACTCGTACAACCAAAGGGTCAACCCCCGACACTTCATCCCAGGCGACCTCGTCCTGAAGCAAAACATCCACCCGACGTCCGTCGGCAAGCTTAACAGCAAGTGGGAAGGGCCCTTCATCATTTACAACTCCATCCGCCCGGGGGCATTCCATCTGATGGAACTCGACGGGACGCCAGTTCCAAGGACATGGAACGCCGATGCCCTCCGCCGATACTACGTCTAAGGACTTAGCATCCGCCGGCCCCGAAGCCGTGTAGCCTGCGCGCTACAAGCTACCTGTATCTTCTTTCGGTGTGTTCTTCTTCCTTTCGGCAGTAGGGTGACGATGATCCCCTTAGCTGCATTCCCTAAGGGGCTATGTAACCGGTACCAATGAATGAAATGAGAAATCCTCTTTCGGTGCCCAATTGCAAGAAATCCAGCCGGGAGCCGGAGGCCAACTCCGGAACACGCTGAAGCTAGGCACACATAAGTCCTAGATTCCGAACCCTAAGGGGAAATCGATGCCGACGCAATAAACCGAGACTCCCATCGGTGATAGTCGAGGGCGGGGCATTCGTTAAAGACCCTGCGAAACGTGCACGAAACTAAACTAAGTCAATGGGGGGACGCCTCCGACTTAACAAACCTTCGTCCACTCCCGACGAGCAAAGGGGGGGACGACGCTCGAAACGAGCTCACTTCCTCGCCGAAAGTAGAGCGACGGAAAACCTTCGAGGCTACCCTCGACTTCGACGAATTTTCGTTCCACTCCCGACGAGCAAAGGGGGGGACGACGCTCGAAACGAGCTCACTTCCTCGCCGAAAGTAGAGCGACGGAAACCTTCGAGGCTACCCTCGACTTCGACGAATTTTCGTTCCACTCCCGACGAGCAAAGGGGGGACGACGCTCGAAACGAGCTCACTTCCTCGCCGAAAGTAGAGCGACGGAAAACCTTCGAGGCTACCCTCGACTTCGACGAATTTTCGTTCCACTCCCGACGAGCAAAGGGGGGGACGACGCTCGAAACGAGCTCACTTCCTCGCCGAAAGTAGAGCGACGGAAAACCTTCGAGGCTACCCTCGACTTCGACGAATTTTCGTTCCACTCCCGACGAGCAAAGGGGGGACGACGCTCGAAACGAGCTCACTTCCTCGCCGAAAGTAGAGCGACGGAAAACCTTCGAGGCTACCCTCGACTTCGACGAATTTTCGTTCCACTCCCGACGAGCAAAGGGGGGACGACGCTCGAAACGAGCTCACTTCCTCGCCGAAAGTAGAGCGACGGAAAACCTTCGAGGCTACCCTCGACTTCGACGAATTTTCGTTCCACTCCCGACGAGCAAAGGGGGGGACGACGCTCGAAACGAGCTCACTTCCTCGCCGAAAGTAGAGCGACGGAATACCTTCGAGGCTATCCTCGACTTAACAAACCTTCGTCCACTCCCGACGAGCGAAGGGGGGACGACGCTCGAAACGAGCTCACTTCCTCGCCGGAAATAGAGCGACGGAGTCCTTCGAGGCTATCGTCGACCAAAATTTCGTTCCACTCCCGACGGTACAGGGGGGACGACGCTCGAAACAAGCTCACCTCCTCGCCGAAAGTAGAGCGACGGAATACCTTCGAGGCTATCCTCGACTTCGACGAATTTTCGTTCCACTCCCGACGAGCAAGGGGGGACGACGCTCGAAACGAGCACACTTCCTCGCCGAAAGTAGAGCCCTCGATGAACAAATTTTCGTCCCACAATGAAGAAGGGACGACGCCAACGATATGATCACACGCTCGAAAGAGCTTACATTTCAACATACGTAGAGCTAAAACAGCTCGACATGAATTACAATACCGACCAAGTCGGCACCTCGACACGGGGCCCGAAGGCCCCTCTTACAGCGCACCTCCGGGGCGCATCCCTAAAGACGCTTCGGCCCTAGCTATCTCCTCCCGAGCTCGCGCAAGTGTGCGCCGGAGCGAAGCGAAGTCTGCCGGAGTCGACGCTGCAGCAACATTGGCCTGCAATTCCTCCAAATCCACCTCGGCGGCAGCACCTTCGTCATCGCTTGACACGTCGACCACCTCCACCTTCGGAGCAATAAGAAGAGGAGGGTTCAGCGCTACAGCCAAACAATGCGCTTCGCGACGAACTCGCCTTTCAAGCAAAGCTTCGGAAGGAACCCTCGGTACCTGCGCCATCAACCGTGCGTTTCGAAGGCGCAAATCCCGAAAGAAGTCCCCGAAGGACCCGCTCGGGTTACGCCGAAGCCAACGACGCCACTGCGTGCCCTTAACATAGTAAGGGCGACCCTCCGGAGCTGGAATCAGAATGCTCTCCGGAACGACGTCAACACACAAGGCATGCATGATTGCGGGCGGCAGCCGAAACCTATAAGTCGCAATGGAAGCACAAACATCACGAAGAATTCCATTAAACGGCCCGAAGGGCACCTAGTACAAACTATACACCAAAAGGAGCATGGCTCGAAGCCAGCGAACTCACACCTGAGGGGGAGGCTGGGCCGAAGAGTCAACCTCCGCAACGTTGCCCTGGCCCGACACCGAGCCTCCACCCCCGCTACAGACTAGGGTGCTGGCGCTCCCGGCCCCGGCAGGAATTTCGCCCGACGGAGGCGTCACCACGGAGGAAGTAGCAGCCGGAGGCGGAACTGGAACGGAGCCGCCGCTTCCGGGCTTCGACTTCCGAGAGGCGGCAGCAGCGAGAGCAGACTGCCGAGCCAGCTTCTCCCCCACCACCATCCAGAAGTGTTGGCCGAGCTGGTTCCCGAAGTTCTTCACCCTCGAGGCCAGCTCCCGAAACCGGCTCCCATCTCCAGCCGCCATCTCCGCTAACTGAGTCGAGGCAGAAGCGGCAGCGGGAAGGTGAGTGCAGCCCACCTGCAAGAGCGAGCTGAAGGCAGCAGTCCAGGCAGTCTCGGCGCAGAAGGTGCCGAAGGCCTTCATGGCTCGGGAGGCCAACTTCACGGAGCGCACAAGGCGCCCGATGCTCCCTCCGAGGTCGTCGGCGGCATGCTTGGCCGGCTGTACTTCGACGCCCAGCCCTTCGAGCAGGCTGTTGAAATCGCCAAGTGCTTGCCATGCTGCAGCAGCTTCCTCTTCCCTCTGCGTCTTGGCGGCACTTAGCAGCGTCCGAGCCTCCGACAGCTCCTTCTCGGTGGCGTCCTTTGCGCGGGTCAAAGCCTCGAAGGAGATCTTCAGGCTTTCCAGCTCCTTCAGGGCCTTCTCGGAGACCGCTTTCTCCGACGTCAAGGCATCGGAGGAAGCCTTCGCCACCGACAACGCCTTCTCCAGCTCCGACGCAAGAGCGTCGCGCCCCTGCTCCGCCGCCTTCTCATTCTTCTTGGCGGTCTCGGCAGCCGCCTCCGCGACTTCGGCGCGCGCTCGGAGCCGCGCAAGGTCGAAGCCCTCAAGCGCCCCTTGCAGGTGTCGGGCAAGCACCGCGGCCTGTCGAAGCAAAGCAAGTAAGCTACGAGAAAGTAACAGCAGCTAAGCACAAGGACAACAAACCTTGATTGCAAGCCCGGAGAGAGCCGAAGCAGCGTCCTCCGGAGCAACTTCTTCTAGGCCTTCTTCCAGGTCATCGAGCCCGTTGAAGTCATAGACTCCGCGAAGGACTTCGGCGGCCTCCGGTCGATCCAAGAAGTCGCTCCACTCGAGACGAGCCTCCGACGTTTTCGAAGGGCCGGCCTGCTCGATGGGCGACCTCCCGAAGTAACCTTTTCCCCGCCCATGAGTGGGCTCCGGGCCGGCCACCCCCTCATCTCCTCCGGAAGGCTCTTCCTCGGAGGCTTCGATGCGGACGCCTTCCGCTAGAGCAACAGAGTTAGTGGGACTACCACAACCAGCAAAGCAAGAGTGACGGGAAGAGAGAACGATACCGGGAGACCGAGGGACTGGCTCCATCGTCTCCTCGACGTCAGCGGCGAAGGATGGCATGCCGAAGAACCCGACGTCTTCATCGTCGGAGTCGAGACTCACCACCTTGGCCGGGCGCTGAGCCGCCGCGGCGGCAATCGCCGCTCGGGCAGCGTCGTCGGTGAGTTCCTCCAGGTCGGTGCCGTAGCCCAAGTCCGCGGCGGTACTCGACGCTCCGACGCGCGTCGCAGCGGGCCGAGACCTCTTCGGCGCTGGCCTGCTGGTATCCCCGGCAGCGCGCTTCGCACCAACCGGGACACTGCGCACCGGAGCCAAGGGAGCGTCACTCTCGGCCTCCTCATCCTCCCCTTCGCCGCTGGCAGGGACGGGGGCAGCGACGAGCACCTGTCGCTCCGGAAGCTGGAGCTCCGGGCACTTGATGGCGAGCACCCGGTTGATACGGGGACCCACACAAAGCTTCGCCCGGCGCGAAGCCTCGTCCGCATGGAAGGGGCCGAGAATCTCCGCGGCGCCGTCTTCGACCTCCCTCAGCGTCTTGGCTGCACAAACCACGTCAAGCCATGGCAATACAATCGAAGGAAAACATATACTGGAGCAAACTTACTTGGGAAACTCTCCGGCCTCAAGTGAACCTCCGGCTCTCCGCCCGGAACCTCAACAACGAATCTCTGCTCCCAGTTGCGGAGCAAAGGCCACACCCCGGCGGCGATGAATTCTTCGGCGAGGTCGCGCATCGAGAACTTCCGTGCCACCGTCTCCAGCAGCTTCACCCGGGACTCGCCGGTCCCGTCCAACTCCACCGTCGGGTACCGATGGAAGAGCACCTCCGACATCGTCGACCGAAGGGGGCACCCTCCTCCACTCGGTAGTAGAACCACCCGGTGGTCCAGCGCCCCCAGTGCAGCTTGTACGCCTTCGCCGGAACGACGGCTTCGGGGCGGGGGACGAAGGAGATAACTCCCATGGATCCGATGAGCTCCTTCCCGTCCAGCGTTAACCTCTTTTTCACGGCGTGCGCATAGTGCGTCGCCGCGAAGGCTCCAGCGTGCGGCCGAGACCCTTCGAGCCAGAACGCCCACTCGAAGACGCTCAGCCGCACAAGTGCGTTGACTGTGAGCTGCTGGATCTCGAGGCCGAAGAAATCCAACACCTCGGCCACGAAGGGAGAGCAGGGCATCCGAAACCCAGCCTCGAAGAACCGCCGGTACAGAACGATGTACCCGTCCTTCGGACTAGGGGTCGTCTCCCCCTTCCTTGGCGCTTCGGCCCGGCTCCGCTCCAGGAGCCCATCGGCGGCCATCTCGTCCAGCACCTTTGAGTCGACCGTGCTGCGGTCGACGAACGGCGACGCCGAGAGGCGATCATCGATGCGAACGCGCTGCGAAGCGCTGGTCTTCCCCTTTCGAGCCATCTCCGACGCCAGCGCGACGACTTGGAAGCAACTCGCTCAAGCAACGAGGCGCGCGGGAGCAACAAGAACGCCGAAGCAGGCTAGCTGAACGGCAGCGGTGCGGTTGGAGGAATGACTGGCGGGGTGAAAACCTGGGCGCCCGGGCGGTAAATATATAGTCCCCGGTGAATCGGTCTGACCGTCCGATGAAGGATCAACGGCCGCAGATCCGCCACGCAATCAGACGCGTCCCATCATGCGAAACGGCGTCGCATCGCGATCCGCGCCCAGTCCCAGTAAATGAGACGGCGCCGCTCCGCAATTCGCGCCGAGCATTAAAGACACCTTTAACAGGTAGCCGGCAGCTACCTTCGCGCCATCAGCGCCACTTTCGGCGACCGCGACCTTCGGCCATCGCGATGACATAGCCGGCAGCTATCTCCGCGCCATCAGCGCCACCTTCGGCGATCGTGACCTCCGCCCATCGCGGTGATATAGCCGGCAGCTATCTCCGCGCCATCAGCGCCACCTTCGGCGATCGTGACCTCCGCCCATCGCGGTGATATAGCCGGCAGCTATCTCCGCGCCACCACCGAACATCCTTCGGCGAACGCGCCCTTAGGCAAACACGGCGCCATCGCCTGAAGCAACCATCGGGCCATCTGCGGCAATCCTCGTCGACCACCGTACCTTCGGCGACCGGACCTTCGGTGTCGGAACCTTCGGTGTCGGAACCTTCGGCTACCGGACCATCGGTGTCGGGACCTTCGGAACTGAGATGTTCGGTATCGGGAGCTCCGGAAGGCGACCTTCGGAAGCAGGACCTTCGGAGGCACGTAGAAGGCCCCCCTTCTGAAACCAACGCAGACCAGACCTTCGGAGCGCCGAAAGAGGGGACGACGGGCGGACCTCCGGATGGACACAGTTTCGGCCCTACCGAAGGAGGATCTCGACTGTGTGGGGCTAGCTGTTGGGGGAGGCCCACTGTGTCCCCTCCCCCTGGCCCAAAGGCCTGGCCTGCCATGAAGCTCGTCAAGGCCCACGAAGATGTATAGCATAGGATAGGCCCATGTATATTGGCCTCTGGCCCACTAGGGTTAGAGAATCCCACCTTGTAATAAGGAAATGACCATAGTGCCCTGGAGGAAGGGCAATATGGTACTTGTAATTCTAGGGTTGTAGGGGTGTATCAACCTATAAATACCCCCCTACCACCCTCAAGGCAAGGCATTCAATACAAGCTCTTAATTACCTACCTCTCTTGGCTCTTGTTTGGTCCCTTCCCAGGTCCTTCCCAGGGGTCCCTCACTTGTGGTAGACCCTTGGAGGATCCCCCTTCTACTATTGTGGGCTTGTAACCACAACAAACACAATGACAGCATGAGCGACAATTGTGTGACAGCGGCATCATTTACTCCGAAGAGCAACTATCTGGCCGGCCGGCTGTCCTGCTTCCAGCTACCTCGACAAAGCAACATAAGAGAAAACATGCTCGAGGCACGGCACGAGCGTTGCTGGGGCGGTGGTACTCGACGGGAAGATGCCAGCTTTGCGAGATTTGGTGACATCCTTGTTTTCAGTAGCGTGCTATCTACCCCTTCTTTTAAGATTATTTACTTGCGTTTAAGTTCTATTTCTTTTCCGTCATGCTAGTGTACCAGGCAGACAGAACTTGGCTAACAGTCTCCTGGTCAATGGAAGGCTGATCGTCTCTGCCATTAGGAGGATTCCAGCACTACTAAAAAATAGCCTTTAGTGGCACAGGCCATTTTGCTACCAATACCCGCCACAAACGGTGGCACATGGGCAAACGACTCCTCATCGAAGTGGTGGACACTGCTGATGTCATCAAGGATCCCACAAGTCACTACAAGAAATTTGCTGATTCATGACGTTTTTCGTGCGTCACCAGAGGGTGCCGATCCCACACGCGTGCGCGAGAGGAGGCCCCTCCCTCGCACACCCTCCCACCCGCACACGCCCCGCGCACCTTGGGCCGATTCAGTTGGAATGTTCCAGCGTCTAAGACTGGCTGTCTGGTTGTGACAAATAATTAAAGACTCGTTAGATGCCGCTTTTCAGCACACAGCTCACGGGCACTTGGTGCCATCTTTCGCCGCCATCTTTGGCTTGCCTTCTGCTTCTGCTGCTGCTGCTGTTTCGCATTCGCCGCATGCAGTTCCTAAATAAACAACGTTCCAGATTCAGTTGGAATGCTCCAGCTTAAGAAGAAAATGTTCCAGCTTCATAAAAATAATGTTCTAGCTCATTATGTTCCAGCTACAAGAACAGATTGTTCGACCTGCATGAACAGAACCTTAATCTTTGAAACCATACTTTTCAATTTCACTGAATCACAATTACAGTTAGATGGAACAGAATTGTTTTTTTTGTGTGAAAAATACTTATGACACTATACAAATATAGTGTGGAACATAGCTTAGATAGGTGGACGCGAAATGCTTCAAACTCGATCAGATAATAAACAAGACAGCGGAACTCGACGAATGCCACAGCCTGAGAAGCCAAGGAACCCCTTACCAGCTTCCTTTATTTCACGTTAGGTGAATAATTAAACCACACAGCCAGTTTGTGTCGGGCATGCATCGCGTGGTTGTGTGTTTAGGTCACTGCGTGTGCATCATATATATTTGTTGGATCTAATCTAGTCCATGAGTGTGCGTGTGTGTGTTCTTGTGCGATCTTGTATAAGGAGTGAAGAACGGAAGCCGTTGGTGAGTGTGGCGTGCCGAGCATGAAACGTGGCCTCCACGTGGACTTGAGCGAGCGGGCTCAGGCATGGAGTGCGCCGAGTCGTGTGGATCGATCGTCCTAGATGGCATGGAATGGAGTTCGTGGCTCCTTCTGTGTGCAGCCCGGGCCTATAGGATCACCATGTGTCATGTGTGAATCACCACGTGCCCGCGTCAGCAAGGCCTCATAGAGAAATACAAACTACAAAGTGGCCCCCCTCCTGTGGAGTGAGGATTAGGTCTCCACTTCTCCAGTGTGGAAGCAAAGCGAAACCATTGCACAGAGCCCTAGGGTTCCTTGTCATCGCCCTGCCGCCCACCGGCTTCTTCGCCTGGCGAGCTCGGCGACATCATCTCCTTGCAGCGGTGCCCGGGCTTGAAGAAGCTCAGTGTCAGCGAGGCCCGTGGGCTGGCCAATATCGCCATCCACTCCGTATCTCTCCTTCAGCTGCATCTGTGGTTTATCATTGGGGAGAGGATTAGACGGATTGGTCACGACTCGGTAGATATTTAACTAAGGTAGATTCGGTAGAGATTGAACAGTAGATAGACTTATTCTGATGTTGTTCTCTCATCCTTGTTGCTCGGCTGTGAACGAACTGAGGTAGATCATCCCATCTCTGTAGCTACTACTGCCTACTGCTACTTATGTCAGATTAGAACTTATGTCAGATTAGAACAGAGTTTTGTTTCTTAATCACCACTGCAGTGTTACTTCGTGGTTTTGTAAATCAAATGCAGTCTTGCGGAAAACCTGCTAAATACATACACCTACAGGTGCAATATTTTGTCACCACTATTAATTTCGAATTACCTTCAGATGTCGGTTTACAGTAACAGCTCATATATTTCTGTGGAAAATTTTTGTTGCATCTGGACTACACACACATAATGAATTCACTATCTGAAAATTGCTAATTATTACTGCAGCCATATCAGCTAAAAGGAATAGTTACCACAGGGCAAATTTTGTTATGCTTGCATAAATCGATAGGGTTCTGTAGCTTCAATTGTTTGGATTGTAACTGAGATGAAACATCCCAAATGAGATACAATATGACAGGCTTCTGGCAGATCCAAGCAGGACTTCCTGATTTTCTGTTCACCATATATTGCTTCTAGAATTGAAATCATATCTCATGCTTTATCTAATTCTTGCTGCTACTTCGAACGTCTCAAGCAATAGGTAGTAGAATGGGTATGAACACTGCACAATACAAGCTTGGAGTGCGTGCGTGCGTGCGTGTGTGTGTGTGTGTGTGTGTGTGTGTGTGTGTGTGTGTGTGTGTGTGTGTGTGTGTGTGTGTGTTTGTGTGTGTGTGATACTTATTCATGTGATGTTTTAATGTGAGCAATTCCAAGCCATACACTTGCATTTCTATGTTTTGGGTATTGTCTTGCTAACTGGCCTAATCCTGCCTTGTTTTTGTTTTGCACAGAGGGAGCATGGATCCAGAGGAAAGGTTGCAAGGTGGTGGATGTGAAGGTGGGCTCATTAGTGCAAACTAATAATGTTTTTTCATGTTGTCTTGCCATTGTTAGGACTTGGTGACCACTGTATTGCTGGAATGTTGGCCTGGTGACCATGCTAAATGGTTGGACCTGTAACCATTAGCTTACTACCTTGTGTTTTTTAATGTGACTTCTACTTGTTGGTCACTGATCGTGATATGTAGAAATATATGGTTCTATTAATATTTGCATTCTGGATGTGATTATATTTCGGAAATGTAATTAGCGACTTGTATGTTGTTGGTCACTGATAAATTTTTATGACATGTATGTTAAAAAATATGGTTATATTAATATTAGCATTCTGGATGTGATTATATTACGTTAAATATAATTAGTGTAGCATAGATGAATTATGATGGGCGGTTTGTTAGAGTTCTGATGGGCTGTGATTGCTTTCTGTGTAAATGGGCTCAGCCGACAACCTGGCTTAATTGGCCCATTTGAAATTAGCCAACAAAAGAATCAGGTCTATGAAACAAATTGTTAAAAAGGCTGAAATGTGTAAAGTAGAAAACACAAATGAATCAGGTCTATGAAACAAATTTAAAAAGGCTGAAAAGGCCCAAAACATTTCAGCCTTTTTAAATATAAGAGAAGAGAACACAAATGTTCCAGGCACTCAAAGATGGGGTAGACACAAATATGCGCTTTGCCGTAGTGGAAAGGGCTTGTAGCCTAGTGGTTACAAGAGTCTCAGTAGCACCTGAGGTCCTGAGTTCGACTCTCGTGGGAGCAAATTTTCAAGGATTTAACGGCATTTGTGCTTTCAGTGGTAAGCGACGCTTCCGTCGACAGCAAGGCGCCAGTGGTGACTTCGTCAATCTCTAAATTTACCGGCTCAGTCTTCGAAGATGCTCATAGGGGTAGTGTTTGCGTACGTGTGTTCATAGGGGTGAGTGTGCGTGCGTTGTGAGTGTCTGAATTGTACTTTGTAATCTCAAAAAAAAAAAAATATGCGCTTTGCCATCAGACACTCAAGATGGGTAGACACAAATATGTGATTTGCCATCCTACAGGTCTAAAGTTTATTAAGCGACGACATAAGTTGGTTCACTGCAAAAGTGCGAATATGCAGAAAAGACACCGAATCCGTCTCACATATTTGAGCAGAGGAAAAGCTCTGTGTTTCCATCGCTAGAATGAAGCTTAAGACCCTAATTCAAAATAGAACAGTAAAGACCCCAATTTGTTGCCCGTTGGCCCCAGAGTCAAATTTGGTTATCTAGACTGATTATTAGTTAGTGAGAGAACTCTGGGGCTAACAGGCACGTGTGCGCTCGTGAGTGTGTGTTGCACACGTGCATGCATGCACATGGGCGTGTGCGTGCGTGCATGTGTGTGTAGAAAGGTGCATGTCCATTCGATTTCCTTCAAATTATTTCACGCGTGGTAGTTCTGCTACTCACAAGGTTCACAATAGCATCAGCCATACGCCCATACCCATCTGCACATGCAGAAAAAAAGTTTGCAAAATGAATTCCCTTTGGTAGCCTTTTCTGATAAATTATGTGAACACATAAGCCAGTATAAATAATAAATAGGTACACATTCCTAGCTGTAGAAGAAAACATAACTTGAGTCAATGGTCAAGAGCGGATCTCGGGTCACCTGCTGCCTGACGCACCTCTAGCAGAGGAAAAGCCTGCCTGGTTTTGAGCTGGTTTTGAGAGTTCGTTTCTCACTGCTAAACAGCAAGCAGTTACTGACCGCCAAAAATACAAGGAGCACGGGAAACAGTAACGGGCGTTGGTTTCAAACGGACACGATGTCTCGGCTGGTTTTCAAACGGACGCCTTGTCCTGGTCCAGTGATTTGAACGTACGAACAGGAAGTTAGCAAAATGAATTCCCTTGGTAGCCCTTTTTTTAAAATTATGTGACACACACAAGTTAGTAAATAATAAATAGATACACATTATATTATATCTTTAGTGAATTCTGTGTGTGCTCCCTGAATATTGGCTAAATCCTCGATTTGCCAATGAAAAAGTTCTGATCTCCAGGCAAATCGTAGATTCAGGAAATATTCAGGGGAACATGCGTATTATATGATACTTACAATCATGTTCATCACCATGTGAAGAGTAAAACTTCATACGTGTCATTTTCTATCAAACATACATAGTACTCATATAGAATTACGCCATCCATAGAATACTAGAGCAAGAATAGGAAAGGCACGTCAATAGACATAATAATAGGTGGCATCCTAATTTGCTAGGAGAAATGACTAATATACGTATTTCCAAAAGTTGACACATAGATTTTTTTTTCAATATTTATAATGAAGTACTACAATAAAACAGAAATGGACATTGTTAACCATTACATCATCCAATTACACATAAATACCTAAGAAGGGAATATACAAATGAAATGGAAAATTATAAAGAATGAAAGAAACAGAAGGAAACCAAATAAAAGAAAGGGCAATCTCACAGGAGGGTATGACTCAAGAGCTCCATCAGCAGATAAAAACTTAACATGTTTAAAATCATTCTCTTTGAAAAGGTTAGCGCCTTGCTGCAGAATAAAACATAACTTGAATGAATGGTCAGGTAAACAATGTTTAGAAGGGGGTAGCACTTTGACTGTTCGGGTCAGTGACCATACATATCCAAATCCGGTAACAACATGCAGAGGTCTCTCTTCAGTCCATTCAAATATCTTTCGCAAATCCTCCAGAGGCTTTACGTTTTCTAAAATGCCTTCCTAAAATGAAATCTTAAATAAGTGCGAACATTGATCAGACGAAAGCTTCAAACAAAAACTGTAACTTTCACATGTTCAATTAAAACAATTTTATAATCCCTCCATTTGCTAACAAAGGTACACAACCATCATGTGAGCGGACCAAGGAGGAACTAAATCTACAGTTAAGTTATTTTGAGGAGACTACACATGGTCCTACTTAAATACATGCTAAAAGTACTGCCTCATTCACACCATTAAATAGGGGTAGACAGTGGAAATGTTGCTATAGTTATATTCTTGTTTTCATCCCTAGAAAATATTGAGAGACAGCAACTCCGACAAAAAGGATTTGTATTGTCAACACTAGAAGCATGCAAAAATTGAGCCAAGAGAGTAATAGGATTCTTCATAAAAACTTACCATTTCTGTATTCACTGAGTGTGTCAAAACCCACAATATTCAGGTCAATATCCCCTGACTGCAGTTTACGAACCATATCTTTAGGCCTTTGAAACCGAACCTCCAAGTTTGGAATCTGCAAATTGATAGAATGGCAACACAATTGATTAGAACAGCTAGGCATGAGTTCCATTGGCTACCTATTCTCATTCCTCTGCAAAATATTTTGTATTTGAAACTAGCTGTTCAGAGTAGCAACAGACCATGGAGGTATATAATCGAAGTAGACGGGGAAAGAGGCAAAGCTTCAGTTGTAACTTGTAAATAGTGTACTACTATGAAACGAACAAAATGTTGACCAGTGGATCATTGGACCTGGGCATCATTGTTTTCTTTATTTTAACAGATAACAGAAGAAAGAGAATAAAAAATGATGTTGTTAATCATAGCAATCTTAGGAAACAGAAACATATTTTTTGTTGAGAAACATAATCTTAGGAATATATGCTAAAGGAAAAAAAAATGGTGTTCTTCCTCTAACAAACTGAAAACCTGAAACATTCGGAAGAATCAAAGAGTGAAGGAAGGCCTCACTGATATGCCGGTACAACTATTATCACCAGATCATTGGACTCAAACGACTATGACTCTGCCGTCATTGACATGATGGTCACTGATAGGACATAAAAGATTTCAACCAAGGCAGCTAACAAGTGTAGAATATTTCTCGACAACCATGTTCTCCATAATGCCACAACTTAAAATACAGAATTTCACTCGAGTATAAGCGGATACGCTTATCAAGTTGCCAAAAGCCTTGGCTCACATTAGCGTACCGACAAAAGACATGCAACATTTATTTCACACTGCTCCAATCAAACATGAAACAGCCCTCGCCACGTAACTTGTTATACGTTGCTGTAGCCCTAACCGCGTTAAACTTATTTGAAAAACAATCCATGGCGCGCAAAGTTACACTATTTAGAACCCAAAAATATTATATTAACGAATCAGGTACTAATTGCTCGCTGAGATCGGGTCCACAACTATTCACATCAACTGTTCACCACCTAGTCGTCACTAGATCTGACTGACGGTAACGCAGAGATAACATAGGGCTGTAAACCTCACCATGGGTATATCGGCTGCGTACTGCCGCGAGTTGATCTGCCTCACGGACAACTGGCAATTCCGCACCATCAAGCCAAACCGAATCAGATGAACAACTATCGGAATTACAAACTTGGCGCAACAGAATCACGAACAGGAAGAAGTACGAAATAACCTTGAGGAGACTTAGGGTTTGCTCGGCCATGCGGACCTTGCTGGGGAGCCCGATCCGGACGCCGCGTCGTTCCAGGGGTGCCGGGGCCGCCGGTTTTGCAGAGATCGATGGCGGCGTGGGCGGAGGATGCCAGCCGCCCACGGAGGGAGAGAGCGGGCGCTCGCCGGCGGCTAGGGTCGGAAGCTGGACTTGGGCGAAGGCGACAGGGATACGGGAACGGGGGCATGCTGCGCCGCCAACATCGTCGACATTTTTTGGGGTTGATCAGAGCGATGGGAGCTAGCGCAGCTGGCTGCTGTTCTTGGGTGGAGTGACGCTGGCCGGCGAGTTCTGCGGCGGAGTGAGCGAGGATCATCAACAAAATAGATGCGGTCTACGAGGATTTAAGGTAGGTAGGTGTACCGTGTACGTGTATTGCAGGTTTGGGCCTTATTTTAGGCCGAACATCGGCCTGGGATCATGTTTCTTCACGGTATGCAAATGGGCTCAACCGAATTTTTTTGTCCTTTGGTTCACGCCGATCCTATACGTTCGTTTCGATCGGACGCTTTGAAATTCGTGCACAATACACATCCGACGGCTGACCTCTTTTCTTCCTCCTCCAGCCTCCCCGACGGCGACGACGCCGACGAGCCCGGCACAGCCGGGTTAGCGCGGCGGAGGGCGGCGGGAGCCGCCAGAGACGATGGAGAAGGGCGGGGCGGGGGCGTCTCGCCGGAGAATCCCTTATTGCGCAGGGTTTGTACCCCCAATCTCTCCTCCTTCTCCCTCCAGACATAGAAATACGGCGGCTAGCCGGACCGGCGGTGGGCGGCGCGATGCGGCCTGGGCGGCGAGGCGGCGGGGACGCCGCCGGCGCGGTGGTGGCGGCCGGCGGTGGGTGGGGTAAGGGCGGGGGCGTCACTTCCCGCCGGGTTAGCGCGGCGGCGGTCGAGGGCGGCAGCGGAGGCGGCGGGGGCGCCGTTGGAGCCGGGCGGGAGGCGGAGGCGGCGGGGAAGAAGACGTCGAGCGGGCCGTGGGCCGACGCGAGCGGGCCGTGGGCTGACCTAAACCTGAGATCTCGTCGGACGATCTACAGATAGGACGTCCCTTTGGTTCACTGCTCTTTGCACATCACACCCTTCTTTCCTGTGAAAAAAGGTCATGTCTTTTTTGCTCCATGTTCATTCTAATCTATCACATTGTTCATGCGTTATATCATTGACGTTATAGCAGCCACTGAGCTGTTGAAACATTGTTCTTTACCTAGATATATATATATATAAACCCAAAACCTTCTAAGCATTTGTTTGCGTTCAGGCTCTTTATTAACTTCCATCAAGACATGTGATGAAACTGCAGCTTCATTTTTCGTCTGTTGCCAAAACAAACAGGTTCTAATATATCCATATAAGTTGAGATTTTAGAGGAAACTGATAATATGTGCTGTCAATACCGCCAGGTTTGGGCGAAGATTTATTTGCGTGCCATGATAACAAGATTCCCCCATTGTTCCTCGTGTTGTTGACCGCCACGACCTCTTCCATCTCCACGTCATGCATTGAGTTCCTTTTGCGGTTTATTTCTTCCTCTATCGACTGTTTGTTCAAGCCGGGTCTTGTCAGAGTTTTGTGATTTTTGTTCGTTATACCTGCCAACGATATTGCAGAGAATTACCTTTGAGTTATGCGGATTCTCTTTAAATTACCGGCTGCTAAAACCTGAAACTTGAAACGGACAACCGACTGAAAAGTGACATAGACATTCTCTGTTCTGAAAACGTAAGAGGATGTGAAAGAAAAGCAACAAACATTTAGGAGGACGGTACATGACTAATTTACAGCGTTGATCACAACGTACCTTTCAATTAACAAGGCCCATGGGACAACATATGATTTGTTCCTGTATTCTCTGACATTACATATGAGTTTACAGTGATTTTGCTGTTCAAATAAAACAGGTATTACAGAAGGAGACAAGCACAACCTTATGCAGTTTATAGAGCTGCCTCATGCCTCGTGAGTCGTGAGTACATAGCCAAGCGGAAAAAATAGTGACTGAGAAAATCTCATGCCGTGGCACGGAGCAGCGCCTCCGTATGCAGCGATCAGTCTGGAGCTTCTGTCCTTTATCATCATTTTTTATGGCCTTTTGATCATGCTATATGACGGTGTTGTTAGTTGTTAGTAGTACCAGCGTTTTGGCCCACATTGTGGTACTGCTCATGAGTGATGCCATTCACATCAGTCATCCCTACCATGCTTTTCACACTTTTTTTTGGGAGAAATAAAGGTCATGTTATTTTACTCCGTGCTCATGCTACTCGATCATATTGTTCATGCACTATATCATTCACGAACAGCACTCATCTGATAAGTTTTGCCCGTTGGCTCGTTATATAACCCCAAACTTTCTCGGCGTTTGTGTGTCTCCAGTCTGTTTCTTCCATCAGCACATGCGACTGCCATGCATCTGCAGCTACGATTTTCTTCTGTTGTCGAAACATGCCAGTTCTACGCGCATCAGGAATGTGGGTTGAGATTTTAGAGGACACTGATAATAGATACTGTCAATCATGACTAGTGTCAGCTGGGTCTGGGGAGCCTATATTTGCGTGCAGTGATAATAAGGTTTTCTGGTTGATAAATTTTTTTTGTTTTTCTTATTTCGACCCTGTGACTTTTTTTTATAACTTTTTTTTTGCTTATTGATGTGACTCTTTTCGTTATGCCTGGATCAGGTTGAGTTACATGGACACGTTCTGCTCTAAACACAACAGCACGAGAAGTGAAAGGAAAACAATCATCTTTTTAGGAGGGAAGATACATTGCCAACTCACAGTATGGGTTTGGTCCTGTGGTGGGTAAAGTAAAGCTGTTATGGTCCGTCTTCTACTCCGGCGAAGTAGATGGCGGAGGGCGGCGGCGCGTCGTGAAGGCTGGCGGCGGCGGCACGCTAGGATTTGGGGGAGGAGGGCGCGCGCGTGGGAGAGAGGGGAAGGGGGCGGCGGCTAGGGAGGCTGAGAGCTGGAGGGGATTAACCTTTTTTCTTTCTTAATTCAATCTGATTACATGCCCCTATATTTATAGGGGTGACTCGACTTATTGACCAAGTAATTCCAATCTAATCTGGAAGGCTCTGAAAACCCTAAATCTAATCTTAATGACTAAGTATTGCTAATGGGCTGTCTAGCCACTTTGGATCGCCACCAGGCCTCCCTTCCTGGACGGCCCCTTGATGGGCTGCTGCCTCGTCATGGCCCATCTCCTCCTACATGTCATCGATGCACTGGGCCGCCGCCTCCCGCAGCCCACCTCCTCCTTGTTGGCGTCGCTGCGATGGGCCGTCTTTCTTGCATCGTGGCCCATCTCCTCGCCGCGGTCGTCGATCCATTCCTGGTCCATAACAAAGCAAATTTGTGGTTTCTAGATAATTTTGTTTTTTGGAGAAGATCCTTGCTCTTTTTTGGATTCCTGGTAATCAATTATGATTATGAACCCAAGTAGTGCGCTGAAGTTCCTGGTCCATAACAAAGCAAATTTGTGGTTTCTAGATAATTTTGTTTTTTTGGAGAAGATCCTTGCTCTTTTTTGGATTCCTGGTAATCAAGTATGATTATGAACCCAAGTAGTGCGCTGAAGTACATTTGAATGTGCGATAAAATAGCAATGATTCTCCGTTTCTTTTTTGCTACATTTATACTAACAAGTTTGAAAAAAGAAGACGACAAAAGACAAACAAACAAGTGTGTCTTATTTTGAACACGCAAAAGCTTTGTGCATCATTTTTATAGGGAGAGACTGCAAATGGGTCAAAAAAAAAAACAAGCGTGTAGGCCATGGCGTACAGCGTCATGAAAAGAGCTGTAAAATGAACGGTCTCAGTGTGGCAAAAAAAAAAAAAAAGAGCTTGTGGTCTGTAGTCTGAAAAGAAAACATGTAGTTTTCTTATGTCCTATAAAATCAGACTAGGTAATAATGGACATAACAGGTTTTTTATAAACTTAATTTGAACTTCAAAATTCAAGGTACATAATTCACACGATAATACTGGAAACAAACCAATAATGCAAAAGTATGCTTTGCAACACAGAATAAGTGAACTATTGCCTCATCCTCATACATATATGTATCACGTTTTATGATAGATAGTATGATTATGCAGTCAGCTGACTCCATTACTCTCCGAGCGCAAAGGCAGTTGTAACAGCCCAAATTTTAAATCAAAGTTTAAATGGAATAAATATCACTCCGATTTTAAATTTTTGTTTATTTCTTTCCCTTTCATCAAGATTTTTAAAGTAAAACTAGTAAAAGTAATTCAAACTTAGTTGAATCTGAAGTTTTCAAAATATAAAACCTATGCTCAAGTGTTTGCTTACATTTAAAAATTCACTAAAAATTTGAACTTTTCAAATTTACAACAAATTAAAATAATTGTATGTTGAACCCTAGTAAATTCACCTCGAATTAAAAATCTCGAATTTAAATTTTTGCATAACTATCATCATATGCATTTTTGGATTTAGTGGTTTTATTTGGAGTATTTTTTTGAAGTTGATCCCCTTCTCAAATTTGAATTTCATTCAAATTTGAAGATCCCCAAACCCTAGAAATGTTTAAACTCCTGTCCTCATTGGGCCGAACCTTTCTCCTTTTCTCTTACCAGCCCAACCCACTTCTTCTTTTCCTTTTTCCTTTTCTCCCGCCGCGGGCCGCTTCTCTTCTTCTTTCTCCTCCCGGCCCAACTCGGCCCGGCCTGGCCCATTCCTCCTTTCTCCTACCTCCAGCTCACCCGAGCTTGTCCGACGCCGCCGCCGACGTGCCACCGTTTCCCTCCAGCTCGGCGTCGCGCCCGTGCACGTGGACCGCCGCAATCTCCCGCCGCGTTCACACGCCACCGCCTTTGACTCCGCGCTGACCTTAGGAGATAAGGACGCCCCCGCCGCATCAGATAGAGCCGCCGCAATTTTGACCAGCCAAACCTTCGCCTCGAAGCCTCCTCTCTCGCCGCCTTGACCCGCACGTCATTGCGCCCCTATAAAATCGAGCCTCGGCGCTTCTTTTCCCTCTCCCAGAAGCCGCCGTCATCCTCGAGCTCCAAACCCTAGCCGCGCGCAGCGCCTCGCCGTCGCGAGCTTCCTCCGCCGCTACCTTGCCTCGCGCGACTCTCCAGGTGAGCTCGCCGTCCTCCCCTCCTCCTCCTGCGCTCCCCTTTTTCCTCTCTCTCCACGCGCACGACCACCCGCGCCAAGCGCCGCCACCCGCCGCCGTGCGACCTCGTCGCCGGCAGCTTTCCCGTTCGCGTCCGGCCGAACCGAGTCGCGCCTCGCATTCGTAGCACTCCCGCGCACCCGCACAGCATCACGTACTCGAGAAAATCCCGCTCCCTCGCCCATTTCCACCGCACACCGGCGCGCCGCCCAAGTCCGGCGACGTCGCGCCACCGCTCCGCTCGTCCCCGTCGATGACAAGCTCCACTAGAAGCTCCACCATCCCTCGCTGATGCCCGGCAGCATGACCTCGTCGACCTTCCGCCAGCCCAGCCGCCGGCGGCGAGCTTCCCGGCGAGCTGCCGCCGCGCCCGGACCTGTTCCAGCGACCCCGGTCCACCGTGGACCGGTGGACCGTGGCCACCAGCCGGTCCACGAACCCTGTGGACCCAGTCTACCACTTTTTCAATGCGAAAATAAATCCAAAAATCCCAGAAATTCCCAGCCCCTGTACATTTTACAGATAAGCCCCTCTAGTTTATTCTATTTCTGTTTAGCTCCTGTCTTTTTACAGAAACACCCTTATACTTTCCCATAATTACCTTTTAGTCCCTACCTTAGGTCCCTCAACTTTTCCATAATTACATATAGGTCCCTAGGACTCTTCTGTTTTTACAGATAAGTCCTTAGAAACTTTTCTATACTCGCAAACAAGCCCCTAGAATCTTTAAACGCCTATATCTTTTCCATCAGAGCTCCGTTTTGAGCGATTCTTGCGCTCACGCGTTCGTAGAAACGCGTAGTACCTTTTGGTACTGACTTTGAAGCCCCGCATCAGGTTTACAAGTCATTAACACCCTAAGTTCCTCTCTTGCCCGACAAATCCCATCTCGATAAATCTTTCGCCGCTAATCCCGCATAACACAAATATTCTTTCACTTAATAGTGTTGAACCTAACCTCTCTTGTCGAACTATTCCACCTCTTCTTGTCGTACCGTCCCACCTCAAGTATAGTAACCTCTTTTCAGCACGACCTAGCTTTAACCCTAGCCTAGCTCAGTTATCACTTAATCAAAACCTAATCCAATGTTATCCTCGCTGTTTATCTAGTCTATTGATTTATTCACCTCTTTTATTTGGCATCAGTTATTTGAGAATTTTATTGGTATTTCATTCGCTGTTATTTGAGGTTATTCTCTCGTCATTTACTTATTACTTTGTAAATGCATGTCATGGCTTCAGCATGTAGCTTTGCACCATCATGCGCTAATTCTTATGCATTTGCACATCCTCTTTTCGAACCACCCATGTGCTATAATAGAAATAACTTAAAGTTTGCATAATAGATATGCACGCAATCACCATCAATAAAGCATGTGCATCTCATCATCCTCAACCTAAGGTTTCCATAAATAAAGTTTCATGCAAAACCCTGCACCATGCTTCTTTTAAGAGAACTTAGATAATTAATAGTTTGTCTAGGTGAATATGGCCCTTATAAGGCCATGAATATAACTTGTAATAGATAATCTTTCATAAATAAATGTGCATTGCATCAACATAGTCGTTTTCTTGGAGTTTTATCGATTCTTTTTGGAGTTAATTGGATCTTGTTGGTTCTATTCGATCTTTATTTCTTTTGCGGTAGTTATTTATACGTTATATTTCCATGCGCTAGCTTACACGAAATCCGAGGAAGAGCCACGAGAATTCAGGGAAGATCTAGAAGATCCAAGCTTCGAGGATGAGTTGAAGAATCCAAGTCCGAGGACGAGTCAGAAAGGAGGACTCGAAGACATCAACTTCGACGGAAGAACTTGAAGGTCCAGAATTGAAAGATTAGGATAGCGTTCTTCAGGCAAGCTCTACTTCTCCTTGATCATGATTGAGCCTATTGATTTCGCAATGCACCTATATGGCCTATTCTCGTATTATGCATTACTTGTTAATTTACTGATTGTGTAGTTATGGTCCTACTTGCTTATTGATATTGATGTCTGTTACTTAGGCATTGATATCTGAATCCTTGTTTCCCCTTGTTTACCTGTCACCTTGATAACCTTAGGATAGTTCCATCATTTTTATGATGGCACGTTCACCTTGTTACTAGATTGCTTAGGACCCCTCGCAATGTTCTACATTGCCACACCTTACTCACTTATGTACTTTTACAAATGCGTGAAATGAGTTTGGTGGTGTGCGTAGTATATGGGATGGGGAGTAGCACAACCGTGTTAGGTGATGATGATGGAGACAGTGAAGGGATGGTTGGATTGCGGGCAAGGCCATTAGTAAGTGATGGATGGCGTGATGGATTGTGTGATAGTCCCCTAGTGTGGGAGACATGGTGCTTGCCCGGCCACATAAGGACCGGTTCATTCAACCTTTAACAAGATGATTCTCGTACTACCACGGAACCTGTATGGGAAGGACTTACCCTACCTTCTTGGTGCCTACCACTTTGATCCACCTGGAGGGCAGTAGCGCAAACGGGCAACCAGGAGAAGACTCCGGAGTTTGTATTGCTTAGGAGATCTGGCCTGTGATCCGCACATCAAAGTGCAGTGGGTCTGCATGATGACTATTGTAGTCTCATGAGAAGCCCCTGGGTTGGTTCGTAGGTGGCATTGTGTGTGGTACTCGGAGAAGATGGACTAAGCGTTATGTTACTCTCCGTACAAGAGTGCGTAGCCCGTGGGAAAAGATGTACAACCTCTGCAGAGTGTAAAATTCATCCGGATGGACGTTGTCACGGCATATGACACATCTATGTTGAGCTCGATATGATTAACCACCTCTCCTTCCTTGAAGTGTGAGTGAGCAGTAGTCTGCTCGTGTTTTGGAAGTGATGGCGAGAGTGCCGGGTCGGTATGACCATTGAGGTCAGAAGGCCCAACTAAAATTTGGGAACTGGCGGGAATGCTTCATACTCCCCCAGGGCCAACCAACTAAAATATTGACAGTTACTTCTCTGTTTTATCTAAGAATTCCTTCACTTGTTTTAGTGAACCTTGCATAAAATTTGCTTGCTGCAAATGAACCATACCGCCTATTCCTTGCTAAGACCAAATATGCATGTATATATACCCTTGTGTAGTGTAGGGCTTGCTGAGTACCTTATGTACTCACGTGTTTGCCATTGTGTGGTTTAGTGGGAGGAGACTTCGTAGAGAACGACGATGATTGGGTTTTCGGTTCTGCTTCTCAAGTTTGCTTGTGGCATTGGGCCAAGGTTTCCGCTGTCTGCTTCACCGTTAGTTGGTTGGATGGACTTGGATAGTTTTGAATCCTTGTCGTAGTGCCACTAAAGGTCCCATATCAGGTATCTTACTTATTTATTTATTCGAAGTATGCTTTTGATTATCATATCTGTGTTCTTGTGCATATCAGCTACTGATCCAGGGACTGATACAGGATGCACAGTAGATTCCAGAAATAGGGTTTGACAGAGTGGTATTAGAGCATTACTTGACCGTAGAACGAAAACCTAGGATTTGTCATGTTCGAAAATAACTATTTTCAAAACTAGTTACAAAATCTTCCATAGTACCTCTCCCCTTATCTTTGAAAATCTCTTCTTCCTCTCGCGACCAACCGCAGAAGTCACTTCTCAACTCGCCATGTCGGCACAGGAAAATTTCAACCTGGGAGACAACCAGGACTACGTGACTATAGAAGTAGCGAAGAGATCATACCAAGTTTTCTGCAAACCGGATATGGATCCTATACAAAGGGAAATGTCAATGCTACTAGGGACACCAAAAGGACTTGCTGCCGGTATCACAACTCCGGACATAAGTCGTTGATTGCCCTTCTATGAACCCATCGATGAAGCAAGAGGTGGAGAGACCAACATGAAGAATGAAGTATCTCAAGCCTCTGCACCATCTACAAAGAATCAATTTGCAGTAAAGGGGAAAGCATCAAGAGCAAGAAGTTTGGAAAACAAGGATGACATATCACAGATGTCACATTCTATCATCGCAAGTGTACTTGAAAGGTTGGACAATTTGGAAGGAGCACGGATGGATCAAGAAAACGATAAAAGTTACAAGATTCAGCCATGGGAAACAAAAGGACAAAAGTGGAAATCCCCAGAAGCAAGAATGTAAATTTGAGATCTCAACCCTAGATGAACGCAATGACCATGGTTACATGCGCCTGGATAACTCTCAACAACAAGTCAACGAAGCACCCCCAAATGCAGCAGGGTTTTCTTTATCCGACTAAGTCATATGACCCTCTCAATTTCTTTTGGTCAACGGACTAGTAGTCGAGTTCTGAGGACAATCAAAGATCGATAGTCGACATACCGTAAGCCTTAAAGCTTCGTCATCAGTACGCTCACACTTGAGACCACAACAAATAAATCACGTTGTTTGTGTGATTCGATGATTTTGTTGATTTTGCTTCTTTATTCTTCTATGATTGTGTGCTTTTAATCAAACTAAATAGAATAATAACAATAACAACAGCAAAATAACTAGAATAGCAGCTTAACAATATCTTAAGACCAAAACCCTTTTCCTTAACTACTGCCTAAATCCCTGCGGGTGAAACCAGGATGCCGCCAAAGAAGTCCGCCCAAGTTCAGACTTGTCAAGAGCACAACTCAGAAGCAGCAGAAGATCGTGACCCTACAGGACGAACTACAAGAGGTGGAACCAACAAAAGGAAGAAGCCAAGCACTCAACAACATCATAAAGCAAGCAAAAGAAGATCCTCCAATTCCAATAGCCTGGAAGCTGAGACAGATCACAACGACGAAGAAGAAAACAACCAAGAGACTGAAGGAAACAACAACCAAGGTAGTAATGAGACTCCTGAAGCACCAGCGGTCAACTTCGCAGAAGTAATGGCCATGCAAACCCAACTGCTGCAAGCTCTTTCGCAAGAACAACAGAACAACCATGGAATCAGTTCTAAGATAATAGAATTTATGAAACTCAGGCCACCTGTCTACGACAACACAGATGATGACCCGTTGGCAGCTGACGACTGGCTCAGAAACATTGATAAGAAGCTCAATGTTATCAACGCTAATGATCAAGAAAAGGTAATGTTTGCGTCACATCAACTAGTTGGAGCAGCTGCTGAATGGTGGTACAATCTCCGTGAAGCAACAACAGAACCAGACACCATCAGCTGGGAAGAATTTCAACATGCATTCCGTGGCTATCATATCCCTGAAGGAATTATGGAAATGAAAGCGGATGAATTTCGTTCCCTGAAACAAGGTGCTATGACAGTGCAGGAGTATATTCGCAAGTTCATAAAGCTTTCTCGCCATGCTCCAGAAGAAGTATCGACTGATAAGAAAAAGCAAGATTGCTTTCGAAAAGGACTTAACCATAGACTGAATGTTCAGCTGGTCACCCATGTTTACCCAGATTTCAATACTCTGATGAACCGAACCATATTACTTGAAGATGCTTGGTCAAAATGGGAAAACGACAAAGAACAGGAAATCGTTGTAGATAAGGCACAAAATATCGTTATGGACGAAGAACAAAATATCATTGTGGATCAGGAGCAAAATATCAATGTGCATAGGCTCACACGGAAAGAAGAATCTCGGAACCTGAAAAGAAATCATCGCAGAAGGCGACGATATCAGAAAGCAAGGCACAAGAAGCCCCCCGGATCCTCGTTTTATGGTAAAAACCCGGCTACTCATCATGCGAAGGACATGAACCAACAATCAGGAAATGGTATGAAAGCCCCACGAGGACATCGGAAATGTTATTTGTGCAAGCAGAAAGGTCACTACATAGCAGACTGTCCTCAAGCTGACCAATACAACGACGACATTCATGCCAATCCAATCGGGACTTCACACATCAATGATATCTGAAGATGATCACGAGGTACCACAAACCTCTATCTGGAAGGAGTAATTAACTGGACTAGTAGTAGAGCATGTGCTTGTCACTTTTGTACTCGGAAAATCCTGAATGTCTGTGTGAACCACTATGTAAACAGGTTTATAGAATAAGATATGACGAGATGTTGTTTAATATCCATCCAATATGCGATATGCGACAATGCATGATTGGCAAAAGAAACTCTGTAACCCTTCTCTTTTGGATTCAAGGATGTTAAGATGAAACTCCCTAAGATAAACCCTTTTAAGTGGGGTAGTCCACCCACTATCTTGGAATCTCCTACCTGATGGATTGGAAGTGCCGCCAAGTTCCATAAGTGAGAACACAGTAAGATTGGATAATCGAATAACATGATATAAATGGTTTTGTTCATCACTATGTTTTCTAAGAAGGAATCCTGACTCGGAAAAGTTCAGACTTCAAGCTACGCCAACGGAGAAGAGTATACCTCTAAAGCTGGATAAGGATCCTAGTACACCGATCCTTGAGGACAATTTGGAAATAAAGGCATTTGGATTAAGCGACCCATGGAATACTAAGAAAAGCCTAAACCCTTTGGATAAGATAAGCAGAATGATGGAACGTTATCTTTGGTACCCCAAGTTAAATCCTTTTAAGTGGGGTAGGACCCCATTCAACTTTGAAGAAAGGAACTTCGCTACATCGATCCGCAGTGCCAAAGATCACAAGGAAAGAAAGAATCCTCTATCAAGGCTCGCAACATTAAGAAGCCCCCGACAAATTTTGAATGTTACCACCGTCAAACAAGAAGACGCAAGACAAGTTCTACACCATCCAGAAGATCGTTCGAATCTCGAGGACGAGATTCCTTTTAAGTGGGGTAGATCTGTAACAGCCCAAATTTTAAATCAAAGTTTAAATGGAATAAAAATCACTCCGATTTTAAATTTTTGTTTATTTCTTTCCCTCTCATCAAGATTTTTAAAGTAAAACTAGTAAAAGTAATTCAAACTTAGTTGAATCTGAAGTTTTCAAAATATAAAACCTATGCTCAAGTGTTTGCTTACATTTAAAAATTCACTAAAAATTTGAACTTTTCAAATTTACAACAAATTAAAATAATTGTATGTTGAACCCTAGTAAATTCACCTCGAATTAAAAATCTCGAATTTAAATTTTTGCATAACTATCATCATATGCATTTTTGGATTTAGTGGTTTTATTTGGAGTATTTATTGAAGTTGATCCCCTTCTCAAATTTGAATTTCATTCAAATTTGAAGATCCCCAAACCCTAGAAATGTTTAAACTCCTGTCCTCATTGGGCCGAACCTTTCTCCTTTTCTCTTACCAGCCCAACCCACTTCTTCTTTTCCTTTTTCCTTTTCTCCCGCCGCGGGCCGCTTCTCTTCTTCTTTTTCCTCCCGGCCCAACTCGGCCCGGCCTGGCCCATTCCTCCTTTCTCCTACCTCCAGCTCACCCGAGCCTGTCCGATGCTGCCGCCGACGTGCCGCCGTTTCCCTCCAGCTCGGCGTCGCGCCCGTGCACGTGGACCGCCGCAATCTCCCGCCGCGTTCACACGCCACCGCCTTTGACTCCGCGCTGACCTTAGGAGATAAGGACGCCCCCGCCGCATCAGATAGAGCCGCCGCAATTTTGACCGGCCAAACCTTCGCCTCGAAGCCTCCTCTCTCGCCGCCTTGACCCGCACGTCATTGCGCCCCTATAAAATCGAGCCTCGGCGCTTCTTTTCCCTCTCCCAGAAGCCGCCGTCATCCTCGAGCTCCAAACCCTAGCCGCGCGCAGCGCCTCGCCGTCGCGAGCTTCCTCCGCCGCTACCTTGCCTCGCGCGACTCTCCAGGTGAGCTCGCCGTCCTCCCCTCCTCCTCCTGCGCTCCCCTTTTTCCTGTCTCTTCACGCGCACGACCACCAGCGCCAAGCGCCGCCACCTGCCGCCGTGCGACCTCGTCGCCGGCAGCTTTCCCGTTCGCGTCCGGCCGAACCGAGTCGCGCCTCGCATTCGTCGCACTCCCGCGCACCCGCACAGCATCACGTACTCGAGAAAATCCCGCTCCCTCGCCCATTTCCACCGCACACCGGCGCGCCGCCCAAGTCCGGCGACGTCGCGCCACCGCTCCGCTCGTCCCCGTCGATGACAAGCTCCACTAGAAGCTCCACCATCCCTCGCTGATGCCCGGCAGCATGACCTCGTCGACCTTCCGCCAGCCCAGCCGCCGGCGGCGAGCTTCCCGGCGAGCTGCCGCCGCGCCCGGACCTGTTCCAGCGACCCCGGTCCACCGTGGACCGGTGGACCGTGGCCACCAGCCGGTCCACGAACCCTGTGGACCCAGTCTACCACTTTTTCAATGCGAAAATAAATCCAAAAATCCCAGAAATTCCCAGCCCCTGTACATTTTACAGATAAGCCCCTCTAGTTTATTCTATTTCTGTTTAGCTCCTGTCTTTTTACAGAAACACCCTTATACTTTCCATAATTACCTTTTAGTCCCTACCTTAGGTCCCTCAACTTTTCCATAATTACATATAGGTCCCTAGGACTCTTCTGTTTTTACAGATAAGTCCTTAGAAACTTTTCTATACTCGCAAACAAGCCCCTAGAATCTTTAAACGCCTATATCTTTTCCATCAGAGCTCCGTTTTGAGCGATTCTTGCGCTCACGCGTTCGTAGAAACGCGTAGTACCTTTTGGTACTGACTTTGAAGCCCCGCATCAGGTTTACAAGTCATTAACACCCTAAGTTCCTCTCTTGCCCGACAAATCCCATCTCGATAAATCTTTCGCCGCTAATCCCGCATAACACAAATATTCTTTCACTTAATAGTGTTGAACCTAACCTCTCTTGTCGAACTATTCCACCTCTTCTTGTCGTACCGTCCCACCTCAAGTATAGTAACCTCTTTTCAGCACGACCTAGCTTTAACCCTAGCCTAGCTCAGTTATCACTTAATCAAAACCTAATCCAATGTTATCCTCGCTGTTTATCTAGTCTATTGATTTATTCACCTCTTTTATTTGGCATCAGTTATTTGAGAATTTTATTGGTATTTCATTCGCTGTTATTTGAGGTTATTCTCTCGTCATTTACTTATTACTTTGTAAATGCATGTCATGGCTTCAGCATGTAGCTTTGCACCATCATGCGCTAATTCTTATGCATTTGCACATCCTCTTTTCGAACCACCCATGTGCTATAATAGAAATAACTTAAAGTTTGCATAATAGATATGCACGCAATCACCATCAATAAAGCATGTGCATCTCATCATCCTCAACCTAAGGTTTCCATAAATAAAGTTTCATGCAAAACCCTGCACCATGCTTCTTTTAAGAGAACTTAGATAATTAATAGTTTGTCTAGGTGAATATGGCCCTTATAAGGCCATGAATATAACTTGTAATAGATAATCTTTCATAAATAAATGTGCATTGCATCAACATAGTCGTTTTCTTGGAGTTTTATCGATTCTTTTTGGAGTTAATTGGATCTTGTTGGTTCTATTCGATCTTTATTTCTTTTGCGGTAGTTATTTATACGTTATATTTCCATGCGCTAGCTTACACGAAATCCGAGGAAGAGCCACGAGAATTCAGGGAAGATCTAGAAGATCCAAGCTTCGAGGATGAGTTGAAGAATCCAAGTCCGAGGACGAGTCAGAAAGGAGGACTCGAAGACATCAACTTCGACGGAAGAACTTGAAGGTCCAGAATTGAAAGATTAGGATAGCGTTCTTCAGGCAAGCTCTACTTCTCCTTGATCATGATTGAGCCTATTGATTTCGCAATGCACCTATATGGCCTATTCTCGTATTATGCATTACTTGTTAATTTACTGATTGTGTAGTTATGGTCCTACTTGCTTATTGATATTGATGTCTGTTACTTAGGCATTGATATCTGAATCCTTGTTTCCCCTTGTTTACCTGTCACCTTGATAACCTTAGGATAGTTCCATCATTTTTATGATGGCACGTTCACCTTGTTACTAGATTGCTTAGGACCCCTCGCAATGTTCTACATTGCCACACCTTACTCACTTATGTACTTTTACAAATGCGTGAAATGAGTTTGGTGGTGTGCGTAGTATATGGGATGGGGAGTAGCACAACCGTGTTAGGTGATGATGATGGAGACAGTGAAGGGATGGTTGGATTGCGGGCAAGGCCATTAGTAAGTGATGGATGGCGTGATGGATTGTGTGATAGTCCCCTAGTGTGGGAGACATGGTGCTTGCCCGGCCACATAAGGACCGGTTCATTCAACCTTTAACAAGATGATTCTCGTACTACCACGGAACCTGTATGGGAAGGACTTACCCTACCTTCTTGGTGCCTACCACTTTGATCCACCTGGAGGGCAGTAGCGCAAACGGCAACCAGGAGAAGACTCCGGAGTTTGTATTGCTTAGGAGATCTGGCCTGTGATCCGCACATCAAAGTGCAGTGGGTCTGCATGATGACTATTGTAGTCTCATGAGAAGCCCCTGGGTTGGTTCGTAGGTGGCATTGTGTGTGGTACTCGGAGAAGATGGACTAAGCGTTATGTTACTCTCCGTACAAGAGTGCATAGCCCGTGGGAAAAGATGTACAACCTCTGCAGAGTGTAAAATTCATCCGGATGGACGTTGTCACGGCATATGACACATCTATGTTGAGCTCGATATGATTAACCACCTCTCCTTCCTTGAAGTGTGAGTGAGCAGTAGTCTGCTCGTGTTTTGGAAGTGATGGCGAGAGTGCCGGGTCGGTATGACCATTGAGGTCAGAAGGCCCAACTAAAATTTGGGAACTGGCGGGAATGCTTCATACTCCCCCAGGGCCAACCAACTAAAATATTGACAGTTACTTCTCTGTTTTATCTAAGAATTCCTTCACTTGCTTTAGTGAACCTTGCATAAAATTTGCTTGCTGCAAATGAACCATACCGCCTATTCCTTGCTAAGACCAAATATGCATGTATATATACCCTTGTGTAGTGTAGGGCTTGCTGAGTACCTTATGTACTCACGTGTTTGCCATTGTGTGGTTTAGTGGGAGGAGACTTCGTAGAGAACGACGATGATTGGGTTTTCGGTTCTGCTTCTCAAGTTTGCTTGTGGCATTGGGCCAAGGTTTCCGCTGTCTGCTTCACCGTTAGTTGGTGGATGGACTTGGATAGTTTTGAATCCTTGTCGTACCGCCACTAAGGTCCTATATCAGGTATCTTACTTATTTATTTATTCGAAGTATGCTTTTGATTATCATATCTGTGTTCTTGTGCGTATCAGCTACTGATCCAGGGACTGATACAGGATGCACAGTAGATTCCAGAAATGGGTTTGACAGCAGTGGCATCAAAGCTGTCAGAGAGGCCGGTGCCGGTCTTGAAAGTAACCTTCTCTGGTGTTGCATCCACGATGTAAACTTCGACAACGCTGAGCTACAGCATAAGCTCCTTAGTCTTGACACCGGTGATCTTCCTCAGCTTGCCCTTCTCGGTGAACGCCGTCACCTCGGCAGCGTAGGACACGGTCTGTTTGATCTTCTTGAAGGTGTGCTCGACTTTCTTCTTGCCCTGCACCAGCCACATGAACCCCGTGGCACGATTGTACCCGAACTCCTGGATGTCCTCGAGCGGCAGCAGGCCCTTGGGCAGGCCGAGCTCTTCCAGGAGTTCAACGCACTTCTTGCTGCAGATAGCGTCTCCCTTTACGACCTCTGCGCCGGTGCGGTGACTCTCAATTTGGGACGCCATTTGGTGGAAATCTTTACCAGATGGGTTCAACCTGTGAATCTGTTTTGCGCTGTTGAGCTGAGCTTCTTGTGATAGAATATGAGATACGGGCGCAGCAGTTTATATAGATGTCTGAAGGCTTTCTCACGTGTTGATCAATTTTGACTGCGAGTGGAATCTGCTAAGCTGGAGGAGATGGACTCATGAGCCTAGTAGCACAACTGCACAGGTAGCCATATCTGACTTCTGACCATGGCATGCATATTCTAGCGCTCAAAGTCATAGACCAAGTCAATAGACGCACATCTATTTGTACTAGTTCAGCCTCAGTGTGCAAAATGACATAAGTAGCCTCACTGTCATATTAGTACCAAAACAGTTAGCACACCAATTGAATTTTCAACCTTATAACTGGGAAGCCAGAGCTGACCTGACAGCTTGACACAATCACACAACGATAATTCCAATGAGTTCCTTCCATGTTGTGAGTCGGCTAATTATGGCCGCGAAATGAAATAGGATTATAAAAGTAGGCAACCACTACCGGGTCAACTGTTCACTTCCTTTTTTTTTTGGGGAGCAAAAGCAGAGACATCCGAGCGATATATAATGTGATTCAAAACTGGTCATCAGAGTACTCTTCAGTTGTACTGCAGCTTTTGTTTTCTGTTTATAGCTTCTGCATTGTTCTGAAACTCTGTGCGCCACATAACCAATTTATTATGATGATTCAGTTCAAAAAAAAATTATTATGATGATTGCAAGGCAGCTCCCAGTTCAAAATGTAGGTAGGACAAGGTTGCGTTTGCTTCGATTGGGTTCTTTCTCCTGCCCTGAACATTCGTGTGGCTGCAGAGTGCAGAATTGAAAATCAAACAGAGATTCAAGACGGCGCGTGCCTTGGGCAGCCGTGTGGTCGCGCGCTGAGCCACCAAACCTGTCGGTAGTTATGATTCATTAGATCCGAATTCTACGACTGAGATTGAGAAGCGGCGGCCAAGTCAAACGTGTTGTGGAACTGACCGAGTGCTTCCTGCTCACGCGTCTATTTTCAGGCTGTACATGCTACTCTGCATTTTTTCGCGAGGTGAAAACTGGATGTCTCTGGTTCCCTGCTCCCTTCTAGTTGCTCTGTGCCTCTGTCCGTGGCCGATCAGAGGTTCCATTCGTCGCCATGGCTCGAAAGAACTGCCGAACTGCAAGTCACATTCTGAAATCCTCTCATGGTGCTTGAGCGGGTTGTTGCAGGCATGCGGACGCTAGGACTCAAATCGTCGTCAAGAACAGGGCTTGGCATGCCGGCTGCTTTCCGGCTCTCCGGCCTTTCGATTGTCCTCCACCATGTTAGAATAAACCACGCCATGATGTTGTGTCTGGCGTGTGCTAGCTGTTTGTGTCGCGTATGTGCGCGTGTCTGTCGATCGTTTAGATTGCGTCCAGCAAGAACGTCGTGTGTGCGTGTTCCTGCTACAGTTTGTTAGGATCGAGTCCGGGTCTGTTCCCAGGTGTGCGGAAGACTGAGTTGGAGTTGTTGGCGTGGCGGCGTGCGTGGCGTGAAGTGCGGCCGCGCCGTGCGCACGAGGTGCGCTCGTGCATGGCGAAGAGTCCGAGTCACGCGGATCGCAGCTGGAGGTCGGTAATGGAGTTCGTGCTCCAATAGGGTGTGTTCCCGGGCCTATAAAAGCCATTGTACTCATCAGTTCTGACGTTGAGCCGAGTTCAGCAATAAACTAGCCAAGATAGAGGCCGTCCGAGCGGCCGTGGCGTTCGTCGCCGGAAATACTTCTTGTGTGCGTGCGTGCGCCATGGCTGTGAGTGCTTGAGCTCCAATTCGCTTGTGTGCGTGAGTTCATTAGTTCCTGGGATTGCCAACACACCATTATGAACTGCCTTTACCTCGCAGCACTGGCGACACTCTCCGGTGACAGCTCCGGGAGGAGCTCCTCGAGCATCCGCGTCATCAGCACCTTGTAGTACTTGATTTCAGGGTATCCAATCTCTGCGTTCGCCTCGAACACGATGATACCTGCGACGATGCTGCCAACCTTGATGCGCACGCGCCAGTACAGGTATCTAAGCCACGACGCCAGCAGCGTGAAAGACAGGAAGTCACTACGGGAATCAAGTACTTTGCCGAGTGCCACAAGCACTCGACAAAGCCTATAAAACACTTGGCAAACAGGTTGTCGAGTGAAACACTCGGCAAACAATACTCGGTTAAAAGAGACTTGGCAAAGCGATCTTTGCCGAGTGTTTTTCATTGGGCACTCGACAAAGTGGTTGCCAAGCGTCCGGACGACTCTCGGCAAAAAAAGGCGGGTGGACGGCGAGTTGACGGCTGACGGCGGCTTTGCTCGGCAAAGCTTTTACGCATTGCCAAGTGTTGAGGTCATAACACTCGGTAAATATTTTACACTTTGCCGAGTGTTGTGGTCCTTACACTCGGCAAAGCGGCAAAGTGACCATCCACCCACCCCTTTTATTGCTCAGTTGCGTAAACCAACAAACATGACAGGCAGTTCATTTAGATAAATTTACAACCACAAATAAGCATTACATGAATTTCGACAACACATAAATCCACAAGTTCACAAATAACCATGCAGGTGACTGCCATCGTCTCCATGTTTGGGGCATCTATGGTGATATCGCCGTAGGAGGACTCGAAGAATTTAGAGCGTCGGCGAGCGAGAAGATGCGCTCGGCATGGCACGTCATACGGGGGTCACTGAGGTTGTAGTCGAGGATGAGGGTGCCCACCTTGGATGCGGTCGGGTCTCGCGCGCGGCGGAAGAGGGCGATGCGGAGGCCGGGGATGGAGCTATCGTCGACGATGCCGCCGGGGAGGGAGTGCTCCGGGTCCAATTTGTACTGCTCCAACATGAGGAACTTGTCGAGATTGAGGTCGAGGATCGGTGTGTAGTAGTGGATGTCGCGCCAAGTCCACGACAGCGACGAGAGGCGAACGCCCTCCCGGAACGGGAGCAAAGAGGCGATGCTCGTGCGGAGCTCGAGCGGAAGCGCGGTGAAGTGGTCGGCGCCATCGCCGGGACCGACCTAGGCCTTCTTGCGCCGGGCCATTTTTTCCTAGGCAGTTTGCAGTTTTGGAGGGAAGATCCAGAAATTCCTATGGTATCTTTCTATATTAAACGCCGTGCTTCTATAAAAGCACATTGGCCACGTCATTAAAAAAAACCTTCGGATTAAAATCGGACGGCTAGAGAGAGAGAGAGAGAGAGAGAGGATGTTACTGTCGCCGCATCTGCCCAGATCTGGCATGCCGCGACCGCACCCACACCGTCAAGCCGCCGCAGTCGCACCCGCCGCGCTGCCCCCACAGGAACTCGCCCGTCCACCGCACCTACTCACAGCCCAAGCCCTTCACCATCAAGCTGCACTGAAGGAGGTGTCAGGAAGGCACCTAAGTCTTGTGCCGCCGTCGCAGCCCGCCTGCCAGAGCGCCTACCACTACGCGAGAAGAGAGGACTGAGAGACACAGGAACAGGCGGAGGCGGCGACGGGTGGGAGAACGAAGAAGAAAAATGCAACTAAGGTGGAAGAAACCCTAGCTGCTCCCTATGTACACCACAGCCGAGACAGGCGTTGGGCTGGCCCATGATTTGACCCACTCAACGGAAAAAAATAATTTTGGATTAGACCCAGGTTTTTAAAGATAATCAGCATAGCTGCTGATTCCTTCCAACCTGGGTCTGCACTATGAAAAACAAATATGTTCACCCGTGTGATCTTCAAAAAATAAATGATCATGTACCACACATTCATTGCAATCACGAATGTTCCATATATTCCCAAGAGTGTTTGGTATTAATATCATGGACATCAGGTTTCTTTGAACAAATTTTTTTTTTTGGCGGGTAACTTTGAACAAATTTTAACAGAGTAACAGGTAAAGCTAGTGCAATCACACAGCTATGCCGCTGACGATACTAATAACCTAGGCTAGGGAAGTTTGAACTAGCTTCAGTTGGATTTCCACAGGATCAATCCTAGAGTTGAGACTGAAGTTATGCCTGCATACCAAAAAGACAACAGGTGCTCAGATTTCAACGACGACATGAGGGTCTCCAGGTTGCAGGTGAGCCTCTCCTCAGGGATCATCTCCCCGCTCCCACAACCTTCCACGGTGTACTTTTCGAGCGTCCGCACGACTGGCGGCAAAAAAAAAGGTGGGCGGACGGCGAGTCGACGGCTGACGGCGGCTACGCTTTGCCGAGTGTCGTGGTCATAACACTCGGCAAAGATTTTACGCTTTGCCGAGTGTTGTGGTCCTTACACTCGGCAAAGCATTGGATCTTTGCCGAGTGTCATGGTAATTACACTCCGCAAAGTGACCGTCTGGCCCCCATTTTTATTGCTCGGTCACGTAAACCAAAAACATCACAAGTAGTTCATATACCTGACAATAAGCATGACAGGCAGTTCATATAGATAAATTCACAACCACAAATAAGCATTACTGGTATTTCGACAACACATAAATCCACAATTTCACAAGTAACCGTGCAGTCGACTGCCATTGTCTCCATGTTTGGGGCATCTATGGTGATATCGCCGTAGGAGGACTTGAAGAATTTAGAGCGTCGGCGAGCGAGACGATGCGCTCGACATGGCGCGTCATACGGGGGCCACTGAGGTCGTAGTCGAGGATGAGGGTGCCCACCATGGATGCGGTCGGGTCTCGCGCGCGGTGGAAGAGGGCGATGCGGAGGTCGGGGATGGAGCTGTCGTCGACGATGCCGTCGGGGAGGGAGTGCTCCGGGTCCAATTTGTACTGCTCCAAGATGAGGAACTTGTCGAGATTGAGGTCGAGGACCGGTGTGTAGTGGTGGATGTCCCGCCAAGTCCACAACAGCGACGAGAGGCGAACGACATCCCGGAATGGGAGCAAGGAGGCGATGCGCGTGCGGAGCTCAAGCGAAAGCATGGTGAAGTGGTCGGCGCTGTCGCCAGGACCAACCTGGGCCTTCTTGCGCTCGACTATTTTTTCCCAGGCAGTTTGCAGTTTTCGAGGGAAGATCCAGTATCTTGCAGTTTTGGAGGGAAGATCCTGAAATCCCTGTGGTATCTTGCTATATTGAACGTCTTGCTTCGCTAAAAGCACATTGGCCACGTCATTAAAAAAATAACCTTCTGATTAAAATCGGACGGGAGAGAGAGAGAGAGAGAGAGAGGATGTTACCGTCGCCGCATCTGCCCAGATCTGGCGTGCCGCGACCGCACCCATGCCATCATGCCGCCGCACTCACACCCGCCAGGCCGCCCCACCCGAGCTCGCCCGCCCATTCACCGCGCCTACGCACAGCCCATGCCTGCCACCATCAAGCTGCAAGGAAGGAGGTGTTAGGAAGGCGCCCAAGCCCTACGCCGCCGTCGCAGCCCGCCCACCAGAGCTCCGCCGCTACACGAGAAGAGATGAGTGAGGGACACAGGAACAGGCGGAGGCAGCGACGGTGGGACAACAAAGAAGAAGAATGCACAACTAGGGTTGAAGAAACCATAGCTTCTCCCTATGTACATGGGAGAGACAGGCATTGGGCTGGCCCGTGATTTGGTCCACTCCACGGAAAAAATAATATTGGATCAGACCCTGGTTTTTAAAGATATATAATCATCATAGCAGCTGATTCCTTCCGACCTGGGTCCGCACTATGAAAATCAAATAAGTTCACCCGTGTGATCTTCATATTAAAAAATAAATGATCATGTACCACACACTCGTTGCAATCATCAAGGTTCCATATATTCCCAAGAGTGTTTGGTATTAATATCATGGACATCAGGTTTCTCTGAACAAATTTTAACAGAGTAACAGGTAAAGCTAGTGCAATCACAGAGCTATGCCGCTGACGATACTAATAACCTAGGCTAGGGAAGTTCAGACTTGAACTAGCTTTAGTTGGATTTCCACAGGATCAATCCTAGAGTTGAGACTGCAGTTATGCCTGCATACCAAAAAGACAACAGGTGCTCAGATTTCGACGATGACATGAGGGCCTCGAGGTTGCAAGTGAGCCTCTCCTCAGGGATCATCTCCCCGCTCCTACAACCTTCCACGGTGTACTTTTCGAGGGTCATGTAAGGCCTGCATTTGACAGATTAGAGCAAGCTAGGATCGCATCACTATTGTATTGACTACCAAGCCAGGGCAGTTCATAATGGAGGACAATCGAAACGGATGCAGACATGTCCTTTACCTTCCAGCACTGGCGACACTCTCCGGTGACAGCTCCGGGAGGAGCTCCTCGAGCATAAGCGTCATCAGCACCTTGTAGTACTTGATTTCAGGGTATCCAATCTCTGCGTTCTCCTCGAACACGATGGTCCCTGCGATGACGCTGCCAACCTTGATGCACGTGTTGCACACACTGGTTGCGCCAGTACAGGTATTGAAGCCGCGACGCCAGCAGCGTGAAAGACAGGTAGTCACTACAGGAAACAAAGTGCTTTTTCCGGGTGCCACAAGCACTCGGCAAAGCCTATAAAACACTCAGCAAACTGTTTGCCGAGTGTTACACTCGGCAAAATGCAATCGGTTAAAAAAGACTTTGCAAAGCGATCTTTGCCGAGTGTTTTTCATCGGGCCCTCGCAAAGTGGTTGCCAAGTGTCCGGATGACTCTCGACAAAAAAAAGGTGGGTGGACGGCGAGTTGACGGCTGACGGCGGCTTTGCTCGGCACGGCTTTTACGCTTTGCAGAGTGTCGAGGTCGTAACACTGGACAAAGATTTTACGCTTCGCCGTGTGTTGTGGTCTTTACACTCGCTCCGAGTGTCTCGACAAAGTGACCATCCAGCCCCCATTTTTATTGCTCAGTCGGGTAAACCAACAAACAGCACAGGCAGTTCATATACATGACATTAAGCATGGCAGACTGTTCATATAGATAAATTCACAACCACAAATAAGCATCACAGGTTGTTCGAACACACATAAAACCACAAGTTCACAACTAACCGTGCAGTTGACTGCAATCGTGACCATGTTTGGGGCGTCTATGGTGATATCGCTGTAGGAGGACTCAAAGAATTCCTAGCGTTGGCTGACGTCGATGTCGATGTGGGTATGCTCGACCCTGGAGGAGAAGATGCACAGATCCTCGACCAGCTGGCACCACGCGCCTGGCGTGAACGGCGCCTCGACAACGACGTAGTTGAGCGTCAGGGATCTCAGGGAAGGGAGGCACGGCAGCCAGTCACGGATCCTCACGTGCTCTGGGTCAGAGTTGTACTGATCCAGGATGAGGGACTCGTCGAGGTTGAGCTCGAGGACCGACGTGTAGTGGTGGATGTCGCGCCAAGGCCTCGACAGCAACGAGAGGCGGACTGCCTCCTAGAACGGGAGCAATGAGGCGATATGCGCGCGAAGCTCGAGCAGAAGCGCGGTGAAGTGGTCGGTGCCGTCGCCGGGAGCAACCCGGGCCTTCTTGCGTTGGGCCATTTTTGCCCGGGCATGCAGTTTGCAGTTTTGGAGGGAAGATCCAGAAATCCCCGTGGTATATTGCTATATTAAACGCCGTTCTTCTATAAAAGCACATTGGCCATGTCATTAAAAAAATTAACCTTCGAATTAAAATCAGACGGCTAGAGAGAGAGGATGTTACCGCCGCCGCATCTGCCTAGATCCGACGTGCCGCGACCGCACCCACGCCGTCAAGCCGCCGCACTCGCACCCGCCGCGCCGCCCCACCCGAGGTCGCCCGTCCACCGCGCCTAGGCACAGCTCATGCCCGCCACCATCAAGCTGCACGGAAGGAGGCGTCTGGAAGGCGCCCAAGTCTTGCTCCGCCGCCGCAGCCCGCCCGCCAGAGCACCGCCGCTTCGCGAGAAGAGAGGAGTGAGGGACACAGTCACACAGGAACAGGCGGAGGCAGCAACGGGTGGGACAACGAAGAAGAAAAATGCAACTAGGGTTGAAGAAACCCTAGCTGCTCCCTATATATGTACATGGCCGAGACATGCGTTGGGCCGGCCCATGATTTGGCCCACTTAAGGGGAAATTTATTTTTTGGGTTAGACCTGGTTTTGAAAGATAATCAGCATAGCTGCTGATTACCCCCCCCCCCCCCCCCCCCCCCCCCCCCCCCCCCCCCCCCCAATTTTTGTAATAGAAACATGCAATACAAAAATTAGGCCATGCATTTAAGAAATGCCCCTGGAATTAGTAGAAATTGCGTCAAACATGTTATTTAGGTAGTGGCACCTAAAAAAAAGCAGAACGCCTCGAAGAATTAAATATGTATTATTTGACGACACACTTGTATTTAGCAGGTAAACCCCTCTATTTTTACATATTTATAGTATATTAGTTTCTCATGCTAATCACCTTTAGTAATAAGAATATAGTTTTCCACAAATGAGCGTTATCTCATTCGATAACCAACGGGCGATTTTTCTTTTTTACATGATTAATCCTTTTTTAGATAAACATGATTAATCCTTTTAATCCGGAAAAAACACAACCCAGTCATCAGAAACACAACCTCAACGCCCCAACGGGCCAACTGGGTCGTTTGAGGCCACGGGGCCAAATGGGTAAAAAGTATAAGGGCCTGACATTGGTTGGCAGCCCATACATAAAACAACAACATATTTCTTTCTCTTTCCCTTCAATTTAATAGTGACAGGTATAGTAATGGCCTTTGGGCCAAACAGAATTTCCTTTCACACCCAATTTTTTAAGAACATTTTTAATAATTAATAAAAAATAAGGCCAGTTCCTCATAACTCAAATAGTTAGCATTACGTTAAGGATAATTTAAATGCCATTTGAAAATATATATACTCAATTTTATAATAAGGACAAAGTTAGTAAGTTTGGCCTAAAATTTTATGCAAATTTTCTCCTCCTAATAACATTTATGACAAGTTAATTCCTCAATTTGCCCCATAGATTAATTGTGGCTAAGAAATAATTCCCTTCATAATTATTCAATAATTTTTCTTTTGCTTCCGTGCTTTTCTTATTTTTATATGTCTAAAGCGCAAATCGATAAGAACTTTGTTTGCTGAAGCCCAATTAAATTGAATATTTTCCATTGAAATGCGACTAATTAAGACGATCATTATTATGGCTTTGACTACATATTAATGAAATTTTCAATGCATATTAATGAAATTTATTTCTTGATGCAATTCATTTATGTAATTATGTATGTTTAAAGCAGTTTAATTTCATGACGTTTTAATTATACAAACACTATGCTCAATAATTTCTATTAATAAATATGCAAATTTCCCTTGTCATTATCTCAGCGTGTCATATTATTAACATAATGTGATTAATAACCAACAAACGGAAGAAACTAACTAACCGTTTTTCCTCTTTTCTAAATTTGTACCAAACTTCATTACCACAATCTTGCTTTCTTATGAATTGACAAAAACAACTTAATTCCTATGGGATTTTGTGCACATGAAAATAAGAAAGCATGCATGCTTCCAAAGACATATAATTGTTATAGTAATAATACTTGATGAAGGAGGAAAGGAAGTTCTAGGAGAACTTATCCTAGTCCTACTCCATGTGTGGGCAATTTAACAAAGAGTTTCTATCCTACTAAAAATAGGAGGGCCTCACCCGGATATAAATAGTGGAGTACCCCATGATGTAAATTACAGGTTTATTCAGAATAGTAAAAAGAAGGCTCCATACATTGTGTCTTGCCTCTTGTCTATTTTGTGTGCTTGTTCTCTACCGCCGATAGCGTTACTACAACAATAATAATGTTTTTGATATCATTCTTTCATCACAACAATAATAATGTTTCGATATCAGTGGTGATATGTACGATACAACCTCCTTCAACTTAAAATATATATATTATTCACAACTGCCTTCCGAATTAATGGGATACGCTGCGCGCAATCTGCGAGCCATTTTTCTAGTATATATGTTATTTGATCTTTTAAGAAGGATTGCACATGTGGACCTCTGTTTCACTGAATCAACATTGCAGCCTACAGACTTCAATTTGCAGATTATCATTGAAGTCGCACCTTTCTTTTTTGCCAGTTAGAACCCAACACGTGTGTTTAGCAGCGATAATCCATATATCCATAAATCAGGATTAAATAGGTTCATATATACTTAATTCTGGAAATCATAATCAACAACACTAATAAGTCATTAAAATTACTACCCTTTATTTGGGATGTTACAACTATGTTATATATTCTTAATACAAAGATACACAGGCTCTACTGCATATATAGAAAAAAACAAGTGGCAATAATGCGGCGTGACCAAAACATTTAGTTCTTGAAAATTAAGGTCTACATGTTCTTTTATTACACTATTAATTTGAAAAAGATTTGAATATATAAAAAATTTCCGCTACGCAACTGCAGCGGCACTGCTGACGTCTCGGACTGCGAAGCCGCCACTTCTGACGACCCTCGCCGCCTTCGGAACACATCACTCCCAGAACATGAGACGCCAGCTGGTTCTTTCCTACTACGTTTCGGAATCGGATAACTGTTATTCCACTGTTTCTGAGAATTCTATCAACAAGCATGTTCGGCATTGTGGAACTGAGTTTTTTTTTTTTTTTTTTTTTTTTTTTTTGAGATGGTGGAACTGAATGTTTCATAGACCATAATACGTTACTGTACTTATCAAAAGAGTGATGAACCATTCGTAATCACCCGAGTCAATTCCAATTAGCCTGCACTTGCAGAACAGATTTCTGAATCCATGCTGATTGGCGGTATCATTTTACTTTGGCGGCTGATGGGCAATTTGTTTTCTGAGTTGTGATGCTTGCTTAAGCTAATCACAATACTCATATTCCTGCAGAGTTGATAAAGCGAGTACCGATTAGCTGTGGTTCATGTTCTGTTGGAAAGGACATACTCAGAAAAAAAAAATCTCGACCTTTGACTGCATAAAATAGAATTAACAGAATGCGTGAGATCCTAATGTTTGTTTTTTTTGCGGTGGATGAGATCCTAATGTTTGCATACCTACGATCCATCCTCTGAATTTCTTTACCTGGATAGACTATCTACTTTTGACGAAAAGGCAAGCCATACTTGGAATAACTTCAAACTAGTCTGGTAGTATTGGGCACTGTAAAACTCCTCTTGTAGAAAGGGAATTCTGCTTATATTTTCCTTTTCTATAATTTTTACCCTATTTTCATATTCCCCCCGCAAGTAAAACAGAGTCGTGTCGAACAAAATTGGCAAAAGAGTAGTTTGTACTAAAAACACAAACTGGAGTTAGTGTACTGAAAACAAACCGAAATTACACAGTAGGTTAACATAAAACTTGGAAGCTGAATTCAGTCAAAATGCAACTTATTAGCGAACTTACTATATGGATTATGTTAGCGAGCTTCTTCTTGTTCTCTTCTGATTCACACCACTGCTTCAGTTCCTGGTTACCCACAATCCGTAGCTTCAGGAGCTTGGTGAGTTGCTCCATGGATGGAGGCAAAAATTTGATACCATTACATTGATTGATGCTGAGGAATTTGAGAGAGGAAAGATCGCCCAACCATTCTGGCAGCGCTGATATGTTGTTGCACACATAAACCTCCAGTGACTCAAGGGACGCGAGGTTCCGCATGCTCCACGGCAAGCTCGTCAGATAAGGACATACAGAGATTTTCAACTCTCGGAGTGCAAGGAAGTGATGAAACAGCCACAAACTCGCGCTATCGCTGATTTGGATCCCCAATGTGGTGCTTGGAGCAGAGTAGGTGAGACGACCGTTTCTATGGACCTCCTCCAGTGAAGATACAACTAGGTCACTCCTCTCTATTGTGCCCTTGCGAAATGTTGGTGGGCATGGTTTTAACCTCAACCGTGGACAACCCTCTATTGCTAGTTCGTCTAGCTTAGGGAACATGAACTCATCCGCACAATTATCAATAGAATATGTTGTAATCCACTCATCCAATCCTTCCATATCACGCAAGCTGAATTTCAACAACAGACGGAATGATCCTTTGCCACCACAAAAATCCTTGTCAATTTTTGTAACCCTGGGACAATTCTCAAGGTGTAGACTTTCTAGGATCGGTAACTGTCCAAGTGGTGGCAGGTTGCTACATGTACGCAGAGTATCCAGGGAAATATGGACAAGATTCGGGAGATGATTAGCTAGCCAGCTAGGAAAGCCAGGGGTGCTATAACCTTTCAGACACAAGTCCTTCAGACCTCTTGGTGGTTCTAATTGTCCCAGCAAATTCTTGTCATCCAGAAATCGAGTAGCACGCACAGTCCAAGCAAATGTCAACGTTGAAAGATTACTTTTGTCCAACAAATTAACTTTGCGTGCTTCTTCCAGAAACCTTACATTTTCAAGAGAAACTATTTTTAACTCGCAAACATTTGCACCCTCGAGGAGATGAAGGTTGCTGCAACCATTGGCACTATCAGCACGAACCTTGAAGAATGGTAATGCTAGTGAATAATGTAACAGAGAACTGGCCTGATCTATCAGTTCATTTGAGCACCCCTCAATCAATAAGGACTTCAGTGTAATTTGACTTATACTATCTGGTAGATACTTAAGCCAATAACAATTTGAGAGATTCAGTGTATGCAACTTTTTGAGGTTACCAATACTTTCCGGTAGATTCGCAAGCTCATCATTGTATGATAGGTCCAGATGCTCCAGATCGGTAAGGGCACCGATAAAGTCAATACACCCACTACTTTCTTCGATCTCATCACCAAAGAGTGCTCTTATGCTGCCCCGTGATAAACCCAAATACCTGAGATTGGCCACGTTTCTCATGGCATCATGTAGACTACCATCTTCCAAATACGCAAGAAAATCTGACATATCTAAATATTGTAATTCGGTGAGGCCACGTAGAGCTCCTGGTAGTCCTTTCTCAATTTGACAACTTTTCAGATCCAGGTGCGTCAAATTTCGAAGATTTGCAAATGATTCTGGCAGTTCTCTGATGCAGCGACAATTTGAAATGTTTAAATACTGCAGATCGATGAGACTGCCTACAGCTTCCGGTATCCGTTCAAGACAACTACACGATGATAAGTTCAAATATAGGAGTTGTGTAAGGCTACATAAAGATCCTGGTATTTCTTCAATGTCGGAACATTGTGATAAATCAAGATGCTGCAAATTTGTGAGATTACCAACTGAGCCTGGTAGTTTGCTTATCACAGAGCAACCTGCCATGTCAAGGTGGACCATTGTTCTTAAATCACCAAATGATTCCGGCAGTTCTGATAAACTAGAACAGGCTGACAAACCAAGGTATGCTAGAGAACAGAGTTTACCAATTGATTTAGGTAGTGAAGAAATTAGAGAAGATCCATGCAGATTTAGATACTGTAGTTTTGAGAGTACAACAATAGATTGCGGGAGCCTCTCATTTTGAACTTTTGGAGCAATAAGACACTGCAGCTGTTTCAGTTGGCCAATCGAGTCAGGCAACAGAGTACCGAAGCATTCACTGAAATCCAAAATACGCAAGGACTTCGCGAATGAAAATGAACTGTTATTAAGGGCCAATTTGCTGCTACTGGAAAAATGGAGTGCCCTAATTCTTTTAGGAAGAACGTTTGACAACTTTATTTGTCCATCATAATTTGTGAGCAAGGCATACCGACAGAACATCTGCTGAGTTGTGTTGCTCTTCTTTGTAGCATCAATTAAAGTTAGCTTATCATTGATCACCAACGTTGCCAGATCATGCACTAAGTTGTGCATGTTGTACCGTACCACATGCTTTCCGAAGATCTGAAATAATGTCACAAGTTGTTAGAGATATCAACTAATACACATAAAAGAGAACATTACATATCCTATTTAAAAAATAACAACAAAGACTTTCAATCTCAAGCAAGTTGGACTAGGCTATAGATGGAACACATATGAATCAACTAGAGGAGTCCAAAGAACCTAAATTAAGACAGAGAAAGTTAAAAAAGGGCAAACTATAATGTATTAACAATTGATGTATTTAATTTTGCTAGCTGCATGCATGCTACCGTGCCTTCTCGGCCGCAATTATAATAGCAAAACAAAAGGTAAATAATATCATTTATGCTTATTATGTTACAAATGATTAAGGTAAGTACATTATTGGTGTTTATTTAATAGGCCACTTATATGCATGAGGTATAATCTTGAAATGGTTTATTGCAAGACATTTATAATGAGTTGTGTTACAATAATTATGTACTCTCTTAATTTATGTACAGAATAAAAAAATTGTTCATGCATGGTTATTAAAACTTACAATTGTGTGGTAAAATTAGCTTACATGACCATTTCATTGTGATGGAACAATAGATGATTCCCACGGCCATCCCTATCTTTCATATATGCAAAAAGTCAGTGACGTTGCATGAGACGACGACTTAAGAGGTAGGTGCCGGGTGAATTCTAACCACATTATTTTTTTTACCCCTGGATTTACTATAATACAATGTGACCGAATACTTATGCATTAGGGTCCTCGAGGCTTGTGGAAGAATCAGAGGAGAGATAACATTTATGTTTGTATAAAATTGTGTACACCGTTATTATATAAAAACTGTTAGCGAATGAGAAATAGTAGTGGTGTTTTTCCATTGCGTCTCATCCGATTATGAGGGTAGAGGGAGGGTACAGCCAGGATGGCAAGTCTGCAGAAATACTGTTAGTTGTCACTACAAGAAATTTAGGCCCTGTTTGTTTTCGATTATAAGCCGCTTATCGGTGAAAAGAATGGAAAATCGAACCCAAACGGCGCGATTAAGATTCGCTTACCAGAAACGCAGCGTCCCACAGAAGCGGCCCGCACACGTAATGCCCGATTTTCTCCACCGTGCTCCCGCACCAGCTTACCAGAAAATCCTTTCCTTTTCCCTCTGCTGCCCTCGCTCTCCCCGTCTCGGCGTCTCCAGTGCCCGACGCCCACCTCCCCGGCAAATCGCGCCGCCGGCCCGCTCCCTGCAAATCGCTCCGCGGCCCCTCCTCCCCAGCGTCTCACGAAAAAGGCAGCACACCATGGCCGAATTTCGGGTGTCCATGGCCGGATTTAGTTTCCAGTTGCTAGAGTCCATGATTAAGATGAGGCTGAACACTGCTTTTTGATTTCAGAGTTGTCTAAAATGGGTTGTTCAGAGGGAGGAAGCACACCATGGTCGTTGTTTGTCTGATTATTCATCACCGGCTACCAATTTGTTGGATTTTGCTTGACCGGACTGGAAGGGGAGAGAGGGAGAGAAAGGGGAAGAAAGGGAACCAGGGTGGAAGATGATGTGGTGGGACCCAGAAGCATGTAGGTGGTGTGTCCTGCATTGAACGAGGTTTTATGATCCATAGTTAGATCCATTGTTACGCCCCATCGCTAATGTATCAATTTTATTATTAGTAGTATTTGACAAACTCAAAATATACTATAAATATCAGCTTGTCTTCATAACCTACGAAGCCCGGACATGGAGATACGGATACGGATACGCGATACGTCGACACCGCGATACGTCAATTTCTCAAAAACACGGATACGGGGATACGTTGATATATATAAATATATGCACATATAAACAGAATTTAAATTAGTTTAGGATTAAAAGAATGCAAGAAATAATTTATAATTGGGTTCCACGATGCTATGGTCCAAATACCGAACGGCCAGTTAAATAAAATATTGTCTTTATCCAGTCCGTGACCTCCAGTGCAAGCGCTTGGGAAACTTCCTCTCTTCCATCCTCGATTTCTCATCTTCTCCTACCTTGCAACCACTCCAATCCGGTGAAGGTGCCCACTAATCCTCCAATTCAACTCCTCCCCCGTTCGATTCTCTAGCACGCATTTCCATTTGCTGCAACTTTGGGCCCGTAGCAGCAACAGCAGGGGCGACTGACGAGCTTTGCCGCACCTGGATGAGCCGCTCGGCTTCTCGATCGTTGGCTCCGTCGTGGGCGAACTCCGCCGCAACTCAGCGAGTCACTCGGCTGCCAGCTCCGCCTAGTCCCGGCGAGCTGCTTCGCTGCGGAGCTCCGCCGTTCCTGAACGAGATGCTCGAGAAGCTCGACCACGGAGCTTCGTCTCACCTGGGCGAACTGCTATCAGCTGCCGAGCTCCGCCGCCCCACGCGCTGCGAGACATCCAGCCTGCTCCTCGGCGAGCCCCTGCCCGACGTATCAACGAGGTGTCCCGTTCGTATCGATGAAGTATCCGAATTATCTCAATTAACAGGAAAATCGAAAAATAGAGGATACGTACAGGACATGTATCCGGACGTATCCCACGCGCACCCGTATCCAGAGGTGTATCAGATACTGGTACGCCACTTTGGCGACGTATCCGCGTTTCGTAGTTCATAACTAGAACAAAAAAGCTATTATCAGCCTAAAGGGCATTCAGGTCATTTCAGCATTCAAGACAGACAATCGAACGAAAATAATGGATTGCCAAACACCCAGATTATTTGGACAACGGATTTTTTAGACAGCGGCTTATCAGAAAAGCCTGCTTCTTAGATAAGCGAGTTCCAGATAAGTGGAAAAAAAACAGGGCCTTAGCCTTCTATGACGATTATGGAGTGACAATTGATCAAAACGTCACAAAGATATCTTGTTTATGACGATCCATATGAATCAAATGAGTTTAGTGACGAAAATTAGACCTACGTCACAAAGACAAGTTAGAAATCGTCACAAACTAATCCATAGCTATTTTGTGACAAAGGCTTGTTTGTCATTGTGACACTTAAAGTGGGCGTCACAATTTTACGACGGTGCTAGAAAGAAAAATGATCCCACGATTGGCCCCTACCACGACATCACATCTCCTTAATAAACTTATATTTTTTAAAAAAATAATAAAAGATGGCCTGCGAAATTGAACCCTCATCTGAAGATATTCAACAATCAATGTCAATAGAAGAAATTTATGAATTTATTTTAGGAGTTAAATTTCGTCAATTGAAATTAACAATGCGTGCACAAAACATTTGCAATAAAAATCCTATACCATGGTTTATTTAAGAGTTTCATAAATAATAAAAAGTTGATTTATAAAATTTGCTTTAATTTCAAATCAATTAGGCAAGAGAATTAACCATGTATTGCTATAATACAATGTGACTGAATACTTATGCATTAGGGTCCTTGAGGCTTGTGGGAGATTCAGAGGAGAGATAACATTTATGTTTGTATAAAATTGTGTACACCGTTATTATATAAAAACTGTTAGGGAATGAGAAACAGTAGTGGTGTTTTTCCGTTGCGTCTCATCCGATTATGAGGGTAAAGGGAGGGTACAGCCAGGATGGCAAGTCTGCAGAAATACTGTTAGTTGTATGTAGTGACATGCATGCTACCGTCGACTTTTTCAAATTATACGTGCAACCACCTCCTTTGTCTTCACAAATATGCACCTGGCCCACGTATCCTAGGCGTGCTTTGGTTGCGTCGTTGCGAGGGGCCTTCTGGGTCTTTCTAGAGCTTCTTCTATATGAAAGTTATGGGGGCGACCTTCCCCCCACCAGTCAAGTCTTTTTGTTAATTATTTTGTCACACTAACTGAATCAAATAATTAAAGCAAGTATGGCAATTGTATAATGTTGGTATGAAGTGCATTGATTATGTGCAGTACACAGTCATCGCAAAAAAAGAAAAGAAAAATGCAGTACACAGAAACAATAATAGCTCACGAATTGATAATCTCTATGGAAATAATGTACTTACTGAGGGTAGCTTCGAACGTTGAAGGAAGGACATTCCCAAAAGTTGCTTTATGTATTCCTTGCCTTTTGAGGGCTTCTTAATAAAACCAAGGGCAACCCATTGGTGAACCAAATCATTTTCATTGATATCATTACCCTTTGGGAATATGGCACAATAGGAAAAGCACAACCTCAGGATTGGTAGCATCCGTTCATAACTTAACTTCAAAGAGGGAAGCACTTTCATATGTTGTGAATCATCAACTTCAGAAGTTTCATTCCAGATATCACTGTTGCTCATTTCTGACCAACCATGTAGATCTTTTGATTTTAGCACGTATCCAAGTGCTTGAGCTGCTAATGCCACACCTCCACATTTCTTTGCAATGTCCAATCCTATCTGCTCTAGTTTTTCTTTGTTGCTTTTTTCTTCGAACCCGCTGGATCTCTTTATTATATCCCAGCAAACATCATCCTTTAAAGGTTGTAGCTTGTATGGCTCATCGGTGCAAATTTTGTCCGCAATGCATTCAATGCGTGTGGTGGCAAGCACATCGACCATACTACCTTCCTTGTCCACATGAAGCATACTTTTCAGTTTCTCCAGCTCATACTCATCTTCCTCCCATATGTCATCTAAAACAATCAGAATTTTCTTACCAGAAAGCAGATTATCTAGGCACTTCAATATCATGTGCAATTCGTTTGCATTCTGTTGACCTCCCTCTGCTGGTAGCTGAGAAATTATAGATCTTCCTATTTTCTTCAAATCAAACTCCTGGGAAACATAAACCCATACCCGATAATCATACTGTTTGAATTTATTGTCATTGTAAACTAGTCCAGCAATAGTACTCTTCCCTATGCCTCCAAGGCCATAAATTGGGACAACCATGGTTCCATCTTTGCTGCAGCTTGCAGATAAAAGGTCTGTGATTTCCTTCTTTTCTCTATCCCTCCCTACTACTTTTTCTTCATTCCGAACTGTTGTGGTTTCACCCTTATCATAATGCTGCTGCTCCAGACTAGCACCAGTGCTCAGTGTGAAACTGAAATTCTGGCCTTGCTCATTGATTTTCCTCAGCTTTTCCCTCATATTCTTCATCTTATTAGCCAGGACTCTGTTCTTGCGTGCAGAGGTGAGGCAAGAGAACATTCCTGATACCTGTAAGGAGACAACGAATAAATGTTCGCTTGCACTCAGTAACAACCACACACATCTAAAGGTTTGTACCTTTTCTGTTAATTATTTCACAGTTATGATAATGCACCTTTATAAATGCATTTAATTCAAAATAGTCGCATATAATGGTTAACATATTGTAAAATATAATTCAGTGATTATATATACCATATATATGACGTGTTTTTTTATATAATTATTTAAGATACCTTTCATTGTCTTGAAAACCATTGCAAGATTCTAGAGGACAAGGCATGTAAAAACTGCAAATCAAAGTATACAATACTCACGTATAAGCAATCGCCAAACACAACCATTTTGGCCATGATGGCACCGCACCTGCAACAGAGCAACGAAGCAATAGAACAATGGCAGGGGACACCAATCGGGGAGGAAGCCGATGGGAACAACGACCATCAAGGTAACATCCACAAGGAAAACTCTATTAAAGGATTCATCTCCAAAGAAAAACCAGCATTATAACAAGGCAGCCAGGATTGGGAGAACACCAGCTCAACAAAGAAGAAAGAAGAATTAAACTACAAATTAAGCAGCTACTACGACTAAACTATTACTGCTTGGGACTCCCTCCCTGACGAGTCCCTGACGTCACTGGAGAGAGAGGGAGAGGGGCTGAGCGCTAGATTCGGAACGAATCGATCTCACACACACACACACAGAGCCAGCTAGCTTGTCCTTCCCTTGCTTAGAGAATGCAAGGAATCAAAACAAGTATTTTTATTTTTTTTAGCTCATAAAAAATATTTTGACGAAAAGTAACAATTGAGTGCAAATTGAGAAGGCCCATCCATCAGATTTGTGCAGCCCACTGCGCAGAACGGCCTAAATTCCCACTGCAGTGCTTTTGTTCCTGCCATTCAGCATGAACGAGCTTTCCCTCAAAAAAAAAAAAAATCAGCATGAACGAGCTCCTCGCAGTGGAGGATCTAGGTTTTCAATCACACAAGGTACTAATTTAAGCATACCGTCCATCAAAATTCAAGAATGTGTAGGAACAAAACTTGGACATCATATTTTTTTCATTTGTTTTGCTCTCTCCTAAGCATTTAGGCTTAAAAGATATATATTTAATAAATTTTTCTATATATACAATATGGTATCTGAAATATCTACATAATAGTTTGTATGAATTTTGAGGGGGACGTTGTCTCTCCATGCACCCATAAATCCGCCCCTGCTCCTCAGCAACTTAATCGCCGTTGTCCTTGAAGTGGATGGCGGTCCCACTGTAGCGCTTTGTCTCCTCCTTACGGAGCCCAAAGAAGATTGTTCCAAGCCACATGGAAAAATTGTTCTCAACATATTTATTCCAAAGGTAGCAACAATATATTTTTTGAATTGTGACCATAACAAAATTATTTGAATAGTCACTCGATCTCCATTACTCTGCCTCTAGTAATCTTAACCCCAGCCTTCTAGCGATGTCCACCATGGTGCCATGGTATTGTAGTGTACGGTGGACATCCACTACAAGAAATATAGGATTCTATGACGATTTTCTCGTGACGAAAAACATATTCGTCATAAAGTCTTGATGTTTTATGACGATTTTCAAAAGGTAGGATATTTAGTGACGAAAATTTAGTGTCCGTCACAAAATCTTTTCATAAAACGTCATAAACCATACCCATGCTAAACTATGACGACTACAGGTCGTCATAATTCGTATACAACCAAACGTCACAATATATTTTTCCTATGTTTTCTTTGATAAAAAATGATCATGCCATCTTCTCTCAAGTTTGGCCCGCCTGCTGTCAGCGAATAACACTGTCCCTGTATAGTGGGGCCCGCTTGTCAGTTCTACTTAGCAAAGTGTGCAGCTCAAAATCGTAACCAAACTATCTCGCGTTTGATGACTTGATTCCTGATCGTCACATCTCAATTAACGTATTTTGATCTCAAAAAATGAACATGATTGCTTCCCAATTGTATTGTTCATGTGATGATCGATCATCCTGCGCACACAACCAATCCTAGGTATAATAGTCTTTTTAATTATCCTTGTATAATTACTATACATTTTTTTGAATTTCTCAGTGTTTGCTGCAGTAATGTGTTTTAACAGATTAAACCTAACCTTTTTTTTTGGAAAAAGGATTTGAGACCCCGGCTGCAGGCGCGAAGACCACGGAGCGAAGCTCTCGAAACATCCAGCGTCTTCCTCCTCCACTCGCCTCTCCCCTCCAAATCCCGATCCATCCCCAAATCGTCCGACCTCGCCGCGGCCCCCTGCTCCAGCTCCCGTCGCCGGAGTCTGCCCCCGTCGCCTACCGTGGCTGAAACACCTCGCCGCCCTCCCCATCCCTCCGCCCCTTTTATTCCCAGCATTGCTCATCCCGATCTCGATCCCCAGCCCACATCGTCCCCACCGTCGTCGGCCCCTGCGCTCCTGCCGGCGCTGCCTTTCGGCGTCACCAGTCCCGCCCCGCCCTGCGCTGCGCACCCGACCTGCTCCGGTCCTCCTGTGTTGTACATGTCTTCTCTCATCCAGCAACCCTAGCCCCAACCCTAGCCCCAAATCGAAACCCATCTTCAATCTCCCCCTCGGCAAGCCGCGTGACTTCGATGTGCTGCAAGATGGTTGTAGCCTGAGCTTGCCTTCAATCTCTGGCCTTCCCTGATCTTTCGTAGCTTATATGGGGAAAGTGGATTATGTGCGGTACAAACCAAGCTGGAAGACCCGCTCCTCGATAGCCTACAGACTAACCACTTGAAGCTGCAGCCGCCAAGGTATTTCCTCCTCTTCTATGTTCTCTCGCAAGCTGTTATAGATCATGTGCATGTTATTCTTTGCATTTCGCTCTATTATGTTACTTTGCGCTTTCTTTCCATGTGCAGCTCTTCAGAATATGTAAAGAGTAAACGTTGGCTTCTGTGTGTATGCTAACCTGCACAATCATTTTCTTTTTCTTTTTTCTTTTTATGAATGCAGCCTTTTACTTCTTTACCTGATCTTCAACACAAAATGGCAAGGCACCTGGCGCAATGCCGAATTAGTGGTAAGCACCCATATCATAATTTCACAGAGTTTGCAATTCATTAGTATCTGATCATTGATTTATGCCTGCAGAAAGTACATATAAAAAGTTGCACAATGGATCAGTGAGTCCTAAAATTAATCGGGGATTTTTTATACAGTTATTTCAGTTCCATCCATATTGCTTATATGGTCTATGCTGTTATGACTTACATTTTGTAGTGACCAACCTAGCAAAATTCCAGTTTGTGACATTGTGTTGATGTACCAGCAATCACTCATGTTCTTTGTCCAGTAACTTGCACCTCTAGCAGTCGAAAATTGATTGTGACAAAAAACATAGTATATGAGAAGCATTGGCAGAGGCGTCTCATGCTGCTGACGACCTGGATCATTAGCTATCAAAATTTCTATAAACAGCAAGCTGCCTGCTTAGAATGTTAAATACAGCTGATCGTTACACTAGCATTTAACGTATGGAATTTATGGGAGGAAAAGGAAACAAAATAGATATAAAACACATGACAGGTGACAATATTCAGGACACATAATTCTGAGACGCATGGCAATGTAAATATCAGGATGCGGTTCTTTTCATTATTTTATTTACTTCACATTTCACATGTTTAATTTTTGGTGCGATGGTAATTCTGACACAATATCTGTCACCTATCTCAAATGTCTGTACTCTGTAGAATGAAATCCATGTGTGCTTATAATGAATTTTTACACCCACTAGATATATGTAAATGTCCTGTTTGAATTCTATTTCTCTTTGCACAGATTGTTTGTTTTATTTTGTCAAACATAGCTTTCAATATTTGCTTTATCCACAGTTGCACACTAAGGCTTTTTAAAATGCCTTTGCTTGCAGTAATCTTATATAGAGGATGAACATAACTGCAATCTGGCTATGGAGCAATCTGCGTATGGAGGACGAAACCAGATCATTTTGAAGTAGCAATTATGGTAAACGTTGCACACTTTATCATGATCTGTATTGTAAGACCATGCTTACATCTGAATAACATATACATGGCTGACCTTATTTGGCATAGAGAAGATTATACATGTAATGATGTAAAATGTCGCATTTAGACTTGCTTCTGCCTGCTTGAATAATCGGAGCTGACTGTTAATTTCTTTTATGCATGTACAGAGGCTCCAATGTGTGAATATGAGAAGCTCAGGGCTCGAGGAACAGTCTGGCCTTACAACGCCTTGGTGTCTCTGCAGCTAGCATCTTCACCTGTTAACAATTCAATTGCAAATATGCCAAAGAGCAAGGCTGGGAAAGCTAGTGCTTGTGAACACTCAGATCCTTCGTACGCCAGAAGATGATGAGGACACTGAACAAGGCGTAGTTGATAAGGTATTTGCGATGATTCAGCATATCTGCTCATCTATGCTCAATATGCAATGACATCGACTTATATTTTGTTATTATATTGTGCACTGCACGAGGCTATGCAGGTTTCTGTTGATGCACCTAGCTTGGGTTCTTCAAGGAATGTGGGCACGTGTCGTGGACGACCAGGAGTTTGAAAGAGATTTATGGCGCCAGATGAACAAGACCAACCTGCTAGAAGGACAAGGCAGAGGACAAGGGAGCTATCTACAACAGACGAAAGCTGCCATGAAGGTTCAGCACATGATGAAATGTTTATCGCCAATTGTTCTGCTGAGCCAGAGAATCAGATTCAGATTGGCAATAAAGGCAAGTCATTTTATCTACTATCTTCTGTCTAATATGATTTGTACATCTGCATGGCAAATCTTTATGTGATTCCCAATAATGTGAACATATTCATTAGTCAGGTCAAACAAGTGGCATATTCATTAGTCGGACCTGTATGTGATGTACTGAACCTCATGTAATTCGGGTCGTGTGATGTACTGGACCTCTTCTCATTTGGTTGTATGTAATGTGTTGACACAAAGGCTGAATGGGCATGTATTACTACTTTATTTTTCTATTGTTGGACTGAATTTTTTTCTCTAAATGATCTGGACTGAATTTTTCTACTAAATGGATCAGATGCATCGAAAGTCCAAGCCAGAAATGGGCTGGCAGTTGCAGTTAAATGGTCCGAGCCTACTATCAAGACTAAAATGGGCGCCCAGTACCAGCCCAGTAACGAAAATTCATAGCAGGCCAGGCCCAACATGGCGACAGCCTGCAAGTGAATTGTGACATATTTTGAACAATTTAGTGACGAAAACAATCGTCATAAAGTAATGACGAAGCAAGAATCGTCACTAAAAAATATGACGAAAAATTTGAATTCGTCACGAAGCCCGAATAGAGACGCGTGATAGGTGACAAACAAAAATTCGTCACGGATGCGTCATAGGGATCGTTATGTGACGAATTTTGCATGTTTTGTGACAAAAATGAATCGTCATAGAAGCCTAGGTTTCTTGTAGTGATCGGCGCCAAAGCAGCCTCTTAACGTGTGCTTAGCAGAAGGTAGCTGTTAGTAAAGCGGCGGCAAGCATGCAAACCCATCTATCATTACCGCTATTAAGAGTAGCTTTTTACTGTTGAAAATAATAATGACAATTAGTTTGATCCGATGGTGTAGAGCTGATATGAGAATCCACTACTATGATCAATATTTTATCAAATTAAAGGTAATATCAGAAAAAATGAGAGGGTACACTTGTAATAAGTAGTTTTATTTTATAAATAACTTCAAATTTGTAATCTAATTATGCTTATTAATCTAGTAAATAATTTCGTTATTATTATTAGTTTTTATTGGCCCTGGCTTGATACCAGTCTTTCGTGGCATAAAACGTATATTGCTTAATTAATAGTGAAATTACAAATTTACTATTAAACTAATAATTAACAGCCATTAGTTTTGAGAAACAATGAGTATTATTTTTGATAGTAAAACCTGCACTAACTAACCTTAAACGGTTGCAAACCAATACACCACTATTGTTAGAAAGCCATTTTGTTTGGCGAGATGCCGCACACTGATCTTCACAATTGGAACAATACGGATCTATCGAAATGAGCAGTGGAAGATCACATAGACACTGGAGGTACAATCTTTCGTAACAAGATACGGCCAAAGCCTACAATCTCGGGGCTATCACTACATCGTCATGGTTATAATAACAGTTCTCATCTGATATGTACGAGAAGGGAAATTCTGGTGAAATTTTAACGATATATTAATCCAATTTTTTTGTCTTTTTCAATGGGGTCAGAAATCGGGTCGAAATGAAATTTATGTGTGCTGATGAGCTCAGCTTGTCGTGATGCAGTACGAGATATGGGTGCAGCCTATAGAAGTCTGAAGGCTTTCTCAAGTGTTGATCAAATTCTGACTGTTAGAGGGAATCGAAACATAAAGGCAAAGGAGAGATGGATTCCTGAGACAAGTACCACAGCTGCACTGGAAGCCATACCTGACTTCTGACCATGGCATGCATATTCTCCAGCACAAAGTCGTGGACCACACAACTATTTGTACTTGTGCAGCCAGTGTGTGTGCAAATAACACAAGCTCAGCTTTCATGTCGTTATCATAGTAGCACCAAAAACAGTTACCACGCCACAATTGACTTAATTATCAGTTTCACACAATTACAACTTCACAATGGGTTTGGGTTCACTTAGTCACGACTCAGGAGCACTAGTTAGGCACCACTAGTTCTCTGGAACCAAGTCAATAGTTTCAGGCCCCTCCATGCTGTCTAATGGAGCTGACAGTTGGTCCCAAGTTATGAGTAGCTAGGCCAATTATGACGGCGAAATACAGGAATAGCATTGCAAAACTAGTGAACCACTACCGAGTCAACTATTTTTTTACTTCGACTTGTCTTTGCGAAAGCAGAGACATCCAAGCGATATGTCAATGTCAAATATAATGTGAATTCAAACTGGTCATGAGTACCCTTCAGTTGTACTTAAGTTTTCTGTATAGAATGGCTGCAATGGTCTGAAACTCTAACCTTTTTGTGTGCCACATGACTAATTTACCTTTAAATTAGTTGGAATCATTTATTTATCTTTCATCAACCTACCCAGATCCCAACAATTAAAATGAAATTGTATCCATAACACAGTTAATTCCATTGCTGCGATGCTGAACATTTTTAATAATATGTAAGTAGCCATAGTAAAAGCCATAGCTCACAAGGATGAATGACAGATTCAGCTGAGTTATTACAATGCATCAGGTTAAAAGAGCAACAATTTCGTGTAGGTATGATATCTTTTAAGAGTAAGGAGCACAAAATGAAATAAAAATTCTTGGTAGCTTATATTATCGGCCCTTTTGGTACATCTCAACTGCTTGTGCAATGGTGCAATTCTGCCACCTTATTTTCTGAGAGCCCTTAGCTTCTCAAGCACTTGAGGTACTCTTAGCTTGGTCCATCTTTCATAGAGGGTGCTCTCAATACTGCAAAAAATACATAAATTTTTTTAATGAAATATCACCTGGCTAGGGATCAACTTGGCAACGAACATTGTTCCTAACTAGCTACAATGATGAAAAAATGAGGCTAATATCTAACTACAGAGGTAGACAACACTAACTTAATTATCATCGACGCAACAGAAGGTAACAATGAAAAAACACTTTGAAGCTAAGGGTTCTGAACAATTAATAGACAATTATTATAAAAGTTGGCGTATCGCTAAGGAATGTGTGGCGTTGCAAACTGCAGAAGCTAAAGTAGGAGGTTTTCTGCTGAACTAAACACAAGCCATATCCTGTTCCTTGAAAATTTAAACACACCACTCAATTAAGTGGCATTTCAGATCTGTCTTGCTGGTACGTATGGATCCTAAGGGCACCTCAGTCCACACTGAGAGACAAATAATAAGTTACAAATGAGTTAAATAAGAATGGCCGAAACCAATCATATATAAAAGGTGCAAACATCGAATAACTCATTGCTAATAACTAGATAATTTCAAGAATGACAATAGACATGATTCTTATGTTGAAACTGTGGTATTGTATTTGCATATATTCAGTATTGTTCTCCAACACAAATAGCCATTAAGTTCTGCTGGGATAAAGATTATCAGGAGGCCATAATTTGACTAGTACCTGGAGTGTAGAAGCTCATGTATGGAACAACCGTAGTGATGGTACATGAGGCATGATATACCTTAGTCACCTTGCTCGACTTAAGATCAACGGTGAAGAGCTCATCTCGCACTTTCAAGAAAATGATATCAAAAGTTTCCGTTGAGCCAACCAAATAAGGTGTGGTCACCAATGATCCGTCAATGGGGAGCCGCTTCTCAAGCTCAATCACTTTTCTTAATGACCATCCAAAACCTTCATGGTCTCTCGACCATAGGTAGAGCCTGAACTGCTCATCCAGTCTGGCGAATGCCAAACGACCATCCTCCATAGTTGTGAGCCTAATTGACCCAGCGAGTCTGCTACGCGGAAGCTGCCAAATAGACATCTTCCGTGTACATAAATCATAGCGAAGGATACTTGTGTTTGTGTGAAGCATGAAGTGGAGCCATTCCGTGACCCACATATAAGATCGCCAGGCTTCAAATATGTTGGATTGCCCCACATGCCCGTCTCCGATAGGTAAACGTAGGAAAACATCTCCTCACCGACATTGCCCACAAGGACAACGATGAAGGGTCCGTGATGACAATTGGTGTGGTCGCATGCACCAGTTGCGGCGCATAGAACTTCGGTGGCCCAACGGTGTGGAAACATCGGGTATCGTGGCATTGGTATCTCGGGCAGTTCTTGCCGGTTGCCTGTTATGGGGTCCCAGACGACGAGAGGAAAATATGGGTATACATGGCGACCACAGAGGAGGATGCGGCCGTGGCGAGAGCTACACACTCCAAAGCCGCGATATGTTTCTTGGGTTAAGCAGGGAGAAGACACGGGTACTACCTGTGTGGTTAAGGCAGCATCGTATTGTTGAAAGACACCGCATAGGAAGCCTTGCATGGGGGGTGATTGGTGGAACTCCCGTATTCTGCGGTGAAAGGCTGGGTCTGCCACGAGGCGGCACCAACGCTTGCAGACGAGAGCAGCACGGACGAGGCTTCCTGGGCTGTCCGGAGGGAGACAGAGGAGGACCTCCTCGACGAGCTCGTCCATCAGCGATGGCGGCGGCGGCATGGTGTGGATCGGTGAGAAGGTTTGTGTTTGTCTGGTTGGCCGGAAAGAGGTAGGGAGGGGTACGTGCGGCGACTTATACGTACCAGCCTTTAATTCCCTCAAAAAAGGAAACACAGTTCTGATGGAAAGAGTTATAATCGAACAAGAAGAGGTGTCCCTATTCTTACTTGAAATATGCCTACTCGGATATTGTGGTGACAAGCTCTGAACTCTACCCAGGCCCGATGAAAACTGGCTGAAGTGAACATTGGCAATTTTTCCGTCTGGTACACTTGAATGGACGTTGATTGGCAATTTTAGGTGTCATTGAGTTCAGCGAGCAGAACTGTCAGGAGCTGACACATTCTAATTTAAGTCAGAGGTCCTTCAGATGGAAACTGGCAGCGAATTTGGTTTCTGGTTTCCACTACTGCAAGATACCAACTGCCACTCTGGTTTGAACTCTGAACCAGGCACTCTGTTATGGGGTCCCAGCACTCTGGTTCCACTACTCTCAGTTATTGCAACTCACCAGGCTTAATTAAATGAGCAATAAACTCTTCCGTGCAAAATATAGACATCTTCCAAGAGAAAGGAGCAACCAACAAATGAAACTAAAAACTCCTAGTAGCTTAGATTATTGGCCCTTTCTGTATGTCTAAACCGGTCTTTTCCTGGGATCCTAGTTTGACAACTACTCTTGGTCATCGTCTGTAGAAGGTGGTCTCAGTACTACAAAAATTATATAATTTTTCAAAGTAATATTAGCTGGCTGATAAATATAATAAACTTTCCCAAACAAACATTGTTCCTAACTAGCTAGCTACATATGGGTAAGTTGCTGCTAATATCTGACCACAACGAGGTTGATAATACTAACTTATTATTCAGGACCCTAGGAAGTAACAAATTGCACTATCAATTAGAGAAATCATAAATAAAAGATATTAATCATCAATATTTGTTTTTTGCGGAAACAACATCAATTAAGTTGACGTATCAAAGGCATTCATAGGCGAAGAATGCATGGTGTTAAATCCTACAGAAGCTAAAGTACGTGATTAGCTACTCAACGAAAGAGAAGTCATATTCTGTTATTTCCAAAATTTACTACTAAAGGTATAAACGCCAATTAACTCAGTAGCACTTAGGAATTGTCCCGCTGGCATGTGCATCCGGGGGACACGTGTCTGTGCACATTGAGAGGCAAAAATTATAATTTCAAATGAATTAAGTTAGATCCGCTTCAAACCGATCATAAAAAGGTGTGCACATTTGAATAAAAAAAAGAATAACCCCTGCCTAAGATAATTTCAAGAATGACAAGAACGTGATTTTTATTATTGTATTTCATCAAATAGTTTTTCTTGAATGCAAGCAAGTAAGCTTCAAATTGTGCTGGGGTGAAGATTATCAGTACAACTTTAACTAGTACCTGGATGGTAGAAGCTCATGTACGGAACGACCATAGAGATGCGTGAGCCATGATATACCTTGGTCACCCTGCTAGTCTTAAGATCAATAGTGAGGAGGTCACGTTTCACCTTAAAAAATATGACGCCGAAACTTTCCGTTGAGCCAACCAAATACAGTGTGGTGGCCAGTGACAATGATCTGTCAACAGGAATCTTCTTCTCAACTTCAATGACTTTGCTCAGTGACCATCCCAAACCTTCGTGGTCTTTCGACCATAGGCGGAGTCTATACTGCTCGTCCATTCTTGCGAATGCCAAACGGCCGTTGTCCATAGTTGTGAGCGTCACTAGCAGAGAGTATCTTTCACACGGTAATTCCAAAATAGACATCTCCCCTGTACGTAAATCGTACTCAAGAATTTCTTTGTTCTGTTCGAACAAGAAGTAGAGTGTTTTCCCAACAAGCACGCTGCTGCGTCTGTTACTTACACCTCCACCAGCAGGCTGGTCAGCACATGATGGCTTGCTCCACTTGCCAGTCTTGGAAAAGTAGACGCTGGAAAACATCTTCTTAATACCGATTGTCACATCCCAAATTTTAATAACCGAATAATAAAAATCACTTCCGGAAAATTTCGTAGATTTTAGGATTCATTTTAAAAATTTTTGAAAACAAAAGTTCAAACCTTGTTAAGCTCAAGAATATAAGAAAAAGGGAATTTATGAAATAGGAATTAAAATGGAACTTGCTAACATGATTACTAGCTAAAACCTTGATTTTACAAAAATTTATTCGAATTTATTTGAACCGATTTGGATTTGATTTGGATTTTATTCGAATTCCTGCAAAGAGTAATTGTTTAAACAATTTCTCTTTCCCTCTCCTCCCCTGGGCCACTTTCTCCCGGCCCAACTCCTTCTCTCTCTCCCGCTGGGCCGCGCACCCTTTCTTCCTTTCTCCCGGCCCGGCCACGTCCAGCCCAGCCCGGCCCCGGCCCGCGCGGACGACGTCGTCGTCCACCTCGCGCCGCGCCTCAGCTTTCCTTCGCCACGTGGCGCGCGCCGCCTGCCCGCAGCACCACGCCGACAACCCGTCGCGTCGCGCATCTCCGCCAGCCGCTCGCGGACGCTGCCTGGCCTCTGAAGCTCGCGCCCGCGTGCCGCTTTGCCGCCTGCTCCCGCCGAGCCGCCCTTGTCGCCGACTGGCCGTCGCGGCATCCCACCGAGCCGTCGTTTCGCCGCTGCCGCTGCCGCTGCTTGTCCCCCCTCATCATCACCCCGACAAGCCACACCGCGCCACGCCTTCGCGTCCCGAGACCTGCAGCCGCGCCAGCGCCATCGATTGCGCGTGCGCGCGCGCCCGCATGGCCACACCGCCATTCCCGCCGCTCCGTCCAGACCCCTGCCTATTTAAACCCTTCCGGAGCTCTGCCACACTTCAGCGCCCTCTCACGACCACGCCACGGTGAGCCTTTCCCTCCATCGCCGCCCAATTTCCCATTTCCCCCTTTCTTCCCCAAATCCGGCCGCCGAGCAAATCCTCTCCGGAGAGCCCCCTCTCCCTCCGCCTCCTAACCCAGCGCGACCGCTGTGAGCTCCTCTAACTTCCCTAAACCCCGCTCCACCGTGCCCCGGCCCGCGGCAACGCGAATGCCGAGCGCCGCCCATCGCCGCCACCTCCGCTCATTGCCAGTCGCCGTCGTCACGAGTTCGTCGACGACGTGCTGCCGCACACACTCGCCACCCTCGCGCGCACCCTCCGCACTAGCAAAAACATCACGAGCTACCTTAAATTGCGAGTTCACCGACGCGCCGCCGCCGCTCCAACTCCGGCGACCTCGTCGCCGTCGCTCCGCCCCTCCTCGCACCTGCGCGACCTGCCGTCCAGCTGCGCCGCGCCGCAAGCCACCTCCACGGCGACTCCTCGCCGTCCCCCGAGCCCTACAGCCGCCGGCGGCGAGCCCTCCGGCGAGCCACCACCGCGCGCCGCCGCGCGCCTCGCCGCCGCCAATCCCCGCGCGCCACGTCGCCCCGCCACGCCAGCACTCGCTCCCACGCGCGCCTGCACTCGGTCCACTGGACCGCACGCACACACGCTGCCACGTGGGCCCGGTCCACCGTGAACCGCGGGCCCCAACCGTCAGCCACACACCAAGCAAACTGCTAGAGCCACCCAGCTTAGTGCACACCGAAGCTTATTTCGAACCTTTTCCAATGTAGGAAAAATCCCCAAAAATACCAGAAAATAGGAAATAATTCATAGAACCCAATCCTACCCTTGGTTACTCCAGAAAAATATCTAAACATCGTTTACACTCTATTCCGCCATGATTACCCCCCTAACCTTCATTAGGCCATATCTTCATCGTTCTAACTCCGTTTTCAACGATTCTTGTTCCGTTCATCTCCTCTTAGCTCCCTGCATTCAATATTGTCCTCGGATATCTCTCTCTTATTTCGTTTGATTCATATTTGGTTTTATTTGGTTTATTTTGTTTACGCATTAGTATTTATTTTGGCGTTGTTACGTGTAGACTACGAGGAGCACGAGGACAACCCCGAGGACGAGGGATACGAGGCGGATTCAGACCCGAACTTTGAAAGCAAGCTCTATTTTCTCCTTGATCATGATTGATCCTATTATTTTTGCGATGCACCTATATGGCCATCTTAATTACTATGCATTAATTGTTATTTTACTGCTTGAGTAGCTATTATCCTACTTGCTTAGTGATATTGATGCAAATATTTAGGCATAAATAATTGATCCTTGATTTACCCCTCGTTTACCATCGCCTTGATAACCTTAGGGTACACTATCGTTTAGGCTTATTAAATGATAGTGTAATTGCCTTGATACTAGTATACATGCTTAGGACCCCTCGCAATGTTTCTACATTGCTACACCTTTACATACATACTTGCTTTTATAAATGCGTTAAAATGAGTTTGGTGGTGTGTGTACTATATGTGGTTGGGAGTAGTACAACTGGTGTTAAGTGATGGTGATGAGCATGGGATGGGTATGGATCGAGGGCGAGGCCAAGTAGTGAAGTTAATGCTTGTGTGATAGTCCACCTTATGTGGAATGATGGTGCTCGCCCTGGCCGCATAAGGACCGGTTCTTGTGACTGTAAACATAATGATTTCTCGTACAATCATAGAACCTGTCTTGGGTAGGACTTTGTCCTACCTTCTTGGTACTGCTGCAAGTAATTATCACCCGGTGGCCGGTAGTGGCAGCGGACTGGTTAGGGGAACACATCGGGTACTGAACGCCCGTTGCCGGCTTTTTGGGAGTGAAATCCCCGCACATTTATGACCACAGTGTCGTGCTTAATCCTCATCTTAAGCTCCTAACCCTCCGTGGTGAGCTTGCGGGACTACTCGGAGAAGATGGCCAAAGCGTTGTGTTGCTCTCTCGCGCAAGAGTGCATAGCCTGTGGGAAAAGTGTACAACCTCTGCAGAGTATAAAATTCAATCGATTGGACGTTGTCACGGCATATGACACATTTATGTTATGAGATCACATTGATTAGCCACTCTCTTATTTTTCTTGACGTGTGAGTGGGTGTATTAGACGCCCGTGTTTTGGAAATGATGGCAAGTGTGCCGGGTCGGTAAGGTCATTGTGGTCCGAAGGCCCAACTAAAACTTGGGAACTGGCGGGATGGAATTATTCTCCCACAGGGCCAATCAACTAAAATATGACAATCAAAACTCCTGTTTTTATCTATGTTTCCTTGAATTGCTAAACCCTGCATAAAACTTGCTTTCTGCAAACAAACCTTTTGGCCTACTCCCTTGCTAAGACCGAATATGCATGTACTTATACCCTTGAGTAGTATAGGGCTTGCTGAGTACCTTATGTACTCATTCTTGCTGTTACCCCTTCAGAGGAAGAAGAAGAAGAAGTCGCAGGAGACGATTATGACGAGTAGGGTCGACGTCTGCTCAAGTTTGCCTGTGGTGTTCCGTAGTGTTTTCTTTAAGTTTGTTGTATCCAGGCTAGTATGCTAGCCTCTGTCTGGTTTGTAACTTAAGACCATGTTCTGAACCCTATAGGATGTAATAATTATTCGCGTATGTGCAATGGAACACTTTGTTTGTGTGTACTAATTACTGATTCAGGAATTGGTACGGTAAGCACGTGGATTCCAGAAATGGGGTCCGACACCGATGTTGCCCACAAGGACGACGGCGAAGGATCCACGATGACAGTTGAGGTGGTCGCATTCGCCATCAGCGGCACAGACAACTGCCGCGGCCCAACCGTGTGGATACAGCGTGTATTGTGCTGCGGTGGCATGGGTAGTTCTTGTTGCTTGTCCATGATGGGATCCCAGACAACGAGATGAAAGCATGGGTACCGTAGGAAATAGAGGAGGACGCGGCCGTGGCGAGAGTTCCAGACCGGGAAGTTGCGGTGTCCTGCATTGGGTAAGCAGCTGGAAGAAGAAGGCACGGGCACGAAGCCTGTGGTCAAGGCATCATCTTCAAGGAGATTGCATAGGAAGGCTAGCATCGGGGGTGATCGGTGAACTCGCGGATTCTGCGGCGGAAGGCGGGGTCCGAGACGAGGCGGCACTAGTGCTTGCAGACGAGAGCAGCACGGACAAGGCTTGCTGGGTTGTCCGGCGGCAGGCGAAGGAGTACCTCTTCGACGAGCTCGTTCATCAGCGACGGCGGCCGCATGCTGTGATTCTGTGGCGGATCGGCTTCAACCAAGGTTAGATGCGACTCTACAACGCCAGGCGGACGACGAAGCAGGGAGACTCCGTTGACCGTACATCTGGAATGTCCGTTTAATTACTTTCCTTCCTTTCTACTATACCTTTTCAATACGGTTTGGAATGTCAAAGTATCTGAGACAAAGTCGACGACAGAGAATATGCTTTGACAAGAAAACTTTCATACCTCGATTGAATTGATGAGCCAGAGCTCAACATTTTTATCTTCATTCATCAGGAAAGGGGAAAAAAAAGCCAACGCATTGGAGCCGAGCGGTCAGAGCAGAGGCTCCGGGAGCGTTACGCTCCTGTGGACCCGGGTTCGATGCTGAGGCACCGTGGGTACTGTAGCCGCTACAGTGCCCGCAAGAGAAAAAAAATCCCCTCGTCCTCCCCAGATCAAAGCATAGATAAAGAACCGGCACCACAGCTCACACGGCCAGCTGAGTTCCTAGATATGGTTCGAAGGGGAGGGGGGGGGGGGGGGGGGGAAGGTTCGAGGGTTTCCTCGGCCTGCATGAGAAAGTCTTCTTCTTAACAAAATGCCGTCAGGGGGGCTTCTCCTGGCAGGTCGAGTTTTTTTTTTTTTAGGAAATGAAAAAAATGAGAAAATGTCCCGTTCTATGATAAGATTGGACTGAAAACATCTTCACGTAAAAGGCCAAAGTGCAATACAGTTTTGCTGGGAGAGCCATCAGGCCTCCACGTTGAGGGAGAAGATGATGGTGCAGAGAAATTTAGTGCACACTTCTGCTATTCCTGACCATGTCAGTGTTTTTGCCCGTGAAGCTAAATATATAGTGTCCACTGATCTTTTCCCGCAATGCTTGTGGTTTCAATTCGAGATTCAAAAATTAATGCCTAACAAATTAATAGGTTTTTGCTTATCCCAAAATATTCTAGCACATAATGTTGAGCAAAACTAAAATTGCAGAGTTCATTTTTTTTAAATGTCCATCTTTTTTGCTGTATGCCTTACGGACTTCAATGGCAATCTATAAATTCAGGAGTGCTATAGTTCACTAGGCTGGTGCAGGGTGTTCAACTGTCAGAGAAACCCAAAAGTACATCTTTTTTTCTTCATTTAGCTCTGATAAATGCTGTAGAGTGCCGACATGAAGCTGCATTTACCTGCAGAAGTAAATCCGGCCGAGCCTACAGAACTGTGGCCTTGAGTCTGTAGCCTAGAACAGAGCAACAGAGAATGGAACCAGAGGCTCCTTGAACGGGGCCACATTTGATTTTTCCGCAGTCCACCAGCGCAGCAATGCAGCAGCCGGTAGCCACCGCGAGTCTGCCGCTGGAAAACCCAGCAAGACGCCTCCCAACTCTCCACGGCCCCTCGCTGCATGCCTTATGGCGTAACGAGAGCGCCAGAGGGTGATCGCTATTTGATTTAGTGACCAGGTGGTCGCTATTATTTTTGCCGTCCACCCCACTAAGGTGATATTAGGAAGTGTTCAGGAACAAACCGGTCGTCTTCCACAGCTCTGCTCTGCCGGTTTCGCCGAGCACCCTCCAACAAGATGCTTGGTGCCACAATGCAGCTGATGCTATCACTCTCGCCGTTGTCCAGGGCACATGGCACAGCTGCTCTCTCGCGTTAAGTTGCCTGACTATTGGATCACTTTCTGAATGTCTAGCAAATACTGCACATGGAGTTCGTCAAATATAAGGAAACAGTGTTGTCACAGGGCTGAAGAACATGGCAAGCTACAACTGAAAAAACCGAGTGTGTCACAAAACAGTGTTCTCAAGTTACTTCCACCCTTATTTGTAATATGATTTACCCATTGGTGAAAAGTCCAACAGCTAAAGAATGCGGTCACTCCCCAATCAATAGTAAGCAAAACTCTTCCACCACGCTTCTCTGTTTTGCAGGAACTAAGAGAGTCAGAGAACTTTCTGGACTGGAGGTCGATGATCAAGAAAGGCAAACTCCTTTTCCTTCTTCATCTAGCTGTATCGCTGGTTCGTTGAAGACACGTATCCATTGATGCAAACCTCGTACATTCCAAATGGGACTTAAATATTTTCTTGGTTTGTTCTTACTGAAAAATCAACAGGGCCCTTGAGAGTATTTAGCATCAACGTGTTTTCAGCGATGGTAAATAAAAGTCAGATAATACTTCCTTTCTTCTTTGGTTCCAATGCTCAGTAAAGAGATGTTGAACCAATCTAAAAGCAAGCAGGAGTAACGTGGCTCATGTTGCAACTTTTATTTTCAAAAATGCTCATTTTCTTTAGCATAAATATTTCAAAAGATGTAATTCATTCCTATTCATTTCAAGCTTCCATTGCAAGTTCAATGCTCTGGAGTACCCAGATAATTCCACCAAAACATGGCAGAGATAATCGAGTCAAATTTATGAGATACAATTAAGCACAATACACAATCCAAGAAGCCAACAAACATATACCATCACATCGCATTAATGCTAAAGACTTTTCGAACAAGATGAGCCTCTTATGTTTGTGGAGCACGTGATGCAGAAGCTCTTAGTCCCTTAACTGGATAGGCTACTCCCAATGCTGCACAAATGAACAATATATATTTTGAAACAACTTCAGCTGATTGCAAACAACATTTTTGAGACAGAACTGAACACAACTTTAAGTACCCAGGTGAAAACTTAGGCACTTTTTCTCTCATACAGTGTTAAACGGGATAGACATTCTAGTTTGTGTCTAGCTAATTTTAAATAATGGTCCATACCAAAATGAATTTGTGACTTTCAAGGCCGTGCTAATTGTTATGGAATATACATGTACCATCATCAATAATTCATTCAGTATGAATTTTGGAAAAGAACAAAAAAGAAAAGATATATTAGCGGAGTTTAAAAATGAAGCTAGCATATACCTGGAGTATAGAAGCTCACGTAGGGAAACATGTCATTCATGCGCCCATTGTCCTTGCATACGTAGCTCACTTTGCAAGAATTCAGATCAAAAGTGAAGATCTCATCATTTACACACAGGAAAATGATGGCAACACCATGTGAAAAGCCAGCCACATCAAACTTTGAGTAGTCACTAGAAGGGAGCAGTGTCTTCAAATCAATGACCCTGCTTTGTGTCCATCCTACATGTCCATCAGGACTAGCATCCTCCAACCATAGGTAGAGTTTGGCGTTCTTCACAATGGCAAATCCCAAATCGTCACCCTCTGTTGCCACAAGAATAGTGTGTTCGTAGTGCCTTGTCGTTGGAGGATCGATCACAGACATTCCTTGTGTTGGCAAATCAAATTTTAGGAACGATTGACAGTACTGAAACTTGACGTAGAGTGCATTCCCCACGAGGGCACTATTGGGCCGCCAATGCCAATCGATAGATCTGTCCGCGAGGTCCGTGACTGGCTTGCTCCATGTGCCAGCTTCCGATGAGTATGTGTAAACATAAATAAGATCACGTACGGTGACCACGAGTACAACTAGGAAGGCCCCATTGTTGCAGTCAAGGTGGTCGCAGCTGCCATTGTTGGCACATAGAACAGATGCGTTCCAGCCAACAGAAGCTGGCACGAGGTCCCAGGCCGCGGGTAGCAAGGGCAGTTCCCTTTGCTCGTCTGCGATAGGGTCCCAGACGACAAGGGCATTCCTCCAGGGACCCGTGAAATCACAAGGAGTCCAAAGTACGCGGCCGTGGCGGACGTCGAGCACATCAAAGTTGTGACGGTCAGCAATCGGCGGGCCGAGGAGGTGCGCACAAAGGTGGAGGTTGTTGCAGCTGAACTGCAATAGATGCCTAGCAGTGGGGGCGTGCGGTGGAAAATGCGAAACCTGCGGCGGAAGCCGGCGTCGGAGAAGATGCGGCACCATCGCTTGCAGACGACGGCGGCGCGGACGAGGGTTGCGGGATCGTCCGGCGGGAGGCGGAGTAGGACCTCCTCGACGAGCTCGTCCATCAGGTGCGGCGGCGGCGGCGCCATGGTTGGGGGTTCGTGGATTGCGAGTCGCGAGAGACCATGGAGATCGGTAGGATCTATCTGATTTGGCTGGTGCGGTTCAGTGCAGCCAGGTTAACCTCGGTCTGCCAGGTGGGACCTGTGAGGCAGCAACATCACGGCTTGGCTCCAGCGTTTGTCGAGGTTACAGCTGCTGAATTAGTCTTTTTTTTTTTAGACTTGATCATTGAGATAACACAATTCGACGTTTACTCTTCTTCTATTAACACGAAATATTCTCTGATACATACTCAGGTTCAGAGAACAAAAAACATCTTTGACAGAAAGCTGATTGCAGATTAGCAAACCGCAACATGACAAGTTTGTATAATTGAACGTTATTAGGGAACCTACAAATGTGCGGATATGGTTCGTGCTTGTATGTGCGAGGAACTCGTGAACTCTTTCTAATGTGTTCCTCCGAAATAATCTGCTTGTTAACCCCGGCTATCTTCCTTGGATCTGCCTGGACACTGACTTCAAAACGAAGAACCAACGCTGCCTTGCATGTCCCTAGTAGGCACTCTAATCTTCTAGTTTTGCTTGGTCAGCATACTAGTGTTTTGCAAAGAGAAAATTAACCAAGGATTTTTATTCAACTGTCAAAAGGAGCCCGTGTGACTCTTACATACGCGCGGCCACAAACATGCCGAGCGGGACAGCAGATTGGGGAGAGGAGTATAGGTGTTCACGTTACATCAAAGAGGAAATTACACTAGTCGATGAGCGGCTTGTATCGAGGCGTCGGGATGCGGCGGCGGCGGCGCCATGGTTATGGTTGGGGGCTCGTGGATTGCGACTCGCGAGAAACCATGGGGAGGTCGGTAGGATGATCTATCTGATTTGGCTGGTGCGGTTTGGTGCAGCCAGGTTAACGAGGGGGACTTCACGGCTTGGCTCCAGCGTTTGTCGAGGTTACAGCGCATATCATTTTTTTTTCTTTTTTTGCTTGATCATTGAGATAACACGGTTCAACGTTTTTCCCTTCTTTTATGAAGACAAAATATTCTCTGATATATACTCAGATTCAGAGAACACAAAACATCTTTGACAGAAAGCTGATTGCAGATTAGCAAACTGCAACATGGTAAAGTTGTATAACTGAACGCTATTATAAAAACTCGACCTGCCGGGGAAGACCGCTCCCGACGGCATTTGCTAAGGAGAATAGCCTCTCACGCAGGCCGAGAAAACTCCCGAACCCCCTCTCCGATCCTACACAGGGACCCAGCTGGCCGTTCTGAGTTCTGACGCGAATCTTTACCATGTGCTTATTAGGGAACCTACAAATGTGCGGATATTGTTCACGCTTGGATGTGCAGAGGAACTCGTGAACTATTTCTTGTGTGTTCCTCACGAAATCATGTACTTGTGAACCTCGGCCTTATTTCCTTGGATCTGCCTTTTTTTTTTTTAGGGCATTTCCTTGGATCTGCCTGGACAGTGACTTCAAAACAAAGAACGAACGGTCTTGTCCCTTGTGGGCACGCCGATCTTATAGTTTTGGTTGATCAGCATACTCATGTTTGCAAAGAGAAAATTAACCAAAGGTCATCGTACAACATGTGTGGCACACTGAAATACGATATCATTACACGTTCAAAATAAGAATACCTGGGCTTCTTTTTGCCAACTAGCTGTTCACACAACATCAAAGCTGTACGTTTGTCCTATACAAGGCTAGTTAGCTAGGTTCCTCTGCCCCTTAGTAGTTCTAGGCTATTCCCATGTTCAACTGGCCGGTTTTTTACCTTGCACGTCAAAACTGTTCTCGGTGAAAACAAATGTGCATACTAGTACTACGACTAATTACTAGTGTTTCCTTCCATTTGGTACACAGTCAAGGGACAACTGATGGCCTCGTCTACCTTAGAACAAACCTACCATCGACAGGCGACAATCCGATAGCAACAGAGAGAAAGTGAAAGAATAGCTTGTTTTCTTTCTAAATAGGGGCCTTCTACATGCTATTATTATACCTCTCATCCTTTCCCTAAAGACATTAATTTTCTTTCCCAAAAAAAGAAAGACTCATAGCCTTTGACAATTCGGATGGATAAACTTAACTGCACTAAATGCACCTGATTGCTGTCTCAAAGATCGAGAATCAAATATAGAGCATACATATACGAAAGGAATCAAACTAAATTTCAGGTTCTCATTGCAAGCTGAACAACAGGATTATACGTAGGTCATTGCAGAGCGTACCAGCTTGTGCACAAGCTCAACAGAACAGGGCACAACAAACCGTTCTGAACAATTGAAGATAAACTGCCTTGCAAAAAAAATGAAGATAAACTGGCCCTCAAAAACACAGGAAATGTACTGAAACCGACACCAAGCACACTGATGCTACGGGGTTGTTCCAGGCCCAGCATACTATATTATAATGATACAAGGTGATTTCACCTTGACTGCTGTCTGCATATTAGCATCTTTAGTTTGTCAAGCTCTCGTGGAAACCTCTCTTGATCCATCTTCTCTAGAGGCTGCACGCAATACTACAGAAATACATAAACTTTTAATGTAACGTGTGACTGAGAAAATGAATTTGCTCGAATTGGACAAATGTTTGTAACCTACTAGTGTTGATGCAAATGCCTAACTGAAAAGGTGAATTGTTCAAATTTGTTATCAACCTCCAGCTGGTAACAACAAACTTGTTCGAGAGAATACTCAGATATCATCGTCCATATTAATATTCAGCTACATTGATATATCATGTTCTTTCATAGCAAAATATGTACAGGTTTCAGTTGACATGAGGACAACATTTGATTTTTTTATTCTAGATCCTCATTTAGGTAATGAGTTTGTTAATGAAAGCTTTCTAGACTGAATTTACAATTAGAGTTCACAAATTTCCCCTTAATTCAGTTCATTTAATAATTAGAATTTGTCCCACTTAACATGTGGATCTTCAAAGCCTCAGTTGCCACATGAATTGAGTTATGTGGTTTCAAATGCCTCAAACTTATTTGCATCAGTTTACAATATCCCTCCAGATATCCATAGCAGGTTTATACACGAGTGACAGTTGTATACCTCGAAAAAAAAATTCAAGAACTGTTCATAACAAAAATATTTTAGATAGTAGCGACACGGATTTTGTTCGTATGCAAAAAGAGAAAAGGTAATATACCAGACAAAGCTGTAAGGATACCTGGAGTGTAGAAGTTCAAGTAGGGAACAACCACGCCGACGCACGAGGCCTCGTACACCTTCGTCGCCCTACCGGACTTCAGATCAATAGTGAAGATTCCACCTTTCACGTTAAGAAAAATGACGCCAATGCCTTCTGCGGAGCCAAGCAAAAAAGGCATGGTACTCCATGAGCCGTCAATGGGTAGCAGCTTCTTGAGGTTAGTGACTTTGCTTAGCTCCCATCGACCAACTACATCAGCCCTCGACCATAGGCGAAGTTCGAACTCCTCCTCCACTCTTACGAACCCCAGCCGACCACCCTCCGTAGTTGTAAGCTCAATATAGGATAGACAAATTGGGTTTTCCCCTACATAAGGTAGTTGTATCAGAGATATTTGCTGCGTGCTCAAATCATACTCGAGAATTCCTTTATTCTGGGCAGCCACGAAGAAGAGTTTGTTCCCCACGAGGGCACTACGCTCCCAACCGACACAGACATCACATTGTGCACCAAAAATCTGTTCGCTCCACATGCCAGTCTCGGAGGAGTATACGCAGGAGAATATCTCTTTTTCTTCAGTGCCCACTAGGACGACAATGAAGGGTCCGCCCTGACAGTCGAGGTGGTCGCACGAGCCAGGAGTGGAGTCACATAACACCGCAGTTGTCCTGCTCTGTGCGTTCCAACTTCGTGGCGGCGCCTCGGGTAATTCTATCTTCAGGTTCGTGATGGGATCCCAGACGATGATGCGAAGTTCTTTGTAGTACGCTGGATAAGAGTGAAGGAGGACGCGGCCATGGCGAGAGTCCCACGGTCGCAGGCCACGGTTGTCAACGTAGGGCAGCCAGGATGTGGATGTGGGCACGAAGCGTGCATTGTAGACTCCACCATCTGAGGCCTCGTTTGGATAGGCGTGTATCGCCAGGTATCAGGGGTGGATCCCGGTCTCGCGGGGAGGAAATACGCGCGAGGAAGTCCAACCTCACCTGTGCAGATTGGTGCATTTGGCAACGACGTGGATCAACCACGATCCACGGCAATCCCCACCGATCAACCGGGGTAGAAAAAAACTCCACCCGAGGCCGGGAATGGCTCACTCGCCGAGTCACGCTCCTCGCGGCTGCTCCTCCGGCGGCGCACGCTCCTCTCAGGCCATCTCTTCACTGACACTGGTGGTCAACTGATCTCATCACGCCCTCTTCTCCTTCCTCATCCACCTTGCCCTCTCGTTTCCCTAACCTCTTCATCTTTCTCGCATCGTGGAAGCAGCCGAGCTTGTACCAAGAGATGCCACGATGTGCTGGTGCCCGGAAATCATCGGGCCACCCGAGCGCTCCGGTGGAGCCAAGAGGACAGCCAGGCGGTGGTGGAGCAAGGGAAGAATGGCGAGCACACCAGCTGCTCGACAAAAAGCTTCAATGGCGAGATGTTTAATCGAACTTTAATCTTTGATTTTTTTCTGTCGCTTCTTTTGTCCCAATGTTTGCAGAGCTTGAGCTGAATCCAATTCTGCTCTTATTTGTGCTTTATCTCTGATTTTATTTTTTCTGTTTCTCACTTTTGTTTTTCTCGCAGGAGCATATCCCCGTAGAACCCAAACCGTACAGTCTATTTATGCTATGGTTAGTTTTTAAACCCGACGTGGATTGGGTGGCGGGGCATGGATCAACCCAATCCACGGCGGGGTCAGGTCACACGTGGATTGCTCTTTCAGATTGCCAAACGAGGCCGAGGATGGGAGGTGTGCGATGGAATTCCCGGAACCTGCGGCGGAAGCCGGCGTCGGACACGAGACGACACCAGCGCTTGGAGACAAGGGCGGCGCGGACGAGGCTTGCTGGGCTGTCCGCCGGGAGGCGGAGAAGGACCTCCTCGACGAGCTCGTCCATCAGCGACGGTGGCATGCGTGGCGGCGGCGGCATGCTGCTTTGCTGCTGACCTTAATTAGCGAGAATTTGTTCGTCCGGTCGCAGCGATTTATGGGAGCCCTGGTTCAGCCTCAAGACGGGATGAACCGATCGATTTTCTTTCCATTGACGGGCAAGTTCCCTTTTACTCTCGGTTCCTTGCCGTTTTACTATTCTTGCTGCGGCTCAATTCCAGAGTCCTTCCGAGCTACGATCGCTACTGCAAACTACCAAAGCTTCCTGCGCTCAATTCTTGCTGCGGCTCAATTCTCCTTCTCTCCTCTTGATGGCGGAACGCCGGAACCTTATTGCTCCTGCAACTACGTAATGAAGAAATGATAACCCAAATCTGCTCCAGAAGAACCAAAAAGATCCAAAATATGGGCCAAACAGCATAGACAATTTTAACACGAAGGTACAGACATGGGCCGGCCAGGGTTCAGCGAAATAGGGGCTTGACGAGGAATCGAGGACCCCGCAGCAGCAGCAGGACTAACTGATTTTTTTTGCCTTCTGTTGCGTCGATCTGCCTTTGCCGGGAGCTGGTGGCTTTCCCGGGCGTGGACGCTTTTAAATTAATTTATTTAGAAACACATGTTCTAACACTTCGCAAAAAAGAAAAAACAAAAAGAAACACATGTTCTAAATTATTATTTCACTGATTATATGGTCTAACATAATAGTAAAAATGGAATAAAAAATCATCTTTATTGCATCGGCAATCTTCAATCCTAAAATGTTCCATGACCTAGAATAAAACGTCTCAAGTTCAATAAATCTGTTCCATTTGTTAACCCAAAAGGCTAGTTCGAGCTTCAACAAACAGCTGGGTCACACTAAAGTAAACGGAATGTAGTTGATAGCCTAGGGCGGAGGAATGTGTTTACGAACCAGATTTCAACCCAAGAGGGAGGATGAGCAGTTCGGTTAGAGGAAGATTAATTACGCCCATGATTTGGAGGCTGACATGCATGTCGGTGAAATCTTGTGACGATACCAAAAGTTTCATCAGGAATTTTCTATCTTTGCAGATAGGCCTATAGTGTGCTGACTAGGATGCCATATTGCATAACTCACCGATACAGTAGGGTCACTAACGAGTAACGAATAATGTTTCGTCACAACTATTAGAATACCTAAATGTGGGACCATGATATGTTTACTGTGTCGTATTAAAATTATTCTGGGTCGCCGAGCTAAGTGACGCATCAAGCCATCACAAAACCCTCAAATTATATTACCTAGTGGGCCCGAACTGGTCTTTTGTAATATCTTTGACTAAATGGAATGATTTATGACGACACTTATAATTGTCATGGAATGAGAAAATAATGAGAAAAACCACAAAATAGTCACTGTAAAAGTTTGATGATAGATGTTTGTCACCAATCAGCACATTCCTTTTAGTAGAAACTACACTACAGTGAGAAAAAATTATCACATATCTATGCTTTCTAATACTAGTTTCATAAACAACACAATTCTGAACATGTATCACAAAACTATGCTGTCGCAAATCAATTACACACGGACACAAAACTACAACTTTATTCTCCATTAAGGTTAGATAATCACACATTGTGCTCATTTCGTATCACAAAACTTTGCTTTCTCCAATGGGCACAATTGTAGTTCTGCCATACATAACGAAAAATGTGCTGTTTTGCCATTTGATATAGAACAAACATGTTAGTTCTTTGAATTGGTTACCAAAAGTGTAATTTGAAGGTATATGTATGTCCTAAAACATGTAGTTTTTTATAGATTCTTAAAAAGTGTAGTTTTACAACAGTTTTTGCTATTTTTATATAGTTATGTAAATTGACTTTTTATATTCTGAGTTGGGTTGTCAGATTTCCCAAACTAACCAGGCTAGTACCACCTGCAGCCCACTAATTTTCGCCTGGCCCAAGCACAACCCAGCCCGTGCCGGCATGGCACGAGGCCTTGGGCTGTGCTTGGGCTTGGGCCGCTGGGCGCCACGGGTGCGTCCCATGTAAGTTTTTTAAATAAATATTGTTCTGTAAGTTAACAAGGAAGCAATAGTGGTGTAGTGAACCAGTTGTGGAGTACTCAGGCTGCAGACCCTTTGGTCTGAAGTTTGATCATTGCTTACCCCGTTTTATCTAAATTTCAGTTCGTTTGGGCTTAATTCTTCATGGGCCAGCACACCAGCTATTGCGCCGTTGGCTAGGATGGCCAGGCCCGTTACCTCATCACATTGGTCATGTGGCCCTTAAAAAAAAAAAGAAACGAGTCAAGTGTCAGCAACAGTTTCTTGTACACAGGTCACTGAACACTTGGTTGCGTCTTTGGTACGCTGGCTCAGCTCCATTTATTCCAGATCTGCTCCTGTACCAACATGGGGACACCACACCTAATGCTGTTTGGCATTTTAATATGGCCGGCTATTTACATAACCATGACCTCCAAAGAATATTGAAGAATTTTACATTACAAATTGAGGAACTTAATTTGTACCAAATTGAACAAATATTTTGAGCTACATTAATGTTAATATGGTGCAAGCTTTCTGTAATGTTATATTTTTGCCAACTACTTGTTCCATGGCATATTTCATGAAAAAGAAAAATTGATTAAGCTGTTTCGGTAATGTCTATCCATCTTTCAATAAGGCTAACCAAGAGAGATGATTGAGTTCGTTTTGTTCTGGAGCTCATGATGAACAAAATCCGACGTCCCATTTTTTCCTCTTTTTTTTGGTCCCACACAGTGCTTGAGATTCCATAGAGATAGGATGTGTGTAAGTATTCTCAGATGGCTCTGTTATCCAACTCCTGATAATCCCTCGGGTTTTTATTTCTTGTCATTAGGACATGCTTGGTAGTTAAAAATTGAACCAGCTTGCCTGTCTTACGACAATAAAAGAAAACCGGATGCAGTATGTATTTTAAAATGGCTGAAATCTTCGAGGCAAGAGGTTGGTGTGAAGGAGCTGTCAATGACGATGGCTGGGACAAAGGAGCTAGTATATGCAATTATTAACCATAGCTATCGGCCGGAGCGGTGTCTGCTTGGCTGTCGACGTCACCACGCTGTTCACACACACGTGATAAGCACGTTGACAGATACTTCCTCCTTGAGACCTTGAACCATCGTAGCTACAATTCTTGCACTTCTTCCCTTGATCTTGGCGCGCCATCTTCCAAGAAGATCATCCAAATCCAAACGCTAGGAACCAAGGAGGTGAAAAACTTTAGCTTTGTTTCTTCCTTGGATTTTATTTTTTCTAATTCGTTGATATGAGCAGAGCAGCAGAGCGGAGCAGGGCTGGTGCGGTTGCTTCTTGTGGGGCGGAACAATGGGGACGAGGTGGCACGCCGTTGCTGCTCTCGGGGTCACGTTTGCCGCTGCCACCGCCGTGGTCGCTGCCGACCGGGGTCTCTGGCTGCCTCTGACCGGCGTCTCGGTGGCGGCGGAGGAGAAGATGGGTGTGCTCCAGAAGGTCGCCAATCTGATGTGGAGGAGAGATGGCAACACATACCAACACGTTTGGCCGGTAATGCCCAGAGTACATACAGATTCATGCTTTCTTACTTGGATCATTAAAATTCCTTTACAGTAGTTTATTTCTGTGTCTTGGATAAGTTTGCTAACTTAGGAGATGGTGACTACTGTACTTCATGTTTCTTCTGCTACAGATTAACAATAGAATTCAGTTTGAGCATGCATGACGAACTGAACCTTTCTCTTTGATTTCTGACTAAATTCGTTGCTGTGATTTAAATAGTGCCTTTTGGTTAGTAAGAGATTTGCAATGTTTATAGGCGTGATGTGCTAATCGGTGAATTTTGTGGATGGTGTCTGCAGGAAATGGAATTTGGATGGCAAATTGTGCTGGGCTCACTGATCGGATTCCTCGGCGCGGCATTCGGGAGCGTTGGTGGTGTTGGTGGTGGTGGGTTCTTTGTGCCAATGCTGAGGCTGGTAATTGGGTTTGATCCGAAGTCGGCCACTGCGTTATCGAAGTGTATGGATCTAATTCCTTCATCTGGCCCTTCCTCTTGTATGCATGCTCTGAAAGCAACAGTTCGTGTGGTGCATATATAATCGACTTATTAAAATTAATTTTATGGTATGCTTTTGTAATTGATTCACGTGTGCGGCGGTTTGATGTACGCGGGTCTTGTTGTATGTTTTCTGTCCTCTTCCTGTTGTAGTGTACTGCTGCTTAAAAGCGTGTGCCTCTGGCTAGTTTGGGTACTTCAATATCCCAAAAGTATTAGTTGATACCGCTCTCCTCTGCTGGTTTTGTATTCCAAAGAAAGTTCTTGTGGTGGTGCTAGTTCTATATTCATGTGCATGCGGATCATATGTTTTTTGCTTGCTTGGAAGTAGCACTTAATTGTTTGCAAAATATAGATGTGCTCCCATCTGGTAAAAAGATGCAAGAAAGATAAAAAAGGTTCTAGCACTTACTTGTACATCCAAGCTATTTTGGAGCTCACATTTTGTTCTTACCTAATTGTCTAACAGTTCTTTGAGTACATTGTTTTCATTAATATTTGAAATAATACTCTTCTTACTGAGTCGCTACATATGTTCAAAAGCGTAGCAGCATTACATAACAGTTGTACACTATCAGTTTGTTCGATTACCTCTATTGATTTGTTGGGCTCTCTTAACCAGGTATGATCATGGGAGCATCTGTTTCAACTGTCTACTATAATCTCAAGCTGAAACATCCAACATTGGACATGCCAGTAATTGATTATGACCTAGCCGTGCTCATTCAACCTATGCTCATGCTTGGGATCAGCATTGGTGTTATTTTCAATGTTATATTCCCCGACTGGCTAGTTACAGTTCTCCTGATAGTTCTTTGCTTAGGTGCTTTTCCTGTACCTATTCTCAACACCATGACAATCGTCTATCTAATTTCTCCTGATACTTTGTACCTTCAAATTTGATAATAGGCACATCAACTAAAGCCTTTCTAAAGGGCGTTGAAACATGGAAGAAAGAGACAATAATCAAAACGGTGAACTTTCATGATTTCCTTGTCATCTTTGTGAACCATGAAACTTAGCCTTCTCTTAGTTTGTTTGGTGTCATGTTCGTATAATGATACTACCATGTTTTCTTCCAGGAGACTGCAAAACGTTTGGAACAAACAAGTAAGACAGCAAGAAACAATTATGCTTGTCTGTCACAAAATAAGTTGTTCCTTACCTTTTTAAACCTTTCAGGTGACGAGGCAGCCTATGCACCACTCCCTGCTGGACCTAGTGCGGCAGCTAATGAAAAATTCCAATCAGATGAGGCGGTAAACATCTAATGATATATAATCAAAACTTATTTTTTAGCCATAGTCATAACGCTTAAGCTAGAAAATATCCAACAATTCAGACATCAGTTATGAAGAACATTCACTGGAAGGAGCTTGGTCTTCTTACATTCGTGTGGGTGGCATTCCTTGTGCTTCAAGTCACAAAGGTGAGGATTTGAATGAAAAATACATTTAAACATATAAATTATTTACTATTAATGTAAGCCTCATTTAATATTCAGTGGGATTGATGTTGTGTAAATTTGTATGATCATTGCAAAAATTTTCCAGCTTCTTTTGCTATCTTCAACAATAACGTCATTATATGTCATTTTTTCTCTATTTGCAGAACTACACTGCTACTTGCTCCACATGGTACTGGGTCTTGAACTTTCTCCAGGTACTGGATCTGCTCATGTTGGAATATAGAAAATGGATGATGCATTGCTTATAGTATTGGTCACACATAGAAGGCAGAACATGATGAAATATTTCTGCTAATTGGATATGTAGGTCCCAGTGTCAGTAGGAGTTACAATGTACAAAGGGCTTGGACTGATGAGTGGCAAGATGGTGTTATCATCAAAGGGGAATGAACAAACTACCCTAAAACTTCATCAGGTATTCGTGTACGGCTTTTGGGGCATCGCTGCAGGACTTGTCGGTGGCCTTCTAGGTGTTGGAGGTGGCTCCATTTTGGGGCCGCTGTTCTTGGAGCTCGGTATCCCTCCCCAGGTGCACTCCTCCGCGATCCTTCCTTTAATGCTTGCTCAAGTTTTGCATTGCACTAAAACTCCTTCCCAACTAAAACCTTGATAGGTATCAAGAGCTACAGCCACATTTGCGATGATGTTCTCATCTTCTATGTCCGTTGTTGAATACTACCTCTTGAACCGGTTCCCGGTGCCTTATGGTACCAGCTGTTACTTTCGTGCTTTTCCCGTTGTTACAGCAATAAGGGATATATTGACTTGATTTCTTTTCTTTTTCTTCAGCTATTTATTTCATCATTGTGGCATTCATTGCTGCATTTGTCGGCCAGCACTTGTCGAGGAAGTTGATCAACTGGTTAGGGCGGGCATCGCTTATCATCTTCATATTGGCTTTCGTGATCTTCATCAGCGCAATTTCTCTTGGTACTGTCTCTTACACCAAATTAAAGTTAATCTAATCGCACTCTTTAGAATTTGTTACTTAAATGATATTATGTTCCTTTGCAGGTGGTGTTGGCATATCAAATTTTATTCACAAGATTGGGCGGCATGAATACATTGGGTTCGAGGAGCTTTGCAAGTATGATACATAAGAAGCAAGTAGCTTCGAAGATTTGAGTGATGCAATTGTGAAACCCTTATCCGAAAGACCCAGTGGGAAAGTTACTATAGCTAAGTGGGATGGACAATTGGGCGAGTTATCGTAGCTAAAAGAATAGGAAGGTTAGGCCTTCCGTAGTGTGATGGCTATGCCCCAAATGTTTTGGGCCCCACCACAGCAAAATAGGAACCGGAACTCTGTAGCGTAATGTGAGCACCGAAGCTAAAAGCAAGCGTGGGCCCTATGTATCAGAAAAAACTCTTTCCTTGCACGGCCGGTCGTTGCGCTCGCGCGAGAAACAATCCCCTTTCGCGTGAACAGTGCTCGAAATAATATATTTTATGGAATTGGAACCGATGCCTGCTCAGGAACCGCTCCTGCATTTTGGGCATCGCCTGCATTTGGGAACCAGCCTGCACAGTGGTGGGAGCGGTGCCCCAAGCTGAGAAAATGAATTTGGGCACCGCCTCCACAGTACACTGTGGAAGGCCTTACTACCACCGGAAAATTTAGGGTGAGTTGAGCCGACTTCAATAGTCAGGCAACCGAAGGGTAATAACTCAGGTTTCATCCTTTTACGCTATGTGAGTATGACAACGTCGACACTTATGCGTGGCCCACCCAACATGGACATCAACCTTGTTTTGGCCTTGGGATTTTACAAGTAGTATCAGAGATGATCTCGTGGTTTCACTAGAGCGTGCACGCTAGGGCACATGTGGACCTAGTTATACACATCAAAGACATGTGTGCCAACTTTAGATGTGCATCCTTGGCCAAGACGGGGATTCCGACCCGGTGTCCCATATGGGTGATAATTCATTGAGGATGTGGAGTCATATATGGGGACGACTGGAAAACCTTGGCCCTAAAGGAGACCCATTGAGGCAAGTTACTATAGCTAGTGAGGGCCATCAAGCCAAGTTACTATAGCAAACAAAGTAAGAAGTTTAGTGCAACCACGAAAAATTAAGGGTGAGTTGAGCCGACTTAAACAGCAAAAAAAAAAAAAAAAAAAAAACTCCAGATTAGTCACTTGGCTATTTGGTTCTTTTTGTTCTTTCTCCTGCTCTGAACATTCCTGTGGCCGCAGAGTTTAGACTTGAAACTTGCCTCTCCTGTCCCTGCTCTGAATCTGGCCAATTCTTTGTAGTGCGAAAGTTGTTTGGTGAATGTCAAACAGACATTCAAGACGTTCCCGCCGACCCAGATTGAGAAGCTTCCCGCCGCCCTGCTCCGCCCGTTCCGGTGTCCGTTCTACCCGTTCTCAGCTTCTCGTTTTATTGTCCATGGCGATCAGAGGGTTGTTTCGTTGCAGTGGCTCGAAAGGACTGCAGCTGGTACTGATCTCCCCGGTACATCCCTGATTAGGTAACTAGCTACTGGATCGTGATGAACTATAATTAACATTCCTGCCGACGTCGTCCATGTAGGTTGCACGGTGGTACCCCGACGTTAGGTGACTGATAGAAACAAGTTAATTGATGATGCAATTTTTGACTTATCCCACTGCGTTGAACATGGGACACTGAACACAACTCTGTACCTGCGTTTCTTGACTGGCTACCAGTCTGGTTTGATCAGTTCAAGGTCAAATGCGTACGTAGAAGAACAAGAAACGAAAGTCCGTGTATGAAAGTCAATATGGCTTCTTTTTGCTTGCATTTATTAGCTCGTGCCATAAATGATTTGTCTTCCATCAACTTACCCATTTCTCTCAAGTTCAGTTACAAATTGAAAGTAATATCTAACATACAATTGATTCCGATGATGCGATGCTGCACACTTTTTAAAAACAAGTAGCCCAACTTACACTGTAAACAAGAGTGTGGAGTGACGAGTGACAGATTTGAGGTTACATCTTCTCAGATAAATGAGAGGAAAATGAAAATTAAACTATATGTATCTTGGCCGTTTTGTACATCAGAATCACTCTTGTGTAATTTGGCAATTCATCCCCTTCCTTTTTCTGAGACCCTCACTCTTGGTCCATCATTCGTAGGGTGCTCTCAATACTGCAAACAATAGATAATTTTTAAAAATAATACCAATCGGCTGAGAAATAATTAACTTTTGCCCAAATCGATCATTGTTCCTAACTAAGTACAAGGATGGACAAGTTGAGGAGGTAGAAAACACTAATTATCAAAAGCAGTGCAGCACCAGCAAGTAACAATAGAACTATCAATAAGCGAATATTATTTCGTCATCCAAGTTGATGTATCATAAGCATTCATAACTAAGTAATGTGTTGTGGTACGTACTGCAGAAGCTCATCAGTGCACATAGAGAGGAAAATAATACTTCACAAAATAATTAAAATAAAATTAGAACGGCTTCGGACCAATGATAACAGGTATTCAGGATCCAATTAAGTTGGCATATCGAAAGCATTCCTAGGCTAAAAATGTGTGGTGTTACATCCTACAGAAGCTAAAGGAGGTGATTGGCTACTCAACGGAAGAGAAGACATATTCTGTTCCTTGAAAAATTTACTACAAAACATTTAAGAAAAACACGATGGGAAGAGGCAGACGCCTCCCCGCTTTGATGTAAGAAGAATGCAGACACCACCAAAATTTACTACCAAACTTATTAAACGCCCCTTAATTTAGTAGCACTTAGGATTTGTTCCACTGGCATGTGGATCCTGGGGGGCACATGTCTGTGTACATTGCGAGACAAATAATATGCTTCGAATGAATTAAGTTAGATCCGCTTCAGACTAACCATAAAAAGGTGTGTACACTGAATAACCCCTATCTACCAAGATAATTTCAAGAAGGCAAATTTGTCTGAGACACATTGAAAAATAGTGGCTTCGTTCGCAACACACCAACAAAGTCGAATTTGTCTGCAACACACTACGATTTTGCAAACTCTCGTCTGTGACACACTATGACCATTTAACAACTATTTGCAACCTTTTTATCTCAATTTATAAAATATATTAGAATTTGAAACTTGTCATCAATATTGGAGCCGGATTTTTTCGATTGCTTGCATGATATTCTCGACAAATTAAATATTAAAACAATGAGCAAATCCAAACAATCGAGAAAAATCCAGCTGTATTTTTAATGATAGACAACACAACAATGTAATTAGTGCTAAGTTTCAATTTCTAATGTCTTTTATAAATTGAGATGAAAAAAGTTGCAAATAATTGTTAAATGGTCATAGTGTGTCACAGACGAGAGTTTCCAAAATTGTAGTGTGTTTTTTTTTTTGACGGGAAACAGAAGGGGAATTCCCCTGCTGTACTTTTATTAAAAAAAATTAGAGGTTAGAGTTTATTACAAAGCCAAAAATTAAATTACAATGAGGTCAGCCAGAGCTCCATGTCCTGTTTAAGACTTGGCTTTGCTCTGTGCATTGTTAGCCGAAAAAGTGATCTAAACTCTGTCTTCCATCTAGGGAAGCTAAGCACCCCTCCATCAAAAATAATGCTATTCCGATGCGTCCATATGGTCCATGCTGCGACTGTGAAGACTTCCATGTAACATTCTCTGATAAACTGACTTTTGTATTGCTGTACCATTTCTACCACCGGTAATGAAAGGTCCCCGATTATATGTAAGGCAGTCCAGCACATTTGTGCAAAAGAGCATCCAAAGAAAAGATGGTCAAGGTTTCCTCTGCATTATTTTGACAGAGGACACAATTAACTGATGGTATATGAAATCTTTTCCTTCTGAGCAGGTTTCGTGTGTTCAGCCAGTCTTGTAACAAGAGCCATCCAAAGACTTTGTGTTTCTTCTGACAGCAAGAATTCCATATCCACTGAAAAGCTGGGGGCGACACTGTCTGTCCGATGAGTAAGTTATACATTCTCTTACTAGAGTATGTGCTGTGCCCCATATATAAACCCATTGATCATTTTGATCTTCTTCCCTGTGCCAGGCTTCAAGAGTTTCCACTAGTGCTGCCAATTGCTCTGCAGCAGGTTGAGACAGGGGCAGCTGGAAAATTCTGTTGTAGTCAGGCAGGAGGCTAATGAAACGGTGCACTAAGCAATTTGGTTCTCTAGCAAAAGAGAACAAGTGGGGATACAACAAGTGTAGGCAGCCAAAATTCCAATTATCCCTCCAAAACATTGTTGTGTCCCCTTTTCCAACTATAGCCATTGAGTATCCTCTGTATGTATCTGATAATCTACAAGATCTCTCCACCAGAAGGAGCCACGTGGCCCTCTGGCATGTGGTGCTTGCATATTAGTGTAATAAGCTGACCAAATGAGTTTTACCCCAGGCACATCTTGCTTGTTGTAGAATTTGTGGAGGTGTTTCAGGAGCAACGCCTTATTTTGTGCTTCCATATCTATTATGCCAAGACCACCTTGCTCTTTAGGTCGCTGACACTTTTCCCATGCAACTAAGCAATTACCTTTTCGGTTGAGGTCAGAACCTCTCCACATTAAGTGTCTGCGGTACTTGTTGACCTGCTCAATAGCTCCCAAGGCCACGTATAACACACATTGAGTACATTGGTAGCGCTGTAATAACTGAGTTGTTCAGTTCTAACCTTCCTCCATATGACGTCCATGGAGCAATACCCATGAGTCTTCTCTCTATTCGGTTCAGGATAGGCATGAAGTCATCAATAACCGGTTTAGTAGTACCTAATGGAAGGCCTAAGTAAGTAAAAGGCATGCTGCCAACTTGGCATCCCAAAGTTGCAGCAAGATGAGCTGCCCTTTCAGCTGTAAGGTTAATTGGCACTAGAAATGATTTGCTGAAGTTCACTTTTAAACCCGTTGAATCCGCGAAACATTGTAGGAGTCCTTTCAAGAAGAATAATTCCTTGGTGATTGCCGGCATGATGATTACAGACAAATTCGACTTTTTTGGTGTGTTGTGGACGAAGCCATCATTTCTTAGAGTGTGTCAGACAAGTTTGCCTTTCAAGAGTGACAAGAAGGTCATTTTTATTGTATCTTCATCAATTCATTGCTCATGAATGCAAGCAAATAAGTTTCAAGTTCTGCTGGGATACAGAAGTAATCAAAAAGCAGTCAAGAGTAATGTGGTGCATGACATTGCAGTTTTTAATTTCAAATTGACATTTTCTCGAGCATAAATATTATTAAATGATGTGATTCATACATATTCATGGCCAGCAAACTGACTTCAGCTCAGTTGGTTAGTGCCTCAAGTGGTGAGGCCACCCACCAGGGTTCAAATCCTGGTGTGCACCAATTTATGGAATAAAAAAATCCCCTCGTTGGCAGCACCTAAAATATAATGGCGACGACGCCGACTTGGATGTCTTGAATCCGGGCCGTGGGCTGGTTTGGGCTCTCCTACCTGGGGGTAGTTGCAGTAGTCACCAGCACGGTCAACGGTGTTCGACCCAAGTATCTGCGCGGCCCTATAGGGTGATGCCGGGGTTCGGGGATTTTTCTCGACCGGAGAAGGTTGAGCTTCTCTCTATCAAAAGAAAGCCGTGGGGGCGGTCTTACCCCCACCGGTCGAGATTTTTTTTTTTTTTTTTTACATATTCATGGCCAGCTTCTATTTCAAATTTTATGTTAGGAAGTACGAAGATAATGCCGTCGAAAGAACATTGCTGACAGCAGAAAACTTAGGAGATGCATTCCCTTAAACACAACACACAATTCGTGATGCCAACAAAAATATTCCACATCACGTTAATGCTTATGGAGTTTTCAACCATGATGAGAATCTTATGTTTTTTATGCACGTGTACACCAGCTCTTGGTCGCTCACCTGGACAGGCTGCTCCCAATGCTGCGCAAATCGACAATATTTTGAATCAACGTCAGCTGATTGCACGCAACTTTTTTTTGAGAGAGAATTGCACACAGCTTTAATTACCCAGATGCACAACTTTAACCATCATCAATAATTTATTCAATATGAACACTGGAAAGTTTTTTTAAAAAGTAAGAAAAGATATACTAGCTGAGTTTAAAGATAGGAGTTGCTATTTTTCAGTCGTTTGAAAAACAAAGGTTGTTTCAATCGATACTCCAGACCGTACAATTTTGATCAAAGTGTCTGAGTCTGTTGCAGTTGTTTTCTAGTTTCAGGCACTCAAAAGGCTTACAAGTGGGGCACAGGGCTTGAACGAATCAGCTATAGGAAAATCATTAAAGATAAGGCGGCAAATACCTGGAGTGTAGAAGCTCATGTAGGGAAAAATATCAAAGACGCGCCCTTTTTCCTTGCATACGTAGGTCACTTTGCAAGACTTCGGATCAAAAGTGAAGATCTCATCATTTACACGCAAAAAAAGTATAGCAACATCGTGTGCAAAGCCGGCCACATCCAACTTTGTGTAGGCAATAGCAGGGAGCACTGCCTTGAAATCAATGACCCTGCTTTGTGCCCATCGTACGTGTCCATCGGGACTAGCCTTCTCCAACCATAGGTAGAGTTTGGCGTTCTTCACAATGGCGAATCCTAATCCATCGCCCTCTGTTGCCACGAGAATAGTGTGTTCGCAATGCCTTGATGTCGGAGGATGCATCAGAGACATTCCTTTGTTGCCAAATTGAATTTTAGGAACGATACTATCCTGAAACTTGACGTAGAGTGCATTCCCCACGAGAGCACTATTCGGCCGCCAAGCCCAATCAATATGTCCGTCGACGAGGTTCTGAGCAGTGACCAGCTTGCTCCAAGTGCCAGTTTCCGATGAGTAGGTGTAGACATAGATATGATTAAGTACAGTGACCACAAGTACAACGAGGAAAGGCCCATGGTTGCAGTCAAGGTGGTCGCAGCTGCCGTTATTGGCACATAGAACAGATGCGTTCCATTCAGCAGAAGGTAGCACGAGGTTTCCGGACTCGGGTAGCAAGGGCAGTTCCCTCTGCTCGTCTGTGATAGGGTCCCAGATGACAAGGACGTCCTCCCAGGGACCCCTTAACGCATTGGGAGTCCGCAGTAAGCGGCCGTGGCGAACATCGATCACATCAAGGTTGTGACGGTCAGCAATTTCGGGCACGAGGAGGTGCGGACGAAGGTGGAAACTGGAGCTGAGCTGGTAGAATAGAGGATACCTAGCATTGGGGGAGTATGGGGAACACGCGGAACCTGCGGCGGAAGCCGGCGTGGGAGACGAGGCGGCACCATCGCCTGCAGACAAGGGCGGCGCGGACGAAGCTTGCGGGATCGTCCGGCGGGAGGCGGAGGAGGACCTCCTCGACGAGCTCGTCCACCAGCTGCGGCGGCGGCGGCGGCGGCGGCGGCGGCGCCATGATGGTTGCCGGAGAGCAAAGGGTTTGTTTGGGGTGTTCGCGAGTCTCTAGAGAGTAGAGACCGTCCAAGGCCGATAGGATCGATCTGCTTTGGCTGGTGCGGTTCCATCACTTCCGCGCCACCAGGTCCAGTTTAATCTCGGTCTGCCAGGTGGGACAAGTGAGGCAGAAGTGAATTCATTGGCTCTCGCATTTGCGGAGGCCACAAGTCAATCATCCCTTTTGTGTTTTTTTTTTAATTTTTGCTTGAGATAAGACAACACAATTCAATGTTTTCTCTTCGTCTACTTAGACAAAATATTCTTGGGTATACTCAAGGTTCAGAGAACTTTAAGCATCTTTCATCTGGATGTCGGTCGGATTTGTGTTTTTCCAATGTGAATACGGTGAAGGAGGCGACGATGGGCTCGGCTACGGGCTCGACAGTGGCAAATTCTTCGTACTTGCATGTGGAATATCTACATTCCCCTCTTTTGCAAAAAGGTTGGGTTTCAGTTTTCTCCCGTCGGAGATGAGGATGACGGTAGTGAATGGTGACATGACTGTGTTCGTTCAGATCGGAGTTTTCCTCCGTGACATATCCGTTTGGGATGGTGATCCTAGATGGTGGAATTTGCGGCACTTGCAAGGTTTCTTGTCTCCCATCAATGGAGTTAGTGTTGATTGGGATGGTTTTGTAATCAAGGGATGTAATGTGCTTCAATATTAATGGAATTCCCTTTTCACAAGAAAAAAGAAAGCTGATTGCATATTCCCAAACGGTAAACTCAAATAATTTAATTAACGCTATTACGGAACCTAACAAAAGTGAGGATATTGTTCGTGCTTGGATGTGCATAGGAACTCGTGAATTCTTTCTATGTATTCTTCCAAACTCAACAACGTGTTAACCCCGCCCTTATTTCCTTGGACCAGCTTAGACTGTGACTTCAAAACGAAGAACGTTGTCGATCATGTCCCCTGCGGCAGGTTAATCCTCTAGTCTTCGTTGATCAGCAAACGAATTTTTTGCCAAGATAAAATTTACCGAGGATTGACAGAGAAGGTCAAGTCATCGTACATGTGTGGCAAACTGAAAATCGATATCATTACACGTTGAAAATAAGAATACCTGGGTTCCTTCTTACCAACTAGCTGCTCGCACAAAATCAAAGCAGCACGTTTGTCCTGTACAAGGCTTAGGTTCCTCTGTCCCTTAGTTCTAGGCCTATTCCCATGTTCAACTGGTCGGTTTTTTATTTTTCACGTTAAAACTTTTCTCTGCCCTATTTCAGGAAACAAATGTGCATACTAATACTAACTACTCGTTTTTTCTTCCATTTGGTTCACATTGAAGGGGCAGCTGATGGATAAACTAGCACTAAGGGTGTGTTTGGTAGGGCTTCGGCTTATTCTGAAAACAGCTTATCCAGTGGCTTATATACGAAAACAGCTTTTCTGGCTCATTCTGGCTTATCCTGTGAAAACAGCTTATCCTGTCAAACTGTTTGGCAAAACAGCTTATCCTGTCTTTTCTGAAAACAGCTTTTTCTGTCAAAATGATCCAAGTGCCCCTGTCCATTTGAGACATAGATATACACATGTAATATCTGTTAAATGGAAGAAATAATGTTCCATAACAAAATAAACTGAACTAATAATTTATATAGTGACCACTAAAATAATAGAGTACAATAGTAGAGTAGAACTTAATATAATACAATACAATAATGTGTCCAAAAGACCATCACCAACATAGTACGGTAGTGTTTACAAAAGCATCATGATCTTCACATAGCATACGGTCATACATCAACTATACATGATCATGTGGATCTAGAAAGGTAGATTGCCCTCGCAAGATCATCACGGAACCTTCCATGGTGTGGTCACTTGATTCTGGAGTTGATGTGTCCGACGCATTTTGAGGAGGAAGATGCTTCGAATATCTCGAAGGTATGGTCGGCACATAATCGGGATCACGATCACACTTGGTGAAATCCTTATCTTGTGCATCATTCTCACGAATGTAGTTATGGAGACACATAGTAGCAGCAACTATCATCATTTGTTTTTCCATCGAGTATTTTGGCATCTTGAAAAGGATTCTCCATTTATTTTTCCACACGCCAAATGCACGCTCTACGCAATTGCGAACACTTAAATGCAAATTATTGAAAAGCTCTTGCTCACCACATGGCGCAGGACCCCTCCTCCAATCTGGAATGTGATATCTTTGGCCCTTGTATGGCGTCAAGTATCCGTGACGATTTGGGTATCCAGCATCACCATTGTAAAATTTTCCTACATGTACAAGACATTATGCATTAGTAAATACATGAAACATAAGAAATATTGGCAAATACAAGTAGTAGTTCGTACCTGCAGGAGGGTGTGGAAACTCAGGATCATTCTCCAATGCATGAAAGAGCACTGCTGTATCATGCATGGACCCAGGCTGACCAATGGAGGCATAAGTGATCCGCAAGTCGAAATCAACGACAGCCAATACATTTTGGGTTGGTTTACCACTTCTTCCAATGTATCTCAAATAATCATTTGGAGGTGGAACTGCCGAAATATGTGTACCATCTATTGCTCCAATGCAATCTTTGAAATGTGGCTCATCCTACGATCATTAGTAATCCTAGAGTGGGTACTAGTGAAGTTAGGATCTATTAGCTTTAAGTAATGCTTGCACATTGCCACCATACCATTCAGCACCTCATCAAATTTTCGACTTATTGTCTCTGTAGAATGCTTTATGGTGCCCCATACAGCAGATTTCGACCACCCTTGACCCAAAGTCACAAGAAACATGCCAAGTGCTTCCACAGAGCTGATATGAATGGTTGATTTGAGTCCATAAGTACTTACTAAAAGGTCATGCAAGCTGTAGAATAGCCTCGTATCCATTCTGAACATCTTGTGGCTTCCTCCTGGAGTGTTCAAATGTTCCATAATCCAAGAATATCCACTCTATTGTGGACTCCTTGGCACATTCTTGTCAATATGTGTCAAATAGTGGCCGCTCAATGAAATTGCAATACCAGTTATCATTTTGCTAGCATTGCCCATCATGGACATAGTATTTGCAGTCCACTCATCATCTGAGGCGTTGTCATCCGTCTTACAGCCACTGTCATCTGAAGAGTCAGATCTGTACATTAAACATATGCTCAATTAGATGTATGAAACAAAAAAAACAATGCAAAAATATGACCCATAGCAGCAACAAGATCATGTGATAAGGCAACAAGATCATGTGATAAGGAAACAAATTAACGCATAGAAGCGTAAATAGCCATACAGATTGTCTCATAGTCATGAAATGCACAAGGGTCTGATAATTATTAAAACTAAAAGCAAAGATACAAGGCTTCATGTTGCAACATGGAAGCATAATAGCTCTACTTTGCCACATCATTCCTAGTCATCCATTCAAGCTTCTGGGTCAAGTAGTCAAATCTTTCCTCATCAGTGCTTGTACTTGCCAAGAACATTCTTCTTTCAGCTGACTTGGTGAAAATCTGGCAAGCAATGAAATGCTCCTTAGTCCCATATGTAGCACCACACTGCTTCACCAATGCCATAACTTCCTCTATGGAACAACCTGCTTGTTCCCTCCCCCTAGCAGCAATGGACTCACAAGATGTTGATATCCTCTCAGATATCCCCATAAGTTCTCCAACTTGCTCTTGAATCCATACACCGCCACTACTCTTGGCTTTCTTTCCCTTTGTATTATTACTTGGCGTCGTACTTCGCTTCCCTCGTGCACTTGTAGGTGTAACCTCCTCCGGTTCACTATCATCATCATTGTTGTCATCTTGGCTTTCATCAAGGTTGATGGTAAAATTATCGCAAGAGTTGCTTGCTGGAGATGGTGGCAGACCCGTACAAGGACTCCAATGATCTTCACCGGTGTTCCGAAACTCTTCAAACATTATGCTGCAGTGATCTTCCCATTGAAGACCTTTTTCCTTGAATCTGTGTGCTCCCTTGATAGCCTATAATATAAAGAGAGAATAGATTTTGTTATCACAACATGATGGCTACAAATAAAACATGACAAATAGTACTTGTGTATTGTCAGACCCCATTTCTGGAATCTGTTGTGCATCCTGTATCAGTCCCTGGATCAATAGCTGATACGCACAAGAACACAGATATGATAATCAAAAGCATACTTCGAATAAGTAAGTAAGTATAGTACCTGATTTAAGACCCTTAGTGGCGGTACGACAAGGATTCAGAACCATCCAAGTCCATCCGCCCGACTAATGGTGAAGCAGACAGCGGAAAACATGGCCTAACACCACAAGCAGACTTGAGGAGCAGAACCGAAAACCAACACGTCGTCGTCTTCTACGAAGTCTTCTCCTGCCTAAACCAACAATCGCAAACGCGTGAGTACATAAGGTACTCAACAAGCCCTAACACAAGGGGTAAATGTATGCAAGGATATAACCAAGGTTTAGGCTAGGGTTTATCATATCGGCGAAAAGCCAACTTTATGCAGGGGTTGTTTAAAAGCAAAGCGGTTTGCAGACTACAGTCAAGATTATTATACTTGGTATTTAGTGGGGTTGTTTGGCCCTGGGGGAGATGCAATCCATCCCGCCAGTTCCCAAGTTTTAATACTGGCCGGAAACCAGCGCACGGTTCCACACCGGTGTATTCCAAAAACACGCCAAGGGATAACACACACCGTTATACTAATCTTGTGTGGCCAAAGCTTTCGCGTCGTCCATTGCCGTGGAACGCGGCTATCTAGATAGATTATACACTCTGCAGAGGTTGTACACGATTCCCCACAAGGTACACCTGTCCTCCCTGATATCGCAGTTTGGACAGGCATACTGAGGTCCCGTACCTACTTGGTGTCACCGGCATCCACCCACGGAAATACATCCAACCAGGGGCTTCATCGTATCATATCATATAGAAAGGCCTGAAAAGTATCCACATGCCGGACCCGCTTCCCACTTGTCCACGAGTCTTCTCCTGGCTTCCGCTGCAACTCCTGCCTCCGAGTGGGATACCGGGTGAACACTATAGTAGGGTGTGGTTCCAAATCTTGCCCATACAAGACTTGTGGCTGTACGAAAGGTGCTAGGCCAGGCGGCACAGGAACCGGTCCTTATACGACCGAAGCAGGCATCTTCAATAGCTATCCTCACCGAGGAGTCGCGTCCCAGAGATAGCCCTCCCCACTGAGGACTACCTCGCCTGCTCCCGCCAAAGTATCCTCACTATCGGGTTGCACAAGTCACTAATTACCATCCCACATTATCATATTCACAACACACACCACCAAGTACTCACGCATTTGACACAAAAAGCATGTATAGCAAGATTAAACTAAGTACTCATGTGACAGTCCTAAGCGGCATATAAATCCAACAAATCATTAAAGAATTAATGATGTTGGTTTCTAGGTTTAACAATGGAAGCAGGGTAATCGATAACAAGGCACGGCAATAAGCGAGTAATTAGGATATACTAAGCATTTAAATATCATGCAGATTTATAAAGTAGGCTCTAATTAGGAGTATTTGAAATCATAGAATCAATCATGATCAAAAGGGAGTTAGGGCTTGCCTTCACTAAAGTCTTCTTCTTCACGTCCTCGTAATCCAAATCTTCAGATCCTTCCTTCAAGCTTGGATCCTCTGAATCTTCCTTGAAGATTGTATTCTTCTGGCTCTTCCACGTAGTAACTCAGGTGACCTAGCGCATCAACCATTACGTATAAACAAACTACCGCAAAAGAAATAAAGACGGGAAAGAGGCAAATAAGGTTCAATTAAACTCCAATTAAGGACCGATGGAACATCGAAGAAGGACAAGAGACACAAATCATGTAAGATGCATCAAGTTTTACTTTAGTAAGGTCTTATTATTTTAAGGGACTATTATGGGTAATGCATCATGCACTAGGGCTTTTGATGTAAATGAGGGATGCTAAACACAATGAGGAGTGCATGAGTGTATGTGAAGGTGAGGATAGCGTGTGTGCGTGTTCTCTATACAATTGTGACACTAAGGCTTTATATAGGTCGTAACCTATATAAAGGTTCATGCAACAAGTGTACGAAGTGCAAAGTGTGTTATTTTAACTACTTACCTATATATTAAAGTATTACCTAATAGTGATTAGCTATTATATTATCTATTGAATTAATTACTAAGACTAAGCTACTAGTTATTTGTCATGAGCTGAGCGCATGACAGTGGTACGTGCACGTGATCATGCATGACATGATTGCATGGTTGCAGATAAAACACAGCGATCAATTAAGGACAATTAGCAAATAAATAAGCAATGCTCAATAAATCCGATAAGATCCAATAAAAGGCTGCATAATGAATAACGATAAATCGATAAGGTTTGGTAGGTGCGGGTAGCAACGTTAGGTTAAGCTTGATCGAGCGATGGTTGGGCTAGACTTGGTTTGGAGTTGAGTTGCGATAAAAGAGGTTGCTAAGTTTTGCAGTAAGATGGTTTAGCGAGATGATTAGGTTCAACGTCAAATGGCAAACGACATTTGTGACATGCGGCATTGATGTCGCATGATATGCTAAGAGGCGATTCTAACAAGAGAATGCGGAACTTGGCGTTTTAATGGCTCATAGAATTATTCTAGAGCTTCGAGATCAGTATCAAAGGGTACTACGCGTTTCTACGAACGCGTGAGCGCAAGAATCGCTCAAAACGGAGTTACGGTTGAGAAACTGCGGAGTTTCAAATATCTAGGGGCTTATTTGTAAAAACAGAAAGGTTCTAGGGGCTTACTTGTAATTACAGAAAGAATACAGGGACCTATCTGTAATTACACAAAAGTTTAGGGACCTCGGTGTAAAATGACAGGGGTCGAAAGGTAATTACAGAAAAGTTCAGGGGTGTTTCTGTAAAAATACAGGACCTAAACAGAACTAAACAAAAGATCAGGGGCTTATGTGTAAAATGTACAGGGCCCGTGGATTTTCCAGAATATCTGGATTTATTTTCATGTGGGAAAAGCTGTGGACCGGGTTCACGGGAGCGGTGGACCGGGCGGCGGCTGCGGTCCACCGGTCCATGGTGGACCGAGCGGCGACAGAGCTGGGTTTGTTGCGGCGGCGTGGCGTCGGAATCCTCGCCGCCGGCGTCTAGGATGGACGGCGGGCGACGAGAGCTCGTCGTGGAGGACGAGCGCGCGATTTCGGGGCTGTGGGTGGTACATGTCGTCGACGGCGGTGAGCGGTGTGGCGGTGCGCGCTCGCCGGAGTTGGCGGCGGCGGCGGCGCAAGATGGGATATGCGCGGGATGGAGTTACGGCTGCACTTGCGGGCGCGAGAGGGTGCGCGCGTGCGCGGCAAAGGTGAGGTGCGGCTCAGCTTGGCTGGACGCGGCCAGGAAAGGTGCCGGCGACGAGGTCGCGCGGCGGCGAGCGGCGGCGCACGGCGCGGGGATGTGCGCCGAGAAGAGAGAGAGAAAAGAGATGTGCGGAAGGGAGATGGGAGAATGGGGAGCTCACCGCGGGGCTCGTCGGAGTCGTACGGGCGTTGGGACGAGCTGGCGACGACGGCGCGCGGAGCGTGGCGACGGCGCTCGACAGTGAGGGAGAGGGAGTGCGACGCGTCGAGTTTGCGTCGGCCGAGGGAGTGCGCGACAACGCGGCGAAGTGGGGCGGCAAGGTGTGGTCGCCGGAATCGCCGTGTAGGTGGTCGGCGACGAGCTAGAGCGGCTGCGCGAGCTGGCGCGTGACGAGGAGGAGCAGAGCGCGCCGGTGCTTGGCGGGGCCGCTCTGGTGCTCTTCGCACGGCATTGCGGAGCGCGGGCGAGGCCGAGGAGTGAGGCGGAGCTAGCACGCGGGGAAGACGGGCTAGTGCGTCGCTGGAGAGGGCGAATCGGCCGGCGGTGAGGGTGAGATGGAAATGGGGAAAAGCTTTGATTAGGGCTCGATGGTGCTCGAGGAGGGGAGAGGTGAGTGGGGAATCGAAGAGGAGAGTGTGGCGCATCCGTTTATATAGGCGGAAGGGAGGGGAGAGAGACCGGTCGTCGGTCTCCGGTCGTTGGTCGTCGGGTAGTTGGCGATGCCACGGCGCGGCAGGGGATGGGCTGCCATGCGGCCACTCGCAGGATGACGGGAGCTCGGCATGGCTAAGGGGGGACGAGGCGACGGTTCGAGGCGCCGACGAGGGCTGTCGTCACGGCGGAGTGGGCGGCGGCATGGGCGGCACCGGGTCTTCCGCCGGCCGCGCAGAGGTAGGAGGTGACCGAGGCGGGGCCCGCGTGTCGGTGAGAGAGGAGGTGATGGGCCGGCGAGTTGGGCTGAAGCAGGCTGCTGCTGGACTGAGTTGGGCCGAGAAAGAGGAATGTGGCCCGTGGCCCTTTTTGGGAAGAGAAGAGTAGAGGAGAGGGGGAGCGGGCTGGGCTGGTTGGGAGGAGAGGGAAGATTCGGCCCAGAGAGGATTTGGAAAAGAAGTAAAGGTTTTCCTTTTTCTAAGATTTGAGTTTGATCAAATTTGAATGGGATTCAAATTTGACAAAAGAGAAAACAAAACCTGAAGCACTCAAAATAAAACAATAAACTCCAAGATGCATTATGGTGACATTTGATGCATGTTTAAAGTCAATATTTCGATTTGAGGTGAAATTTCTACCCTTGAAACATATTTATTTTATTTGTTGTAAAATTCAAATAGGTTCATATTTTTAGTGAATTTTAAATGGGAGCAAACACTGGAGCATTCATTTTATATTACAAAATTTTCATATTAAATCTAGGTTTGAATTATTTTAGTGATTTTATTTTGAAAATTCATGGCAAGGTAAGATTGGACGAAAAAGTTTAAATTTTTACTGATTTTTGCTTCTTTTTAATTTGCTTGGATTTTTGGGGTGTTACATGTATGACACTTACTGCACATGTCTTGGTCCACTATTCTTCGGGCATGTCAATATTTTGATGACTTGCATCCCATCCTAACCCCGTTTGCTTAGTCAACTTCTTCCAAATGCCGTAGTTGACCTTTAACCGATCCCATTTGTTCTTTAACTTTTGTGTATGAGAGACCGGTCTCCTCTTTGAACTTTGCCATCACATTTTTGTATCCAGTCTTGCTCAAATGTGCGCCCGAACGATTACCAGCTTTACATTCCTCCGCAAACAGCTCGCACACTATTCTAGTGTCATTCTCATCTTTCCAATCGGCCACACTGTTGCCAACCATAGAAACATACAAAACAGCGAGCTAGTTCAAGTATTGTACAATTAAAAGTTTCAGAATTGTTCACTAGGGACAATTAAGTTTCAGCTCGCACACTATTAAGTTTCAGAATTCTTCAGCGTAGTTCATAGGGACAATTAAGCACATGATAACAGTCAAAACAAGATAATCTAGGTAACCAATTAAGATTCAATATTGTTCATGGGCACTACTAAGCTTTGGATTATATGTTCAAGTCCACAGCTGTCACCTTGTATCTTCCATGTCCACGGCCGCTGCGAGAGAAGGTGGAATGGGAGGCCTTCCTGCTCGTCCACCTCCTCGACGACCACCTCGTCCACGTCCTCCACGTCGACCACCCACTGCTGCACCTCCTTCATTCACATTCTCGTCATTTGTTGCTGGCGCCGAATGACCGCCTGCCGAAGCTCCACCTGACAAACATGCACCGGCCAGCATGTCACCTTGCAACAAATTAGCCACGCCCGCCAACAATTCCTGGAATCCACCCGCGCCTCCCACGCCGTGCCCACCTGGCCACACGCCGGCGGCCGCGCCACCCACGCCGGGGGCGCCTGGCCACGCGCCTGCGGCCGCGCCACCCATGCCGGGAACGCCGGGCCACGGCCCCGCCGCGCCCCGCGCCCGGAGCGCCGCCTGCCCACGGCCCTGCCACGCCGCCTGGCCACGGCCCTGCCACGCCGCCTGGCCACGACCCCGCCGCGCCACCGACCGACGCGCCGCCTGGCCATGGCCCCGCCGGAGCGTCGCCTCGCCACGGCCCGCCGCGCGCCCCGCCGCGCTGGCACCTGGCCACGGTGCCGACGACACGCCCTCGCCGCCGGGGCTGAAGCCCGCTGTAGCCGCGACGCCGCATCCCGGAAAGGCGGACGACCCGGCCGCCGATCCATCTCTGGAGCCAAATCGCCATGTACAAGTTGGGGAGAATCTTCTTCAGCCGTCCCTCCTCCAGATCCGGCAGGGACACCTCCTCCGCCAGCTGCAGACGACGGCCGGCGTAGAGGATTCATGGCGGCGGCCGACACGAGCGAGAGGGAGAGATGGGCGGGCGCGAGACAGGGATAGGAGGCGCGGGGTCACGGGAGGAGGCAGGCGCGGGGTCACGGGGGAGAGGGAGCGGTGGTAGGACGCGTAATTTCGCACCAAAGTTGAAGGGCATTTCTGTTCCGAGGCGTGTGGGAAAGATTCGTGAGCCGGAATAAGCCACAAATTTCGGCTTTGGTCCGGCAGTTCATTCTACGAAAGCGCTTTTCCTTCAATTCCGCAAAAGCACTTCGTCTGGAAGAGTGTTTGGCGTGGCTTTTCTTCGTTTCCCTATAAGCTGGTGGTGAAGCTGCTGCAAAAGCAGCAGCCAAACACGCCCTTGCAACTGATTCCCACCTCAAATATCGAGATTCGAATATTGAGAATACATATACTAAAGGAATCAAACTAAACTTCAGGCTATCATTGCAAGCTGAACAACAGAATTACGTAAGTTTTTTACCAGCTTGCGCACAAGCTCAACATGAACACGGCACCACAAACCGGTCTGAACAATTCAAGATAAAAAGGCCCTTAAAAACATAGGAAATATACTAAAACCGACACCCAGCTCACTGATGCTAGGGAACGGCCCAGCATATACTATAATGATACAAGATGATTTCACCTGGACTGAAAAGACCGCTGCCTGTACATTGGCATTTTTTAGTTTGTCAAGCTCTCGTTGAAAGCTCTCTTGATCCATCTTCTGTAGAGGCTGCAACCAATACTACAGAAATACACAAATTTTTAATGTAATGTGTGACTGAGAAAAAAATGAATTTTCCTTAATTACACAACTGTATGTAATCTACTAGGATGTAAATATTGCTGCCAATGGCTAACTGAAAAGGTAAATTGTTCAAACTTATTTTCCATAGCTCCACTGGTAACAACAAACTTGTTCGAGAGAATACTTAGATATCAATTGTCCATATTAATTTTCAGTTACATTGATATATTTTGTGCTTTCATAGCCAAAATATGTACAGGGTTTCAGTTGGCATGAGGTCGAGATTTGAATTTTTAATTCCAGAACCTCATTTAGCTAATAGGTCTGTTAATAAAATCTTTCCTGGACTGAATTTACAATTAGAGTTCGTTAGATATAAGCATGGCAAGTTAAAACAGAAATAATGCAGTGTGCTGCAAAACTGTGTTGTCATGTTACTTCCGCCCTTATATTTTTAGTAGAGTATGATTCACCCTGTATTGCAAGTCTCACAGTTTAATGTTCCGGAATACACAGACCGTCACACCAAAAAAACATGTCAGACAAATTTAGGAGATGCGATCCCTTAAACACAGTACACAATCCCTGAAACGAACGAACATATACCACAATATATATCTCATTAATTCCAAAGAGTTATAAACCATGATGATCATACTATGTTGGTGCCGCACATGTTGCACCAACTCTTACTCCGTCACCTGGATAGGCTGCTCCCAATGCTGCACAAATCAACAATATATTGAAATAATATCAGCTGATTGCACACAACGTTTTCTGATAGCACAACAATAAGTACCCAGGTGCAAACTTAAGTACCTTTTCTCTCATATAAGAACCTAGTGCAAAAAAAATGAACTGGATTTCTCTATTACATATTAAGTCTCAAAAAAGTCGTCAGCCCAAGTTTTCAGCCGAGTTTTTCAGTTTTCAGACCCTTCTTTTCGTTTGGTCTTATAAATGTCGAATCAGTCTTGTTCACATTCAGGGGCATGGTCTAGCGGTAGAACTTTGCTTTTGCTCCTCACAGATCCGAGTTCGAATCCTGCACATGGCATCTTTCTTTTTTTTTTTCCTTTTTTTTTAGGCGAATTCACAGAATCGTGCATGAGGAACAGAGGACGAAGGAGACTGGAAAAAAATTATAGTTAAAAATTATACCACGAATTATGAATTAAAATTTAGCTAAAATAGGTAGTTGTTAAGCATTGTTTGGATTACTTAAAATACTTCCAGATTTGATAAATCCTTGGTACCTAGAATAAGAAGGTTATATTATTACCCCCGTAGCAACGCACGGGCAAAGTGCCAGTTTTTACATAAGTATCCCATTGTACATGCTTAAATTGGACACAATAGGCAACGAGCGGCTTGCTAACCAAACAAGCAGCCAGGGCTAGCGCTGAATTCTTACCTACAGTTGTTGGATTAAGAAGTGAGGGGGAAAATGTTGTCTTTGATTAGCATCAATATGCTCACATATATGTTTCTTGTTAAAACACATTGACATATTATAGCCACGGAACCAAAAGGGGTTGAAACGGAAAGAAGTTCAAGTTTAATAATTCTAGCTAATTTTAAATATTGGTCCATACTAAAATGAAATGTTGAATAGGCGTACTACAATTCTAAATGAAATTGCAATAGTACTCCACTTTCATAGTCGTGCTATATTGTTATGGAATATACATGTACCATCATCAATAATTTATTCAATATGAATATTACAAAATTAACAAAAATTAAGAAGGGATATACTAGCTGAGGTTAAAGACAAGGCGGCAAATACCTGGAGTGTAGAAGCTCAACTAGGGAAAAATGTCATAGACGTGCCCTTTGTCCTTGCATACGTAGCTCACTTTGCAAGACTTCAGATCAAAAGTAAAGATCTCATCATTTACGCGCAGAAAAAATATAGCAGTTCCGTGTGCAAAGCCAGCCACATCAAACTTTGTGTAGGCATTAGCAGGGACCACTTTCTTGAAATCAATGACCCTGCTTTGTGCCCATCCTACGTGTCCATCAGGACTAGTCTTCTCCGACCATAGGTAGAGTTTGTCATTCTTCACATTGGCGAATCGTAATCCGCCGTCCTCTGTTGCCACGAGAATAGTGTGTTCGTAGTGCCTTGATGTTGGAGGATTGATCACAGACATTCCTTGTGTTGCCAAATTGAATTTTAGGAATGATTTACTATACCGAAACTTGAAATAGAGCGCATTCCCCACGAGGGCACTGTTTGGCCGCCAAGGCCAATCAATAGGTCCGCCGACGAGGTTCTGAGACATGGGGACATGGCTGGCTTGCTCCAAGTGCCAGCTTCCGATGAGTAGGTGTAAGCATAAATATGATGAGGTACGGTGACCACGAGCACAACAGCGAAGGGCCCACGGTTGCAGTCAAGGTGGTCGCAGTTGCCGCTGTTGGCACATAGCACAGATGCGTTCCAGGCTGCAGAAAGGTTGAAGGATTCAAGTAGCAAGGGCAGTTCTCTTTGCTCGTCTGCGATTGGGTCCCAGAGGATAGGGGCATTCCTCCAGGGACCCCCCAAATCACGGGGGCTCCTAAGTAGTAGTACGCGGCCATGGCGAACGTCGATGACATCAAAGTTGTGACGTTCAGCAATCGGCGGGCAAGATGGGGCGCGGCCAAAGGTGGAATCTGCAGCTGAACGAGAGTAGAGGATGCCCAGCATCGGGGGCGTGCGGTGGAACACACGAAACCTGCGGCGGAAGCCGGCGTCGGAGACGAAGCGGGACTCTGCCAGAGTGCCAGGTTGGCAGAGCGGAACTCCGTTTTCTTTCCATGGATGAGCAAATTCCCGTTTGCTCTCGTTCGTTGCCGTTTTACTAATCTTCTGCGGCTCAAATTCCTAAATCAACACTATACGAGTTACGATCGATCTGAAAGGCTCAAGCAAGAGAGGACTTGCAGCAATCATTGTCCGGCCAGAGCTGTTAATCTGCGACTGTATTTGGGATTAATTTGATTTCTGGACAGATTAGAAAGAAAATATTCCCCATGAGATAGATTAGTCTACGTATCATTTTCTTGTTTGCTTGCAATCTGATCGTTCTGCTCCGCCGGTTTTTGCCGAGCATCCTCCGGCAAGATGGTTGGTGCCACCACGCCAGGGCATGTCCTCACAGCCTTTCCATGCTCTCCGGTGTTAGGTGATTGATGGAGATAAGGTGGCGAACTAGTTCGTGGATCGATGACAAAATCCTACATCGTTCCTAGTGGGTAACACATCTCTGAAGCTTGCGGATACCTTCAACAACACCCCGCGAGAACCAACAGCAGGGGACGCTGGCGGACAGGCCGAACCTGCACAAGCACGCCGAGATCGTGTTCCAGAATGCTCAGAACGAGTTGCAGTCTGCATTCTTTAACCAACCTGACGGTTACGATTTCTGTTTTGTCGGGTGAGCCACAGTAACCTGAAACTTCTTGTCCTGGTCCTCGAATAACACATAAGCATCCATGCATATGGCAAAATTGTTCTACAGCTGAACTCCTCTTTCTGGACTGCAAATCTATATCTACTCTTTCTTTATAAGTGCAACCCACTAAGAGTCCTTGACTCCTATTTCTCTCAATTCTCAGCGAGCCACATCATCTGAAATGTTTCGTCCGTCGGATCAAATTCTACAACGCATCATATCCATCCTTCTAATCCACACCATAGAGTCAGTTATCGTCCACCGCACCTGTTCCTTTACCGCCACCATTGTGCAATCAAAATACCAATATCAACAAGATTAATGTAGCACCTTTTCTCCAGTAGTAATTACTTTAACACTCAGAAACACTATTTGAACGAGTGTTGGTCGTATTAATGTCTGCAAAATGTTAGCGAGCGTTCAAGACCGCCGTCATCAACACCCATTAATGCCTTTTATTTCCTGTTAACCAGTGATGGAAGTTGAGCAATCACTTGCTAGCAGTCCATTGGCTGGCCCTCCTGTCCTTTTATTCACTGCTGTGGTAGATCGCGTGGCCTCCATGGCCTTATTGATCTTTGCTGCCTCCTCATGTGTTATTACAAACATGATCCGCGCAGACGTCAAGCTCGGCATCCTCTCTCTTCACATCATTTTCGGCATGTCACCTATGTGCACCTTCTATCGCCCGTTCAGCAAGCCAGTTGGATGGGGCACGAGATGTGCTCCTAGGAGTAAGCCGCACTGCTATATCTCCCTATTCCTCCTATTATTTTTGCTGTTTTCAGGTTCTACCTTCTTTGCTAATCCATATAATCAGATACGTACTGTTAAGTTGCATGCACCAACCAACTCACCCACCAACTTAAGCTAATGGGAGAAGGTAGGCAATTCACTTATACTCTTCAACACCCCCCACTCACGTGCAGCCAGAGATGAAGGTGCAAACATGGAAATATTGGAGTGGACAGCAATTTATTTTAATAAATCGCGCCAGCCAGGATTTGAACTCGACACCTCTGAGTCAGATATTTCCACGTTTGCACCTTATGCAATAGGAGAATGTAGGCAATTCACTTATACACTTCAACACGTACATTCCTGAATATTCTTCAACAGGTCGGCATTGGTTTGGAGCTGCCACACAACCACATTATGATTTTAACTACTTAAATATGCTTCACCTCTGTGTGCCGTGCTATTACCTATCCGTAGGGCATTTCTTACAACTAGCATCGGCAAAGAGAGTTTTGACCTGACAAGATTTCACTGGAAGCTTTAATACCAGACATTGACATGTTCTTTGATCTCGATGCTGGCTGTATTAAGAAGAAAACTCCCTATAGTTACATGTATATTAAGGTATGTGCTTAGCTGAAATTTTGATGACATACTTTGTGCTGTGTACCAACAAAGTAGACCGATGTAATAAGCATCACAGCGTTATTCCCTACAATATATACAATGTCCTTTGCAAAAATATATATGTACAATTTTTTCATGTGTACCAGTGAAATTTAACATAACTCTACTTTCCGTGTCTGTTAGGATGGAAAAAGGAACAATTGAAACAATCATCCAGATATTAAACCTCATTTTACAGGATGAGCTGCTAATTTGATTTTGAAATTGCCAGCAATATTTTTCCAAATTATTGGAATGCATGTTCATCGATTCTTATGGCACATGCTAATATCCCGCGGCAACGCGCGGGGTAGTTACCTAGTATTCTTTATAAGTGCAACCCACTAAGAGTCATTAACTTCTAATTCTCTACAACCACAGCGAGCCACGTCACCTTTTTTATCTGGACCGTCCGATCTCAGCAGCATCCTTATCATATCCGTTGTTCCTCTCAATCTCTTCCCTCGCGGAGCCCCCGCTCGACTTAATGGCCTTCATCTACGTTTTCCTCCTCTGCCCCCACCTCCCGTGATTCAAGAACCAAAAGAAACTGCCCCTCCACCAATTGAAACGGCCACCACTCTCTATTGGCAAGCAATTAATTGCCTTTCTCCTTCTCCTCCATCGCCTTCCTCCTCTGCCCACCTTCTTTCCTTCATTACTCGGAGTGAGTGCCCACGCCCCCACACTCAAACTTGCTTCCCATCTTCCTCAATCAATTGATTCAGTTTTACTGTGTGTCTGTGCATCAAAACACCCACCACGCAGAGGAACCGTCAGCCAAGCAATGGTGGCTTCCGTTACTGCGCCCGTAGCTAAGACGTGGGTATTTCCTATAAGAAGGGAAGGATTTGGCGTCCTACTACCTGTTCGATCCGCTTCTCCAACAATAGCGTTATTGATCGCATTCTCGCGACCACTAAGCATTATCTAGATGTTTCCACACGACGAAGCCTCTAAACATCCATCTTCATTCCTCGCCCTGCCAAAAACATTGCCATGAGATGTCTCAAAAGTCATGCCAGGCCTCAACGCTGCCAGCTAATACTACGAACCTGCCACTACTGATCTAGCAAACATGTATCTCTCAGCACTTGAGCCATCGGTATAGTAATTTTTTATTCCTTCTCTATTTCTTATTTTTTTCTTCATGTCTTGCTTAACAGGTAATTTGCATGGTCCGTCTGGAACTGATTCAATCTCTACTCCATCTGTGATCAGGTAAGCCAGGCCTCAACGCTGCCAGCTAATACTCTACGAACCTGCCACTACTGATCTAGCAAACATGTATCTCTCAGCACTTGAGCCATCGGTGTAGTAATTTTTTATTCCTTCTCTATTTCTTATTTTTTCTTCATGTCTTGCTTGAACAGGTAATTTGCATGGTCCGTCTGGAACTGATTCAATCTCTACTCCATCTGTGATCAGGTAAAATGTTTATACTTACCGAGACATTTTAGATACTGATTTCTGTATCCATTTCTGCTTTCCCGCAATCAATCAGAGCATTCAGCATACTTCATGTTGTATGTCCCATTTTTTGTTTTTCCAAATTTCAGAAGCATATCTGGATGTTTACAATCTACATTCTGACAGACTTTTCAGAATACGGGCGCGGACTTGTATCTTTTCTGGAATCTGGTAAGAGATCATACATTCAGATCAAAATATCGGAAAAGCTTAAAAGCATATTGCTTTATCACCTAGACCTGCACATCTAAAATTTAGTGCTAAATCCTTTTTCTATGAATCTTCTCTCTCAAAAAAAATCTTTTTTCGATGAATCAGTTCTCTGGTCCTCTATCTTCAAATATGTTAGCGACACTTACAGGATAGCTTTGCACCGCCAGAGTGACACTCTGTATTTATCATTACTGAACACCGTATTATTTTATCTCTCCAAGCATGGATATGTACAATTGGCCAGTAGCTTTGTTCTGTAAAACAAAAAAAAAATACAAATTTCCTGGATTTGTATTCAGTGAACAGTGTGAGAATAATGTTGACAACATCTTTTTTGTCAGGATGGTGCTGCTAATGCAGTGGAGAAGAAAGGCAACAAGTCAAATATAACTCAAACATCTTTGGTCATGGAATGAGTCAACAAGCTAGCTACTTTTCAACTAATTCGGGGATTTTCAGAAAGGTTAAAACAAAAAAATGGAAATGTCATTGGTTTCCTCCATGACATACATCACATGACATCTTTGGACGTGTCCTTCTGTTTTGTGTTACTATGCAGATATGTAATGCAGCAGCCTATCATCTTGGATTTGGCCTGAAAAGCTATAACTTTTTTTCCTTTGGCCGTGTTTCTTTTTTTTTCCTACCATAATTCGTCTTTCTAGAAGCCATTTCATGGATGACATGTTAGAATGTCACTGGCAGTATATGACCTGAGGTGTTGAGTAAAGCTGCCATTTTCTAAATAGATATATTAATTTTGGCTGTCGGCATATTTAGTTGTGCGTTTGTTCATTATAATTGCTTCCGTTTTCCATGACTGTGATTACTGTATCCTTACTTCAAATATCTGATTGTCAGCTTATTTGAATTCATGTACTACACCTCACAAATATTTCTACTTATTTACATGCTGAATACCAAACAAAATTAGCTCATGTACTTGTTTATATGAGAATTGTTTCTATGAATAATAGTAATAACCACATTTTTATTGCACCGATGAAGTGTCTACAATCGTATCTTCCTTAGTCTCCCAATCTTATTGTATTTGGCACTGATAACTTCGTCCCGATAATAATTTGAGTACTCTAAATTGTCCTAAAATCCCCGCAGCAACGCGTGGGGAATTCACCTAGTTGATTAAGAAGAGTAAGACCATCACTACTGGCATGGTGATGCAGAATCTTAGCAACTTGGCAAGACAAGACGGTTGATTTATAGCGCCATTTTCCTTCTTCATGGGCTTGGGGACAAGCTGGCCTCCAATAAAAGGGAATGCCATGACTGTGGAGGAGCCTCCCAAATTATACACATAATGACCAAATATGCCAGCTAATCATGGGATGAGAATCAACACGCTCGACCACTCGACACTACACATGTCGAAGCCCATTCCACGCAGCCAGCAAAACAATATTCGATCACCACATGTAAAATTCTGGTATTCCCCGGTATGCATTTACAACGCCCAAGATCGACGTGCATACCGCTACGCCACAATTGTAACCACCATCATCACAAGATACGAATAGAGAGCCATTTTATGTCATTACAAGTCTTCATTAACTCCATAAATACAACAAGGAGTTCAACTGATTTAGCTCTCATGCCAACATAAACACTAGCCAAGGAAATGTATCATGAAAGTTTTATTCTTGACATGAGAGTGATACGCAGCGGAAACCTAGAAACAAAAGGCCATTGGTGCTCAGCCCACAAACACCACAGGAGTTAGCACGACCACAACCAACTACTCCTGCCCATCACCGCCCTCGGCGGGGTAGGAGTAGCCATACACGTACTCATCCTCACCTGCAAAAACTTAAACAATAGCAGCGTGAGTACGAAGGTACTCAACAAGCTTACACATAGAGTCATATAGCTCTCTGTACAAACGGAAGATGAATTTGGCATTGGACAAGGGCATGGCAAGTAGGATGACATTTTGCATAAAGCTCTTAATCATTTTCAACGTGATTAACTTGCAATACTAATTAACATAAGTGAACCTAAAGGGCAACACATATAAAACCAATAATAAAGGACAAGTAGTAACAAAGTAGCTCATCTCATCATCAAACCCAAAACCACAGCTAGGAAAATATACCATGACGAATGTTGCTGTACCAAGGCATGTTCATAACCGAGAACGCGGTCGAATTGTTTTTACACCCTGCAGGGGAGTACATCTTTACCCACACGCCACACGACCACCAACCATACAACCCGTCGGAAGCAAGTGATGATTCAATGTGACAACCCACTCCAAATACGCCCCGACCATTTAACAGACGTTCGGTTAAGGCAAGTCAGTCGCACTAGGCCCTAGCATGGGGTCATCCCTGGCACCTTCTACAGCCCCCGAACTCGCAAGCCAAATGGTCGCAGCTAGATAAAGAGGAAGGCTTACCTACCATTAGATCGGCATGTGGAAGTACGATAAGTGTCAAGGACTAGGAACAAACTATCAGACATTTCCCCCTAATCCACATTTCCAATTCATCATTTATCTTTCAACTGAGCATGGTCAATTCTCCCAAATATTCACCTATATCGCGCGAACGTTGGTGACCTTCCACCGTTCGACTTCTACCGCAACAAGTTCAAGCATGGATAAGCATTTAACGAATAACCCAACATAAGGACATACCCAGCTCATCAACAAGGAAAGTATAACAAGAACAAGGAAGGTAAATGCAGCAATTAGGATATAGCATAACATCTAGTGCCAACCTAATGCAAGTATATCATATTGACAAGCACATTCATTGACATCCAAAATAGTTTGAGGTATGCATAGATGCTTGCCTTGAGCTGCAGGTTCGACTCTCACGGTCTCTGGATCAGCACCACCAACGTTAACCTCCGGCGGTTCGTTCTCTAAGAGAAAGAACAATGCAACAAATGAATGTCATGAATATGATGCTAATGAGGTGCAAAACTCATGAAAATTGGTAGACATGTAGTGCAATGAGTCATGATTGAAATGCAAAAAGGTTCATTCCAAATGCATTTGATTTGCTTGGGTTATCAACATTTCTTTGAAGATCTGTCCAGAAATTTCGTGATTAGGACCTTGATTAGAAATTAATTAATTTATTATTTTTAAGAATACATTAGAGACTGATAACATTTTAATCTTGTAGATAATTATCAAATGAAACGAACAAGGCAAGTTTCATCATTTTTGGAGCTAGGATGAATTAGTTATGAATTTTGGAAGTTAACAAGGCGATACTCCCAAACAGAGTAGGACCGGACCATCTATCAAAACCAGGGGCTCAAGGCTGAACCAACCAGACCAACTATCAAAACCAGGGGCTCGAGGTTGGACCAACCTGTTGACCCGAAAATCACACACAAACGGCCTGGAAAATCTGCTTAACTTCAGTGCAGTACCAAGTCTTGTACGCCGCGCAAATCCCGAAGCATGCCAGTCAGTTTTTCCTGAAAACTAACAAAAGGACAAGAGAGTTAAATTCTTTCGGTCACCGGCTCGGGAAACAGGCCGATGTATAGCCGACACTCAGATGTCGTTGAAAGAGTCGATGATATGAGTAAAGGCAAATAAGGCAACCGACTGTAACTATCGGCTATGTCCTATCGGCTTCTTATCATCGGCTATTGTATAGTAGAAGAAATAAGAGAAACAGATCTAATAAAACACAGCAGATTATCGGCTAGATCTGGATATTTAAACAAACACTTTGTAAACCAGCCAAATAGTGCAATGACAAATAAAAGGATTTAAAACAAAGATCTGTGTGATAACTAATCGGCTAAACACTCTGATTAAACCCTAGACCGATTCATCGGCCAAATCATGTCACAGATTTACTTCAATAAAACCTGTAGGATCAGACTTAACCGAGACAGCAATAAGGTTCTACTAAAAGTAATTAGGTGAAAGATCGGCAAACAAACAAGTCCAAAGTGATTATGATATCTAATCGGCTAAACGTCCCGATCAAACCCTAAATCGATCTGTCGGCCAAGCCGCGTCACAGAACTATTCCAATAGAACCCGTAGGATCGGACCTAACCGAGACAGTAATAAGGTTCTATCAAAAATAATTAGGTGGAAGACCAGCTGATAAATCAGTCCAGAGTGACTCGAATATATTTAATCTATTTATACTATGTTCATCGGACAAGCGTTGCGTAGGATCGGACCTAACCGAGACAGCAATAACAACGTCAATCTTGCTAACAGTTCTAAATAGATCTAATATACCGGATAACTGATAATTAACCTAATAACACTAGCAGATTCGATCAACCCAATGCAGTGAGATAATTCGATCAAAGCATCAGACGAGAAGGTTACTAGATAATCAGGAGAATTACCGTGGGGCGACGAATTCCCTGCCCTAGCGGAGATCGTGCCGATGCAGCCCGCTCGAACAAGAAACCCGTCGAAAAAATAGGTTGGCGATGCGCCGAGAGTTGTATTAAATTGTGACACCCCAGGTGTCTCTTGACACCCCAGGTGGTATAATTAAATTTTCAAATCTCACTTCAAACTAATGGCAAAAATTTGAATTAATGCAAATATAAGTCAAATTTTGAAAAGCAAGTTTAAAAATTTGAACCGAAGTTGGTGCAACCAAAAATTTATGTGAAAGAGAATGATGAAATAAAAATCTAGCAAAAATTTCAGAAGTATTTGACTTTGGGAAATCCCTCAAATAAATTAACCAAGTTTAAAATTTAAACACCTTTGATTAATTTTCGAATTCAAATTTGAAAGCTTCTAGAAGACTTTCCAGCACAGCTGTCCTCTCCAGGTGTCAATCTTCACCCATGCAAAACTTGGGAATTTTTGGTAGCCCTTTACCCTTTCAAAATGGTTTTACAAGAGATGGAGTTAATTCTGCCCAAAAAGAGAAAATCTCGCGGGACCCAACTGCCAGCCTCACATTTTCCTTCTCTCTTCCTCCCTCGGCTTCCTCAGCGAGCCGCATGGACGCCAGCTGCCCACTCCACCGCTCCAGCTCGCCTCTGCGCCGAACGAGCGACAAGACGCGTCCCCAGCACTCCTCCTCTCTCTCTCACTCATTCACTCGCTGTCCCCTCGCTCTTTTCGACGAGAACGAGCTCGTCGCCCGCCATGGCCGCCGGGACTTGAAGCCGTCGCGCCGTCGCCACACTCCACCGCAGCTCGAGCTTGACCCCGTTGAAGCTTCACCGTGACGCCCTAGTCCAATCCCCTGCACACCTCGACAACATCGCCGACCCCATTGCTCGGAATCGCGCCATTTCTCTGGAGACCTTCGCCAACCCGCCGTCGACTTCATCGTCGATTTCGTCGTCGTCGGTGAGCCTCCATCCGATTCACTTCGTGAGCTTGTTCCTCTACTCCATGCGCACGTCGTGACCAAGTTTGGTCCCTCCTCGTGCAGTGTGGAGCTCACCGTTGTCTCATTGCCGTCCGCCGCCGTCCCGACGCTCTCGTCTCCGCCCCTCAACGTCGACAAGCCGCCACGGTGAGTCCCCCTCCTCGAGACCTAGGCCGGCGGATTGCCCGAGGTTCACTGGTGCTCACCGAGTCACACGTGCACGTCGAAGTCCCGTCCTCGTCGCCGTTTAGCCGCGCCAAGTCCGGCAGCCGTGTGCGCCGCGCGCGAGCAGAGCACACCCAATTCGTGTGGCCGGTGGCAATTTCGTAAATACGTGTGAACTTCGATTAAACTTCAAAAATCGAGATCTGGAGTTATATATGTCCAAAAATTGCAAACTAGGACTTGTTAGAATCCTTGTGACATGCTCTTTCCAGTGGTCTATGATGTGCACCTAGATTCTGTGTGTTTTGACTTGTATGATTTTTCTAAGCCTGGCACTAATTAATTCATAGTTAATTATTTACTCATGAGAAAAATGCAAACTCATGCTTGTTAGAACTCTCTTGATATGCTCTGTCCAGTGATGTATCATATGTACTTTGTTTCTGTAGAAATAATTAACTAAGTGTTTCTCTTTGATAAATTTGTCATCTTCTTTATAATTATTCTAGTGCTCTATAAATCATGAACCTGTGCATGCATGATCCTTAGATGATGTTATATCATCCTGCTGGCTGTCATGATCAGTTTTGCTTCTCAGATTTTTGTATGATTTATTTTATGCTGCCACAATGATTTAGGCCTTTAATTAATTCTACTAGGGCTAAAATCATGAAAGTTAGTCTCATGACATGTTATTGCATGTTAGTATCAGTAGCAGGTCATTCATGTCCAAAATGTCCAGAAAAGAATTTATTTTGACTTACTTTGGTGTTAATTGGAATGAATTACTTTATAGTATAACAATGCTCCATGGGAGTCAATGAAGGAAATAAAGAAAACTAAATCCAAATCACCAATTTCAGAACTGAACTCATTATTTGGAATCTGAAACCAAGTCACACTCATTGCATGCACATGTTGAACTAATTGTCTTTGTATTCTTTCTATTGACATATAATGCATTTTTAGGAAACGATCTCGAAGAGGATATTCAGAAGGATCTTTCTACTGAAGAAACTGACTTTGCAGCAGCTAACTTAGTTGCTGAACCTCAAGGCAAGCCCCGGTGCATCCCACCCCTTTGGCAAATATTTTTGTTTCTGGACCTAATAATGCTAGTGTGCCTAGTATGTATGTGCACTTAAGTTTATAGGAGTTGTCTGAAAATCCTCCTGCATGTTCCCGAAATGTCCTATGTTGTTTATGTGTCTATCCTAGTAGCTCGGTAGAATACCCGCTATGCTTAGTTAAAGTATTTCGTATCGATCAAGTATTGTTTTTCACGAATAAAAACTTGATCGCTAAAGTTGAAGATAATGGAATGAGTTTATGTTTATTATGGAGACTGGGCAGGGATATTGCATGTGTAGGTTGCAGCAACTCACAGAGGGGTTGGCTGTTGTAGCCCTGTCTGTGTCGATTAAGGACCGATTCGTTGTTGGCCCTCTTGATCGAGCATTGAACAGTACCGAGTACATACTAGTTTAATGGGAACTAGCAAACTGATGTAGCATGTATGGTGGCAAGGTGGTACGGTACCTTGTTCTGCTGTATTGGGCAGGTTCAGGCCATGGGAGGTACGAGGTACCGTTGGTGGGACGGCTGCCCAATCCCTGAGACTAGACCCGTGCTGATTGTTTACTGTCTTGCGAACGGTTGCCGTATATGACCATCTTGACTAGTGCATATACGTCGTGTATCTCAGGTTTTCCCAGCTGGTGTAAATCGATTGCAATCGCTGTCCCTCGCAGAAATGAGTACCGCTCGTGAATTGAGCCTTCACGTAGCAAATGACACTTGATGAGGATTATGTTGGTTTTAAGATGGATTGCTGCTGTTATTACTCATATGCTATTGATTCTCAATTGATATATATGTTCAGTTCATGCCTTACTGTTATTCTTCATGCTTTACTGTCTTTTCTCACATATGCCACTGTTTAATGAAGATAAAATTTGGCTAAAATTAATATGCTAGAAAGGATTACTGTTGCTTAGTGCAAGTCCTTTTTAAACTGAACCAACCTATGTCAGCCTATGCATGTCTAGAAGTCAATTGACGGTTAAGTCTTGCTGAGTAATTAGTACTCAGGCTTTGTGCCTATGTGGTTTTCAGGTAGCGCAGATGTCCTTTTGCCTGAAGGTGTTCTTCCCTGGGATGTGTAAGTCCCAGCAGATTGGACTGCCCACTGGGAGTCTGATCCGCCGCTGCAGTAATGTGTTTGTTGCTAGTGTGATTATCTGATTGGGCATCGGATGGTCACTCATGCTATATCGATGAGAGTAGTGTAGCTCTCGTGTATCTTTCGTTTTCGAACTTGTCGTTTAAAATTCCGTTTCCGCTGAACTTTATCTTCCGCTGAACTCTGAACCTTGTTGTAATAAAGATAATAACCTTGTTAATTAAGATGAAAGTGTTGTATTATCTCGTGTCTGTTTAAACAGCACCGTGGGACAAAGATCCTGTGGATCGGACTGTTAGATGAATTGTGTATTATCCTGATTACAAGCACCTGGGTTTATATTTATACACCCAAGGCAACCAACTTGGAAACAAACACAACTCCTCCTAACTTTCGTTCCAAGAAAATAATTTATTCCTATCTTAACTAATTCGTCAATCGCAACAACCAAATCTTCTCTTGCTCCGGTCAACGCGGCGTCTTTTTCCAAACACAATCCTCCTTGCCTTATCTTCTCGCCACGTGTCAAAGAATTTCCAAAATCCGGTGTCAACACATGCCCCCCAAGTTCGGGGTACAAAATCCTTGTGCATCGAATTTGCCTCCTAGTATCTTGTGCACATTTATAGCAAGTACCCACTCATAACCCTTATAAATGCGGGACCAAACCCTTATCTTCCTCTTCCTCCGGTTCCTTCCCAAAGAAGCCACTCTTCAACGCTTCTTTCTCTCTCTTGCGCCGTCGCCTTCACCGGAACAAGAAATGGCACGCCAATCCTCATCGGACTCCGATAGCGACGCTCGAGCACAGCGGCTCCCGGTACTCACCTCTTCCATTCCCGAGGTAAATCACTCCCCTTCTCCTGATCTTAGATCTAAATCTATTTGCGGACTTGAATATTCATTGGTTTCTTGCTTTCCCTTATTTTCTTCTTTTCAGAACCTTAGAAATCAGATCGCGATCCCTTCCTCTGCTGCGAAGTTTTATTTCCTAGGTCCTATGGGTAGCGAAGATCCCCTCCATTTTATTAGATTTGAAACTTTTAGGGTTCCGTTTAAGAACACTTCATTAGATCCCTCTCGATGGAGCAGCAGTTTCAGATCCTGGCCAAGCAAGCTCTCGGGCTGGAAAAACTGGTATTGCAGAATCCGCCATTCCAAAATAAAGCTCTGGACCCAGCTAGGAATAGATCATTGCATCAACCTTTCGATTGCTGAAATGAAATGAAATGATCCCCTGCTAATCACCTCTTCCTATTTTTGGTCTGACGCCTTGAATGTATATACATTTGGCCATGGCCCCATGACCCCTTCTCTTCTAGATGTGACAATGCTCACTGATCTAGACGTCACCACACACTTCACTCCTGCCAACTTGTCCACCAAAACGACTCATCAATTTCACACCAAAGACATTGGTGGCTGGTCAGGATTTATCTCCAAATACAGTCAAGAATCAGGCCCCGTTTCTGAAAAAGAACACGCTGCCTTCTTGATGATGTGGTTGGACAGATACATTTTCTGCGGCTCCTCTTGTGGCCCCACTTAAAACCTACAAGGCCTAGCTGAACTCCTCGTCCCTTTGGGCAAGTAACTGCTTGGCGCAACCAATCATCTTCTCCATCGGGTAGCTAGAAAACTTTCCACAAATCAATCTGTTGACAATTTCGGCGGTCCGTGGTGGTTCGTCCAACTCTGGCTTACCCTGTATGCTTCCAAAGCAGCCGATCTACCTTCTCTTAATGGGAATAATTTTCCCAATATCCAGAAAGAGTCTGAAACACCAACCCGGCGCCGTTGCATGTCTCTTGGCGAAGCCGTTGCCACTGTGCCCGGTAGCAAGTCATCGGCTAAATCCTTGCGCTTTGGTTCAGACTTTTCTACTATGGCTTCCGCTCCAAGGCCACAATTTGGTTTCCTTATCAGGATATAACAGAGTTCGAAATCCCCTCCTCTTTTCGTCCTGATGAACCATTGAAGGATCAAGAATCGGCTAATCTCCTCCTTACATATATCATGCCCTGCATCCTTCCCATCGATTTCACAGCAGGGCGCAATAAAAAGCCCTCTTACGAGCTATACCACCCATCAGTCTGCGCCCGTCAGCTGGGTTTTGGCCAACTTCCAATTGGTTTGTTTCTGATCGACAAACTCCCCATTAGAGCCACCATCACTGATAGGACAGAGTACCATCGACTGATGACTCTAGCCGATAATCTTCCAGTTGGTGACTTTACCGATATCATCTTAAAGCCCTTTAATTCCGGATACTTCAAGTCTTGGTGGGCAGAATGGCGCCAGCACCTATTTCATCAAAAATGCTCGTCATATCTGAACATACTGGATCTCTCCGATGCTGAAGAGGTACCTTCGCAACTTTATCTCCTCTACTTTATATGTTCCTGTAAATTTCCTTACTAATCAATTTCCTTTTTTAACCAGTCTGCAGATGAAAAAGCTCAGACAGCTGGCCGCAATGGTACCCCCATCCAATATCTGAGGGAATCGGCTACTCCAAACATCATCCTGCCGATGCCGAAGAAAAGAAAGGCCACAGCAGCAGCAAGCAGTCCCAAGGCTCCAAAACGCAAACCAGCCGATCGAGTGCCAAAGAAAACTGCACCTGCCCCTCGCCGACAGCCTGAACGTCAAGCCACTCGCAAGATCCGCCAGAGCTCTATATCGGCATTTGCATCTCAAATGAACGCCCCACCTGCCGATGATACTGCACAGGTGCCTTTCCTACTAATGTACTCTAAGTAGTTTATATTTCCAGCACATTAGATAATACTTACTTCTCTTTGTAGGATCTTAATGCCAACAATCCCCTCAACACGACCACCCAAAACTCACCAGCTCAAGATCATGCTGCCATCGGCTCTGAAGAACCCAATGCATCGGCTGAAGACACAGCTATCCCTCAAGAAGAAATCAGACCAGAGTTCAACTTCCCAACTGGTCTGGTAAGCATGCAGGTCCCATCATCTCCTCACGCCGACACAGAAAGAACGGTAAGACTAAACCAACCTTTCCCTTTTCGTCAGTTACCCTTGAATACACCATTAATTTCCTCTGATCTCAGCTATCGGACCTCCAGACATCAGCTATCAATTTGGATTCATCGGCCACCTCAAAACCCTTCCTTCCTGACGAGGTGAAGACAACTCTGAAGGAAATCTCAGAGAAGCTATCGGAACCAAGTCTTGAAGTGCTGACATCCAACATCGGACCGGTCTTTGTCACACCCGGTTTTAAAGACCAAAACCGAATGCATCTGTATGCGTGCCCAGGATCTTGGAAGCCCTGCATCCCGCCGTGCACAACGACTACCACGAGTTGGAAATCGCCAAAGTCCAACGACGCATGGCAGAAAGGGCTGCTAGGTCAGATCGCCTGATAACCCTGGTTAATGCCGATTCCCAAGTCCAGACCGAGCAAGCCAAACTCGACGAACTGATGAACAAGCCTGTAGAGATCCAAACTGCACTGGATCAACTGAAGAAAGAGCTCGAAGACCTCCAAGCTGTGGTAAAAGCCAAGGAACAAGAGATAAAGGCCGAAGAAGACAAACTAGCCCTTTTGCCTGCCAAGATAACAACTCAAGAAAATATTCTGTCATCGGCCAAGGATCTAGCACGTCAACAGCTCTTGGTACTTCATCCGAACATCGGCTCGATGGAGCAAGACCTCAAATTTATGAACAGCATTGAGCAGATCCGCAAGAATGCCATCGGCAAGATCCAGGAGTACCTGTAGACTTGGTCCTGTAATAAAAACTTCTTTTGAATCCCAGCATTTATGTAAACACTTCAAACTCAAGGGCGACGTAAAGACATCGGCCTTTTGTCTTCTGCGCGAATCTACCTCTGCACATCCCTGCCTTTACTTTCTTATTTTAGTGCAAGCTTCTAGATGACACTTCACGTGAAGACTGTGTATCTGACATAATGAACTGTACCTCTGTCTTCACATGGCATGCACCCTCTTGACAGACAGGTCGTACCAATCACTTTAATTACAACAGGTCTTTTACTATTCCACGATCTTATCTCCTTCCACATCCCGGCCTATAAAAGGACCAACTTTTCTCACCAGAATCACCAACGCAATGGCCAGCAAGAAAAATCCCTTTCACAAAACCTCAACAATACATCCCAATATGCAAGATAGCAACCCAAAACTTCTCTTGCCTTTCCGCATCTTTACTCCAGCCTTTCGTCCTCCTTCCATTTTTTCTCCAATCTCTTCCAACCGATGCTATCCGTCTTGAGCTAATCGCCAAGAAAGGCGGCTCCTCTTCAGACTACGAGGAAGAACTCACGTTCTTCGTCAGACAAGGTTGCTTCTCAGGGACAACATCTTCTCCGACGTGATGAGGTCATCGACTTGCTCGGCTCCTGATGCCCCCAAGCATCGACCCATCGCACCCTGCGCCATCACCTGGCAGATACTCCAACATCCTTCAAGGGGAGAAACAATCTCTTCCACCCCCTATTGTAGTTGGCAGAAACCGCAGTGTGTATCATTGGCGTAGAAATTTGTACCTTGCTTTTGGGTTTCTCTGTATTTTTTCTTCTAGAGGCGATGTGCCCAGCCGTTGCATCGGCTTAGCAGTCATCGGCTTTCTGTAGACGACGCGTTGTCAGCTCTTGTATGTTATTTCTTCAAGAATTAACCCAGACGCTTGGATGATACTTCTTCAAATATTTCCTATTAAGGGCTCGCTCTAATTCTTTTCCATCCAAACTCTGCAACTTGTAAGCATTACCAACCAAACATTGGCTAATCTTGAATGGACCTTCCCAATTTGGGGACCATTTACCGAAGCGGTTACTCTTGGAACCTATCGGCAAAATAAGTTTCCAAACTAAATCTCCTTCAGAAAATTACTTAGACACCACTTTCTTATTATAATGCTTTGCAACTCGAGATTTATTCTGAACAATCTTCTCCATGGCTCTCAACCGAAGTAGTACTATATCTTCAGATTCATCATTCATCAAGTTTCTGTACTCATCGGCTGTAAGCTCATCTTGCAGCGAAATTCGTCGAGACCCAATATTTACCTCCCAAGAAAGAACTGCTTCATGCCCGTACCCCATGACACGACATCCGATAGGCCCACAGCGAATCGGCTAATGTCGTATGCCACTTCCTCGGTTGCTCATCAATCTTTCGTTTAATCAACTTGATTAAACTCTTGTTAGACGCTTCTGCCTGACCATTTGCTTGAGGATAATACGGAGAGGAATTCAATATTTTAATCCCCAAGCTCGTAGCAAATTCTAGAAATTCCTCAGATATGAAAATGGAACCTTGGTCAGTGGTAATCGTTTGAGAGATCCCAAACCGATAAATAATGTGCTCCTTCACAAAATTGATCACATCTTTCGAAGTCACATTCTTGAAAGGCACAGCTTCTACCCACTTGGTGAAATAATCAGTCACAGCTAAAATATACTTATGCCCTTTGCTTGACGGAGGATTTATTTGACCAATCATATCCATACCCCACCCCCGAAACGGCCATGGCTTAATAATAGGGTTCATGGCCGAAGCAGGAGCTCTTTGGACTGGACCAAACTTCTGACAATCCTGGCAACCCTTATAATATTTAAAACAATCCTCCAGCATAGTCGGCCAGAAATAACCAGTCCTCCTCAACAACCACTTCATCTTGTAAGCTGACTGATGGGTCCCACAAATTCCTTCATGCACTTCTGCCATCGCTAACTTTGCCTCTTCCAAATCTAAACACTTCAGCAACACACCATCCAAGGTGGTGCGGTAATATAACTCTTCTTCCAATAACACATATTTAAGAGCTTGATACCTAACCTTCTTGGATACAGATTGAGACGGATTCTTCAAATATGAAATAATTCCAGCCCTCCAGTCTTCAACCTCAATATCAGGAACATCTAACACAATACACCTATAATCAGGTCGATACCCTGACGCACTTTGTGCTAGTCCGTTAGCCTCCATATTCTGTTCTCTGGGAACATGCCTGAATTTCACGTCCTTGAATTTCTGCAACTGCAATACGCATTCTTCAATAAAACCGCAGATTTACATCTCTGCATTCAAATTCTCCAGAGAGTTGACCAAGCACCAACAAAGAATCTCTAGTTACTTCAATATGATCTGCCCCAGCATTACTGAGCAATTGAAGACCCCTCGACACAGCTTGATACTCAATCTGATTGTTAGTGCCAATATCAACAGAATAAGCAAACTCAAATGATGCCCCCCGAGGCGAAATAAGAACCAAGCCGATACCACATCCCAATTTGCAAACAGATCCATCAAAGAATAAAACCCATGGCAACGGCTCAGCCAAATTATGTTCAACAATCAAATCAGCCAAGATTTGACCCTTTACGGCCTTAGGAAATTCATACCTCAAATCAAATTCCACCAGGGCAAGCATCCACTTTCCAAGCCTTCCTTTCAAAACAGGAGCCAATAAGACATCTTTGACTAGGCTCCACATGTCACAGTACATTCGCCCGAAAGAAGATAATGCCTTAATTTGGTGCAAGAAAAAATAAAGGCAGAGACATAATCTCTCCAAATCAGAATACCTGGTTTCAGCATCAAGCAATTTTCTACTCAAATAAAATATCACCCTTTCTTTTCCTTCTTGTTCTTGCACTAACGTAGAGCCGATTGACTTCTTATCCGCCGACAAATACAGCTTGAAAGGAATACCAGCCTTAGGAGGAACCAATACTGGAGGAGATTTTAAATATTCTTTTATCTCATCTAACACTTTCTGATGTTCAGGCCCCCATTTGAATTCTTGATCGGCCTTCAACCGCAACAATGGTGTAAACGGCTCAATTCTCCCTGACAGATTAGAAATAAACCTCCTCACAAAATTAACCTTCCCAACAAGGGATTGTAACTCCGTCTTATTTGTCGGATGCTTTTGCTTATTGATAGCTTCGAAGCCCCTCGGACCAATCTCTATCCCTCGTTCATGCACAATGAATCCCAAGAACTGCCCAGCCGATACTCCAAAGGCACATTTATTGGGATTCATCTTAACACCATACTACCTGGTCCTCTCCAACACTTCCCTCAAGTCAGCTATATGATCATCAATGGCTTTTGACTTAACAATGACATCATCAATGTATATTTCCACCAGTCACCCAATCAAATCATGATATATATAGTTCATAGCTCTTTGATAAGTAGCACTAGCATTTTTCAGGCCGAAGGTCATTACTACCCACTCATATAAAACCAATGGCACCTGGACATCTGAAGGCAGTCTTTGGAATATCTTCTTCAGCCATAAAAATCTGATTATAACCAGCATTACCATCCATAAAGCTGACAATCTTGTGCCCTGCCGCAGCATCAATCAATGTGTCAGCCACCGGCATTGGATAACTATCCTTAGGTGTAGCCCTGTTTAGATCTCTAAAATCAATGCACACCCTCAACTTGCCATTTTTCTTCTCCACCGGAACAATGTTTGATATCCAATCAGCATACCGGCATGGTCGTATGAATTTTGCATCATACAGTCTAGCAATCTCTTCTTTGATAGCTTCATCTACCTTAGCCTCAAATTTCCTTGGAGCTTGCTTGTGTGCCCGAAATCCAGGTTTGATGAGTAGCCAATGTTCAACAATCGAACGGCTAAGCCCCGGCATCTCATGATATTCCCATGCAAAACAATCTCGGTACTCCTTTAATAACTCTATTAATGTAACGTTAAACTCCTTACACAATCCTTTATTGATGAAAGTCGGCCTAGGCTCGCTACCATCACCTATATCTACCTCCTCTAGCTCATCGGCCGAAGTAAACCCTTGTCCTAACTTGCCCTCCTCTTTGGCGTCCACTGTGGCGCCTGTCAGAGTAACTTTTTAGGATTCAAGTCATCCACCAATTCCACGCTGTCATCGGTGAACTCCAAGAACTCTCAATCCCAAACCTTGCCAGAAAAACAATCCATGCATTCCAAACGCATGGGACCCAAATCGGCCGAAGCGACATACACTGCGGTATCGGCTGGAACCACCTCGATCACATCATCCACCCTTTGAATAAGGAATTGATGTAAGGTGGAAGGGATGCAACAATTAGCATGAATCCAATCTCTTCCCAGCAGCATGGTATAAGATCCCTTGCCATCAATGACAAAGAACGTAGTAGGCAACGTCTTGCTTCCAATGGTCAACTCCACATTGAGCACCCCTTTTGCTTCTGACGTCTTGCCCCCATAATCCCTGAGTATCATGTTGGTCTTGATAAGATCATCATCAGTTCTGCCCAACTTCCTGAAGGTCGTCATCGGCATGATATTGACAGCAGCACCTCCATCGACCAACATCTTGCTCATCGGCTTACCATTCACATACCCTTTGACATATAAAGCCTTCATGTGCCGTCGCTTAGATTCTTTTGGCTTCTTGAACACAGCCTGCTGAGGATCAAGAACCAACTGTGCCATAGCCTCCGTACCATCATCAAATTCTTCATCATCAACAGCTTTGAATTCATACGGCATGATGCAAACATTGACCGCCGCTTCTAACTGCTGGACCTGAGATGCCACCTTCGGCCTCCATTCCTTTCTGGTACGCCGACGCTGCTCATCATCATCATCACGTCTATGGAAATCAGTTTCCATCTCTCTGCTGTAGCGTTTCCGCTTTTCACAGGATCGAGTCGGTCCGCGCTGGTGAACAGACGCAACAGTACAACACATAAATAGGCACAATTTAAGTCTTAAAGTTATTACATTAGTCCGAATTAAAACACAGAGTCGCACAGCGGAAGTTTCAAGAGTTTACAACACGATTAGGTCCAAAAGAAGCAACAACAACTACGGCAAGGAACGATACACGCTCTCACGAGAAGAAGTCCGCATTCCAAGCCCTCAGAATGCGAACACAGGAGTAGCTCACTCCTCAGTCTCCCAGTGAGCCGTCCAGCCAAAAGGAAGCTGGCCGTCCCACTGTCCACCTCCACCCGTGGAGTCGGGGATGAAGGTACTACCTGCACAAAAACATAAAGAGCCAAACCCTGAGTACTAATTACTCAGCAAGACTTACCCGTCAACGTGGCTAACTACAGCCGACTCCTAGAATGCATAGGCTACAACGGGGTAGGCTTGACACGAGGCATAACCCGCACTAGTTACTTGGTCCTTACTTTCGAGTTTTATTTCAAATTAGTACGAATCCAATAAAACAGTGCACTTAACTCTAGAACGGAATAGGCAACAATACATCAATCAGCAGCGTAACAATAATGATAGATAAATACAGCAGTAAGGATATGTAAATACAACAGTACTAGTCATCATCATCAATCAAATCACACTACGATGTGACTCAGTGAACAAGTGGGTGCTCATTTCCGAGAGCGGCGGCATCGATGTACATCCTGCAGGAGAAACCTGACCACACGACGCACACGCACAAAAGTCGCATGCGGCAACCTTTCGCACTGTACACCACCAGAGCTGTACCAGATTCTACTCCTCCCGAGGAAGGGGTCTCCCGCAGTGGTCGTCGTCCCAGACACCCAACCACGCAGTATCCCTTCCTCTCCCAAGTACCATGATAGAAAGAGTAAAGTATCCACCAGACATCCAGGGCGACACAGGCTACGTAGGTTTACTGGGCCCATAAACACCAGCATGTGAATCAGTACGTTCAAGCTTGCTCAACGGGGCCAACAACGGACGGTCCTTAACCGGCACAGACGAGGCTACCACCGTGAAGGCCCAGCCTTCTCCAACCATCCTACACAACAATCCCCGTCCGGTCTGCAACAAATCTAAATTCTGCTAGTACAATCCAGAGTAACTCCTATCATGCGAGTGGGACCTACCACTCGTCTTCTACCGTCCGCTAGCCACTAAGCATAGCAAGTTCTAACGTTACCCTAGAACCATCTACTACAAAATAGGACACAAGGTAGGATCTGGAAGGGTAGTCCTAATGCAGTTCTAAGGTTCCACATCAACACCTAATAAACCTAACGCACAAACAATTACTAGCCCCAATCAAGTGAGAAAGTAAAAATCTAATAGGTAGGCATGCACCGGGGCTTGCCTGGCTCAGGAACTACGCTAACGGGGTCAGCGGTGGTGTCAGTCTGCTGCTCCTCCTCCGTGCCTCCTCCGGCAGCTGGAAGTCCAGAGGCTCCGGGGTCTCTGTCACTACACGATATGACAAGGAATATAATGGTAGTTAGCGGTAATACAATATGATGCAACATGATTTAAACAGTTAATGGGACAGTCATTTACACTGTAAGTGTAAATGATTAGCTTGATTAATTACTTTCGTCTGAAGTATTTCCTTCATTGACTCTTGATTAAGTTAATTACTTAAATTAACTTGAGCGGGTTAATTAAATTGATAAATGTTGAAAATTAATTTGTGTCCAGTGGCATTTTTCTGGTGAAGAGTACCACTGGAAGTAATTTACAGTGAAGTTTGGCGATTTATTGTAATACGGATTATTTATAATAATTTCAACAAGACAGCAGATTAAATAAATCATAAAAAAAATTAAGCATTAAATGACAGTGGAAAATGTTCCGTAAGTGTGTTATCAGATTCTTTACTTGCATGCAAGAGTTTGTGATTTATGGAGCAACAGAGTTTTTATTAGGAATTAAACAAGATTTGCACATATGAGATTTTCCAGACAACAGATAAGGTGATATATGTGATTTGACATTTTTATTGGATAGATCTTGCAACATGGAAGCCAACAAAATTGGATTCGCATTTTTATGAGGTGTCTTTATTTTTCTATCGATTTTACAACCTTCTATGATTTTCTGGGGATTAAACAATTTCGAAAAAGAAAGGAAATTAGGCGGGCCAATCAAATCGGGGCCACACAGAGGGCCACACGACTTGAGCCGCACCAGATCCGGCCTGGCCGCACGGGATCCAGGCGCGCCAGCAGCGCGCGCGGCTCGGCGGCGGCGGCAAGTCGGCCGTTCCCGGCGCGTCGACGCTCGGCGGCGAGAAACTCGGGTGGCACCACCTCGGCGTCAAGAGCGCAGCTCGGAAACACGGGTACGTGCACGTGCACGACGGCCGGAGGGCAGTCGGCGACGAGCGGCGGCGCAACGGCGGCGGCGGCGCACGCGTTCCGGCCAAAAGGAAGGGAGAGAGAGGAAAAGAAGAGGGGCACGAGCATCACCTGATCGACGCGAACCTAGGAGCGTTAGATCTCGTCGACGGGGAAGCTCGGATTGCGGAGTTCACTGTGGAGGGGGTCGGCAGCTTGACGGCGGCGGGGAAAAACGGCGGTTCGGCGGCCTGGGCCACGGGACTAGAGGGAAAAGGGGGTCAGGTGGTGCGAAACAAGGTGAGGAAGCTCCAGGAGCGATGAATTGACCAGAAACTCACTGGGCAAAGCGGATTCGACGGCGAGGTCCGAGTTGGTCACGCGGCGACCATGGTGACGAAGCCGCTCAATCCGCGCGCTCCTGGCGCAGAGGAGGGGATGGGGAGGTTGGGTGAGCTCGAGCACTCCCTTGCGCAGATCCTGGCAGCGAGTCTCATCGGCGCGGGGGCTCGACGGCGGCGGAAGGCGAGGTGGAGCTCGAGCTCGGCAATGGAGGTGGCGGCTAGGGTTTGCGGAGTCGGGGAGCGAGAGAAAAGAGAGGAAGTGAGCGGGGGAAGGGAGCGCGGCGTGTTTTGACATTGTCCCGCGGCGGAGGCGGGCCCAGCACCGCGCGGCGAGGCCGTACGCCGGCGGCCACGCGGCGTGAGAGTTCGGGCGCGGGCAGAGAGAGAGCAGAGACCGACAAGTGGGCCCGCTGGCATCTTTCTTTTTCTCGAAATTATTCAAACTCTGCTTTTTCCCCAAACTTTGGCACATCAAATGAACTAGCAAATGACCTCCAAAAATTGCGAAACCCGTCTCAAAAGAAAGATTGTGAGATGGAGAATCCAGTGGCATAACATGCACATCTTGATTCGCAAAGGAATTCAAATGGCAGTTGGTCAAATTTGAGCACTTTTGCAGCTTTGGGGATTTATTTGAGCATCTAAACGAATTTCAAAAATCACCAAAAATTCTCCAAAATTCTCATTTGAGATGAGCTATCCAGAGATATTTTTGTTGGCTCAAGTTGTTACAGAAAAATTTGAGTTCTTTCATAAGCATCAAATTTGACCCAAATTTGAAGAAACTTTAATTTCATGCTGTTTGGTTTGTCGAATTAAAAGGAAACCTTGCAGACATCCAAAAATTATGAGAAATTCAGGGAACATAGGATAATTACCCAGCTCCAACATCTCATTTGGGTCCAGATAGGGTTGAGCAACAGAATTTGAATTAAAATTCGAGGAACAGCAGAATTTGCATGAACTCCTCTGAATTCTCAGAGACACTTCCAGAATTTGAAAAATTATGGAAAAATCTCCCAAAATTCTCAATTCAGATGCTCTTGCTGCAAAAATTATCATATTGGCAAGTTGTTATTGAAATTTTTAGTTGGCTTCACGAGCATTGGTTGGATAGTTATTTAAATTTTTATATTTCACATTTGAAATTGCTTTGGCTTGAAGTGCTATTCAGTTTGGGATACTTGCAGAGGTTGGCACAGTGACACGGGGTGTCACATCTGCAGCGCTGTCTCTGTACCCTTCTCTTTTGGCTTTTGGAAAAGATACCAGTAGGACACCACTGCGGCTGACGCTTAGGTCTGTGTTCTTGTTGCTCCTCATCAATCAGCTCCTGAAACTCAGCCTCATCATCTTGCCTTGGCCCCAACCGATCATGGACAGAAGGCTTGAATTCTCTATCCGGTCGACGCAACGCTTCTCTCGTGGGCCGACGTGACATCCCATTCTCTCGCAGTCGATCAAAAGCCGGAACCCTCTCCTATCTAGCATAGACATTAGACGGCACTTCTCGGTACAATCTCCTTGAATGATTACTGCACCCTGGGCATCCCTCAATCGGTGGCAACTTCATGCCTTCTTCCCAACAATATCTAAAGAAAGGACAATCCCAATGCGAGTCATCCCGAGATCCACGCTCTTCATAATCATCCCTTTCTCTCTTCCTCTGATATTTATTGATCATGGATGAGCTACCAAATTCCACCATATTTACAGGAAAAGGATTCCCGTCAATCTTCATCGACTTCTTTTGGTCGTTGAACTTTATACGGCCCTGTTTGATTGCAGCCTGCACACTCTGCCTGAAGACTCTGCATTCATTGGTATTATGTGATGGAGCATTGTGCCACTTACACCATCTTCTTTTCTTCAACTCTTCAGGTGGAGGTAACACATGATTTGGCGGCAACTGAATCTGCTTCTCCTGTAACAACCAATCAAAAATCTTGTCCAGCTTGTTCACATCAAAGTCATATCTTTCTTGAGCAACAGTTTGTTTGATGAACGGGCATGCTACTGGTTTCTCGCCCCTAGTCCATTCGGCAAGTCCCACTTCTTCTCCATCTTCATCAGAATCAGATTCAACCGCATAATCAGCATATGCAGCATACCTATTCTTCGCAGCGCTCTGGAATCGGCTTTCATGAGACGAAATCTTTTGAGCCAGTTGGGAGATACTCTCAAATTCCTGAGATGCGAATTTCTCACGAATAGTGCCGATGAGTCCTTGAAAGGCCAAATCGGATAATTGCTGATCTGTCAGAGCCAAACTGTAGCATCTTCTGCGAACATCCCGAAACCTCTGGATGTAATCCATCACCGACTCTCCGGCCTTCTGGCGAACAGCAGTTAGATCTGTGAGCTTCATCTCGGTAGTCCTGTCATACCGCGGAGGGAAAGGAGTCCTGTCATACCACTCTGGATATGGTCGACGGTATACCGAAGTCTGATCCTTTCAAGCCAAATTGATCTCTCATTATGTCAACAATCTTGACGGCCCAGTCATCTGCCCCCGAGTTCCTTGCTGCTGACGATGGACCCTGCTGATCTGGCCACCCTTGATTACCTCCAGAACCAGTAGTCACATACTGCTCTGCAATCTGAAAAGTCCGACCTCCTACGTCCCTCGTAGGAGTACCTAGAGGCAGCCGATAACTTCTTTGAGGAGTATAGTACATCGGCCCACCTCCTACCTCATTGTAGACTGTACCATCGGCTGTCTTGATAATGAGGTCTTTCAAAGTGTTAACTAACACTGGAGACTGGTTGATCAACGCTTGATGCATTGCAGTATAAATCATATCACTCAGATTTACGGATGGAACCTGAGATGACCCTCCAGTTGATGTCAGCGGTGGAGGCTGTACAGGTGCTTCCTCTGCCACCTTGGCATCTCTAGGAGCTTTGAGCGCGTCTTCAAACATATTCTTGATAGAATTCACCAAGGGTGTAGACTCTTCTGCCAATGCTTTCTGGACAGCAACATTAACTATCTTCTGGATCTCATCAGCTGCTGCCTTTTCATCTGACGACCCCGCCGGTTTCTTGGAAGTGTCCACAACAACCGGCATGGGAAAAGGATTTGATTGAACCACACCTCCTCTTATCTTCTTGAATGACTGCAGACACAACTCTTTATAGTCTTGCATGTTCTTCAAGAGTAGTTGCTTCTGCTCATCACTCAGCTGATCTTCTGTCACCTGGATGATGTTCTGTGGCTCAACTTTGGTTCTATCAAGTGGTGGTGTCCTGTCTAACGACATGATTTCACCTGGACGTGTCCCACTGGGCGTGCCAAAAAGTGTGTTGACCCGAAAATCACGCACAAACGGCCTGGAAGATCTGCTTAACTTCAGTGCAGGACCAAGTCTTGTACGCCGCGCGAATCCTGAAGCGTGCCAGTCAGTTTTTCCTGAAAACTAACAAAAGGACAAGAGAGTTAAATTCTTTGGGTCACCGGCCCAGGAAACAGGCTGATGTATAGCCGACACTCAGATGTCGTTGAAATAGTCGATGATATGAATAAAGGCAAATAAAGCAACCGACTGTAACTATCGGCTATGTCCTATCGGCTTCTTATCACCTGCTATTGTATAGTAGAAGAAATAAGAGAAACAGATCTAATAAAACACAGCAGATTATCGGCTAGATCTGGATATTTAAACAAACACTTTGTAAACCAGCCAAATAGTGCAATGATAAATAAAAAGATTTAAAACAAACATCTGTGTGATAACTAATCGGCTAAACACTCCGATTAAACCCTAGAGCGATTCATCGGCCAAATCATGTCACAGATTTACTTCAATAAAACCCGTAGGATCGGACTTAACCGAGATAGCAATAAGGTTCTACTAAAAGTAATTCGGTGAAAGATCGGCAAACAAACAAGTCCAAAGTGATTATGATATCTAATCGGCTAAATCGATCGATCGGCCAAGCCGCATCACAGAAATATTCCAATAGAACCCGTAGGATCGGACCTAATCGAGACAGCAATAAGGTTCTATAAAAAATAATTAGGTGGAAGACCAGCTGATAAATCAGTCCAGAGTGCCTCGGATATATTTAATCTATTTATACTATATTCATCAGACAAGCGTTGCGTAGGATCGAACCTAACCGAGACAGCAATAATAATGCCGATCTTGCTAACGGTTCTAAATAGATCTAATATACCAGATAACTGATAATTAACCTAATAACACTAGCAGATTCGATCAACCCAATGCAGTGAGATAATTCGATCAAAGCATCAGACAAGAAGGTTACTAGATAATCAGGAGAATTACCGTGGGGTGACGAATTCCCTGCCCTAGCGGAGATCGTGCCGATGCAGCCCGCTCGAACAAGAAACCCGTCGAAAAAACAGGTTGGCGATGCGCCGAGAGTTGTATTGAATTGTGTATAATCCTGATTACAAGCACCTGGGTTTATATCTATACACCCAAGGCAACCGACTTGGAAACAAACACGACTCCTCCTAACTTTCGTTTCAAGAAAATAATTTATTCCTATCTTAACTAATTCGTCAATCGCAACAACCAAAATCTTCTCTTGCTCCGGTCAACGCGGCGTCTTTTTCCAAACACAATCCTCCTTGCCTTATCTTCTCGCCACGTGTCAAAGGATTTCCAAAATCCGGTGTCAACACAACCAGACCAACTATCAAAACCAGAGGCTTGAGGACAGACCAAAGCTTTTTTAGACTTCAAATCTCTCATGGCTAGGGGTTGTATGCCATGGATTTGATGGGGATTTGAGTTCTAAAGTTTAATTAGGACTTGCTCCACCTAAAAGAAACACATGCATGAAGAGAAACACAACGAACCAAGGTTTTCCTCATCCATGGTGGATGGCAGCCATCGATGAGCTTGAAGCTCTAGGGAAAAAGGTGGAATTGATTGAGAGAAGGAATGGGGAAGTGGGGAGTCTCACCAACTCGTCCACCAACATGCATGAAGGATGCTTTTGGATGGAGGAACTCGGCTGGCCTTCAAGGGGAAGAAGATGAAGCCAAGCTTGATGTTGAGGATGAGGAGGTGGGAGAGCACGTCGGGGTGGTGAGGAAGCTTGTGGAAGACCTCCTCCTTGGCCTGGGCAATGGGGATGGGATGGAGGAGCTTCTCCTCCCCTCCTTCTTCTTCTCCCCTTCCAGGAAACGAAATGAGAGAGAGAGAGCAAGGGGTGCCCTGTAGGGGAAGAAGAGAAAGAGAGTGTGTGGCTACCAGGTGGGTCCCGTGGGTATTTTCTTTTTCCTGATTTTGATCATCTTCTCTTTAACCATCAATTTTCTCACCTTAAAAGCTTCCAAAATTTATGCCGATTTTTGTGGTGCTACATCTGAGAAAGGAGAATCCATTTGAGTTGGAAACACTCAAAAAGAGATTGGATTTTTGTTTTTAAAATTGTTCAAAGTTGGCAGATTTCCAGCTTCGCTTCAATTTTTAGGGCATTGAGACATTACCCAAAAATTCATCAAAAATCATGTAAATTCAAGATTTAAAGTGTACTTGTAGCAGAATTTTTTTGTTGGTGCCAAGTTTCATGCAAACTTTTGGAGTTGCTTAACAAAGGCATGGAGATTTGAATTTAGAATTCGAATTTGAGTTACAAATGCCTTTGCTTATGCAATGAACATGCTTAGATGATGCTCATGATGCTAGATTAGGTTCAATAACATGCAATTGAAAATTGGCATGTTACAATGACCTCCATTAATATTGGACCCAAGAGGATGAGGTAACTCTGGCGTGGGCATATGACAGAGCTGAGACATGCGAACCTCAATATTTTCATTATTCAATACATATAACAGTATTCATAGATGCAAACCTCGTATATTCCAAATGGAGGTTCGGTATTTTCATGATCAGTACTTTGTGGACATTGAGTACATCCATTCTTCTGGTGGTAGTGCCAATTAAAAAAATGGCAGGTACCTTTCTCCCCTGGTTTCAATATATGTTCAAGCCACAAGGTGTTGAGCTAATCAAATATCAGGGAGATGCGACATGGAACATTGGCATTGCACTGTTTAAATTTCTGGTGCTTAGTTTTTTGAGCGTAAATAAAGTCATAAAAGACACGAGTGACACGACATGCAAAATAGTCTGATGGGTCCATTAGAAGCTAAATATTCAGGAGTAGCAGGCTAGTGTGAAGTCAGTCCCACCAAATTAAAGATGTCGTCTCTTAAACAAAAAACACAATCCCTGAAGCCAAGAATCTTAGACCACTATACCTCACTAATGCCAATATTGCATCTTATGTTCTTGGTCCCAATGTTCTTGCATCTGAATAGGCAGCCCCCAATGCTGCATAATCGACAAAATTTTGAAATAACATCAGCTGATCGAGAAGCGATGAATATTTTTGTTCTAACAGACAACAAAACGCAACTAATGGCTTGCTAAGCAAAATGTGGCTGGTGCTGAATTCTTACCTACAGCAGGATTATATTTCAAGGGAAAAAAACGCTCTCTTTGTTTATATATCACTTGTATCATCATCCATATTTGTATCTTTTTCAATTATATGGGCAGATAATAACAACAGAATAAAACGGTTCAAAGATATGTTTGAGACTGATATCTAGACAGGGAAGCTCATTTAGCTTATCATCTCTTACAATTTCTTTCTGCAGGATACCTAGCCAAAATTAGATAAGTTTAACTGGATTATTATTAAATATACATATATCATCGTCCATAATTTACTCACTATGACGAATATCGGCAAATAACAAATAAGCAAAGACATACTAGTTGAATTTGGAGATAAGGTAGCGATAGGTACCTGACGTGTAGAAGCTCATGTAGGGAAAAATGTGTAAGGCACGCTGATTGTTCTTAAATATCTTGCGGACTTGGCCAGACTTCAGATCAAAAGTGAAAATGTCATCATTAACCCTCAGTAAAAAGAAAGAAACACCATCCACAAAACCAGCCACATAACATCTAGAGAAGGATCTTGCGGGTAGCAGTGGCATTAAATCGATGACTTTGCTTTGTGCCCATCGTACATATTGGTCAACAGTGGCCTCAATCGACCATAGGTAGAGTTTGAAATCATTCACAACGGCATATCCAATACCACCGGCCTCAGTAGTCGTGAGAACAATGTGATTATAATGGCATGAAGGTGGAAGTTCAATCACAGACATTTTCCGTGTGCTCAAATTGATCTTCAGTATTGACTCGTACCAGCGAAGCATCACATAGAGCGTATTACCCACGAGAGCTGTGGGCTCCCAGTACCAACCAACTTCTTGGGGATGGGATTGTTGACCAGAGGCCAGCTCACTCCAAACGCTAGTCTCTGATGAGTAGGTGTAAACAAATATATCCGGAGCTTTGGTGACCACGAGGACGACAAGGAAGGGGCCGCGGTTGCAGTCGAGGTGGTCGCAGGTGCTAGTGCTGGCGCAGAGCACAGACCCGTTGAAGCCATGGCAGTCCTTGGCCTCTGGCAGCGAGGGAAGTTCAGTCTGCATTCGTGATCGGGTCCCAGACGACGAAGGGATTCTCACGGGGATCCACGAACTCGGTGCCTTGGAGAAGTACACGGCCATGGCGGGCGTCGACCACTTGCCAGTTGCAGCGGTCGGCAATTGGCGGGCAGGAGGTGACTGGAGCGAAGCTGGAAACTGAAGTTCTGTTTCTGTACATGTGGTGGAAGACGCCCAGCATCGGGGGCGTTCGGTGGAACACGCAAAACCTGCGGTGGAAGCCGGTGTCGGAGACGAGGAGGCACCATCGCCTACAGACGAGGGCGGCGCAGACAAGGCTTGCCGGATCGTCCGGCGGAAGGCGGAGGAGGATCTCCTCGACGAGCTCATCCATCAGCGCCGGAGGCGGCGGCGCCATGCTGATTGCGGGAGAGCAAGGGTTTGCTTGGGGTTCGTGGATTGCTGCGAATACTTGTGAGAGACCATGGGAGGTCCACGGGATCTATCTGATTTGGCTGCTGTGGTTCGGTCAACTTTGTGATCGTGTGAAGAGAGGAGAATTAGGCAGAGGGCACGATGGCCCTAACCGTGCTGCCGCACGAGATTAATAAGGCCAATGGCCGTCAGGTTTACAGCTTATGGAAACAGGAAAATCAGGGATCGGTTTCTATCCTAACCGATACGCCAGCTATACATCCATATTTCTCATATTTACATCCATATCGCTAACACCCCCCCGCAGTCGAATCGGGAGGGGGGCGGACGGTGAGACTGGACCGAAAATCCAGAAACAATGACGAAGGAAGACCCTTGGTCATGACATCTGCAAATTGTGAGGAAGTGGGCACATGCAGAACACGAACTTCGCCAAGAGACACTTTCTCACGGACAAAATGAATGTCAATCTCAATGTGCTTCGTGCGTTTGTGCTGAACGTGGTTAGACGACATATAGACTGCACTAATGTTGTCACAGAACACCACAGTAGCAGTCTTTAGTGGTCGATGAAGTTCAACAAGCAATTGGCGCAACCAACAACTCTCAGCCACAGCATGTGCAACAGAACGGTACTCCGCTTCAGCGCTAGAACGAGAGACGGTTGCTTGTCGCTTAGAAGACCAAGAAATGAGGTTATCACCCAAGTAGATGCAATACCCAGACGTAGAGCGACGAGAGTCGGGGCAGCCAGCCCAGTCAGCATCAGAGTATGCGATAAGAGAAGTAGACGGGGACTTAGAAATCTGAACACCAAAATCCATAGTGCCTTTCACATACCGAAGGATCCGCTTGACGAGGGCGAGATGTGGCTCTCGAGGATCGTGCATGTAGAGACAAGCTTGCTGCACAGCATATGCGATGTCTGGGCGCGTGAGGGTCAAGTACTGTAGTGCTCCTGCTAGACTCCGATAATCAGTGGGATCTGCCACGGGAGAACCATCCGAAGCTGAAAGCTTGGCCCGAGTATCAACTGGCGTTGGAGAAGCCTGACATTGTGCCATACCAGAACGATGAAGAATGTCTGCTGCATACTGTTTTTGAGAAAGAAACAGCCCATCATGCGTCCTGGTAACAGAAATCCCAAGAAAGAAATGAAGATCACCAAGGTCGGTCATCGCAAACTCAGAACTGAGGCGGCTAGATAGCTGTTGAAGCAAAGATGACGAAGAAGCAGTCAAAATGATGTCGTCGACATAAAGTAGTAGATATGCCATGTCACTGCCACTCGTGAGCACAAAGAGAGAAGTGTCGGAGACTAAAGCAATAAATCCAATAGTGCGAAGATAAGAGGCAAACCGCTGGTACCATGCCCGGGGTGCTTGTTTCAGACCATAAAGAGAGCGATGCAGACGGCAAACATAATCCGGTTGATCGGTATCAATGAAACCAGAAGGTTGCTGACAATAAACAGTCTCCTCAAGATGACCATGCAGGAAAGCATTCTTGACGTCGAACTGTCGTATAGGCCAAGAGGAAGAAACAGCGATGCTGAGAACTGTACGGATAGTCGCCGGTTTAACCACTGGGCTGAATGTCTCGTCATAATCAAGACCATACTGCTGTGAACAACCTCGCACCACCCAACGAGCCTTGTGACGGGCTAATGTACCATCTGAGTGAAACTTATGTTTGAAGACCCATTTACCCGAAACAATAATAGCAGCAGAAGGTCGAGGCACTAGAGTCCAAGTCTGATTGTCTACCAAGGCATGAAACTCATCCTCCATGGCAGCACGCCAAGCAGGGTCCTTCAGCGCATCATGGTAAGTGCGAGGAAGAGGAGAAGCAGCAACCGTGGTGACGTTGAGGTTGAGCCGGTCAACAGGAACTGCAATGCCTGACTTGGCGCGAGTGCGCATTGTGTGCGGTCCATCAGAGGGGCGAGGAAGTGCAGTCGTTGTGGTTGCACCCGTAGCACGAGAGAAAACTTGCCGCGCAACTGGTGCCGTAGCAGCAGGAGGCGACAGTGCTGGCGTAGCAACGCCCGGCGAAGGCGGCTCAACGTGAGAGCCAGTTGTGGAGCCAGCGTCGGGGCCATCGTGTGGCCCAGCAGAGGCGGGACTTGGCGCAGGAATCCAGTCAGCTGCTGGTTGATCCGTCTGAGATGACGAGTGTGGAGGCTCAGAGACGTGCAGCTCGGGCGATCGAGGCCCCTGAGATGCCCGAGCAACAGTAGAGTCCGGCACCGCGACGGTCGAAGCCGTGGGCATGCCGACGCCAAAAACCGGTGCCACATCGTCTGAGGACGCAGGCGAACCAGTCAAGGAGTCCAGGGTACCTGTAGTCTCATCAAGAAAATCATAAACCCTCGCTGAGGAAGGAGAGTTAGTGACTTGGAAGGGGAAAACGTGCTCGTCGAACACAACGTGACGGGAAATAATAACCCGGCGAGATGAGATGTCGAGGCATCTATAGCCCTTGTGAGAACTAGGATAGCCTAAAAACACACAAGGCATGGAGCGAGGTGCGAGTTTATGAGGTGAAGTGGCTGTTGTGTTGGGGTAGCAAAGGCAGCCAAAAACACAAAGATGGTCGTATGATGGTGGTGTCTGGTGGAGTTTTTCATAAGGCGAGAGATCATGTAGTGGTTTGGATGGGCGCCTATTGACTAAATAAACAGCAACGGAAAGAGCCTCAGTCCAGAACGATGGTGGCATGTGGGCTTGAAAAAGAAGTGAACGAACGACGTCGTTTAGTGTACGTAGAGCGCGTTCGGCTTTGCCGTTCTGGGGAGATGTGTAGGGGCAGGAGAAACGTGATTGTATGCCATGGCGCCGAAGAAAATCTTGTGACAGAAAGTTGAGAAACTCAGTGCCATTGTCGGACTGGATGGACTGCACAGGGAGCTGAAACTGTGTGTGGACATCAGCAACAAAGGTCTCAATATTTTCACGAACATGAGATTTCTTGCGAAGTGGAAAAGCCCAATAGAAATGCGAGAAGTCATCCACGACGACAAGATAGTACTGAAAACCAGAATTACTTAAAATGGGCGACGTCCACACATCACAATGTAGCAATTGAAAGGGGCGAGTGGAAAAAGAACTAGACCTAGCAAATGGCTGACGTACATGCTTGCCAAGTTGACAGGCATGACAAACACGTGAAGCATCTGATTTATTACACACGATGAATCTAGAATTATGCAAACTAGACATGGTGTCGCGGCCGGGGTGTCCCAAACGACGATGCCAGATGTCGGAAGAGGCAACAATGGCGGCAAAGACGAGGTGTGCAGACTCCAAACACGATGGATGGACAGTGTAGAGATCGCCCCAACTATTGCAACGAAGAATCACGCGCCGGGTTCGGAGGTCCTTGACAGAAAAACCAAGAGCGTCAAATTCAACGGTGCAAGGGTTATCACGAACGAATTTTCTAACAGAAATAAGATTCTGAACTAGAGAAGGAACGACAATGACATTATGCAAGTGTAAAGGACTGAAAGGAGTGGGTAGAGATGTATAACCAGAATGAGTAGCGGGCACAGAAGCACCGTTACCAACGATGACTGATAAAGGAGAAGAGAGAGGGGAGGAACGTGAGAGAATACCATCATTAGATGCCATGTGCGACGACGCGCCAGAGTCCGTCACCCAGCCGGACTGAACGGCCATGTTGTTCAGGGCAGTGATGAGGTCGGCCTGGTTCCAAGTCTGAGAAGACGAGGTGGGGGCCGACTGCGTGGTGTAGGCCTGATGAGGGGCGGCGCCGAGGATGCCCGGACCAGCAGGAGTGCGGCTTGGTGCAGTCCACTGGTACGTCTGGCCAGAACCCGGAGAGTAGCAGATCCACGGGCCGCCAGCAGGTGGTGCCATCCCGGAACGCCCACCGTTGTGGCCGCCTCGATTGTTGTTGCCACCACGGTAGTAGTTGTTCTTCTTGGGCCCTTTGCTGTTGCCGTAGTTGTTGCGTGGAGAGGCAGGCGGGGCGCTGCGACAGGAGCCAGCACATGACTGAGTTCCGCCACCGGAGGGCGGGGCCGAGGATCCTGAGGACGCCGCAGCCGTGGAGGACAGCAGGGCAGTGGCAGCCTCAGTCTTGGCAGCGCTGGAGAGGCCATTTTCCTCTAGTGCAAGCTTGGTGCGAAGCTGCGTGAAGGATGGCAAGGGCATGGTTTGGAGGATCAGGGTCTTGAGCGTCTGGAGGCGGGGGCTGAGACCTCGAAGGGTGTGCAGCACGAGAGTGCGGTCGAGGACGACTTCGCCGACATCGCGGAGAGCATCAGCGAGCGCCTTGATGCGCTTGCAGTACTCAGCGGTAGAGAGATCACCCTGAACGATGGTGGTGAACTCGGTGGAGAGGTACACGGCGCGGGCCTCCTTGTTGTCGAGGAAGTTGTTCTCGATAGCTGTCCAGAGAGCGCGAGCGTTCTGGTCGAACTCCATGACCATGTCCTGCATGTCGTCGGAGAGCGTCATGAGGAGCCAGGTCACCACAGCGGCGTCCTCCTGGACCCAGATCGGATCGTTGGGGCGAGGCGCCGTACCGTCGACGTGGTGGCGCAGGAGGAACTTGTTGAGGGTAGCATGGAAGAACTTGCGCCACTTGGAGAAGTTGGCGGCGGCGAGATCAAGGACCACCGGCACATGAGCTTTGATGTTAACTGTGCTCAGGGCAGGCAGGGAGGAGACAACCGGGGCGGCTGCGGCGGGCGCGCCCGAGATGGGTGGCAAGGAGGTGCTAATGGTGCCAGGAGAGGAAGACGCCCCGGTGACGGAGTCGGCGTTTGGTGATGTGGTACTCATGGCTGGAGAGAAGCGGAAGCGAGGACGCCGGTGAGGAGATAGAAGAGGCCGGCGGCTGGGGTTTCAAGGTCAGGAACGGGACCAATCTGATACCATGTGATCGTGTGAAGAGAGGAGAATTAGGCAGAGGGCACGATGGCCCTAACCGTGCTGCCGCACGAGATTAATAAGGCCAATGGCCGTCAGGTTTACAGCTTATGGAAACAGGAAAATCAGGGATCGGTTTCTATCCTAACCGATACGCCAGCTATACATCCATATTTCTCATATTTACATCCATATCGCTAACAAACTTAATATCAATATGTATGCCGCACAAAATCAATTTAGGATTCAAGAAAGAGAAGGTCAAGTCATCGTACGACATGTATGGCACACAAATCCATACGTTAATCCTGGTACCAGGCTAGGTTCATCTGTTCCTTTATTCTAGGTCTGTTTCCGTGTTCAACTGACAGTTTTTATTATCTTTTACAACAAAATTCTTCTCTGCACCTGTTTCAGGGGAAAAAAATTAGCATACTAGTGGTAACTAGCAGCTACTGTTTTCTTCCATTTGGTTCACAATGCAAGGGCAGCTGTGGATAAACTTGCACTTAAACGCTACTGGGGTTGCTAGCTCAAATAAATATTGAGCATACATATACGAAAGAAACCATACTAAATTTAATGCTCTGGTTCCAAGCTTAACAGATTATATGCCGATCAGGTAACTGCACATCATACCAGCTTGCGAACATCGCACAACTAACTATGTGTCCTTGTTAAACAGTTTAAAACAAACAGGCCATAAAAAGTACAGGAAACATACTGAAACTGACACTATCTCACTGATGCCACCGAGTTGCCAGGTGCCCAGGCCCAGCTTCCTATATGATACTATGATTTCGCCATGGCAAGTAGCCCGCTGTCTACACAATGGCGTTGTCAATTAAGCTCTCCTGGCCCCTCTTGATTCATCATCTGCATCCGCTCCCATACTACAGAAATACACAAATTTCTAATGAAACGTTTTACTGTGAAAAAGAAATTTGCACAACTGTTTGTAATCTACTACAATGTAAATGGTTCTCTGGCTAACCAAAAAGATAAATGCCTCTACTTTATTATCCACGCCTAGATTTTCAGATGGCATGAAGTTTTTTGAATTTTTAATTCTAGATGCTCATTTAGGTAATAATAGGATTGTTAATGAAAGCTTTCCTAGACTTAATTTATAATTACAATTTACATATTGCCACTAAATTTAGTGCACTTAAGATTATAATTTGTCTATCTTAACATGTGAATCTGCAAAGCCTGAGCTGCCACATGAATTGAGTTATGTCGTTTCAACTGCTGCCCCAAATTTATTTAGTTTTTTAACAGAAGTCCCAAATTATATTTAGATCTGTTGTCAATATCCTCCACCTATCCGTGAAAGGTTTATACATGAATGACACGTGTATACCTTGAAAAATTTCAAGCACAGACCATAACAAAATATTATATTTTGCGAAAAAGAGTTCTATGTTCATGAACTTAGTGTTCATATGCACAAAAGAAAAAATTAATGTACTAAATAAATCTGTAAGGATACCTGGGGTGTAGAAGTTCAAGTAGGGAACAACCGCGCCGATGTATGCGTCCTCGTACACCTTCGTCACCTTACTGGACTTTAGATCCACAGTGAATATTTCATTTTTCACTTTCAGAAAAATGACACCAATACCTTCTGCGGAGCCAAGCAAAATAGGCATGGTAGCCCATGAGCAGTCAATGAGTAGCAGCTTTTTTAGGTTAATGACTTTGCTTATCTCCCATCGACCAACTACATCAGCCCTCGACCATAGGCAAAGATCAAAGTTCTCCACTCTTACAAATCCCAGCCGGCCATCCTCCGTAGTTGTAAGCCCTCGACCAACGGCAATGCAGCAATGTTTCTCCCGCTAATGCTTACGTGGGGGACCAAATACACAACAATTACACAGGAGCTGTCTATATGGCAAAGTTTCCAGGAAGGTAACTCGTATTATAAACAAAATAATACGAGTAAAGACACCTGACCGAGGTATAAGATGAACAGTAAACACAAACACTGGATAATGGCAACGAACGCCGCGGAGCACACAGGCATGTATCTTGGCGGTTATTGCTCAAAGGGCTTGGACACAAAACACAATATTATTACATCCGGCTTTATAGCTATGACAACGTCCCACCCCAATATGCAACCATCTGGCTTACTACCGCAGCGGCGCACACGAATACTTCTGTCTGGCAACCCTGGACTCCTCGCAAGCTCTCCACGGGACTCGTTTTCCAGCTTGACTGCGATCCTTGTGCATGCCATAACCCTCTGCGGTATGTTGCCGGACAACGGCTTGTTGCGGTCACGAGCTTTGCAGTGTCCTTTTCCTCGCTTCCCTTGTCGCTGCATTAGCCATGAAGCAAACCACCTTAACATGGCAGCCACAAGCTGTTGTAGTCGGGACGCATGTGCGTGGTTTGATCGCAGATAACTCGAAAGTGAAACTTTAGGATAAAGAGCATAATAAGTAGAGATCGAGAGTAGCTAAAAAAACTAGCAGATACCCCGCGGCAAGATTGCCGCGGGCTCAATCAGGAGTTGTTGGTCCATTGTATATGCTACATAACAATGAAATTCATTACAGATATTGATTGAGCAATCTCTATTCACAGTAACATGATAAGCCTTACATGTAAATTCAAATCAAGAGACACTAATGAGCCCTTCAATGCCTCAAATCTAAATAATGCATGGAGGCAATCAAGCACCAGTCCAATCAATGATCATCAATCTGCACAAAAAACATAAGTGGTCATTAGGAAAAGATTGTTGCATCTCAAGTGAACAGAGAACTTGGTAACATTTACTCTTTTTCCTTTGACAGAAACCAACGGATAGTCTATACACCCTGACATAAATCTATCTTCGCCTATTAAGTTAGTTGTCATTCTTATATTTGCGCAATTACTTTCATCGTTACTGGTTTATCTTATGGAAAAAATACTGTTGAAAATTCAATAGTTGTGTCTTTTTAAAGCACATGATATTAAACTATTAATGCAAGCTTCTGCAATATAAGCAAACGGTCAAACACCAAGCATTTGATAACAAAAAATATGCCAACAAATGAATCACTATTATGATGAAGCAGGTGGGGGGTATTGGACCGAAAAAAAAAAGGTACAAAGAAATTCAAGTCCGATGCAATCACCCAAATCAGAAACAAAGGCTGCTGGAGAAAGGAAACCAATCAGAGCTCATTCGAAGATGTTCAGCTCATTTAGGTGGAGCTAAGAACGTAGCCAAAAAAAAAGTCAATGATTTTTGAACAATAAGCGTTTGAAAAAGAAAAGAAGATGAAGGCAGACAGCTCTCCCTGTAAACATACAGGAAACAAACATTAAACAAATAAAAATAGCAGTTTCATCCTCTACATGGGTGCTAACAGGAATATGAAAGGACATAATAAATTAGTAAATTAGAAGTGCAGCAGAAATATAATAAAAAAACGAAAATAAAAGCAATCATTTAAAAGATATTGAGGATTCTGTCTTTCATTAGTCTTTCTATTGGGGTTGAAAAATACATTCGCCGCTAAAGTATTATATAAAAGCACTTAACAGACCTCATTCACATAAACAAATGCATGGTATAAAACAGTTAAACAGTGTTTAGTATGAGATCATATCAGCAATACTTTGGTTCTTTTGGAGTGGATAAACAATGTTCAATATGAGTCTCTCGGACTGGATCAGTGATGTCCTAGAGCTGCTCTTGCCTTCTACCAGGAAGAAGAAGCACCCCTATCAATTATACTGTTGAAATCTTGTCCAAAGCGCCAGGCTTGTACCACCGAGCATTCCTCAGGTGAGACCTGTCAACACCATAGCTTGTTATTTCTGTCAAGAATCAACAATAACAAATGCGGGACCATGAACTCATGTCAGCTGAATTGAATCAATTAACAGTGTTTGTTTCATCATACACCTTGTATCAGAGGAGTCGAATCCAACCTAGCACTCAGGTCTATGGTGTCCTTGTCCACCTCAGTGTTCTCTGCATCACTCTGCAAGAGACACTTGTTTAATGGAAAAATTGTGGAACCACCAAAGCATAAAAGACGCAATTAGCTACTCGAAAATATAGATTAATTGAATTCAGGTTTGATTGGGCATTGTAAATCATACATAGAAGAGTTTGAGCATTCCAAAGTTTCAGCATAGAAATATGAGGTTAATCATTAGCAGATGAAAACACTACAACCACACAATTACTGCATTATATTTCTCATGCATTATGTTTCGTTTCACAATGTGGTTGATCCGAGATACCTTGTGGCTATAGCTTATCTACAACATTTCTAAAGAGCAAAATGCAGCTGAGCACAAAATAAAAATGTTATAATAGCAGCATGCAGATGCATTGTTTTGCTGAAAATTTCAGATACCGGAGATGTTGCGTGGAGACCAAAACAATAGCCGGGGGGATAAATTTCAGAAAAAATAAGCAGACCTGAATGGTGAAAGACAGTTAGCCAAACTTTAGACTGCATCAAGTACCGCGAGTCCAGAATTCAAAGCAGATGTATCACATTAATTTGTTAGCAATCGAGTAGCAATGGAGCAAGCAGGACCATTATTTGCTGAAAATTTCAGATAATGGAGTTGTTGCGTCAGGACCAAAACAATAGCCCGGGGGATATAATTTAAGAAAAGTTAAGCAGCCCTAAATGGTTATAGACAGTTTGCCAAAATTCAAACTGCATCAACGATGTACCGGGAGTCCAGAATTCAAAGCAGATGTATCCCATGAATTTGTTAGCAATCGAGGAGGCAGAAGACAGAGAAACCTAACTGATACTTGTTCTTGGATCCAATTCGAAATGTACAGAGCAACGAATCTACGGGTGTGTCAGGAATACTTCAACAGTTAGGGTCACGCAAATCGTCAAATCTCAGACTGGGAAGGACAGAACAGTGCCTCAGGTCATCAGCCGGATGCAATCACGGGTGCGTAGATAGAACATCAAGCAGTGCAGCTCCCTTGACGCGGCCTCCGGCCTCTTCATATGGATCAAAGGGCACTTCGCCATATTCCCATTGGTAACACTGAGTTTTTGTACCCACGGCAACACTGCCACATATTGAATCGACCTTCAGGAGGCCAAACCTGCCAAATTCCCGTCCAAATCGACCTTCATAAAGGGAGGGAAAGAAATTGTTCACCTGGAAGGGGAACAGAAGAACGTGGAGGAAAGTAGGAAACTGCTCACCTCCTATGTGGCTCGCCGCTGTGTTGCCACTGGCTGTCGCCGGCTCGCCGCGTGTCTGGATGTGCCTCCTTCCTTCCCCTTGTCGTGCGGTTCTGTTGGGGGTGGTGTGCGGGATGCCGGAGTAAACATCAGCGCCAGCAGCGGCATCGGAAAAGTGGACGTGGGAGCTGGCGGAGAACTGCCGGCCTGCAGCGCGGAGAAGAAGGGCGACGTAGGGATGCTAGGCTCCGTGATTGCAGCGCGGTAAGGCTCTCCGCACTCGTGTTCCTCTATATTCTTCCTCTAAAAGGAATATTCTGTCCTGGTCATCGAGATTCTCTCCTCTAAACCAATTTCTCCCGCACCCATCATTCCTCTATATCCTTCCTCTATACCCATTATCCTATATTTTATTCAATCATCTCAACTACCCTCTCCTCTCTCTCCTATTTTTTTTTCCTTTTCTTTTTTCTCTCTCGCCGCCCCTTCTCTCTCTCTCTCCTTATCCATTCGTCTTGCGCCGTCTTCCACCGCCATCTCGATCTCTCTCGATCTCCATCTCCTCCGCCTCTCTCTCCTGCTTCTCTCCTCCCCTCCGACGCGCGCCCCTCCTCCACCTCCGACGCGCGCCCCTCCTCCATCCTGAGGTCGACCGCCGCGGCGAGGGCGACGAACGCGGCGGCGTCCTCCGCGCACCGCCGCCGGGCTCTCCTCCCCCGCGCGCGCCGCCGCGCCCCTCCTCCGCGACGAGCAGGTGACCAGGCGAGTTCACGACGGCTCCTCGAGGCCACGGCGAGCAGGGCCCTGCTATCCTCCTCGCGAGCAGCGGCGGGTGCGCACGCCGGCAGGCCCCGCAACCTCTCCACCGCCTCCTCCGCCTGCTCCACACGCTCCTGCTCCACGCTGCTGCCCATTTCCCCCGAGGACGAGCTCTTCCGCTTGTGGTTCCATTTGTGCGGCTTGGGCGGGCGGCGCGGCGGCGGGACGACGGCGAGGCTCCGGCGATGCTCCGGCGGGCGCGCCTCCCTCCACGGGCGCGAAGCAGTTGGGGCTGCGGCGGTGGGACGCGTGGGCCCTGTGCCATCGCGATAAGGAGTTCCTGGATTCCGCTTGATTTGGCGGAAACGGGAGCCTCCGCTCCTTTAGCGTAGCCTTTAGCGTACCCCGGTGCAGCTCCCATTCCGCTATCCGCTTCCTTCAGGAAGCGGTAGCGTTGCCCAGTGCGGGCAGTCTAAGAGAACGACGGTAAAAGGGGAACCGAGCAGAGGAGCAGTGGATCGATCCGACTGCAACGCGGAGAAGCAGGGCCTGGCGGCGTAGGGGATTCTCGACCAGGACGTGGTGCTTGCCACGGCACGGGGAGAGGGAGAAAAGATCTGGTGCTCCCGCCTCTTGTGGTGCTACCGTGCTCCCACGCACTGTAGCACCCAAAACATGCAACCAAAAATTGCAACAAAAATATGAATGGATAGCTCATGCAACGATCTACAATTCATATTTTTGATTGAGGTGCAACCGAAGCTCGTGCAACAAGATACAAAAAAGAGAAATCAGACTGTGAATAGTGCGGGTTGCAACTGTTTATCAAGAACCCGCAACTCGTTACTATTCAACGTCTGATTTCTCTTTTTTGTATCTTCTTGTACGAGCTTCGGTTGCACCTCAACCAAAAATATGAATTGTAGATCGTTGCATGAGCTATCCATTCATATTTTTGTTGCAATTTTTGGTTGCATGTTTTGGGTGCTACAGTGTGTGGGAGCACGGTAGCACCACAAGAGGCGGGAGCACCAGAGTTGCTCTCAGGGGAGAGGACGACGGGGAGGAAGAGTCAGGAAGGGATCGCGGCTTCGCGAATGCTTCGGTGTCGGTGGCGCAGGAACTTCAGCGCGAGCAAAGCGGCGACGCACGGCTAGATCAAAGCCAGCTAGGTAATCCAACGGCTCACAATGGCCACCACAATGCTACAGTCATTTTTGCACAGTAGGTTTTGAACAGTAGAAGGCGGGCCCCGCCGGGAGAAACTATAAACATAGTATGATGCCTTTTGCAACATCCATCCAGTTAATTATCGTTACAATGAAAATGGTAGGTGTTAAGTGTTGTATCAAGTAACTGATGAAATAAAATCAGCCAACGTGGGGCGGTCCCGAGTGGCCAGCGCCACTAGCTCCAGGAGCGTTGGCTCCTGTTGATGCTGTGGCCGAGTGGCCCGGGTTCGATTCCCGCCGCGGCGCCGCACTGTAGCGACTATTTCCTGCAATATGGCTCTGGTCGCTGCAGTGCATAAAAAAATCCCCTCGCTCCTCCATTGGACCAAAGCATAGGTTAAGTACTCGCGCCGATTCTCACCGGCCTGCTGAGTCCCTGTGTATGGTGCGGAGGAGGGTTCGGGAGTTTTCTCGATCTGTGTGAGACGATCATTCTCCTTAAAAAAATGCCCGGGGGCCGTCATACCCCCCGCAGGTCGAGTTTTTGATGAAATAAAATCACAAATGATGATTTCGGTTGGAACTGGCAACCAGAAACTCCTTTTTTTGCACTAGTTGTAGCTATCTATTATACTGGTCATCCAAAATTTGAGAATTATTTATGTGTTTGATTAGAGTCAAACCTTTTTAACTTTTTTATTTTTTGCAAAGTAACTCTTTTCGTCCTTGATTTTCATTTTCAAACCTCAAGATGTTGAACCAATAAAGTGGGTAGTAGGAGTAACGTGGAACATGACATAGCAGTTCCTTAATTTCAAAGGCTCATTATTTTGAGCATAATTTTTTTACATGATGCAACCTTTCATATTCATAAGAAGATTCTAGTTTATAAGTACCAAATGAACAAACTTCATTCACTCATGCAAAATAGTTTTCTGACATGGAAGCCTGGCCGTTACCACAATTAAGTTTATCCTTGACCAAGTGGCCCGAAACTGAGCATCGTCTCATGTTTATCAAGAGCTTGATGCACCTGCTCCTCCTGAAATTGTTCCTTCCAATGCTGCAGAAATCCGGAAAAGTAAGAAATATTGTCAGCGGAGTATTTTGAAAAGAGCTCCAGTCAAGGAGTACTGCTGGCTAACAAAACAGGTAACTGTCCACGGCCTGATTCATAACAACTCTCCATTTAGACTGATTCCATCATCCGTCTTGTTCAGTGACATTGACAGAAAATGGCCAAAGAATTCTGTGAATCGAAGATATATCATATATGTGGGAGCGAGGCTGTACATCTAGTAGACTAAAATAGGTCTTATAGTTTCTTTCCCGCTGGATGCCTTCTAGCCCAGGATACAATTTAAGTTTCTTTCAAGGTGGTCTAATTCATACTTCTATCTAACCAATTTTCCAGAATGGTCTATATATAAAAGTTAAAAGGGTTTATTTTTCATTACATTATTCATACTCTATATATGTTAACGAACGTACTAGTTAAATTTGCACATAAGAAATGAGGCTAGTACCTGGAGTGTGGAAGCTCATGTATGGGAAAATGCCAGTGAGGCAACGATTGAGATTGCATACCATCGTCACTTGGCGAGAGTCCATATCAAACCTGAAGATCTCTACACGCAATAAAATGATATCACCACAATGAACAATGGTAACCAAATGAGACGCTGTGTAGGCACTACCAGGGAGCAGAGTCTTGAAATCAATGATTCTGCTTTGTGCCCATACTAAAGATCCATCAGGACTAGCATCTCTTGACCATAGGTAGATGCTAGTCCTGATGGATCTTTAGTAATGTTATCCACTCATCAACTAGTTGGAGTTGCTGGAGAATGGTGGGATAACTTCAAGGAAACAGTTGCAGAACCAGAGTGTATCACATGGGATGAATTCCAGCAAGCTTTTCGTGAATACCATATTCCCACAGGAATCGTGGACATAAAAGTAGATGAATTCCGTACCCGTAAGCAAGAATCTATGACAGTGAATGAGTACATTCGAAAGTTTACGAAGTTGGCCAGATACGCCCCAGATGAGATCAACACTGATCAGAAGAAGCAAAACCGCTTCAGAAAAGGTCTTAACCATAAGCTGAGAATACATCTGGTCACCCACAACTACCCGGACTTCAGCACCCTAATGAATAAAGCCATTTTGCTTGAGGAAGCATTGATGGATCAAGAAAACGACAAAAGTCACGACGTCCAACCATGTGAACCAAAAGAGAAATCTGAAGTACAGGAACGGAAATCTTACCGAAAGCAGAAATACCGAAGAAAGAAGAATAATACACCACGTGCAACCCTTTCTGGTTCTAAAATTCACAATACCTGTAGACAGAGCACTGACAAACCACAAGGAAAGAAGGTACCACGCAGAAATCAGAAGTGCTACCTGTGCCGGAATCGTGGGCACTTCGCAGCAGACTGCCTGGAAGCTGTCGGACAAGGAGACAATGAGTGACAACCATGATCAAAGCTCCAGTTTATCACCTCAGAAATCTGGACATCGAGGATTTCTAACCTTATGTAAGAGTGTTGTAATATAAGCAACCTGTTGTACTCTGTACCTTGGAATATCAATAAAGTGTTGTATCAAGAGTTGTATGGTGATGAAATATATGGTTTATCGGTCTTGGTTAAGGTCAGACTTCAAGCTACATCGATAGCGATGTACTTACCTTCCGAATCTGGTAAAAGTTCTTAGCAAACCCACCTTTGAGGATAAGTTGGAAAAGGCATTTGGAAAAGCCACCCATGGAACAATGAGAAACGCTTTGGATAAGATAAAATGAATAAGAGTCGAAAGTTATCTTCGGTACCTCAAGTTAAAATCCTTTTAAGTGGGGTAGGACCCCTCTTGCACCTTGAAGAAAGGACCTCTGCTACATGGATCTGCAGTACCAATGATCACGGTGATAAAGAAAGAATCTGCTATCAAAGCTCACGAAATTAAGAAGTACCCGACAAAATTTTGGATGTTACCACTGCCAAGCAAGAAAACGCAAGAGAAGTTCCACGCCACCCAGAGGATCGTTTGAATCTCGAGGACAAGATTCCTTTTAAGTGGGGTAGATCTGTAACACTCCAAATTTTGAAAGCAAAACAAAAAGGAATAAAAATCACTCTAAATTTAAATTTTTGTTTCTCTCTTACCTTTTCATGAACTTTCAAAATAAAATCCACCAAAATAATTCGAACCTAGTTCAATCTGAAAATTTTTGCAATATAAAACTTATGCTCAAGTGTTTGGTTCCATTTAAGGTCCACTAAAATTGTGACCCCTTTTTGAATTTTACAATAAATAAAATAAACTTGTGCCAACCTAGCAAATTCACTTCGAATTTAAAAACTTGACTTTTGAAAACTTGCACAAACTTCACCATGTGCATTTATGAATTTCCTTGTTTTTATTTTGAGAGTTTGTTCGGTTTTAGTTTTGTTCGAATTTGAATTTCATTCAAATTCGAAAGTCTTAAAAAGTTTATTCTATTTCTAATTCCTAATCTTCCTTGGGCCGAATTCCCTTCTCCCCTTTTTCTCCGGCCCAGCCCGCCTCTCTTTTCTCTCTCTTTTTCTCTCAAACCCGCCTGTGGGCCGCGCCCCCTTCATCCAGCCCACCATCTCGGCCCAGCCTGGCCCACCTCTCCTTCTTCCTCCTTGTGCCCTTCGGGCAATAACCGCCGCCGCCGTCGATGGACAGCCGGTCCGTCCGCCCACGCCGCCGACGAACACCGACGTCAGCTCCCCCATCGATCTGTCGCATCCGCTCGCCTATAGCCGTCCCGAACTCTCGTCACCGGCATGGCCGTCCCCCTGCAACGCGTCCTGTCGCCAACCACCCGGCGACCGGAGACCGGCGACCTTGACCGAACCACCCGCTCTCAGCCTCCCTCTCTCGCCCCTCTGCTATAAAATGAGTGCGCGACGAGCTCCTCTCACTTCCCCAGCTCACAGCTCCCCTCCTCAACCACCAGGCCGCCTCAATTTCCCTCTTCCCCTCTTCCTCCTCACCGCCGGCCGCCGCCAAATCCGCCGCCGCAGCGAGCCCCGTGCCCCTACGACGCGCCGAAGAGCTCCGCGACTCCACGCTGCCCCTCTGGAGCTCCTCCCCGTCGAGCTTTGGCCGCAGATGCGCGGGCTCCCCGCTTCGCCGCGCGCCGCCGCCGAACGCCGCGCCCCGCCAGTACCGGCGCGTCCCTGCCTCCTCCGTCCACGACACCTTGCCGAAGAGATCCGCGTCGACGCGCCGCACCTCTCGGACATCTTCCTCGTCCCGTTTCGCCACCGGAGCCACGCGAACGTCGGGCGCCGCCGCCACGCTCCGCGCCCCGCCGTCGCTAGCCTCCTCCGCCGTTTCCCCGACCTCACGCGACCCCCCGGTGAGCTCCCAGTTCCCTCCTCTCTCTCCTGGACCTCACCGTTTCTCGGATAGTCCACCGGAGCGCCGAAACGGCGAGCTCCGGCGGGCCACCCATGGCGCTGTCGCGTTCCTTGTCGCCGGCCGCCGTGCGCCGCCCGCCCATCGTCTCTAGCCGTTCGTCGTCAATTCGACGATCCAGGTCACCCCGGTCCACCATGGACCGGTGAACCGCGTCCCTCGCCCGGTCCACAGCCCCTGTGGACCTGGTCTGCGCCTTTTCCTTCAGCACAATAAACCCGAAAATCTGAGAAAAATCCCCTGACCTTGTACTTTTGCAAATAAGCCCCTCATCTTCTATATAATTCTGTTTAGGTCCTGTCTTTTTACATAAACACCCCTATACTTTTTGGTAGTTCCCTTTTGGTCCTTGTCATTTTACACCGAGACCCCTAATCTTTTCCATAATTACAGATAGGTCCCTAGTACTTTCCTGTTGCATTTAAGTCCCTAGAACCTTTCTGTAATTATAAACACACCCCTAGAATCTTCAAATGCTAATATCTTCTCAACCCTAGCTCCGTTTTGAGCGATTCTTGCGCTCACGCGTTCGTAGAAACGCGTAGTACCCTTTGGTACTAATATTGAAGCTCTAAATTATATCCATGTGCCATCAATACCCTAAATCCCTCTCTTAACAAACTTCATCATATGTCGTTGATCCCGCATATCACATATGCTCGCTAACCTTTTAGCGTTGACTTTGAACTAACATAGCTTATTGTACCATTCCATGTCAAAGTATAGCAACCTCCGTTACCGTCACTCAGCTCCAACCCTAACCTAGCTCCCCCATCGCTCAATCAATCTAAATCCCATGTTGCCACCGCCCTATGCCAAGTCTTATTGATTTATTAATCTCTCTATAAATTGTCTTTCATGGAGTTTTATTGAAGTTCTTGTTCGTTGCTATCTTATTTGCTAGTTTGTCCTTTATCGGTTAATTAATTGTATTTTATTTGCAACCATGCATTCATACCATGCATAATCACGTGCACGTACCACGGTCATGCGCTCCGCGCATGACCAATAACTAGTAGCTCAGTCTTAGTAATTAATTTAGTAAATAATGTAATAGCTAATCACCATTAGGTACCATAATCTCTAGGTAAGTAATTAAAGTAACACACCTTGCACCTCGTACACGTGTCGCATGAACCTTTATATAGGCTACGACCTATATAAAGACTTAGTGCCACAAAAGTACAGAGACCTTGTATGCGCACGCTGCCCCACCTTCACATACACTCATACACTTCTCATCTGTTTAGCATATCTCATTTACATCAAAAGCCCCAGTGCTTGACGCCTCACTCCTAATGATCTTAAGATAATAAAACCTTCCTAAAGTAAAACCTATTGCATCATACATGATTTGTATCTTATCCTTCTTCGGTGTTCTATCGATTTTTATTGGAGTTTAATTGGATCTTATTTGGCTCTTTTCGATCCTTGTTTCTTTTGCGGTAGTTTGTTTATACGACATGTTTCTATGCGCTAGCTTACGCTAGATTCAAAGAAGAGCCCGAAGGATCCAAACTTCAAGGAAGAACTAGAAGAGTCCAAGCTCAAGGACGAGCCAGAAGATACAAGCTTAAGAGAAGGACTTGAGGACAACGACTTCGACACAGGATCTGAAGACCAAGAATTGAAAGATTAGGATAGCGTTTTCAGGCAAGCTCTACTTCTCCTTGATCATGATTGAACCTACTGTTTTCGCAATGCACCTATATGGCCTACTCTCGTATTATGCATTACTTGTTATTTTACTGCTTGTGTAATTATTGTCCTACTTGTTTATTGATATTGATGTCTGTTACTTAGGCGTTAATATCTGAATCCTTGTTCACCCTTGTTTACCTGTCACCTTGATAACCCTAGGATAGTCTCATCATTTCTATGATGGCACTTTTACCTTGCTACTAGAATGCTTAGGACCCTTGCAATGTTTCTACATTGCCACACCTTACTCACATACTACTTTTACAAATGTGTTAAATGAGTTTGGTGGTGTGTGTGATACTTGGGTTGGGAGTAGCACAACTGTGTTAGGTGATGATGTTGGTGACGGTGATGATGGGATGGACTGGATTGCGGGCAAGGCCACTAGTGAGATATTGATGGTGTGATAGTCCCCTAGTGCAGGAAACCTGGTGCTTGCCCAGCCACATAAGGACCGGTTCTGACGCCCGTAAACATAATGATTCTCGTACAACCACGGAACCTGTATGGGAAGGATGTCAGACCCCATTTCTGGAATCTACTGTGCATCCTGTATCAGTCCCTGGATCAGTAGCTGATACGCACAAGAACACAGATATGATAATCAAAAGCATACTTCGAATAGATAAATAAGTAAGATACCTGATATAAGACCCTTAGTGGCGGTACGACAAGGATTCAAAACTATCCAAGTCCATCCAACCCACTAGAGGTGAAGCAGACAGCGGAAACCATGGCCCAACACCACAAGCAAACTTGAGAAGCAGAACCGAAAACCCAATCGTCGTCGTCATCTACGAAGTCTTCACCTACTAAACCAACGATTGCAAACACGTGAGTACATAAGGTACTCAGCAAGCCCTACACTACACAAGGATATATATATATACATGCATATTTGGTCTTAGCAAGGAACAGGCTGTATGGTTCATTTTGCAGCAAGCAGATTTTATGCAAGGTTCACTAAAGCAAGTGAAGGAATTCTTAGATAAAACAGAGAAGTAACTGTCAATATTTTAGTTGGTTGGCCCTGGGGGAGTATGAAGCATTCCCGCCAGTTCCCAAGTTTTAGTTGGGCCTTCTGACCTCAATTGGTTATACCGACCCGGCACACTTGCCATCACTTCCAAAACACGAGCAGACTACTGCTCACTCACACTTCAAGGAATGAGAGGTGGCTAATCATATCGAACTCAACAAAGATGCGTCATATGCCGTGACAACGTCCATCCGGATGAATTTTACGCTCTGCAGAGGTTGTACATCTTTTCCCACGGGCTATGCACTCTTGATCGGAGAGTAACATAACGCTTAGTCTATCTTCTCCGAGTAATCTCACAAGTCCACCATGGAATCTCACTCAGGGGCCTGTGACTTGATATGTCACACTACGGCACAACACCTATAACAGGTACGTCGTGCTCCTGTAATAATTTACAGGATCCTGTGACAAACACTGGGACAGGCGGCATTCCCGTGACCTACAACGGGTTCCCCGACAAACGATAGGATTCCGCAACCGAACCACGGGTACGTTTCCCGGGTTTGCTCCTGAGCTTCCGTTGCCTCTACTGGCCTCCAAATGGACAATGTAAGAGTACCAAGAAGGTAGGGTAAGTCCTTCCCATACAGGTTCCGTGGTAGTACGAGAATCATCTTGTTAAAGGTTGAATGAACCGGTCCTTATGTGGCCGGGCAAGCACCATGTCTCCCACACTAGGGGACTATCACACAATCCATTATGCCATCAATCCCTTACTAATGGCCTTGCCCGCAATCCAACCATCCCATCACTGTCTCCATCATTATCACCTAACACGGTTGTTCTACTCCCAATCCCATATATCACGCACACCACCAAACTCATTTCACGCATTTGTAAAAGTATACGAGTGAGTAAGGTGTGGCAATGTAGAAACATTGCGAGGGGTCCTAAGCAATCTAGTAACAAGGTGAACGTGCCATCATAGAAATGATGGAACTATCCTAAGGTTATCAAGGTGACAGGTAAAACAAAGGGTAAACAAGGATTTAGATATTAACGCCTAAGTAACAGACATCAATATCAATAAGCAAGTAGGATAGTAACTACACAAGCAGTAAAATAACAAGTAATGCATAATACGAGAGTAGGCCATATGGGTGCTTTGCGAAATCAGTAGGTTCAATCATGATCAAGGAGAAGTAGAGCTTGCCTGAAAGAACGCTATCCTAATCTTTCAATTCTGGATCTTCAAATCTTCTGTCGAAGTTGATGTCTTCGAGTCCTCCTCTTAAGCTTGTATCTCCTAACTCGTCTTCGGGTTTGGATTCTTCAACTCGTCCTCGAAGCTTGGATCTTCTAGATCTTCCTTGAATTCTCCTGGCTCTTCCTCGGACCTCACGTAAGCTAGCGCATAAAAACATACCGTATAAACAAACTACCGCAAAGAAAATAAAGAACGAAAAGAGCCGAATAAGATCCAATTAACTCCAATAAGAATCGATAAAACTCCAAGAAAAATGGCTATGTTTATGCAATGCACATTTATTTATGAAAGATTATTTACTGCAAGTTTTATTCATGGCCTTATGAGGGCCATATTCACCTAGACAAGCTATTAATTATCTAAGTTCTCTTAAAAGAGAAAAGGTGCAGGGTTTGGCATGAAACTCTATTTACTGAAGCCTTAGAGTGAGGATGATGAGATGCACATGCTGCATTGATGGTGATTGCGTGCATATCTATTATATAAACTCTGAGTTATTTCTTATTAAAGAACATGAGTAGTTTTGAAGAGAGGATATGCGAATGCAGATATGTATATACATTTAGACATGCATGCATGCAGTATGGGTTACACAACCTATTGTTTAAAGATTATATTTTATTTGCAAGCATTGACGAGTTTATTAGCATAACTAAAGTTATTCATTTAAATCTATTATGGTTACATGCATATATTAAAGTACTTGTGCAGCTTATACTTATGCATGCAATGCTGTATGCAACATGCAATATGTTACAGAATTAGTTAGCAAATAACTTTATTTTATCAACAGATGATCCTACTAGATTAAAGATGTTGTTTATTTAAAAAGATAAAGATTTGCATACGATTTAATGCATGATGGTGCAAAGCTACATGCTGAAGTCATGACATGCATTTACAAAGTAATTAAATAAATGATGAGAGGATAACCTCAAATAACAGCGAATGAAATACCAATAAAATTCTCAAATAACTGACGCCAAATAAATGAGGTGAATAGATCAATAGACTAGATAAACAGCGAGGACAACATTGGATTAGGTTTGATTAAGCGATAACTGAGCCAGGCTAGGGTTAAAGCTAGGTCGTGATGAAAAGAGATTACTATACTTGAGGTGGGACGATACGACGAGAAGAGGTGGAATGGTTCAACAAGAGGGGTTAGGTTCAACACTAATAGGTGAAAGAACAGTTGCGCTATGCGAGATCAGCGAAGAATGATTTGTCGAGATAGGATTTATCGGGCGAGAGGGAAACTTAGGGTATTGATGACTTGTAGACCTGATGCAGGGCTTCAAAGACAGTACCAAAAGGTACTACACGTTTCTACGAACGCGTGAGCGCAAGAATCGCTCAAAACGGAGTTACGGATGAAAAGATACGGAGGTTTAAAGATTCTAGGGGCTTGTTTGCAATTACAGAAAGGTTATAGGGACCCATCTGCAAGAACAGAAGAGTTTTAGGGACCTATGTGTAATTATGAAAAAGTTGAGGGACCTTGGTGTAAAAAGGTAGGGACTAAAGGGTAATTACAGAAAAGTATAGGGGCTTTTCTGTAAAAAGGTAGGGACCTAAACAGAAATAGAATAAACTAGAGGGGCTCATCTGCAAAACTGACAGATCTGGGAATTTCCAGGGAATTTAGGATTTATTTTTGTACTGGAAAAGGCATGAACCGAGTCCACGGTTATGTGAACTGGGTCCACGGGAGTGGTTCATGGAGATCTATGGTGGACTGGAGTGATCTAGACCGTTGGATCTAAGATAGATGGCTGGGATTTAATGAAAATGAAGGGGTATATCTGGGTTCTAATCTCGGCCGTTGGTGGAGGGATGGACGGTTGTCGCGTCTTCGGCGAGGTGGGTGGCAGCTGGAGACAGTGGGGGCGGCGGCGATTCGCCGGAGCTCGCCGGATTCGGCGCCCCGGTGACCTATTTGCGACGAGATGAGGTCCAGGAGGAAGAGGAAGAGATGGCGAGTTCACTTGAGGCGTCGCGCGAGGCTGGGGAGCAACGGAGAGAGCTGGCGTCGGCGAGGTACTAGGCACGGTGGCGGCGCTCGACGAGGAGGAGGAAAGAGAGCGGGTCGTCGAGTTTCTGTTTGCCGGGGAGGGGCGCGGTTAAGCGGCGATGCTTGTGTGCGTGCGAGGTGAGCGGGACGAAGCCGACGGGCGGCCGGCGTCGAGCTTCATCTTGCTCCAATGGCGGCGGCGGCTCAAGCTAGGGTTAGGGTTCGGGGAAAAAGGAGAGGGATGGCGCAGAGGGAGAGGAGCGGCTTAAATAGGCGGAGGAGGGGGAGAAGCTTCAAGGCTAAGGGTTCGTCGGTCAAGGTTTGCAGCGTCCTTATCCGGTCCGGCGGCGACGGCGGCCTTATCTCTTCGGTCAAGAAGTGCGGCGCCGCCCCGTACACCGATGGGACAACACGTTGACCTCGATGACGTCCTGGAAGTATGGCTACAGCGCCTGCGAAAGGGACCGGGGAGAGAGAGAGAGGAGGAGACGGCGGCCACGTCGGCGCTCCGTCGGGAGAGAGAGGTGGCGGCGGCCGGGTGAGCTGGAGGTAGGGGATGAGGTGGCGGTTGGGCTGGGCCAGGCCGGAGTGGGCCGAAGCAGGCCGGGAGAAGGAGAGGAAAAGAGAGAGAGACCCGCGGCGGGGAAAAGGGCGAGGAAGAAAGGAAAGGTGGGCTGGGCCGGCTGAAGGAGGAAGAGAGAATCGGCCCAGAGAGCTTAGAAAAAGGTTTTTGGTTTTGATCTTTTCGGGGATTTCGAATTTGAAAGAATTTCAAATTCGCACAAAAACAAAAACCAAACAAATATTCAAAATAAACACAAGGAATCAAGAAAATGCATATGGTGATATTTTATGCAGGTTTTAAATTCCAATTTTTCAAATTGAAGGTGAATTTGCTAGGGTCTAACATCTAATTATTTTAATTTGTTGTAAATTCAAAAAGCTCAAATTTTTAATGGATTTTAAATGTAAGCAAACACTTGAGCATAGATTTTATATTTTGAAATTTTCAGATTCAACTAAGTTTGAACTACCTTTGTTAGTTTTATTTCTAAAATTTGATGATGAGGAAAGAAATAAACAAATTCAAAATCGGAGTGATTTTTATTCCATTTTAATTTTGATTTGAAATTTGGGCTGTTACAAAGGACTTACCCTACCTTCTTGGTATTCCTACAAGTTCCATCTGGAGGCCAGTAGAGGCGACGGAAGCTCAGGAAAAGATCCGGAAAACGTACCCGTGATCCAGCTCGCGGAACCCGCTATCAGTTACGGGAGTGCCGCATGTCCTGCTATGTGTTACAGGATCCTGTTAGTTACAGGAGCACGACATACCCTGCTATCTACTACAGGTGTACTGTGCCATTATGTGACCTTTCATGTCACGAGCCCCTGGGTGTGGTTTCGTGGTGGACTTGTGAGATTACTCGGAGAAGATGGAATATGCGTTGCGTACCCCCTTGTATAGGGTGCGTAGCTCGTGGGAAAAGATGTACAACCTCTGCAGAGTGTAAAATTCATCTGGATGGACGTTGTCACGGCATATGACACATTATTGTGGCGCACGTTGGTTTAGCCACCTCTCTTATCCCTTGGAGTGTGAGTGGGTTGTAGTCAGCCTGTGTTTTAGAAGTGATGGCATGGATGCCGGGTCGGTATGATCCTTGAGGTCAGAAGGCCCAACTAAAACTTAGGAACTGGCGGGAATGCCTCATACTCCACCAGGGCCAACCAACTAAAATATTGACAATCAACTCTCTGTTTTATCTATGAATCCTTCTTTTACTTTAGTGAACCTTACATAAAGTCTGCTTGCTGCAAATGAACCCTATAGCCTGTCCCTTGCTAAGACCAAACATGCATATATATATCTCCTTGTGTAGTGTAGGGCTTGCTGAGTACCTTATGTACTCACGCGTTTGCGATCGTTGGTTTAGTAGGAGAAGGCTTCGTAGAAGACAACGACGCTTTGGTTTTCGGTTCTACTTCTCAAGTCTGCTTGTGGCTTTGGGGCCAAGGTTTTCCGCTGCCTGCTTCACCGTTAGTTGGTCGGATGGACTTGGATAGTTATAAATCCTTATCATGCTGCCACTAAGGGTCCCATATCAGGTATTATACGTATTTACCTATTCGAAGTATGCTTTTGATTATCATATCTGTGTTCTTGTGCGTATCAGCTACTGATCCAGGGACTGATACGGGATGCAATAGGGTATGACAGAGTGGTATCAGAGCAATACTTGACTGTAGAACAAAAACCTAGGATTTGTCACGCTCGAAAATGACTATTTTCAAAACTAGTTGCAAAACCTTCCGTAATAACCCTTGCTCTTCTGTTAAAAATCCCCTTGCTTTCCTCTCGTCAATCTCAAGAAAGGAGTCTCATCCGGAAGTGTTTGTGTACAGAAATGGGGTATGACAGGTTAGGAAATGATAATGCTATTTTTCGATCGTTTCCGACCGTTTTCATCCCTAGATGACACAATGAAACTTTTGCTCTTTATTTTGTTCTTTAATTACTGACACAAATATCCACATATACCGGTATACTCAGGTTATGAGAACGAGCAGTTTTGCTGTCAAAAATAATGGTCAATAGTTTTTAAAAACTAATGGCCATTGGTTTGATCCAATGATGTAGATTTGATCTCAAAAAATCACTACTAATGATCATTATTTTACCAAATTGAGGGTAATATATATCGAATAAAAATAAGAATGACATACTTGTAACAAGAGTTTTGTTTTCATAAATAAAATAAAGTTAACAATATGATTAATCCCTTACAATTGTTAATCTTCTAGTAAATAATGTGTTCATTATTATTAGTCTGGTAAGGTTAGAGTTCATCGCTCTCATCTTACCTGGCACAAATGTCAATTTCTCAATTGATTCCGTAATTACCAAAAAACTCTCAACAAATGGCCATTAGTTTTGGTCGTTATTTTGGACAGCAAAACTGCTCGAGCGAGAACACAAAATCCTCTTTTGACAAAAAGATGATTGCATAATCGCAACTTGGCAAAGTAGATCAAACGCTAATACAGGAACTTTAGAAGATGCAGAAATCGTTCGTGCTTGAACACGCTAATTGATTCTTCTGAACATGTACTTCTGCCCTTATTTCCTCAGATCGGTCTCGACCGTGACATTAAAATGAGGAACGAACGCAGTCATGTCCCCTGTGGCAGGTTCGTCTTTTAGTTTTGTTGATCGGCAAAGGAAGGATTTTGACAAAAGAACTGAAGGGTTAAGACAGAGATGACCAGGGCATCGTCGTGCAACATGTTAAACAAATGACCAAGACAGAGATTCACGACAGCACACTGCAAACTGGCTCCTGGAATCACCGACCAGCACGGACGAGGCTTGCAGCACACAGCCAGTGAGGACTTCTTTGACAGCTCGTCCATCAGCACGTCGGAGGCGGCGGCGCCATGCTGGCCGGTTTGTCGGACCTGGTGAATCATGGTTTCGAGAGACCCCTGGTTTTTGCTTTGGCTGGTTCAGTTGAGCTTATTGATCTGCCAGGTGAGACCACCATATGGAGGCTGCATTTCAACTCTTGGCTCCAGAGTTTGTCGAGGTCACGACTGGATTCATAGTTTTTTTGTTTCAACTCTTTCTCTAATTATTTCTCTTGTTTACAATAAGATAAACTATATACCCAAAAAAATAAGATAAACTATTCTCTTGTCTAATCAGAATACTCCTCTTTTTTTTTTTTTGACATGGCAGATCTGAATACTCTGGTTCAGAGAACTCAGATATCTTTTTTGACAAAGAAAGCTGCTTGCAGAGTCGGAACTTGGTAAAGTTGTATGACTGAATGATAGCTACAATAAGGAACCTAAAATGTGCAGACATCGTTCGTGCATGGATGTGCAGAGAAGCTCGTGAATTCTTTACAGTGGATTTTTCCGAACTAAAAAGCAGGTACGAGTATAATTAATCACATCAGATTCTTAAGTTCAAATGCTATTTTCTCTTGCAGATAAATATTTTACATGATGCGATTCATGCAAATTCATTACCAGCTTCCTTGACAGAAGCTAAATGTGCAGGAATGCACATAGGCCAAGTCAAGCTAATTAAATTAGAGCAATTAGTGGTGCAAGCGGGGCACGCTGCGGCTGCCCACCAAAAGAACTTGGCAGCGTGCCAAGACAATCCCCACCAAAAGAAATAGGCAGAAACAAATGTTGTTGACCAGATGCGGTCCCTTAAAAAATCAAACAAACCTGAAGCACCCAAACTTAGACCGCTTCACTTTACTGATGATGTTGACAAGTCTTCCAAACAAGTTTACCCTTGCCAGAGAGCCCCAATTGGGCATGTTATGTTTGTTAAGCACGTGGCGCACCTGCTTTAAGTCCCTCACCTGATGCTCCCAATGCTGCATAAATCCAAAAAAAAAAAACGTCAGCAGAAACAATTGACATGGCTTGTTGCTATACAAATAGGCAAGTAGTGTCAGGTTCTTTTTCAGCTGGATTCATAATTGGAGGGAAAAACATCTCACTTTTCTTAACACTGCTATCATTATCCATATTCAGTGATATCGTGATGAAGATATCGACAGATGACAGCCATTGATATGATATCTAGAAGCTTATGTCGAGTTATCCTTCCGGATAGCTTCATAGCCAAAATAAGAGAAGTTCTAATGAGGTCAAAAAAAAAAGATATAAAATGGATATTGTAACCAGTTATCAACAATGGTTTATAATCATATTATAGAGTTGTGTAAGCTTTCAAAGTATAGCTAATTATTATTGAATATATAGCTATCGTCCAAATTTTGTTTAGTCTGATTATTGGCAAATAAAAAACAAGCAAATGGGAATCAAGTTATTTGAGAGAGATACGGCCGCGGCTACCTGGAGTGTAAAAGCTCATGTAGGGGAATGCATCAAACATGCGACGACCATCCTTGCATACCATTTTAACTTGGCCAGACTTGAGATCGAAAGCGAAGATCTCATGATTTACGGACATGAATATGACATCAACGACATCCGCAAAGCCAACCACCTGAAAGGAGTTTGTGCGGGTACCACAAGGGAGGAGGTGTCCTGCAATCAATGACTCTGCCCTGTACCCATCCTACATGTCCATCAGGATTAGCATCTCTTGACCATAGGTAGATTTTGGGGTACGTCACGCATGCGAATCCTAATCCACCAGCCTCCGTAGTCATGAGAGTAGTGCGGTGATAGTGGCATGAAGATGGAAGATCAACCACAGAGATTCCTCGTGTTGCCAAATTGAATTCTAGTATCGATGAACTGTACCGAAACTCGACGTAGAGCGTATTGCCCACAAGGGCACTATTGGACTGCCAATGCCAATCGATATCTTCGTTACCAGGGTGCCAAGCAGTGGTCGGCTTGCTCCAAGTGCCAGCCTCCGATGAGTAAGTGTAGACAGAAATATAATTACTTACGGTGACCACGAGGACAACAAGGAAAGGCCCATGGCCACAGTGAAGGTGGTCGCAGATTCCATAATTGGCACAGAGCACAGACGCATTCCAACCATCAGGGTCTCGGCACCTCCGCAGCAAGGGCAGTTGCCGCTGCTCGTTTGTGATTGGATTCCACACGACGAGGGCATTCGTCATAGGGTTCCCCAACCACTCGGGACTAGTACGTTGAAGGAGTACGCGGCCGTGGCGAGCATCCATCACAAGTAGTTTGCCACAGTCAGCAATCGGCGGGCAGGACGAGGTGCGAAGGAAGGTGGAGGTTCTGTTGGTGTAGTAGACGAAGCCCAAAATCGGGGGCGTGCGGTGAAACTCGCGGAACCTGCGGCGGAAGCCGGCGTCGGAGACGAGGCGGCACCATCGCGTGCAGACGAGGGCGGCGCGGACGAGGCTTGCGGGATCGTCCGGCGGGAGGCGGATGAGGATCTCCTCGACGAGCTCGTCCATCAGCTGCGGCGGCGTTGGCATGCTGGTCGCGGGAGAGGATTTGCTTGATTTGGGGATCGTGGACTGGACTTGCGAGAGACCATATATGCGAGGTCGGTGCAACCAGGTTGATCCTTGGCCTGCCACTAGTGGTGGGACCAGGGAGGCAACAATGGACTTCACGGCTTGGCTCCAGCGTTTGTCGAGGTCACAGCTAGATTCATCTTTTTTTGTTTGTTTGCTTGATTATTGGGATAACATTTTCATTTATTTTTTAACACAAAATATTCTCTGGTGTAACTCAGGTTCGGAGAACACAAAATCATCTCTTGACACAAAGATGATTCCATATTCGCAACTTGGCAAAGTAGAACGGACGTACGCTAGTATACGGAACGTAAATAAGTCCAGAAATTGTTCTTGCTTCAATGCGCGGTATGAAGCCCAGTATTGGCGGCCTGCGGTGCAACTCGCGGAACCTGCGGCGGAAGCCGGCGTCGGAGACGAGGCGGCACCATCGCGTGCAGACGAGAGCGGCACGGACGAGGCTTGCCGGATCGTCCGGCGGGAGGCGGAGGAGGACCTCCTCGACGAGCTCGTCCATCAGGTGCGGCAGCGGGGGTGCCATGCTGGTTGTGGGAGAGCAAATGGTTTGCTTAATCGAAGGGGACTGGATTTGTTTTGGCTGGTGCGGTTCGGTGCAACCAGGTTAACCTTTGGCTTGGGTGTTTGTCGAGGTCACTGCTTTTTTTTTTTTGAATTATTGTATTTTCTAAGATGACAAAATAAAACTTTTGCTCTTTAATTTTTTTCCTTTTAGTGACACGAATAACTCTGGCATATATACCGGGTTAAGAGAACGCAAAATCCCTTTTTTTGAAAGAAAGCAGATTGCATATTCGCAACTTGGCAAAGTAGATCGAACGCTAATACAGCAAGCAGTAGGCCGCGCGCTAGCGCCGTCCTCTGTCTCGAAGCCTTGCTTCTGCTACAGTTGAGAGGAGGAGAAAAATCGTCGCGGTCGCCGCCGGCAGATGCGGCGGTCTCTTCCGCCTCCGATGACCCTCGCGGCATTGTGAGGGGGTGGAGACCGCGGTTCTCTCGCCGGCTGGTCGGGTAAGTCCTAGTTTAGGTTTTCCTTTATCTAGGGTTAGGGTTTTGGCGACGGCGGCGATGTCCAGTCCAAATAAGTCCTTCCGAGCTCGGCCACGCCCCGCTGGCGCTCCGCTCCGGTGCCGGTAGCAAGCTTGTGGTGGTGGGGCTCCTGGTGTGGAGTCCCTGTTCAGGAGTCATCGGCGGGCATCCATTCGTCACGGCTGCAGCAAGGCGTGATGGTGGCCGGCCTTTTGGTTTCAAGGAGAAAGAGGAAGTTGTGGGTTCCGCGGTAAGAAGGAGGATGGATCAAGTTCGGCTCACCCGCAACGGCAGCCGCCGTTGTCGGCGAGCTCCGATCCATGGCTAGGAGAGCTTGGGGCGCGGCCCCGGCCGATGGGCGTTCAGTGACGGTTCATCTCGTCCGTGCGGATGAGTGTCTTCTTCGGCTCTGCAAATGCCTGCGTGTGATGGAGTTCTCTCTGGCTTCAGGAAGACGGCGACCGGATTTGGTGCCTTCCGGAGACGGCCGGAGGCGGCGGATGCGGGCGTCCTCAGTGTGCAGAAGGACTAGGGGTTTTTCTGTGTTTTTTCTTCTTCTAGGGTCCTTTGTGCAAGTAGGAAAGGACAGCTGTCCTCTGTATCCTATGGCGTACCTGTTCTTCTATGGGTCTTTGTATGTTTTCCTTATCGTTTAATACAGGTATGGTTGATCAAAAAGAAAAAAGATCGAACGCTAATACACGAAACTTTAAAAGATGTGCAGAAGTCGATCGTGCTTGAACGCCATGTATGGCAGGGTTAGTCGTGAATTTTTGTTTTTTGGTCAACCATATCCTTATGAGCATGAATGCGCACAATCACTCCTATGAATGCGCATACGCAAACCCCTTATCCTTATGAGCATCTTCGAAGAAGAGCCAGCAAAACCTCGAAATTGACGAAATCCTAGAAAATTTGCTCCCACAGGGAATCGAACTTATGACCTCAGGTGTTACTCAGACTCTTGTAAGCACTAGGCTACATGCCTTTTCACAGTTAGTCGTGAATTCTTTGTAATAGATTCTTCCAAACTCATCAACAGGTTACTTGTTCCTCCATTATTTCCTCGTATCGGTCTGGACCGTGACATTAAAATGAGGAACGAACGCTGTCATGTCCCCCCTTTGGCAGGCTCGTCTTTTAATTTTTGTTGATCGGGAGCAAATGAAGGATTTTGACGGGCAGCGCTGTTTAGTGCGTGCTCGCGCGTGTCCCCGCGCACGACGTTTCTCCAGCCCACAACTTTCCTTTTTTTGGAAAGTTTCATTCGCCCAACTTTCCGTTTTGGGAAAGTTTTGATGCAACTTTTCTGAAAACTTGTCTCAAAAAGCTTCGATGCATCTTTTCTAGAAACTTTTGTCTCAAAAAATTTTGGTGCAACTTTTCTGGAAACTTTTGACTCAAAAGTTGCAACGAAACTTCCCAACCAAACTTTTCTCCGCCTTCAGGCCCACCCATGTGCGCTGGTCCCCCGCGCGGCAGAACGCACACGGCGCTCACTGCGCGCGTAAACGCGGTATAAGAAAATCGGATTCTGACAAGCAAAAGAATTGAAGGGTTCAGGACATAGATGATTAGGACATCGTACAACATGTGAAACAAATGACCAAGATAGAGATTCAAGAGAGCACACAGCAAACTGACTCCTGGAATCCCTGACCTGCAGCACGGACGAGGCTTGCAGGATCGGCCGGTGGGAGGCGGATGAGGACCTCTTCAACAGGTCGTCCATCAGTGCCAGAGGTGGCGGCCCCATGCTGGTTGAATCGGCATGAACTGGTTTCTGCTTTGGCTGGTTCGGTTGAACTTATTTGATCTGCCAGGTGAGTGTTTGTCAAGGTCACGACTGGTTTCATAAGTTTTTTGTTTCAACTCTTTTTCTCTATTTATTTCTCTTGTTTATAATCACAAACCCATCAAGTATAGTGCATGTTTCACAAACCCACCAATAATTTGGGGTGTTGTTTCAAGAAACCACCATATATTTAACTCATACCGTATTTCAGACTCTGTTCCCACATGTCGGTTGCATAGTAAAAATCCTAGACCGTACGAATTTGATGGATGAGTATGCAGCTGACATGTGGGACTAGAGTATGAGATATGGTATGAGTAAAAATATGGTGGTTTCATGAAACAAAGCCTCAAATTATTGAGAGGTTTGTGGAACATGCCCTATACTTAGTGGGTTTGTGACTATAAAGCCATAGTTTTGGTGGGTTTGTGAAATTTACTCTTATATATTTTTATTTGCAGCATAATAATGTCACCCTCTAAATATTGTTAGTCCGCTGGAAATAAGTGGCAATGATGGGGGTGGTTGATTGAGCTGTTATGTAGCAGTTTCATTTACAACTAAATATGTAAGTTGGACATAATACTAAATTCGTTTGGTGATATGATGCGACGTGTAGGTATTGACTCCAGTTCATGGCACTTACGTTGGAGCCATAAAACGAATTTTTCGGCAGTTTATGTCTGCTGAATATGTGTTGTTTATGCAGGATACCTATGGAGTTTGAAATTTGTAAAAGAATATTTCGGCACTACTTTTCTCCCTGCATATATAACTACGATTTCTGAAATTAAATGGCTTCAAACAAATTAGCAAAAAAAATTGATAAAGAACATATGATGACAACATATCTAGGTGTGGTATTTTTTCCATTTTACCTTCTCGACATCATTGGACGATGATACTTAGTTGTAAGCATGATCCTCGTACGTTGCAGGCGCAGTCCACATGTTCATCATGCTGCACTTGTGATCAAGATCAACCACCTAACTGGAAAACCGAGGAACTTGTGTTGAACTGCCTCCAAGAAATTGAAATCACTACAGACTTCGGAGGAGTCGAGCATGAAGTTGATTTTGTGATATTACTATTCAATTGGGCGGCAGTGATGGAAAAGATGGCAGTAACTTTTGATGATTCCATTAGTAAAGGCGAGGCCAAGCAGTTGTGCCAAAGATTATCAAGCTTCTCTAGGCCGGAAACGCTTGTGCAATTTTATATGTATGGCAACTGGGGTAGGAAGTTGGTGCACTTGCTCTCGCTAGAAGATGAAAGCACTGTTGTGTGACTTTAAGTGCTAAATGTTTCTATTTTCGTTGCAGTGCAGGACAGTACAGAGAATTTCATGTAGCTTGTAATTTCCCTATGTGTCTAATGTACTATGCTGTGCATAGTAATGTAACATATGGACATAACCGCAACATGATGGCGCGATGGGATATGGTGGTTACCAACTTCTAGACCAACGCTTATAGTAGAGAATACCAATGGAGAATCATTTTCGTTGCCATGCTTGGATCTATCAAGTCGAAAGGCAGTACCAATACGATCGATCTAACTTACGCGTCGTCATACAATCCTGCTTTACGGAGTGGTAATCATTGCATAAAGCACTGTATCTAACGTTCATTCTGGTTCCTCCCACGTCCACACCGCCTTCTAGACCAACGCTAGAATCTTTGCAAAGGGATGGCAATGGCTTGAATTAACTAGAATGGGATGTATTAGGCTAAATAAAAAGTCAAACATTTGGTGAATAGAAATATATATTAGGTTGAAATTATATGGCTGGCGAAAGGGCTTATAGCCTAGTGGGGTACAAGGCCTCAGTAGCACCTAAGGTCCTGAGTTCGACTTACCTTGAGAGCAAATTTTCTAAAATTTAACGGTAGGGTTTGTAAACGTGTATTCATAGGAGGTGAGTGTCCGAGTTGTCCTTTGTAACTGCAAAAAAAAAAAAAAAAAAAAAAAAAAAAAAAAAAAAAGAGAAGAAGAAGAAGAACAAATTATCTAGGCTGAAATACATATACCAATGGCAGAAGCACTGCTGCAATATCTTTTCGATAATTTGAATTTCCGTCTTTTAATCTGGCAATCTCCCTTGTCAAAATTCGATTGTAATTTTGTGAATCCTTATGCCCAACTTGTTACTTGTGCATTCAAAGGGGAAGTTATGATTGAATATGGATTTTGTGTAATTATTATAGCTATATGCATTGTTTTGATACAGAGGTTGGAAAGATCTAATATATTTGCGGTTGTAAAAAAGTTAAGTTTTATCCTTTTTGTTTACAGAAAAGTTTTACCTGTTTTAATATTGTTGACTGCGGCGGCAGCCGGCAACAGGACAGGAAGGTCGTCGTTCAGTAACTGGGCTAAATGGGCCGCGAGGACCACTGCTAGGGTTTAGGTATAAGAGCTCAAGGAGCCCTCTGCTGGTCTAGTACCGTCTAGGTATAAGAGCTCGATCCCATTCGGTCCGTACCCATCGGATCGGCCGCCGCGCCGCCATGGGAATGCTGACCAGAGCCAAGAAGCGGAGACTGGAAGAAGAAGAGAAGCTCGTCGACCGCATCAGCCGCCTGCCCGACGCCATCCTCGGCGACATCGTCGCCCTCCTCCCCACCAAGGACGGCGGCCGCACGCAGGTGATCTCCTCCCGGTGGCGCCACATTTGGCGCTCCGCCCCTCTCAACATCGACCTCCTGCACTGCCGCATCCGCCAGCGCATCCGCTTCGACCAGATCTCCGGTGTTCTCTCCTCGCACCAGGGCCCCGGCCGCCGGTTCTCGATTCCTTTGTACTGCGGCAAGGCCGTCAGCCTGGAAGGCTGGCTCCGTTCCCCGGCGCTCAACAACCTCCAGGAGCTCGAGTTGGACCACGCACCTTGGCCTGCGGAACGTACGCCTCCACTGCTGGCATCAGCACAGCGCTTCTCCGGCACCCTCCGCGTCGCAAGCTTCGGCGGTTGCAAATTCCCCGATGGAGACAACGCCATCATGCTTCGCTTCCCGGTTCTCGAGCAGCTGAGTCTTCGGGATGTCGTCATTTCGCAGAGCTCACTGCATACCTTGATTGCGGGCTGCCCTGACCTGCAAAGCTTGATGCTTGACAGCAATCATGGCTGTCCTCGAGTGGAAATCGTGTCCCCTACGATTAGAAGCATCGGTGCGCGTCGTGGTTGGAGCAGTCACGGGTTACAACAGCTCATCATCAAGGATGCCCCCTGTCTGGAAAGATTACTGCTTTCTAGAGGCTTGAACATGGACATCTCGGTAGTCTCTGCACCAAAATTGGTTTTTTTGGGGCAGCTCTCCGAGGCCTTCCCCAGAATCCAGCTTGGCAACATCGTTTTTGAGGTATCTCTGCGGCTCCGTGCTGCGCCCTTCTCACATTCACATTATTGGTTCTGCTGTCATTATGTTCTTAATATTCTTTGCTTAACTCAGGGGTCACACATTGTTAGCTTGATGATGACGGTGCGCAGTGTGAAGGTTTTTGCTCTAGCCCATACGAATATCAGTTTGGATGTGGTTATTGACTTCATGAAATGCTTTCCCTGCGTGGAGAAACTGTACATCAAGGTGACTGAACTCTCCAATAAGCACACCTGCATATGCATTCCTTTCTAGCTTGTTATTGCTTTGGTACTTTGTTTTAAGCTAACTTGACAACATTTTTTTTTCGTTTTGCATTTTTGAAACAACAGGTGGGAGAGAAAAGTTCAGGGTGCCATAAGTATCAGAATCTTATCAGTACTCTTGATATCCAAGTGAAGAAAATTGTGCTTACAAACTATCTGGGCAACAGAACAAATGCTAACTTTGCCAAGTTCTTTGTATTACATGCAAGATTGCTAGAGTCAATGACGCTTGAGTTACAGCAAGTTGGAAATATTAGCAGTGCGTGGATTGGAAGGCAAAATAGGCTGCTGCTGATCAAAAAGAGGGCTTCAAAGAGTGCGTGCTTTGATTTTGTTTCACGTAATACTGTTACTGAGCCATCTTACCATATAAGTGCTAAGCAAGCACATGATCTGTCAGCCGACCCTTTTGTAAGGTTTCATCATTGGGTCTAATTTTCTTCCATGGGACTACATTTCCCAGACTTGATTGGCGCTTGTTTGTCGTGTTTTGACATTGTTGTCTCTGTATCTTGAAACTGTATTTCGCCAATAGGAAAAATATATTTTTTTATTTGTTAAGAGCTATTGGTGTTGTTCAGTTTTCGATTGTACACCTTATTGCGCATGTACATATATCATTTTGTTATCTAATCTCTTTGGCATCCTAGCAAAAAGAAACCTCTTTGGTAAGAACATGATGAGGTGCAAAGCTATAAATCCATGGATTGTACCAAGTTGAGCATCTGTGGAGCATTTGGTTTGCCATTTTATGTGGTGTTAAAAGTACCTGAATTTTATCAGTACTCTTGGTTTGCCATTTTATGTGGTGTCAAAAGCTGCATCTGTGTTAATCTTGAGGAAACCCAGCTCCGGTCTTTTCCATTCCTACGATTTTCTTTCTCCTTCTGTTTCAGGTAAACCTAGGCATAATCAGCAGCAGTCCTGCGTATACAATATGTTATAAAATGCCAACACTTCTACCCTGCTCTCCTTCCCGGATTCTGTTTCTTTCTCCCCAGCAAATCCCCATGACAGTAGTAACAATTATCAACCTCTCTGGAATGCCCAGCCTGAGCACATGAATGCCCAAGCTCCAAAAGCATGTCCTCCACTGACTTCAATTAGGGTCAACACCGCACTGCGAGTGATGAACCAATGAGACCATCACTACCGAACAAACCTATCCAGAGTGCTAGTATGTATAGCTCCCGCTAACTACATGCATGAGGATTTCATTCAGCTTCCTGGCATGAACAAAGCAAACAAAGGTTAATTTCGCACAGGCAACTCCATTATCAGGGGCAACTCTTTCTGCTCTTTCAATAAAAAATTCTCAAAATGTCATGCCCTTGGGAGACTTGTTTCAAAGTTATAGTGTAGCTATGTCTCTGGGCTGTGAATCAAACAAAAGGTGAATGTTGCACAGGCAACACCATTGACGAAGTGGTGTCTATGGTGGTCAAGAGGTTATACTAACAGAGTTATAGCTATGTCTCTGGGCTGTGAATCACTTTTGCTTTCCGTTCCCTTTCAGTAGTTCAGGTAGCAATACAAATACGTCTGCAATTAGCAAATAGCGTAGTTTTTTGCTCCCCATTTTTTGCGGGTAGAAAAAAAAGTTACTTTGCTCCCTTTAATGTCGCCTTTTATAAATTCATACTATGTATGCTGACATCAATGTGAAGGTTCATGTACTTTTAATCTATGCAAATATTGAGTTGTTATCATTGATTTCTATCAAATTAATTATGTGGAGTGGATTATGGTTTCTGTTTGTATGTCCATGAAATCAACAACACATTTATGTTTCAGTGTACGTTTGATGCTATTTTTTCTCTTTCAAAACTGGATTTCGATCTTCTTTATTTATCTTCAAATGTCATTTCAAAAATATTATAATCCAGATTCGGTAGTTAACTTCAATGTTCACTGGAACTCAAATTACTATTTTGTTTCTTTGGCACCAACAGCCAGTTCCATGTTCACATGTTTGCACTGAGACTGAAGACAATAAGCCATGCTTCACAAAAAGAACATATTTTACAATTGTATAATATATAAATGGTTTACTATCACTTACCTTCATTTTTAGGTGAAACTAAAGCTATAAAACTTGAATTGCTGAACATTGATACAAGGCTTATACTCTCAGGGTAATATGCTTTCTCAAAAAAAAAATATATCAAATACATTAATCAGACGATCCAGCTTCTTAATAAGGCATCCAGGTGAGGTGAGCATATATAAGCTCAAGTAATCTTAATTTGTATGGTCTCCATACTAAATTCACATGCTTGGAGTGAGGGGTTTCACATGCTTATATGGTCTCCATACTAAATTCACATCGGCTTGTGCGCTGCGGACGCGCTGAGGCAGAAGCGGAGCTCTGTCGAGGTGGACACGCGAGTAATTTGTATTGTATACGCTGAGGACGCGCGCTCGTTCCGGAGGTGGAGTCTGTCATGAACTTATCTGGTTTAAACTGCTGACTTGGCACAGGGCAAAGCCAGCCGAGCACGCCGTTGGGGTCAGCTCCATTGAACACCGGTGTCAGGCATGGTGATTAACAGTGTTTAGCACTTGATTTACGGAATTGCGTCGGTGTCAGCTGACACCAACGAGACAAAACGTAGCTTCGCCCTTGCAGATTAGCAATAGGGGGCAAGGGCGGACGGGCGACGCGGGCTGACAAAAGAACCCGCACAGATCTGGCAGACCGATGGCAGAGGGCTGAAAGCCTGAAACGATGCGATGACCACAGGATTACACACTTGATATCCTTTTTATGTATACTAGCAAATTGCCCGTGAAAGCTACGGGAGTGAGTAAGTTTTCAAGTAAAGCGATCTCTACTCGTCATATGTTAATTTTCGTCCCTCTATCGTTTGAGTTGTACTCGATTTTCATGTCAATTTGAACTGAGCTCGACTTGAATCCATTCGTTAGTTTTTTTATTCCTCTTATCAAAGTTCAGATTTTCGTAGTCAGTCAATAAGTTGTAGATGTATCGTTGTGTTTTTCTTCCTTTTTCAGTTAACAAAGTAGTAAGTCAAGATTCAAGTCTTTAAACTGATCCTGAACATGAGAAACAACATCTCCAGTTAACAAGGCAAGCAACGGTTTCCAGTTGTCAAACACATAAGAATATCTCAATAAATCGAAGAACCATATTTCTATATTCCTTTTGAACGGAAGAAAATCACTACACTCTAATAACAGTTAGAAGAAAACTTGCAGTTGCATCAATGTCAAGAATCAAATTGTTTTCTTGGTAAAATGTATACTAAAATCAAATGTTAATCAAATCTTTATTGGTAAATATGAAATTTGGATGGAATGGAAAGAGGTTAAATTTACATGCATTTATGAATAAAAATGGGGTCAAACAAAGTTCGGATTGTTGAGATATGGATTTATGGTGCTGCTGTTTGGTTAATTCCAAAAAATTATTTAATATATTAATTCATGGGATGCTTCATATGGGCCTTGGTCCAAGGAGGGCACCTGACTATTGCTCTTTTGGGCCTGCGTGAAGACAACATGCCTCATTGGCTCAACACGAGAGAGAAAAGACATCTGGAAGGTCTTCCTGCTCCTCGTTCCAGTTCGCCATGGGCAACCTGGGGAGCTCGTTCTAGGTAGGGAGAGAGGGGGGACGACCAAGAGTGAGTGTAATCAGTTTCCCTAGGCATGACGAATCCATTTGAGGGGCCAATTTGAATCATGGTTATCGGAAACAGCAGTGAGGGCGAGGGAAAAAGACAGTGCCCGGGGAGCTTGGTGTTGAGAGAGAGAGAGAGAGAGAGAGCATGGAAAAACAGCTGGAGGAGGTATTCTAGCAGCGGCTGCCTCTGGTCACTTGGAAATCGGAATACCCTGCGCGGAGCGGAGTAGGCCTGAGCGACCGAGGAGTCGCGAGAGGAAGAGAAGGCGTCCCCTAGCATCGGGAGGGTGAGACAACATGGAAGTGGATGGGACGGGCTTCCCGGCCTTCGAAGGCGAGGATACTGCCCCGTCAAACCCCTGTCCAAACCGGGGCGCGGCTTTCCCTCGTGGTGGGCTGCCAAATGGTGTCGCACGCGACCCGGGGACTATTGGCACGTGTGCTGGCGACCCCGGATACAGGCCGGGATCCCCGCGGGGAATGCGGTAACCAAAGGAGCCCTTAAGAGATGATTATTCCTGCCCGACAACTCCACCCATCAGCCAACAAAAAGATAGGACAAAGAAAGTAACGAGAACCATGAGTCTGCTACCTCCCTAACTCTCCCATAGATACATTTCCTCCTCTGGTCGAGTCCGTTGCCCGTCGCGCACCCGATGATGCCCACGTCTGTAATTATCCACTTTACCACACGATGGTAATCGGCGCCTGGTTACAGTGCCGGGTACACTCTTGGAATAAATAGTCTGATGAAACTGTGAATCTGGAAATAACATATAAAAGTATATGGAACATTACATTTTGTCGAACTTGGTGATTCCGAGGAATGGTATGAAATATATCTGTGCGACCATTCTGCTAGGTTGATTGGGACTGAAAAGGTTTTGAGAGATTGATGATATATGCATCAGGGTTATCAATATGGTTGCTCGAGTTTTTTTTGGAATCAGATAGGTTTGTCTCATTCCTGCCATTTTTTGTATGGTTCATATGTAATACAATACTGGCTCGGCATATATTACCTAGTGATAGTTCTGATTTATGAATCTGTGCCATAATAAGAAAACCATATGTTCTATTTCGTACATCCATAACCTCTCTTGACTTGAAGCCATTGGCTGCAAGACCCTCTAAATAACTAGCTATAGTTGTCAACTGGGCAATACAATAGCCCCTCATGGTTTTAGACCTGATGAAGTTGAATCTTAATTTATCTAGAGAAGGCACCAGCTTTGTAGAATCTTTATTGGCCATCATCTTGCTTTTCTGGTGCCACAAAAAATTCAGTGACCTTGACTTCTGATGAGTGAAAAAAAAACTTGACACATTCTTCTTTGTTCAGTTGCTCTAAATTTGTGACAACAAAATAAATACCTTCCGATCATAGGATCAGGCAGAAATTTTGAAGCTGTAAACCATGATTGTTTAGTTTTAAGATGGTGGATAGGAATTGGCAATGTTTGTTGTGTCGCTATTGTTTGAAGCTAACAATGCTCAGCTTTTTTTCGGGCTGCCATTATTTCTCTCTCAAGGTAATACCACATCTTTTGTGCTGAGATTATCAATACAGAATTTTTTTGTGTGTGCTGTGTTTACTTCTCTACAAGTGCTTTCAGGTTTGTTGGCTGTTACCTGTCTTAGAAGTTAAAATGGTCGAGTTGTTCACAAGTTGCTTAGGAGTATTGCTCCCTCTATATAAATATATGCACAAACTGGACAATGGAGTTTTTTGTGTTCTTTGGAATATCTAGTGTCGTAACCTATATTTTCAGATATTCTCGAAGATTTAATTATGTGTTTACAGAAGACTTGTGTTACACGAAAGAGGACTTGTAGGTAGACTCCGAATATGTTACTATAGATCGGAAGTCTTGTAGAGTAAGGCAAGGACTCTTAGAGGTGGTAACTAGCCTATAAATATACATGTAATCCCCCGATGAGGAGGTATCAGACGTTTTCTGCAACCCTAGCAGAGGCACCGCCATATTCAACACGCACCATACTGGACGTAGGGTTATTAGACTTTGCGAGGCCTAAACCAGTCTAAAAATCCTCGTGTGCCCTAGATTGTTCTTCAATTGTTCGCTGCTCCCTCGATCCAAATATTTGTCGTTCTCCCGAATAATCGGGTGACGACATCTAGAAATTGCTCCTCAAGAGTGGAAAGGCACCTCTGTACCTATATGATCGATCCACAAACAGAAAAGATGATATACAGTCACAAATGATAAGTAGGATTTGTTTTTGCAAAAATGACTAGATTGTATTCTGTTCATTCAAATATATGACAAGTCTCAAAGCATTAGCATTTGAGCATTTCACTAATACAAATATTCCTCTATTTTGATCTTTCAGTATTTGAATCCTCCATGGATGTGGTGGATATTTAGTTCAGCTATGCCACCAATTGCCACTGCTCAATTTGATTAGCATTATTGGTTCTCACCTTTCGCAAAATAGAACTACTATCCTATCTTTTCCACTGGTGTACCTTTTGTTGTTCTATTGTTTCCTATGTTCAGAATAGCATGTAAGAAAATATGAAGTTCCCTAATGTTGAGACATGCTGCTGCCATCAGGGGATGAGTTCTGTGCCTTGTTTCTTTCTTTTTTTTCTTCCTTTTGCAAACTTTGCCCCTCAATTATATTTCTTGTTCTCCATTCTGTGCCATAAATGTTTTTTAGTCTTCTAGGCATTAAAAAACCGGTGCAGTCCAGTGAAAGCTTGAGGAAGATTTTCAAAAACACTGCTTGCAATGCAACGGATATTTTTTTTGAGTCTACATGCTGTCGTGGGACAACAATTGCTGTGTAAGCTGCAGGTTATGTTCTTTTTTTGATACAACTATGTTTTCGTATAGCTGTGTCCTGTTCCTCCCTTCTTGGTAACAGGATATATCTTGGTGCTGGCATTATATTGCTGGTGCCTTCAAATTAAGATGTTGGTTGGTTAATGATAGTGAATATAATATTTCTTGGTTCTCACTCTAACCTTTTTCAAATATACCTAGAGATGATTTGTGATAGTTAGAATCTCTTCATGTTAGAATTCTTTTCATTCAGCTATCCTCTTTTTCCGCTGTTAGTGCAACGCTTACTGATTTATATTTCTGAAGTAAATTTCCCCAGCAAATGATTCTGGGTAAATAAAGCTTGTTGTATTTTGTTGCAGCAAATGATCAGGTGCATCGTCGTCGACCGCGATGTATTTCGTTCGACGCAGCGCGTCGAGCTTGATGTCCTCCTGCGTGTAGCAGTCGAGCTTGATCTCCTGCAAGGCGTCGCCGTCCAGCTTGACATCGTCTGGCGCGACGTCCTCCGCCGCGAGGTCTGCCTTCGTTTCGTCGAGTCAGGCAAGATGACCACGTTCATGAGCTTCGATTTGTCATGGCCATCGTGCAGGATCTTAGCAAAGGCACAGCTTTTCCTATGATGGGTAGCGAGCGAGGCCGCGCGATTAAAGACTCCTCGGCGAAGAAGACTAGATGCCAGCCAACCATGCTGATTAATTCGTCGCATCGGGAACGAGCGACACCAGACCACGCCTGGGGGCAATTTCGTCCAGAATTGGGGAAAACTTGGACAACGACTAGTTTTGTGAAATCTGGCTGAACCCCTAGAACGACCATAATTCTGAGTATGGAGGGAGTATTAGTCAGAGTTTGTAACTTGGAGATGTGTGGGTCAGGTCACACGAAAGGTATTGGAATTGTGCAACTGCTTAGGGGCAAGAAATTTCTGATAACTGGTGCAACTGGTTTTCTTGTAAAAGGTGACAGCTTCTTTGGATCTTAGCATTTGATTAAGTTCTCTCATCAGTCTATCATCATATTTAATTCCTTGTCATTTTCTTTGCCTGTTCTTCTGTATCCTTTTTTATGGACAAATCCTGTTGTTGGCAGTATGTCTTGATCAAGGCCAAGGACAATGAAGCAGCAATAAACTGATTGAAGAGTGAAGTATGATATATTCTTTGACCATTTTTACTGTTTTTTGCTAAATGGCCAATTATCTTTTTCAGAAACAGCTTCAGACAGTCCTTTAACCTAGAGGTTTTCTCCCTCTTTGTCCTAATAATTAATTTCCTCATTTCTGAAGCAGAGTTTGTAACTTGAAGATGTGTGGGTCATTGGCTTGCTCATAAATAGGTTCAGGTATGGTGAATCCTTTAACATAGATATTTTCCCCTCCTTGTTCCTATAATTGCTACCCCAACTTGCTTGGGATAAAAACTTGCTTGGGATAAAAAGGCTTTGTTGTTGTTGTTCCTGTAATTGATTTCCTCACTTCTGATCGCCCAAGATGGCTTGCTGTGATTAATGGTGGAACAGATTGCTGATTGCTTTCTTTTGAAGCATACTTGCTGCAGAATCTGTTGTTGATCTATTGTACCATGAATATGTTGATGCTAAGCTGTTGTTAGGTATTTATGCAGTTTGCCTTGCTTTGCTGAACCTATAGACATGACTTTATCCTAATATCTACTATGACATAATTATATTTTAGTTTTCATTCTATGGTACTGCAGTGGTCTCATAAAATATTTTTGGCATCTCCACTATGTAAGAAATGCTATTTGGAGACGCTGGTCAAGTCTAATTGCAGACGAAATTTTTTTTCGTCTCCAAAATTGCGTCTCTGATGAGGGGTCATAGCAGACGCGGAAAAACGCGTCTGCTATGACCCTCACATAGCAGACGCGTTTTAGCCATACGCGTGAGGGGGTCATTGGAGACGCGTATTGCTCAAAACGCGTCTGCTATGTGGGGGTCATTGGAGACGCGTATTGCTCAAAACGCGTCTGCTATGATAAATAAAGAAATTAAAAAAAAAAAGGACCTCATGTCCACCACGAATACACGTTTTCATCAATATACCTCATGTACATCACGAATACACGTTTTCATCTATTCTATACAATACAAATACACATGTTTTGTCTATGGTATACATTACAAATCCAGGGCCTTAGTTGCATTGAAGTGATATCCTATTAACTAATATCACCTCTAGAACCACCTCTATTCACTACTTCAGTATGCAGTAAGATAAAGAGTTTTGAAGGCACAAAACAGGAACTGAAGTAGATTTGGAACACCAAATCAAGAGAAGTAATCAGCTGCTCCATGAATTGAACAAGATGTTGAGCTGGTCAAAGAATACAACATATGTCTAAGTTCAGCACTACAATCACAATGTTTCTGCTGCTATGTCAAGTGGATCATCTTTAAGTTAAAAACTAAATCAAAGTTTGTTTGCCATGAATCACAATAAATCTTAACATAATAGGAAGACTTGTTTGTATAACACTTCATAGAAACAAGGGTAGTGATATAACAGGATATATAGAGATAACAGGATGCAAAGGAGTACCATTATTATGTCAAAGGTAGAACCTGCAAAATTTACACTCGGGCAAGGCATGTGGTATCAGAATGCATCCAAATAGCTTTGAAATCTGAAAAGATAGCACATGGAAGGCAATCAGATGGTAAGTCACGATATGCTACTGATACATGTACTTGGCATCCCAAGGTTAACAAGCTGCAATCTTAAATATTAGACAATCTGGTTTGGACAATGAGGAACCAGAAAGTGTTTTGCAGAACTTAGAAATATATATACGTTGATGCATAAAACAAATAAATAACACAATCAGAAAGTGTTTTGGGTTCAGGCATTGGCTGTTATGAAATGTCAAAGAATTGCAAAGTTATAAAAAATTAAGTACCTTGGCGAGCAACCTGGACCATTGGAATCACATATCTTGAATCATGAGAGTATCATCTGAATTCTGCAAGCAAGTACGTACACAGGTGAGTATATGGACAGGGAATGACTAACATAACTACTCAAGTAATGTGTCCAGTAAACTATTATTCTTGTCTAGTAATAGACAAGGAATCAAACATTAGAAAGAACCAGATTAAAAAAGACAGCTGCATTTTGTATGTGTGCATTTTTTCTGTCCTGACATACAAAGAAAAAAGCAGAGCCTCTGCAAGCTGCTATAGAACCAAGCAGAAAATTAGCCTGTCATATTGTATCTCTTGTGTTCTTTCATTAAGCTCCTACACAATCAAAACTGAAGGAACTTAAAGCTTGCGATAAAGACAACAATCATCATCCCTTAAAAGAGCAAGATCACATGCATCCAACTAGTCATTCGTTTTGTAACAGACAGATGGCTCTAACAGATCAGAGAGTTACAGAATACATGTAAAAAATTGCAGTATGAATTAAGCCACAGAATTTGTGAACTGAACATGTACACGCAATTGCACAGGAGCAAGAAGAGATGTGGAACCTGCTGCGTGGTAGAATTAAGCCCTGGCGCAGCACGACGAAGTCCATCTTGTTGCTGATGGGGCGGGTGGCCTGCGCGGACCAGCGGGTGAGCACGGAGCGCCCGGCGGCGACGGCGTCGAGGTCGCCGACCTTGCTCCAGACGTGGACGGAGATCACCTTGTACTGGATCTCCTCGACGGGGACGTCGCCGTAGTGGGAGGCGAAGGGGTCTTCGGCGTCAGCCGCCTGGTGCTGCTGTTGTTGGCCGCCTTCATGGCGTCCTTCTTCTGCTGCTTCTTGCTGAGGGTAACCGGGGGTGGCACCACATATATTTAGTTCATTAATATTACGCAAAGACTTGCAATATAGCTTCATGAAAATTAAGGTAAATTTACTGGGTGCTATTAAAGAGAAGTTGAAAAGGAAGATTAAAGAAACTTACTGATTCCTGGAGTGACAGAGACTTTATATGAAGATTCAACAGCTTCTTTGTAATTATCTTCATCTACATTGAGCATATGGGCCCGAATTAGGTCCTGATGGAAACATCATTTGTTAGTGCCTTTGACAGTCAAAATAAATTACCAATTCGCTTGCTTCATAGCCCAACAGTCCTGAAAAAATGTACCTTAAAATCCCTTTTCTCTTGCCTAGTTGAAGGCAAGAGACAATCATGCGCATCTGCCCATTTTTCTGCAATCCTTACCAGGATAACAATGTATGGAGTATGCTTGTGTACAACAGGATCTTTGCCACATATATCAATTGATTTTGCAAATCTGCAAAACAGAAGTGTCAACAGTAACATATATCAAATAGTCTGGTTTTGATTCTATAACACAGTGTTCCTGAAAAGAAGGAAAAACAAAAAGAATGCTCATCTTCCCAAAATGCTTTTGTTACATGTACATAGGTGGCATAGCAAGAATTGCCTAAAAACGGCAACAAAGACAACCAACAAGGCTCAAGTGAGAGCAACTATGTGTTGATAGTTGATTAGTTGAATGATATTCGAAATTCCCAGGTATTGCTAGCCATGACTGATGTCATGATATACGGCTAAAGGTTAAAAAATTTATTTGGTCCGAGTACAACAAAGTACCTTCACGCTGACCCTGACCATCCCAGTTAGACCATATGAACGTGCAGCAACCAATATCGGCCTTCCTGCAGATGTCATCTAATTTCAGTAAAGAGCTCTCCTGGAGCTGCAACATAGAGGGAAAACACTGTTATAAATTATTTTGAGGAAGCCAAGCATACATATGTTTCGCTTGCAGTACTCCAAAAATGGAGAGGGATCTCTACTAGTACTAGTGACACTAAAAGCTTGAGAAAAGTGTCGAACAACAGAACTACTAAACAGAGCCAACTGTTTACGACCTCAGTAGCGCATGTAAACTTTATTATCTTTCACAGGCAAGGCTGTAGTGCACAGATACAAGTGCAGAGCAAATAGTTAAGCAGTGAATAGGGTGAGTCAATTCTAATGTGCCGACACTTTTAAAGCTATCAGCTACTGCAGAGTACAGAAATCACATCTGAAGTGTGTAACAAAGATTACTACGGACGAAACAGTTCTGAAAATGCAGTACTTGTTTCCAAAGTAACAGAACGTTGCTATATGAACCATTTCATATGGACCATAAGATGCAGACACATCGAAAATCAGAGCGCGCACGCACACAACATTTCATCTAGAGCAATGGTCAGTAGAAGAACCAAACCGGCTAGGTCAGGCACTTCATCGAACACCTGATGCGCGAGCACAACCTTGAAAATGTAGAGCAAGGGAAGGAACTTACAGAGTACCCATTGGCGAGATCCGTGCTCAGCTATGACATGTAGGGGATGCAGCCGTCCTCCTGCAGGGGCAATCGATGCACTAGCATGGTACAGCGGACCAGCGGCACGCGCGAGCAGACTCGAGCAGAGGAGGCCGTTGTAGGAGGTGGAGGCGGAGACCGCGTGGTACAGGAGCGAGAGGACGAGGCCGTGGTTGCGGACGCGGAGGCGGAGATGCTGAGGTCGAGCGCCAGGAAAGCCGCCGCCGTAGCCCACGATGCACGAGCCGCGCCCGTCGTCTCCGCAGCTCAAAGGCGGCAGATCTGAGAAGAGGGCCGTGCTTTCTCCACGAGATCGATGCGGCCGCGTTGGTCCAGGTGGAGGCACCAAAGAGGAGGGAGTAGAGGCGCGACCGGTCACCTCCCACGCCGAGCGCTGCCATCACGCCTCCGCAGGGAACGCCGCCGCTGCCCGACCGGCGGGGCAGAGCCGCCGACACCGCTAGATCTGGCCGGAGCGGCTGCGAGAAGGGACCTCGCGACGGCAGCGGCGAGAGAGCGCGGCAGCCGGGGACTGCGACCGCGACGACCCACGGCCAGGGCGCGTGGCTTGGGGATGACTGCGACGGCGCGGCGGCTAGGGTTTGGGTGAAGGCTGTGGGGAGCGGTGGGGGGCAGGGCAGGCATGCGAGCGGCGCAAGTGGGGATTGTGCGGATAGGGGTGGCCGGGTGGGGTGAGGGCTGGCCAGCGGACGCGAGGCCGAATAAGCTGAAGCCAATCAAAAATTCGGGTCCGGGTATTTTGGTTTGGCGACGCGGGTTGGAAACCGAGTCTCCTGTGCCGCAACCTCTTCCGACCTCTTACACACGAGACGCGGAGCAAACGAAACGCGTCTCCTAATTTACCTGCCTAAAGTGAGGAAGAGCAATTTGAAGACGTGTTTTGTACAAACGCGTCTCCAACTAACTTCGGAGACACGTTTTAAATCCACGTCTCTAAGTTGCAGTGTCTGGTTTTTACGTTTTTTACATAGTGCTCATCATGTAGTGCTCCATGGATGCAGTAGTTCAAAAAAGAATTATGAAATTGTAAAGCCGTGTTGAATCCTATTCTTCTGATGGCGTTTTCAGATTTTTGGTATTTTCAGCCTTTAGGGACATCATGCCTATAATCTGAAGTATAGCTAATAAGTCTTTTATATGTAAGGACTATCAAATAACTTGGTCAAGTATATTATCATATTCAGATTTCATTCCGTATCTCTTGTGAAGCTAAGGATAGTTCTTAAAACTTGACATTGATATGAGTTGCTGATTATTGCATTCTTTCAGACACTCACAGCGTGAAAATGGTAATGCTCTTACTCTAGCTGAGGGATGCGGCAGCGAGCTGAGCCGGTGTAAGGATGAGACAATTTCACTTTTTGGGAGATCTTTTAGTCTTCTGATCACCATCATTACATGTCCTGTTTCATCTTGTGATGCCTAACGAGGGCTTTTGATATACTAAGTAGGTTGCTGAAGAAACGGAGGCCCAAAGGCATCCTACTTATATGACTAATCATTTGCAATGTGGCACTTTTGTCTGAGATTTTATTTTATCAGTGCAGAAATTGAAAGTGGTAAGATAAACAAGCTTCCCATAGAACCCTTCAATTTCAAGCCTTAACTTTGGGCAAAGAATTTGTGATAATGTAGAAAGCTAATTAACCAACATATAGGTGCGGAAAACAGAAATTTCCTTGACCTATATGCATGTGTTGTCTGGTCCATAGAATAGGCCGTCTTCCCCTGATAAATAGTCGCACTTCAATCAATCCATCAGTAATCATCTGAATATACTTATCAATAGGTGCACTTAGCTAACTTTATTTCTACATTAACTGACCATCTCTTACTGTCCTGTGGAAAATGACTCACTGCACAACAAAACAGCTAGCCTGACCTACTTTGCTACAGATAATGGATCATCTATTATTGTTTGTCACTACTGGAATCCACGAGTTCCCCTTCCGTTCTCCTCTTTCCCTAGAAAAATTAACGAGTACTAGGGACAGTTTTGGTCCCTAGAAGGAGTTGTTAAAACGGTAGGGAAACAGAGACTTTCCCTACGAAACCTTGATATTCGTAGGGAAAACTGGGGTAGTGGTCCCTACCCCCACCAGGTTTATCAGTGTCCCTAGGAAAACGGATAGGAGTCGTAGGGACATTTGTGGCGGGCGAGCAAAAAATTGGCGCGAAAATAAAATTACGGTGTCCAACCCCAAAAAGCACCAGCCCCCCACGTTTTCTTCTCCCACTCTCTGAAAAATTCCCCATCGCCGCCGCTCTCATCTCCATCGGCGCCATCCAAATCCGGCAGCGCTGCCGCCGGCAGCCTCGCCGCATCCCCCGCACCTGCATCCAGCCTGCCGTGTCCTGTTGACGCCGCTACTCATCCCCCAGGGCACATCCGCCTCTCGTGCTGCCCAGCAAAAAATCCCGCTGCTCTCCAAACTGTAGATCCATGGCCTGGCTTGTGGAGGAGGAGGCGAGGCGTGTGTAGGAGCTGTGTTGGGGAGCACGTAGGCAAGGAGCTAGCTGTTGCTGCTGCTGAACAGGCCGGATTGAAAAGGGAGAATGCATCGGAGGAGGGAGCACATACGTGTGGTTGGAGGTGAGAAGAAATTTTTTTCTTTTGTCTGCTTATACCGATGTCCTTCTAAAATAATGTGCCTGTATATTGCTGCTTGTTTGATATTGCCGGTTGCCTCTGAATATTTTTTGTTAGTTTATTACGACTGTTGTATGATCCGAGATATTGTGCAAACATAGTGGGATCCCAAGGAATAAGTTATAGTCATGGTCTCCAAAACGAGATTGTTTAGTGCAATTGATAATGGGATTGTTTATTCCAAGCTGTTATTAACAAAGTGGACGGCATGCACATGTATCATGCGTAGGCCATTGGCTGCTTTGTTTATACCTCATTGTCTTTTGTTGATTGTAATTAGCGTGTTTATCTTGAAATTTTCTCAGGTTTCAATTTATTGTTGCAAAGCCATGTCAATAGAAGAGCGTAGTTGGATGTATGAAGGTTGGAACGATAATGGTTGTCATTCCGAAATTTGGGCGCGCAACACTAATTCTTTTCTAGACCGTGCGTTCAATCGTGTCCCTAATGCTGAGAAGTCTGGAGTAGTTTGCCCTTGTACAGAATGTCGTAATAGATTTAGAAGGAGGAGGGAAGCTCATGATAGTTGTTCAGCCAAAGAATATGCCCAAAACATGTTGCAGTAGGGCAGAATGGTACAAATCCACAATGAAAATATTCAAAAGTTTATGGAGGTGAGATATGATACTATGTCTTGTTGCTGTTAATATAAGTTGAACTACTATCTAATTACATGCACCATTTATCATTTAATCACAGAATGTGGCTGCACACACTGGAATGCCTGCTACTGCAGTTCCTCCTCCCCCGCCTCCCCCGCCACTTCCTCCAGCGTTTGGTGTTTCAATGTCTCCTAATCAATCTGTTGAAAATGTAAGTTGTTGGTTGCACATATATAGCAGTAGTTGAGTGCTGAAAAGATGAGACACTTAAAATGTTCCATATGCACTTTCTTTGGTGGCAACAACATTTATATTTGGTTTTGTATTTTTTTCAGTCATACTTTCTCCCTCATGATTGATGTAGTATCAGATTTTGGCCAAGTCTAATATTCACCTATTCGTGTAGGTTGGTACCTTTAACTCATCATCTGTTCGGGTTGAAACACCTGAAGAAACATTGAGTCGGATTGCTTATGGAGGATTTGGTGGCCCTGTCAATGTCACTACCAATGGTAATGCCAACATGTTTGATGGCCCTGTGAATGCGACTACAAGTGGTGGTGGCCCTGTGAATGCGACTACAAGCGGTGGTGGGAACTACTCTCCTCCATGCGAGGATCAGTTCCCACTGTATTAGCATGATGCATTCTTGAAATTTGGCTATGAGTGGTGGCTTTAGCTTATCGAGCTACTGGTGATGATGTCTGAAGATGCGTACACTTTGGCTCATCGTGCTGCTACATAGGAAATTTAGACTTAGATTTTGTTGCTTGTAGTATGTGCTCCTATCATGTGACTGGCTTCATGATAATTGTTATGTGTTGTCGTAATGTAATATTTGAATCAAACTGGTGAATGATTTGTGGGATTAATGATATGTTATTGTTCATGAATTTGCTAATTTCTGGTGGTTCGAATTACCTTTTATATTAATTTCAATAATTATCACGTGTAATTAAAAAAGATTTCCCGCATAGAGCTGATCATATTTTTCCTAGAGGAAGAATCCTAGGGATCTCTTTGTTTCCTAGGGAACTTGTGTCAGTTCCCTACAAACAACATTCCTAGGGAATCAGGTTCCCTACGAAACAAACATTCCTAGGGAATCAGTTTCCCTACGAAACAAACTTGTAGGGAAAGTTGTCAGTTTCCCTACGAAACACACCCGCGCTCGCAGGGAAAGGTGTCAGTTTCCCTACGAGCCGGTTTCGTAGGGAAAGATTCTTTCCCTACCGTCTCCGCGGGAAACCGTAGGGCACCTTTTCTTTCCCGTCAACCTTTCCCCTACCAAACGTTCCCTAGGGCAGTTCGTAGGGAAGCGCTTTCCCTACCGTTTCTGAGCCTTTCCCTAGTAATATTGTCTCTAGGGGAACCGGTCGATTCCAGTAGTGTGTTCTTAATGTGATGCCTTCATGTTATTATTTTATATGCGGAAGCAACTATAGGAAACATTCAAGACAAGTGATGCAACCTTTATCTACAGATCTCAGTTGTGCAGTGATGGCTCATGAAGTTGCCCTTCAATATTCATGTATTTTGACTGTATGGTGTACAGTTTTGATCTATTTAGATTTTCATTAAAGTTCATCACTTGGAAGGATATACCACATATAGTATTATCAGTGTCAACTAGGCTGCTTAATTTTGTCCAATGCCACTTGAGCTTGTTCTGGTTTAAACACATCCGTTTGTGGATATTTCTAATGGTGGTTGTGAGCATAAATATGCAAACTAATTGTCACCTATTATTTTTTCTTTCCAATGCAATATCGTTGTATACCACACATATCAGTGCCTCGCGGTTTGGGCAATCGAATCTAGCTAATGTTGAACCCGGCGTGTGTACCCTGTTGCATTCAAAGTGCAAGTACAAATGTGTAACACTGGATTTATTTCCTCATGAATTTATAATTCTGTTGGTGAATGCATTAGAAATATCAGGTACTATGTATTTACGGGTATATTGTTGATCGCAACTATGTATCAGGTGCATTGTTGATGCGCAACTATGTTTTTTTTTTGCGGGTAATGCAACTATGTATTGATGTATGGCATCTAAAGGTTTCTCTATGTGTCATATATATAAACACACACACCTCTAGAGAATCAGGTACTACGTTTGACCATCGCTTCTTAGCCAACTCTTTGAATCACGTATCAAGTCCTCAGACGGGGCGCGAAGCGCGCCGTATACCACTAGTGCACACAACAAACCTGGAGAGGATGAAACAAAGAGAGCCTACGAATAGTGAAATCAATCTGTAAACTAGGTTGAGAACAAAGCGTTATCACCGTCACATCTGTGGCAAAGCAAGTACAATTGACATGCATTATCACTGAGCTCAACAAGTGGTCAAATCATTTTAGTGCATGAACAAGATTTTCTTCTACATAAGATCCATGTATCCATATGGGAAATCACAATGGACAGGAGACTCAACTAGCACTTTCTAGGTAAAACAAAATATAGCACCAGTTACAATAATTCCTCGGAAGGAGATATAGCCCGAACAAGATAGCATAACCGGACCAATCACGGAACATTACAAAAGGGTCAGCTGTTGACAAATCATGTGCAACCTCAGTACCCACCCAGCCAAGTGGTCCAGGCCGACTCCTATGATACACAAAATCACTCGAAGCCTTATTTTTGGTCCGAAGCAGTCTATGCTGCCTTTCAATCCACTCAGCACTCATGCTGCTATCTGTCTCAAGAATCATAGATTGTAGCACTCTTGCATTCAGTACAAAGAACTTCGCAAAGTTAATATGCGACTTGTTGCCTCGATATCTTATAAGCATGATTTTCTTCAAACGAATATCAAGGGTACTAATAAGATTTTGATAATTGTGAAACCACGTATTTTCTCCCCAGGCATATAAGACTGAAAAAGAAAAATTAATACTAAAATGGTGAGAAGCTAGCTTCAGAGCAAGTATCATTATAAGTGAAAAAAAGAAGTAATAACGAGAAAGTATTTCAGTGAGAAAGTAGTCACCTCGATGTACAACTTTGCCAAGCAAGGAAAGCATTTCATGAAGTTTATAACTACATCCAAACTAAGATGTCCTTGCGATAAAGCTAAAACCTTCATATTGGGCATCGGCGTCATCAAGCTAATAAGTTGTGATCCCTGAGTAAAGCACAAGACACAGAAAGTAACATGAGGATCTGGGCAAGGGATTTGAGGTTACTTGTGGTGGTTAAAGTGAGATTGAATCAGACAAACCTGAAAGATTGTGGCGCCAAAGTGGAATCTAGCTTGGTCATCAGATAATTGTCCCAAAACACGCAACTTTGGTGCAGAGATAACCGAGATGACAATTTCCTTGAAACAATGTTTTAAAAGAAGCAATCTGTCCAGACTGGGGGCGTCCTCAATGACAACTTGTTGCAAGCTGAGGTCTTCCAATCTTGGATGCAGACCTATGCTTCTAAGGCTAGGGGACTTGATTCGGATGCCGGAACAGCCGTTGGTCTAGTACAGAAGCAGACTCTCCAGGACAGGGCAGCCGGCAAGCAAGGCGTGCATCGAGCTATCCGAGATGCTTACCTTGGAAAGGCTCAGCTGCTTGAGAACCGGAAACTGGCGCGCATGCAGCTAGGGCACGTGACGCAACGGCCGGTTGGGTCCGGGGCACAGGCACAATGCTCGGCGAGTGGACGCGTCCAGGGTAGGCGTGCGTCGTGGCGGGCGAGACATTGGGCTGGTTGGCGTGACAGAGGGCTGCCTCAGGGCCCACGCCATGGACGAAGAAGACGGAGCTTCGCGTGGAGGAAGAGGCAAGGGTAAAATTGGAATAGAAAGTGCTTTTAGTGACATGTTGGTATTTAGGAAGGTAAGATGCAGTTGCGTATGGCATGCTGAGGGTGATGTCTCTTTTGGTGATGGTGTTCTGGGAGGGCTTCTCTTAACGATGCTATTTTGGCAATTCTCCCAAAATTAGTGCCCTCCTTTATTTTAACACAGGAACCTAGTCTTCGTTTTCATTTCTTTTGCTCTTTTGTGGCATTCGAATCCGTAATCAATTAAAATTTAGTTCTATTTTGATGTTCTTTTCTGGGTGCCACGCCAAAAATGTGGAAGTTGGTCATTTAATCAAAAACTACAGAACATCACTCGGAAGCTCTTGATCTCAGTTAACATTTTCAAATCAATCTTCAATCTTGTTTTAAAACTCTTCAGAGCCTGTTTGGAAGGCTGGTATTTAGCCTAATCAGTGTAAAATATGGGTCCCAGTTCTTTTCCAATACACCGATATTAGAGCATTACACCTGGAAATAAAAAATCGTCTCATGAAGCAGAAAATTATTTCTGAAGGTTTAATTGCTAAACCACCTCATAAATCATTTGAAGTTTGAAATTCTCAGTGTTATTGCAAATTCCCATCCAACTATGTTTTGTTGTAAAAATCACCCTAATTTGCACATTTTTGATCGATTAAATCCATTTTCGTTTGTTTAGAGTACTTTATGGTGTTCTTTTTTATTTTTGTGATTACACACTACAACTTGGACACTAACAACATGCACGCGCACTCACCCCTTTGAACGCACATACGAAAACCCTAACCCTATGAGCACGGAGAGTCGAACACAGAGATGATACTGAGACTCTTGTAACCACTACGTTTACGGTGTTAATATGAACCATTACGATGTTCCATAGTTTAGGAGTACAATTTTTTAACAATACAATATCTATATTTGAGAAGAAGAACAAGTGTCATTTAAATATCTATTTTCAAAAAAAGAAGAAGAACGGCTACAGCTTAAACGATGTCTCACAAAAGTTTGTATTTGATACATTTTTGTGAAAATAAAACGAACAAGTGTCATTTAAATACTTTAACAATGTTAAATCAGTTATCTTAATTTTTTGGATTTATATGGTGGGATACGTATGAAATTAATGTAATGAGTTCCTAGCTTCCGCTTCCTTTAGACTCTCTGCTCTTCCGAGCGTCCTTGTTATTCATCGGCAAGCAGGAAATTGGGTGTCTGGATGCGGTTGTTCGATTGATTCTTGCTTATTCTTAATTGGCCCCATTTTTTTTTTGTTTCTATTTTTTTCAGCAATAGTCGCGTGGTACATTCCGGTGTTTACCCAAGCAAGATTTTACATGTGAATAAAATTGATGCCCAGTCAGGGGAATAAAATTCCGATTGTCTTTTTGTGTACTAAGAATTACAGACGGAAGCAAACTACAGGCGAAATGATTTACAAAACTCCCAAGCAGGCCAATATTAATAGTCAGCACAATATGCTCAGTATTATGGACTTTTCATACCGCCTGGATATTATCGGACGCTTTCCTTGGCAACATTCCCCCAATATGCACAGGCCCGAAGTACAGAAGCATGCCTAGTGATATATGGCATCCTCACCGAACGATAAACATATATATTAAGCAGACATTTGGCTTTATTATAAGCATGGTCTGACCAGTGACTTGAGTGAAAAAGCGCAGATTGTTGAATGTTGCATGCAGAGGCTACTGTAAATCAGGAAGTTGACCCTGAGATGATGCAGGCTTCTGTGTATGAAGAACTTGCTTCTCAGCTCACGTGCGCTTCCCTGGATTCAAGGAAAATGCACAGTATCAGGCAGGAGAAGAAGAAGAAGAAGAAGCTTGAGAAGAAACCAGGCGACCTAGGTGGTGGTTGTTGGATATACGAGCACTTTTAGGTTAATTTAATATCGAAATAAATCATGAACATGATGAACAGATTACAAATTAAACTAGACAAGTCTACGCAAGATCTAGACAAGTCTACAATCATAGTAAACAGAGAAAGATCTACCATACTTCGCAGTACTACTGTACAAGCATGGATCAGATAGGGAAGCAGAGGAGATATGGTTTCAGAGATTACGTACTGTTGATCCAGAGCAGCAGGAGCTGTAACACGATGGCGAAGTAGACATTGGCGAAGTTGACTACGAGCAGCAACTCCCGCACGTGACCGAAGAGGAAGACGAGCCGTGGTGAAAGCGATCGAGCAGTCGCGCAGAGCGCTTCTCAAAAACCTTATTCGCCATCTCCTGGTGCAGGAGCTCAGAGGACGACGGTTCCGGAGATCTGCTCTCCCATTCGCCAGTGCACGCCGACGATCAGGATAGGGCAGACTACAAGCGGCGGCGCGGCAGAAGGAAGAGGCAAAACCCTAACTCGTGCTGTGTTATGCAACGGGCGGCGCACCGTACCACTAGGGTTGAGGCATCCCAGTACCGAATCGGTTTCCATATAAAAATGAATTGGATACGCAACAAAAAGAAACTGCAAAAAGAAGCTGTGCACCCGCAAGGCCTCAGGCCGGATTTCGACGGACCATTCACGCAGGTGATGCGCGGCCGCGCCCATCCATCGCCCATCGCCCCGCCACGCCTCACCCAGCGAGGTGAGGCGAGTCGTGCGCGCGCATGTGTTTCTTCCTTATCCTCTTATCCACATACTAGCAAGAGAAGGTAAAGTAACTTTCTATTTAAGTAGGTCCTCCTCTACCTCAACTAGCAATATGGGACTAAAGAGTTGCACTCCCACCATGCATGAATGGGCCTTTGAGATTTTCAAGAATTATTAGGAAATATTAATGAACCAAGCCCAATAATTCCAACAGTGATGTTCCACTGAGAAGGAGCGAAAGGTCCATAGCGATGAACACATCCTGGAAAAGACAGCACGCATGGCCGCATTGCGCAACCTGGAAATACAAGGTACACCGCCATCCTTCCTATTTTCCCAGAGTCTCGTATTTCTTCTAATATGGATAAGCTGGGCAATTTTATGGGTAGAGATCATAATGTAATTAGAAATATTTCTGCCATCTCTATAAAAAACATAGAAATTTATAGGCTTTCTGTTTCAGCTAGGAAGAAATTAGAGACCAGAAATAAGTGTGTTTATGAAACTAATAATTCTGATATTGATAAGGAGGAAAGACTTGATGCAATCCTTGACCACGTCTGTGGTTATTTAACTAAGGATCTGCATGAGGAGGAACAAGACCACATATTGCATGATCTCAATGCAGTTCCTTGCAATAAGAATCTAATTCGGCCAAAAATAAATCTAGCAAGCCTCCTAAAAAGCCAAAAACCCCGTCAAAATTGTGCTTCCAATGAAAGGAGTGTTCTGGAATACCCAGAGTTCTTGGCGACTTGACTAAACACAGATATTTGGCGGATATGGTTAAAGAAGAGAAAATTAATTTCATTGCTCTCATGGAGACGGGTAGGGATAATTTTCCTGATTTAATCCTTAAGAATCTTTGTGGTGGTCGTGATTTTCTATGGCATAGTATAGCATGGTAGATCAGGTGGTATTTTATTAGAAATAGACTTGACTATCTTCAACATTGGGTCCATAGCTGACGGAGACTTCTATATGTAAAGTTCTGCCTCAGAATTTTATCTTCTTTTTCATTGCCACCGAGGAAGTAGACCGCATTTCCCACCAGGGCAGTGCGGGCAGTGCGGGCCACATCGACACCGTGACGTGCAGCGACAGTGGAGGTGGTCGCATGCCCCTCCAGCGGCACATAGCACCGCAATGGCCCAGCTTTCTTGATCTTTCCAGAAGGGCGCGCTGGGTAGCTTTACCTGCAGGTCCGTGATAGGGTCCCAAACGACGAAGCCACCGTATCTGTTGCCGTAGTCCACTGGACAAAGCTTGAAGGAGGACGCGGCCGTGGCGAGCATCCCACACTCGCATGTCCCGGTGATCAACATGGGAAAGGCCGGAGGATGGAGCGGGCACGAAGCGGGCGGCGGTCGGTAATTCCCCGATTCCAGAGGTAGCCGAGGATTGGGGGCGTTCGATGGAACTCCCGGAATCTGCGGAGGAAGCCGGCGTCGGAGACGAGACGGCACCAACACCTGGAGACGAGGGCAGTGCGGACCAAGCTTGCCGGCTTGTCCAGCGGGAGGCGGAGCAGAATTAGGGGGTCAAAATTGGTTACCCTTAGGGTCGGCTCCGACCTTTTTTTAGTTCAACCAAATAAACTAGTTTTTTAAAATAAGCTCTCATTTTGAAAAACTAGTTCATTTGAAACTAAAGAGGGTCGGCGGTTACCCTAAGGGTCACCTATTTACACCCCTAAGCAGAATCTCTTCGACGAGCTCGTCCATCAAGGCCGTCGGCGGCCGAGACCGTGGCAGCGGCGGCATGCTTCTGGGTGGAGAAATGAGGCCAGAGGGCAGCAACTTGTGCGATTGAACCTGGTTTGGCTTATACCAATTTCTTTCGATGGATGGGCAGATCTCCTTCTCTTCCTAGCACGTACTTCCTCTATTTTTAAATTGATGTCGCCGTTGAGATTTTGAGTTACGTTTGACCGTACGTCTTATTCAAAATATTAGCTCAAACATATACAAAATTATAAGTTATGTTTAAAATTTCTCTAGTGATAAAACAAATCATAACAAAAAAAATGATAATTTTTAAACTGTTTTGAATAAGACGAGTGGTCAAACGTAACTCAAAAAGTCAACGGCGACATCATTTTAAGAATGGAGGTAGTAAAATTTCTAAATAGACTCGATTCATATCCATAAACGCGTGACCAAATCTTGGCTTAACAGAAAGTTTTGGCGTGAGAAAATGCATCAGAATAAATTTCTCTGCTTTGTTTTTCCAATTCGACCGTGCTAACATGATAATGTGGGAGGATTGAACCTAAATCGGCCTGTATGACTTGCTAATCTGACAACGTATCTTGTTCCATTGTTCTATGAGACACAGGAATTAATGGAGCCACGATGAAACAAGGTACATACATTCAGTTTCAGGTGGATGTGATAGCATGGACTGCCCAAAGAAAAAAACGAACTGTAATACTGAAGCACCGTTTCTGAGTTCTGACTCCATTGTCAAGACAAGTTTGATCGACAAGAAGAACAGCAGTTGACCAAGATACGTTAGGTCAATGCTTATATAATATACCCAGAATCCTGCAGTATTCTCATTGAATTCAGGTATAGGTAAAACAACTTTGTGTAGACTGATCAATTTGGTCAATGCACAAGCACAGAACAACATGGATTGTGGAAGGAAGACGAGCTGAGTTGAAGGAGTGTGTCTCCCTAGTCCCTAGGACGGCTAGCTATTATCCGCGAGTGCTAGCTTATCGTGTCGTGTCGTTCGGCCCCTACCGCATGCCTGATCACAACCTGCCTTGCCCTCGATTGGACCGCTAATTAATGTTGATTATGTGTAGATTAATGAGATAGGACATGGCAATTCGATGAGAAATGCATAAAGAGGACGGTCAATACCAAAGTCCCCAAATACACCAGAGGAGATTTTTGTCTTTTCTCATTCCTCCTTTATTTTCCAACTATTTCATTTATTTTTATTTCGATTTATCTGGCGGCCTCTAACGCGGTCAAATAAAATGAGCATATGGCAAACTTGATTTCAAAAAGCAGGGCAAATAAGCAAATCCGGTCAAAAATAAGGGAAATCTTTGCAGTTGGACTCCAACGGCCTGTTCGGCTGGGCTGGTGCCGGCTGGGCTGGTTGGCTGGGCTGGTAGCCGTTACTCACGACTTCGCTGTAGAATCAGCCGGCACCAGCCTCCAGCCCAGCCATTCACGTTCAACCGAACAGGCCGCAAAGTGGGGACACTGGCACAATTGTCCATAAAACTTCTAGAATGTCAAAATATCTAATAAATTTATGTTTTCTAAATACTAATAAGTTTTCAAATTTTGCAAAAAAATTAAAAGTATCTAAATGTTGATATTTTCAAAAGTATTTTTACAGAAAAATATGATGACACAATGATCAATGCAATCACGTAAACTTAGGATATTTTAACTCTCCTTTGAGATCACTATTTATTTTGATGTCATAGGTAACCGAGCAAGTTCATGTGAAGAATATACTAGTCAAATACTCAAATTTATGTTTGTTGCTTTGTTGTACTCAATAACAGGTACAAGATTTTCACATTGCATGGAGAGTATATCAATAATTATTGTAACAGTCACTTGTTTGTAATGTTAATTGAAAGATATTCGTTAACAAATGTCGATAGAATGCAGAATACATTTCAAAAGCCACCCCAAATATTATATAATGATATGTATTTAGCAACAATTCATTAACAATTAATATTTGTTTACTACTATGAACATGTCCGACAATGATATTTGCATGTTCAATATTGTCTTTTTTCTGGCTAGCATAACCTTCAACAGGAGATGAAACACCGCCAAAATCTTCAAAGGCACCATATATTGTGGTCAAAATCGGCCCCGTACATGTGAAGCACTCAAGGGATTCACACCATGCATGTGATTACAGGCCGAGAGGAAAATGAAAGAGGGAATATCATTTTCAAGGACGATGAAACTCCCGTGATGAGAAGGGGCAGACTTCATATACTGAGTTACTTTTGTGAGTGAGTACAATAGGATTGTGGTCATTATGTAAGATTAATTAGTCGATGCTTAGTGAAAGATAATGAACTATAGATTAAATGAAATTTTATCTGCTATACAATGAATGGGGAGATGCCTCTGTATCGATCAAAACGGCAGAGCCCTAGTTCCTTTCATTCTTCAGGCCAAATTACCTCATCAAGCAACATATGGTCTGCTACATTATAATCCATAGTTGCACTCCCAGCGTTTTTCTGCCATGGAGACTACTATGTTTTGCCATGGCGACCATCCCACTTGTGGGGACTAGTTCAACGCACAAGCGCAATGCACAGTTCAGGTTTACTCGATCCGTTGCTGTACAATTTAACTATCGTCCTCTATATATGAATATATAATCTAGCCTACTCTCATATATACCATATAATACTAGTATTGTTGAGACAAGATGTATTAGCATCATCTATGGCTATCAGATTTCACATAATGTTACATTTGGATACGTATAGTCGATATGGAGTTCTGAATAAGGTTATAGTTCAAGACTCTTGCCGTTTTTCTTGTTTTTGTAATTTGAGAAGTCCTGGAGTATTACAACTAGTGCGGTAGAGCAAATTACATACATTCCTACTTGGAATTCTGTTAGCAATAGAGAGGAATTGAAGAAGAGGAAGAACAGAATTGAGATCGAAGCAGGAATGTATTGAACTGGAGAAGGGAGAGTTGTTGGGAACAAGTTGTTTGTTGTACAATAATCGATACCCCTCTCTCTCTGCTCCTATCTCTATATAGCCGCGCAACGCACGCAACCATCTCCACACGACTCACGCGCTCTTCCACTCTGGACCAGACACCATCTGTTGGGCTTGCTGGGCCGAGAACTGCGGCGAGGCCCATCATCACTTGCGCCGGCTTGGATCGTTGCAGAAGGCTTGGTGCTAACATTCCCTCTCCCTTTAGAACCTGCTTAACCCCAAGCAGGGGCTCGAGGAAAGCATTGCTTCAGGTGCAGTAGATCTTCCCATGTGGCCAGTTCAGGAGGCATGTGAGACCACTGAGTCAATACTTGTTGAACAGTGTCGACTCCTCGAGTGATAACACGATGCCGGAGGATCTTGATAGGGACCTGCAATGGTTCAGAAGCGTCAGGGAGCGATGAGCTCACCTGTGTGTTAGGACCAACAGCCAATTTCAACTGCGATACATGAAAGATTGGGTGAACAGAACTCCCTTCGGGTAGGCCGAGCTTGTAGGCGACATTGCCAATGCGTTCCAGAACAGAAAACGGGCCGAAGAATTTGAAGGCCAATTTCTGACTGGATCGGTGTGCGACTGAAGATTGCACATAAGGTTGGAGTTTAAGGAAGACTTTGTCACCCACTTGAAAGGAACGCTCTGAACGACCTTTGTCAGCTTGTTTCTTCATGCGGTCACGAGCTCTGGCCAAATGCTGCTTGATCACGTCAGTCATGAGAGCTCTGTCTTAAAGCCAAGCAGATAGCTCAGAAACTGAACATGTGTCAGCAGAATCCACTCCAAAATGATTGGGTGAATGACCATACAATGCTTCAAAAGGAGAAGTGTTTAGAGCAGAGTGGAAGCTTGTGTTATACCAAAACTCTGCTAAAGACAGCCACTGGAGCCACTTCTTAGGACTTGCATGAACAAACCACCTAAGGAAAGTCTCCATACACTGATTAACACGTTCAGTTTGACCGTCAGACTGCGGGTGGTATGCTGAACTCATGCACAACTGAACCTTTGCCATAGAAAACAACTCTTGCCAAAGCTTGCTGGTAAAGATTCTATCCTGATCAGAGATAATAGCTCGAGGCATCCTATGGAGTTTGTAGACGTTGTCCAGATATAGATGGGCCACAGAAGTAGCATTGAAAGGATGTCGCAGGGGTATAAAGTGAGCATAACAATGAGTAAGCTTATCAACAACAACCAGAATACTGTCTGCATTACCCGAAAGAGGGAGGCCTTCTACAAAGTCCATGGATACAGTATGCCAAGCAGTGTCAGGCACAGGAAGAGGCTGAAGCTTACCCGGGTAGCGAGACCTATCTGGCTTGGCCTGTTGGCAGACAAGGCAAGACTGAACAAAAGTTGTGACAGAAGTCTTGAGGCCAGTCCAAGCAAAAATCTTCTTAATTCTTCTTATAGTAACAGGAATGCCAGAATGTCCTCCTACTGCACTGGAATGCCACAATTTTAGCATGGAGTTCAGGGACGGCACCAATCCAGATCCTATTCTTGTAGCGAAGAATACCATCAACCAAGGTAAATGGAGGAAAAGCAGTAGGATCAAGTGTCAGTGCAGTAATTTTTTCCTGACACTTAGCATCAGACTCATAAGAAGCAATAACTTCAGACAACCATTTAGGAGTACTGACAGAAAGAGCCATTACAGTGGTGTCACTGTGAGATCTTCTAGATAATGCATCAGCCACTTGGTTCTCCGAGCCCTGTTTGTATACAATTTTATATTGGAATCCCATCAGCTTGGAGAACACTTTCTGCTGCCAAGGTGTGTTGAGCCTCTGATCAGAGATGTGAGACAAGCTTTTATGATCAGTTTGAATTAAGAATTCCCCATACTGCAGATAATGCCTCCATTGTTCAACTGCCAGAAGCACAGCCAAATATTCCTTTTCATAGGTTGATAAACCAAGAGTTTTGGGACCCAAGGGCTTGCTCACAAATGCTATAGGGTGGCCATTCTGAGAGAGCACAGCACCAATGCCAGAACCACTTGCATCAGTCGCAACACAGAAGGGCTTAGAGAAATCTGGAGCAGCCAGCACTGGAGCAGATGATAATGCAGTTTTGAGAGCCTGGAATACCTCATCATGCTCTGAAGTCCAAACAAACATTGTATTTTTCTTTAACAAGGATGTCAGGGGTTTGCATATTACTCCAAAGTTTCTCACAAACCTCCTATAATAACCTGCCAAACCCAGAAAGCTACGCAATTCCTTGGTGTTTGTTGGTGTTGGCCAGCTCAAGATAGCACTAACCTTTTTAGGATCAGTAGAGATACCTTGTGCACTGATCACATGACCCAGATATGATAACTGCTGCTGGGCAAAGGAGCACTTGGACAGTTCACCTTCCAATTATCTTTAGCTAACAACTCCAGCACCATCTTGATGTGCTCAATATGCTCTGTATAGGTTTGACTATAGATAAGTATATCATCGAAGAAAACCATCACACATTTTCTAAGAAGAGGTTTCAAGGTAGTATTCATGGCACTTTGAAAGGTAGCTGGTGCACCAGTGAGACCAAAAGCCAAAACTCTGAACTCAAAATGCCCTTCATGAGTGGAAAAGGCAGTTTTGTGTTCTTCTCCAGGTTGGAGTCTAATTTGATGGAAACCAGCCCTCAAATCTAAACTTGTAAACCAGCAGGCATGAGCAAGTTCATCAAAGATTTCTTCCATTATTGGAATGGGAAATTTCCTTTTTGCTGTAAGAGCATTGAGATGCCTGAAATCGACACAGAATCTCCAGGATTGATCTTTCTTTTGACCAGCAAAACAGGAGATGAGAAAGCACTTGTGCTTGCCTGAATAAGTCCACTGGCTAACATTTCTTGGACCTGTTTTTCAATCTCTGTCTTGAGAGAAGGAGGGTATCTATAAGATCTCATATTCACAGGTGTGGCACCTGGAACCAAAGGAATAGAATGGTCACAACTTCTTCTTGGTGGCAGTTCAGTAGGTTTTTCAAACACATCAGCATACTCTTGCAGTACCACTTGTATATCTGCTGGTAACTGACCAAACTGGACGTCTATAGTAGAGTCATCAGCAATGCTGCATAACTGCAAGACAGTGTCAGGAGGAATTACTGACACTAACCCTTGTAACATGATAGTCTCATTATGATATGGAATGGACATCCATTTTTCCTTCCAATGGACTTTCATAGGACTATGAGCCTCAAGCCAATCCATTCCCAAAATAAGATCATAACAATGGAAAGGCAAAAGTTTAAGATCAGTGGTGAACTCATATCCATTCATAGTCCAAGATCCACCCAATATTTGTTCCTGGCAGGCAAGCTTAGCCCCATTAGCTACCACCACAGACATAGGAGAGTGCAGCATAGAGATGCCATTCACATGCTTAGCCAAACTGGAACTCAGAAAAGAGTGAGAACTCCCAGAATCCACCAAAATAAGTATATCCTGACCCTGCATCTTGCCTGTAAGCCTCATAGTTTTAGGAGCTGGAAGGCCAGTGACAGCAGCCTGAGAAACAGTTAAGAACACCTGTTCTTCATGAGTCTGCTGATCAGTATCAGATTCCACATCAAGACACAAAAATTCCCAAAGTTCTTCTACTGCATTCAGTACTGCTGGAGAGCATTTGTGGCCACGAACCCATTTCTCAGCACATATTTTGCAGAGCCCTTTAGCAATTCTGTACGCTCGCAGAGCTTCAATTTTGCTAGTGGCAGAAGCACGAGCTGACTCAGTTCCACGCCTGTCTTCAGTGGAAGAAGAAACCGGTGGACGATCCGGACGTGGAGGAGGCATCAGAGGGTAAGCACCCTTGACATGTGACTTGGGAACATTGGGTGATTCATACTTGTGATGAGAGTGATATTCCAGCTTCTTAGATTCTTCGCGCTTGGGAGAGTCACCTATCTCTTCCTGCAATGCAGCCAATACACAAGCAGTATCGAAATCTGATGGCCGCTGTACAGTGACAGCAGCTCGAATGTCTGGCCGTAGGCCATCAACAAAACGTGTAGAGTAATACAGAGGATCTGAAACTGATTCATAGGCATGCAGGTTATCTACTAGTTCAGAAAACTGGGTGATGTAATCTGAAACTGATCCAGATTGCCTAATGTGAAACAATTTCCTAATCAGGATCTCATGTTCATCTCTACCAAACCTACTCATCACTTGCATACAGAAGGATTCCCAACTAGCAGATTGGATTTTCTTCTCTACTGACTGCAACCACCTGGCAGCCGCACCCTCAAAATGCAAAGATGCAACTTTCACCCACATGGAAGGCACAATAGAGTACATGTCAAAATAACTTTCGCTACGGGACTTCCACAGCTTGGGGTTATCACCCGAAAATTGGGGGAAATTAATTTTAGGCAGCTCGGTGCAGAGTTAAACTTAGGCAACGAATCAAAACTGCGAGATCGAGCAGGATGGTGAGCGACCGTACCCTTGTCCGGGATATGAGTGTGGGTAAACACAGACCCGAACTCAGTATCCCGGGAATTGTTGTCGACGCGGTGCCCATCGGGGCGGTTGGCGGCGGTGAAGCCGGCTAGTGGTGGTGCGGGAACGAACGCCGCGGCACCCAGCACGCTGGGCTTGGTTGAAGGCGACTCCATGGCGTCGCGGACCCAGTGCTTGTTAAGCTTGGACACCTCCATCTTGACGCCTTCGACCGCTGACTCGATCTGCGGCTTCCAGGCGTCGAACGCCGCCGCCGCGTACTCGAGCGCGGAGACGCGGTCGTCCTTCTTCCGGTCAGCCTCGGAGAAGCGCTTGGTGATGGTCTCGTCGTAGGCGGCGATTCGCTGGTCGAGATCCTCACCGAGATCCTTCCGCATCGCTACGAACTGCTTGGCGATCTCATCGATCACGAGCTTCATCTGGGGATCCATGGCGCCTTGCTTCTTCGCAGCTCTTGTGTAGTGGGGAAAATCCAGCACGCCGAGGAACGGTGTCTCTGATACCAATTGTTAGCAATAGAGAGGAATTGAAGAAGAGGAAGAACAGAATTGAGATCGAAGCAGGAATGTATTGAACTGGAGAAGGGAGAGTTGTTGGGAACAAGTTGTTTGTTGTACAATAATCGATACCCCTCTCTCTCTGCTCCTATCTCTATATAGCCGCGCAACGCACGCAACCATCTCCACACGACTCACGCGCTCTTCCACTCTGGACCAGACACCATCATGTTGGGCTTGCTGGGCCGAGAACTGCGGCGAGGCCCATCATCACTTGCGCCGGCTTGGATCGTTGCAGAAGGCTTGGTGCTAACAAATTCCTTCATACTTCTGTCGTGGTATAAAAATATATTTCGTCCAAGGCACGTCTACGTAGCTCGATCAGCCTCGTCAGCTCATCAAATAGTCTCTCATACGACCAGAACATCGATCGATCACCATGGTGACGCTTCTCCAAAAGTACGTGGACGCCGACAAGTGGGAAGCGGAGGACGTCGTCGGCCGTCTGGGCATGATCGCCCACGCCGCCTTCCTCTTCGCCGGCTTCGTCCCCTACGGCGCCCAGCCACCGTCCGGCGGCGGCTACCTCCTGAAGCATCCACGCAAGAGCGAGACAGGCCCCCGGTGCCTCTCCCGTTGGTACACATCGCCGCAGCTGGCGCACCGCGCCGACGCGCACGCCGCCGTGCTGATGCTGTTCGTGCAGGGCAGCCACGTCACCCTCGTCGTGTACCTCACGTCGTCAACGGACGGCGGCGTCCTCGCCGGCGGCGACGCGTACTACCGGGAGCTCCTGGACGTGGCCTCCTTCGAGCCGCTCCTCTCGAACGCCATGGGCGACACGGAGCCGTGGGGGTCCCGGATCTGCCAGGCCCTCGGCAACAGCGTTTGCTGGCGCTTCCTGGACGAGCTGCACCGCCGGAACGGCCTGCCGCTGACCGGCTTCACGTCCCTGCCTGACGACGCCAAGGTGCGTGTCCTGAGGCTGCTCCTCGACGGCGCGGACGTTGCCAAGGTGGCTTGCGTGAGCAAGCAGCTGAGACGCCTCGTGGCGGACCGCGACGCCGCAGCTAGGTACCTTGGACGAGGCCAAGCGCATGGTTGAAATTTGACGACTTGTATATCACTTACGAAGGCGACGGTGGATCAGAGCTGCTCAGCTGGAAGGAGAAGTATGTGAAAACCAGACGCCGTTGGGGCTTCCTCTTCAAGGAGGTTACCAAGTCCTCCGGTGCAGACGCAAACTCGTTGTCTGATCTGGAGGCGGAGATTGGTGCGAGGGGAAAGAGCGCGGAGCCCCGGCACTACCACCATCATGCCAGAGTGCCACGCAAGAAAAAGCTACAAGGCGCCGGTGCAATTGTTCAGTCGCCATGTTCTCGTTACAGAAGGAATAAAAACCGTTGATGGATACCACCGCCACAGATAGTTTATCGTGTCTCTGACAGATAATTTCGCATATGTATTACTGTAATGTTAATATTTCATTTGAATTTGCAATAAGATTCTACGTTCACAATAGCCCGCCGCCCACCGAGTCGCCGCAGCTAGGTACCTTGGACGAGGCTGGGAGCGTGGGGATAGAAGGAGGGCGAGCGCCGCCCGCCATGGAGGGCGTGCTAGATGGAGATTGAGGATGCAATGGGGGGCGATGCGATCTTGCCAGGCCTGGCTGCGATGGAGATTGAGCAAACGGAAATAGATATACGGCTGAGTTGATAACGGGAAAGAGATACGGTTGAGTTAATAACGGAATTAGTTTTCCTTACGTGGACCTGCAGTTGGCTACGATGCCATTTGTTGTGGGACAAATTTAAAGTTGTTGGAAGCCTGTAAACATGTTCCCAGGCTTCCAACAACTTTAAATTCTTTAAAAATCACTGCATAAAATCTTTAAAACATGTAATCAATACTGAAACTTTTTAAACATGCACCCAATACTTAGCTAGCAACATCTGAATGGCAGTACGAAAAATATACCACAGACAAACAAAACAAAGGGGTATGGAAGAAATAACATGTGTAGGAACTAGGAAGTAAAAAGTGAGTTGTTTACAGTTAGCAACTTAGCATAACTCTTCTGCACTAACAAAGCAAAATGATTCACTAAATTTTCACAACGCCATGTGTGCTTGTTAACCAGCTGTTTAGTGGTCAGCTGTCACAGATTGAGTGTTTGAAGAATATTTAAAACGGATGTCATTGAAATGGAAATTATGTCATGAACCTAACCAGCACAACAGAGCAGTGATTGGCTCACTGCACCACCGAAGCAGAATGTAAAGAGTGATCTAAATTGTTACAGCAAAATTTGAAAGCACTAACCAAGCAGCTGAACAAACCACATTCTTGGCCACAGGCCTCTTGTTGATATTTCTGTTAGGTGCACCATACCAGTTACACTACTGAAGACTCCTAGTTTCATAAAATTTACCATCTTCTAAAGTGAGTATACGGTAAAGTGCTGTAATTCATAAAATTTCCGTCCTGTACTGGCCACAGCATTACAGCACTTTACCATATACTCCCTCCGTTCAGAAAATCTTGACGTATCTTTTTTTTTTTTGGCGGTGGAAATCTTAACATTTCCGACCGGATGCTGAACTAAAACACAACTGCCAGAGGCTGAAGGAACATCATCATTTGCCGAACCAAGGGAGTATATAAATTTTGAAGCATCACAAAGAGCAAGCAGGGTATGCTACAAAATAGAAAGTTTCCAAGATTTAAATTTATACCTTAATTAAAGTAGAAAAATGTTTAACTACTCATGCTGATTTCATGAGCTGAAACCAAACTCATAGTTGATACCATTTAGCATAAAAGTGGAAACCAATATACTTCTGTGATATGATAATGTGCATTTTTCTCAGGTTCAAGTTCTTGGTCTAACATGATCTTGTTTCAAATTTGTTTAATAATTATACTTATAAAACGTTGTTTGATTTTGGATGTTGAACAAATTGGCCGTAAAAAGAGGTATCATACTGGTTATCCAACTAATTACAATATACAAACCACAAGATGTATATCAGGTTAGAGTAACAGAGAGCATACATAACACTAGTAATTCAATTCCTCATACTCATTTTCGTCAACATAGAAATTTGTATTTAGGAACCGTACTAATTACTCTCACAAGGTTTCAATTGATGACATTAGGAAAAGACCTTTAAGTCATTTTTGAACTAAAAATATTGTCCTAAAAGTCCGGAAGGGGGGCATGCCTTTATTGCAACGGATAATGCAAAGACTACAGAAGATCTCAACAGAATTTGTCACAAAGGACCCAGCCACCAGACTAAAACCAGCACCAATCTCAAGTGCGACTGATGTCAAAAGAATTCAAGCACCAGCTCTTTGTTCTTCAGAAATAAACAAATTTCAAAAATAATGAGGAACTGGATGCCCCAGCCTATAATCTGTTCTTAACAGGTGTAATAAATGAATAAATTCCTAGTGACACCTACCAAATTTTAAATTGTCCATAACAGAGGAAACAAAGTTTCGTATGACATAGCAATCCATAAACTCATGTTCATCAGCAAATACACCAGAATCCATACTCTGCTGTTATCCAAATTTTAAATTGTCCATAACAGACGAAACAAAGTTTCATACTTTTACTTATTTTAGCAAATCACAGCTAGAAGAAGCAATACTGAGCTAAAGATATGAGCCTCATATATACCTGGAGGCAGGAGTGCAGAAGCTCATGTAAGGAACACAGTAATTGGTTCGATAGTGCTCAGACAGCTTCGTCACTTGTCCAAACTTCAGATCAATAGCGAATAGCCCATGATGTGTTGCAATGAAAATGGCACTGCTGTCATCTCCAGTGCCACACAGATGAGGCCTGATTGAGAGGGCACCAATAGGGAGCATCTTATCCAGCTCAAAGACTCTTTGTTGTGCCCATTCAGCGTCTCTGCTCCGACCAGTCTCCCTTGACAGTATAATGAGCTTGGACCCTTCTAACATGGCGAATCCAAGCCTGCTGCTCTTGGTTATGGTGGAGGTAGTCCACACAGTCGGTGACAAAGAGGGTGCACTGATCAATGAAAGCTTCTGCCTGCTTAAATCGTACTCCAGGATCTGTGTGCTCAACCCCAAGTTGAAGTAGAACACATTCCCGAGAAGTGCGCTGCGCTGTCTCACAACAAAGCCTTCAGTGTGGTCAACAGAGATGATCTTACTCCAGGTACCCATCCTCGATGAGAAGGTGCAAGTTGACGTGAGATGGAATGATTGATGCGTGCACACAAAGACCACGGTAAAAGGGCCGTCGCCAGGGCAGTCAACGTGGTCAAAGCCCCCCGCCGCGCAGACCACCGCCACATTCCAGCTAGCCAGTATAGGAGACGGCGAGCTGCGGCATTGGCAGCCTCCGCTCCTTGCCGGTGATGGGGTTTGACACGATGAGCTCCTCCACCATTCGGTGCGGTTGGCCAGGGCCTTGAAAAATAAAGCTCGTAGAATGGAATACGATGCGGCCGTGGCGGGCATCCATCGCGCAACAATTTCTACGGACGGCACGGGACAGGCGGAAGGAGGATGTGGGCATGAAGCAGTCGGCACCAGCGGAGTTCTGACAGAAGAAGCCCAGCATCGGGGGACAGCGATGGAACTCACGGTAGCGGCGGCGGAAGCGGCGGCCGGAGATGAGGCGGCACCAGGGCTTGCAGACGAGGGCGGCGCGGAGGAGACTCACGGGGTCATCGGGCGGGAAGCGGAGGAGGACCTCTTCGACGAGCTCTTCCAGCAGCTCCGGCGGAAGGCGTGGCGGCGGCGACATGCCGAGTGCTTGGTCGGACCTCCCGGCGAGCGCGGTGGAGTCAGGATTTGGTCGATCTGGGAGGTGAAACGCGAGAATCAGCGGGATGGAGACCTGATCCTCGCCTAGTCCATCAGCGCAGGCGGAGAGCGTGGCGGCGGCGGCATGCTGCTTGCTCGGAGCCGGCGGCGGCGGGGATATAGGTTTGGTTGGGGAAGCCAAAGCGACTGATCTGGCTCCATCAGCTGGTTCGGCTCGACCAGGCTATAAGGGGTTCAGGGATGCCCCTGGCATGTGGGGCCGCCATGGCAGCCAAAGTGGTAGGCACCGCTACTGCTAATCGAGTAAAATCAGCAGAAACATTTCAGCTGCTCACAAATCTGACTGATGTTCAACTGCAAGACAGTAAGGGGGCAAATTTACATCTTCTCCGAACCGGTGTTTCTGTCGATCTAGACAGGTCCTAAACTTCTACCGATGCTTTTTTTTTTTCATGAAAAGGGTACATAGTTATGAATATTTAGCTCTAGGTGAGAATCATGAATTGAAACGTAACTCCAGCTACAACATGTTTACATTTATATTTCTGAGCCATGATTTTTATTTTATTTTTTTAAAAGAGCTTGATGAGATGAACGCAAACCAACCAACAATATGGAAGGAACTATGCTTAATCCAGAGTAGGTTTTTTTTCGAAGGGCAATAACAGGACTCACCATTAGAGTGGCGGCCCTAAGTGTGTTCTGCCCAAGGTTGCAAATAGCGAGCTATAGAGTTTAGCGGAATGCTCTCAGAAAAGCTATAGGAGCTATAGCGCAGCTATAGCGGTAGCTATTGTCAATAGCGGTTTGCAAAATAAAGCAATTTTTGGGCCAAAATATTAGTAAATTCGTCAATTTTAACACACGTTTCAAAAGTGCATGCTATTTGTCTAAGCATACTAGTGTCCTAGCATGTATTTGCCATCTTTTCAAGTGGTGAAACAGTCCACATAATCTAGAAAGCAAGCATCATTTGAACTATAAACGAACAAATTCATCACCTTGCTTGACTTACGATTTATGAATCATAAATCTTAAGAACATAAGTTCATAACCTAGTTATAGTGGAGTTAGCGGATAAAATTAGCGGAGCTATTCAACCGTAAAGCGGAGTTAGCGGCATTAGCGGTAATATTTGCAATATCGCTGCGGCATCTATCTCAAAAAGCTATAGCGAAACTATAACGGAGCTATAGCGGGTTATTTGCTATTTGCAACCATGGTTCTGCCCCCTGGTTCACTGAAGTTTGTAGTGATATGGTGGTGGAGACTAAACAAATAGAAGAAAAGGAAATGGAAGTTGAACGTTGTTTTTTTGGTAATATGCTTAAGCTCATGTTCCCCGTACCCAAAAATGAAGAGAGTTTTTTCGTCTTACCTAAACATGAATATAGGTATATAAGATTTATTAGGTCGTAATCTGCCAGGACCAAACTAAGCTATACAATGCTCTCTCACCGAAAGTGGCGAGTCTAGGCTGGGGTTCATAGGTGGGCCAAAATCAAATTGAGCTCACAATGATGGACGAAAAAGAAAAAAAAAGAAAAAAATGCAGCTATTCATGATGCTACAGTGCTAAAATAACAAGTTCAGCTGGCTCTGGACTCACCACTGCTCACCAGTCTTGTCAACTAGGCCCTCGTGCCCTAGCTCTACCCACCTGCAGTTCATCGACTCAGAGGGTGTTTGGATCCATAGAGCTAAAAGTAGCCTGACTAATTTTAGTCTCTTGTAGAGGCTAATCTTCCAAACGTGAGAGGCTAGAAGTGGACTAAAGGACTAAAATCGCCTAGTCTCTCGAGGGCTACTAAAATGGGTTCTAGTCTCTCTCTCTCCTCATTTACCGTGTCTTATCCCTTCCTCCCCGACGCCTCCCTCCGCAAACGCGTCTCCCCGGCGCCTCCCTGCCGCTCGCCCCCGACCTCCCTCCCTGCCGCTCGCCCGCGCCGGACCTCCCTCCCTTTCCGCGCCGCGCCGCGCCCGGACGCTCCGCGCCGCGCCGCGCCGTCCCCGCCCGGGACGCGCCGCCCCGCCTGGGACGCACCGCGCCCGGCCACGCAGTCCCCGCCCGGGACGCGCCGCGCCGCGCAGTCGCCGGCCGGGCCACGCCGCCCCACCCAGGCCGCGCCGCCCAGTCACGGGCTGGCTCTGCGCGTTTACGGCATCCACCCCCGCATCCCCTCGCTCTCCTTCTCCCTCCGCCACCGCTCCTCCCCCCATCGCGGCATCCTCCTCCAAACCAGCTCCCGCTCGGCCTCGGCGCCGTCGCTCCCGCTCCCGCTCGGCACCGCTCCCGCTCTCCGCTCGTCACGCAGCCGCTACCGCTCGGCGCCGCTCCCGGTCATCACGCAGCCGCTCCCGCTCGGCGCCGTCGCGCTGCTCGGCCTCGGCGCCGCCATGCTCACCCGCACGCTCACCTTCGCAGAGCGCCGGGAGAGGCAGAAACGCAGGAGAGGGAGAGAGAAAAGGGAAGAGGGAGAGAGAGGATGGCCTTTAATGCCCCCTCATTTTAGTCCCTTCAATTTTTTCTTCCAAACATGGGTGAGACTAGCAAGTTTTAGCCTGACTAGTTTTAGTCATGGTGCTAGGAGGGATTCAAACACCCTCTCATCCACGGCCAGACCACACCATCTCACCGGTTTGGCCTGCGGCTCAGCGACCTCCTCACTAAACCTTGCTGCACATAAACTCCACTCTCACAGGTAGCCCCGGTGGTAAACGTTGTATCGTTATATGCTTCCAATGAAAGCAGAAAATAATTTCTACCGTTAAAAAATTTAGTTGTTTTCTTCACATGTGATTGAGATTTTGCTAATCTCTTAGTCAATTTTTTTAGTCATTGAATTTTGATACACCACCCAAATTTTTCATTCACTTGTGCAAAATTTTTTTGAAAAAATGAATTGTTTCACCTATGAACTAATTATTCCAGCAATGGTCTCATGTATGTTTTCATTGTCCGAAAATGTGACTGAGAGATATACAAAATCTCAGTCGCATGAGAACTAGCAAATCTCTTAAAAAGAAGTAAATCTCACGCTTAGAAAATCCCTATACCAACCTCGGAGAAACGCCCTCCACTTCTACATCGACTAAAAAAGAGAGTTTTCTCAGTCACCCAGAGGCTGAAGGCGTAAAAGTCAAATCGTGAAAAATGTATTAGAACATTGTACATCAGAAGGAGATGGAAACACATACGAGAACATAACTAAGCAATACGTGCCAACGATATACAACATGTATGGTAGTAACTGTAATGGGTCTTGATCGTGCAAATTAATTTTTTTTTTTTTTGTGATTACACAGTTCAAATCGTGCAAATTAATTAACAAGCGCAAAATAGTCCGTGCTTTGAGTGCCAAGTTCAATAATAAAAACGAACAAATACACCTGCCAATTTCGATATATGACTAGAATCAACTTAGCATCCATATGTAGCACTAACTTCTAACATCCAACCACATTGGTAACCATCCAATCTATCACGACGGTCTTAAAATATATAAGCTTTCTGGTCTAACCCAGCTTTTAAGTGATTTTATTTGTCAAAAGACCCACGGTCCTTGAATGCTTTTGAATACATAATTACATCTTGGACCAACGCTCACCAAAAACATAGTAAAGGCAAGCTGGTCATTAACTATAACACCTGCATCCAAATTTTTTTAAGAAGCTAGATTATAAAAATTACAACCACAATCCAGATTCTTAGATGCTGGTGGGGATCCAAACACCACATAAACAAATCAAAGAAAAGAAAATATAGATTCGGGGTTGTTTTTAGTAATCTACTTAAGTTCATGTTCCCCATACCCAAACAATGAGAAGTGTTTTCTTGTCTTACCTAAATAAACATAATGAATATAGAAATAAGCACAACAACAAACAACTACCATAGCGGCAGGCCAAAAAGTACTGTAACGGCGGACTAGTCCATCTGCCGCTTGTTAAGCTACAAATAAACCTTTATAGCGATGACTGGTATAATGTGGCTCCGCTACAAAACTTCCATAGCGCAAGACCGGATGCGCAGTGCCCCACCCGACACTGTAGCGGTGGGTGTCTTTCATATTGCCTCTACGTTATTTTTTCCTTCGTTGCTATAAGCCTCTTTTGTTGTAGTGAAGAGATTTATTAGGTTGTAATCCGCCAGGTTGCTCGATCTAACTAAGCTACTCAAGGCTCCTACCGGTGTTATCAACTAGGCTCCCGTGCCCTAGCTTTGCCCACTGGAGGTTCATCGACTCATCCACGGCCGGATCTTCATCCGTTTGGCCTGCAGGCCAGCGAACTCCAACAAAACCTTGCTGCACATAAATCCCACGCTCGGAAAATCCCTAAATACCGACCTCGGGGAAATGCCCTTCACCGACTAAAAACGAGAAAGTTTTCATGTCGTTTCAGACAAGAGTTTTGTGCTGGCCGCAAGCCAACATTTCTGGTCAGAACGTCATCAAAAAACAAACGGAGGGAGTATCGTGGAAAGTATATTAGAACATTGTCCATCAAAAGATGGAATAATGGAAACACATACGAGAAATATAAACTGTGCAAGACCAACGATCATTTGGGAGATACCCTAATATTCCCAAGACTGGGGATTCGGTCTTGATGGTGTAAGTAAATTAAAAGTAATGGGTAATGATGGTGTAAGTTAATAAAAAGTACACCACAAAACTGAACGAGCACAAAATAATCCATACTGAGTACCAAGTTCAATAGTAAAATCAAACAATACACCTCTCAATTTTATTTGAATTTTGATGTATAACTAGATTCAATTTAGCATCCATATAGTAACATCCAATCAATCACAGCGGTCTTAAAATAAGCCATGCATCTCCCTTTGCAGTTTATAATCAAATCACCAACAGCCAAGAACATAGCGGGCTAAATGGTCGACTATGCTACATGTCTCCTTCGTCCTGCAATTCCTCTTGGTGATTCCCTTTAGCATATCCCAGACATCAAAGTTGAGCCCGGGGTTCCCAACCAGAAGTTTGCAAAAGTAGATGGCACTGCCACTAATGGACGGGGACAACCCGGCGTGCACAGACAGCGAACGGCCACCATCACGGCTGGTGAACACGGCATGCGTGTCGTCGACTCGAGGAATGAACCACACCGTCTTCCCTGCATCCAAGTCCACCCGGTGCACCTTGCATGTCACCGTGCGTCGGCCGTAAGTATCCGATCTTCGATGAATCACGATCAGTTCTCCATTGTTATCCACCAAGCAAACTGAGTCGTTGCTACTCACGGAGAATCCGTCGGCGGCTAGTTTCAGCTGTGGCTGCTGCCCTGTCGCAGTTTGCAACTCAAAGAACTTTACCCTGTCGGAAGTGTCGCGGCCGGCACAGTAGAAGCGGCCTGCGAACGGCAATGCTGAAACGATCGTGTGGGTGGTATAGTTTTGTGTCCAACTCTTGTCCCCAGGCCTAGCGGCCGCCAAGTAGATGAAGTCGTCGTAACGAAACCAGATGTTAGGCTTTCGGTAGAGAAGCACAACCGTGGAGTCGTCGGTCAGGCCGGCGCTAAGTAGCCGGAGATACTCCACTTGCACGCCCTCACGGTTGATCAGCGCGTCGGCATGCGGGAGCTCGGCGACCTGGCCCGTCAATGGGTTGAGGAGCTGCACGGCGCCGAGGGTGCCCCGACGGCACAGCACGAGGAGGCCCTCGGCGGTCGGTCCCAGAAGGAAGTAGCGGCGGCAGTCTGGTTCGAGCAGAGTGATGCACTCACCCGTGTCGACATTCAGGAGGCGCCGCCGCCGGCCGTGCGAGCCGAAGGAGTGCCGGGTGATGATCCATCGCTGAGGATGGTACCGGCGGTCGAGGACGCTATGCGCGCGTGGGTCGTCGGAGCTCGCGCGCCACGCGGCGGACACCGCGCGGAAGCGGACGTAGTCGGCGACGTCGTGGCCGAGCAGGCGCTCGGCGATCAGCCCCGCCGGCCCCGCCGGGAGGCTTGTCCAGTCCCTCCAGCGTGCTGGTCTGTGCAAAGCCATGATAAAGAGGAGGTTCGGATCTTGGCTTCTGAAGTGGAGGAGGAAACGATGTACTAGTTGCAACGGAGAAGCAAGAAGGGATACGAGGATAGGAACCGCGCGAGGTCAATGGTGATTTTATTAAGTTTTTTGGAACGTGTGCATCTCAAGCTCCAATGCAATTCCGTAACAAAATGGATTTCCTTGTAGATCCACCAGGGGCGGAGCCAGCCCTGTTTTGTGGTGTCACTTACACCATTGAACTTTGCTAATCTTCACTAGAACAGTAGTCTAATCAGTGGTGATTGCATAACATAAACAAGAATTTTATAGAGGTGACACCAATGACTTATTTGTCTGGATCCGCCTCTAGATCCACAGTCGGAGACATGTTTAAAAGGGAGACTGAGGAATGCGCCTGCCATGATCGAATAGAGTCTCAGTTTGGAAAGCACGGTCAGCGGCTCTCCGGGTCACACACGGCAGATTCATGTTTCTTGCATCAGGGGAAAGAGAAATTCACAAGAAACATTAATCACCGATTCTTGACACTTCAGAGATAAAGAGGAGGTTCGTCCAGTCCCTCCAGCGTGCTGGTCTGTGCAAAGCCATGATAAAGAGGTGATTCGGATGTTGGCTTCTGAAGTGGAGGAGGAAACAATGTACTAGTTGCAACGGAGAAGCAAAAAGGGATACGAGGGTAGGAACCGCCGAGATCAATGGTGATTTTAGAGCACTTTCAAGAGACTCTGTATCCCAAATCAGATAGCTAAAAGAATAAAAAAAGGGGCAAAACACGTGTCCAACAAACTAGCCATCTACCTCCCCTCGCCATCTCCCTCGGTATCTCGCGCCCCCGCTCGGCAAAGATGCGGAGCCCCTCCCACTCGCCATCCACCATCCCGCGCTCCCGGCCCCACCATCCTGCACTCCCCGGCCCTCCGGCCTCCACCGCTCCCCGGCAGGGTCGAACAAGGCTGCGAGCCAGGCGGTCGACCTCGCCGCCGCCGTCATGACCTCATGCCCTCCGCCGCCGCGCTGAGACCTCGCGCCGCCTGGGGACCTTGCAGAACAGGGTGGTGAGCGCGACGACGGAGGTTGGCCTCGCCCTCGTCGGAGGCGGAGGAGGGGATGAGTCAGAGCTGCTGCAGTGGGGCTTCATCCACGCCGGATTTGGTCCTGGTCACCCAGCCAGCGCGCCGGCCTGGCCCGCCTGGCCGTGGCCGCGTCACCCGGCTGCCGTGGGTCGCTGGCCTGGCTGCGGGTGGCCGTGCGCCGCCTTTGCCGCTGCCGGCCGCTGGATGCTCTGCAGCAGACACCGCGACTCCTCCCAGTCGGGCTTGTCACCGTCATGTGCGTCCGGCACGAGCCGTGGCTTCCAATCGGGATGCTCGTTGACGCCGTCTTTTCTGCGCGCATGATCTGCATCCTGGCGTAGCTGGATGGATCCATCCCCAGCACATCATGACGCAAGAAGTCAAGAAGTCATTTGCTTTGTCGCAAGATCCATGGGAGTCGTGCATGCCTGCATGGTGTTCGACGTTATGTTACCTTTGGCATCGGTAGTGCGACGGAAAGACGATGGTGGCAGCGGTGCGTGATCGATCATCGTGGCGGCGGCAACATTTCTCTCGCTGAAGTAAATTCGCAGATCAATCGGGGCAGCGCGTGCGCGCAGCAGCTTCGCCGCCATAGTCTCCTCCTCGTCATTGAGCCCCTGTTCCGCAATGGAGGACCTTGTCGGCTCGCCCCACGGGCACGTCCACGGCGCCCCCGCGACTTGAGGAGCCCGTGTAGAGCCTGCCGGCGGCGTCCTTCTTCCGGAAATAATACCGGCCCTTGAGCTTGCGCAACAAGAAGAAGTGACGAAACACGGCGAGCGATGGCGGCTGGACGCCAGCGGAGCGGGAGAGCGCGAGGAAGCCCACCCGGGAGAGAAGGCAGCGAATGGGACGAGGACGACAGGAAAGTGGCGTTTTGAATATAGAGGGTCTGTTTTTGGAGAGGCTGTTGGAGTACAATGAAATCTAAAGAGGGAATCCTAGCTAAATGAATAGCTACATAGAAATATAGAGATGGAGATTTAGCTAGGCGGCTCTGTGCAAGGTCCGCTCGCCCCTCTCCATCCACTCGCCGGATCCGGCCCCATCCAACGCGGCTTCTCTGTGAGCTCATAGCCGCCAGTGAGCTCTAGATTGGGTTTTTTCCCCCCAACTTTCAAATCCAAGCCACAAATTGACGAAATTCGTGATGCGGCAAAGCCAGCAGCCCCTAATCTTCCAGCTTTTGAATCGGACTATGACAAGAAAGCAAGGCATTAGATAGCCTGGCGAATAGTTCAATACAGGATGACTTATGAACATGAAAGCAAAACATAAACTGTTTCCACTAAGAAATCACACAACAGATGAACGGCAGCCTAATCAATTTTTAGGATACAACATAATCAACGGACGAGATACATTTACACAGAAACTTAAAGAAAAATGTCAATATAGTACTTTTCCCGATGTTGCCTCAGCTACTGCAGTCAATGAATTCACATGAAGATTCACGAGGGTAACAGCTGTGTCTCCTCACCCCCATTCTCCATCAGCACCTTGCTTGCCTGTAGATAAAGAACTTCATAGTAAGTTCCAAGTTATATACGGTAAATGGAGTAAAGAAACAATTCGACAGAAATATACATGCACTCGATACTGAAAATTGCCTTCTTTTCCCTTGAGACCAGCATACACCAGCTGACCAGCTGGTTCACCCATTCACCCATCATTTAAACAGTAAAAAAAAGGAAATATATACTCTATAAACATGCCCCAGGCTTCCAATAACTTTAAATTCCTTAAAAATCACTGCAGAAACTCTTTAAAAATGCACTCAATACTGAAACTCTTTAAACATGCACTCAATACTTAGCTGGCAACATCTGAGTGGTAGTACAAAAAATATACCACATAAACAAACAAAACAGTGGGTAAGAAGAAATAACATGTGTAGGAAGTAACAAGTGAATTGTTTACAGTTAGCAACTTAGCATAACTCTCCCGTACAACCAAGCAAAAAGATTCACTAAATTTTCACAACGCAATGTGTGCTTGTTAACCAGCTGTTTAGTGGTCAGCTGTCACAGGCTGAGTGTTTGAAGACAGATTAAAACGGATGTCCTTGAAATGGAAATTATGTCCTGGACCTCACCAGCACAACAGAGCATTGATTGGCTCACTGCACACCACCGAAGCAAAATGTAGAAGAGAGAGATATTGTGATAAGTTACTGCTTACTTCATTCCAAGATGGCATGTGGAAGCAAGCAACCTCCCAACAAAAGTGATCCAAATCGTTACAGCAAAATTTGAAAGCACTAACCAAGCAGGTGAACAAACCACATACTTGGCCACGGGCCTCTTGTTGAGACATCTGTCAGGTTGCAGGTGAACATGTTAGAAGCCAGAACAAAAACTGGAGGCTGAAAGTGGTGAGAAATTGCAGTGCTTGTGCAGCTGCTCCTTGCTCCATTATATGGGCAGCCAAAAGGCTAAAGTTAGCAACAAACTAGAAAAGCAAAACCTAAAAGAAGCTAAGCTACAAATGGCTGTGATCAGCCCTAATCCCTTTACACCTCACTTTAGAACTTTCTATCTAAAGAGCATCCAAGAATGGACCTCAATTCAAACTCATGTACAGCACGACAAGCTTATCCATCAATTCTCCCCCTAAGTCTTGTGTGCTCCCTTCGACTTGATGTGGATCAAACCAATTCGAGCTCTCAGCTCCTGAAACTTTACTCGCCCAAGTGACTTTGTGAGAATGTCAGCGAGCTGATCCACGGTGTTGATGTAGCTGGCCTTCACACTCCCTTCTTCCAGACAGCACCGAATGAAGTGATACTTGATGCGAATGTGCTTGCTCCTCTCATGGAAGACAGGGTTCTTGGCCAGTGCCAGGGCGGACTTGCTGTCCACCCGGAGCTCGACTGCCTCGGTCTTCTTGCCGAGCAATTCGCCCAACAGCCGAGCCAGCCAGAGTGCTTGAGTAGCGGCAGAAGTGGCGGCGATGTACTCTGCTTCACAGCTCGAGAGTGCCACCACTCGTTGCTTGAGGGATTGCCAGCTCACCGGACAATGCCGAGGAAGAACAGCGCGCCGCTCGTGCTCTTACTCGTGTCGATGTCGCCGGCGAGGTCGCTGTCGCAGTAGCCGACGAAGTGCGCCGCGCCGGGCTGCCTCGCGTAGAGCACTCCGTAGTCGAGCGTGCCCGCGACGTAGCGCAGGATGCGCTTGATCGCCTGCTGATGCTCCATCGTCGGCCGCTCCATGAACCGGCTCACGTACCCGACCGCGAACGCCAAGTCCGGCCGGGTGTGCACCAGGTAGCGCAGGCTGCCGACGATGCGTCGGTACGCCGTCGCGTCCCCCTTCTCCGCCTCGCTGTAGCGGCTCAATTTCAACCGCTCCTCCATCGGAGTATGAGCGGGATTGCAGCCGCTCATGCCGCCATTCTCGATGATGCGCTTGGCGTAGTGAGTTTGGCGGAGGGTGATGCCGGCGTCGTCCTGCCGGACCTCGATGCCGAGGTAGAAACAGAGAAGGCCAAGATCGCTCATCTGGAACGTGGCCCTCATCTGGTCCTTGAATGCCTCCACTTCTTCTTCTTTGTCGCCGGTGATGACGAGATCGTCGACGTACACGCCCACCAGCAGGACAGAGCGACCGTTGCCCCGCCGGTACACCGCCGCTTCATGCGCGCTCTGCTGGAAGCCCATCCCTTGAGCGTACTGTCCAGCTTGGCGTTCCAAGCTCGCGGCGCTTGTCGCAGACCGTAGAGTGCCTTCCGCAGCCGCAGCACCTTGCCCTCCTCGCCGGCGATGATGAAGCCGGGGGGCTGCCGCACGTACACCTCCTCCTTCAGGTCGCCGTGTAGAAACGCCGACTTGACGTCCATGTGATGGACGCGCCACCCCTCCTGGGCAGCGAGGGCAAGGAGGATGCGGATGGACTCGATGCGAGCCACGGGCGCGAACGCGTCGTCGTAGTCGATCCCTTCTTGTTGCACGAAGCCACGCGCGACGAGCCTGGCCTTGTGCTTGATCACCTCGCCCGCCTCGTTCTTCTTGAGCTTGAACACCCATTTCAGAGTGATCGGGCGGTGGCAGGCCGGCAAGTCGACGAGCTCCCACGTGCAATTGTGCTCGACGGCGTCCATCTCCTGCTTCATCGCTGCGCGCCAGGCCGCATCACCATCAGCTTCCGCGAACGAGCAAGGCTCGCCGGTGTGAGTTAGGTGCAGCTCGGCGTCGACGTTCCGCTGCACGTAGCTAGGCGCCGTCGGCTCGTCGAGGATGTCGTCGATGGTGCGGTAGCGAAGTGGAGTGTCGTCGTGCGCAGCATCGATGCGGTCTTCATCATTCTCCAGCGGCGAGGCCAGGATGGGGTCACGCCGCCCGCCAGGTGCTCGATCGGCTGCTGGCGTGACGGGCGGGCTGGCGGAGTGCGATGGCGTGCGCGGTGCGCTCCCCTGACCTGGAGGAGGTGGGCTTGGCGGAGCCGACGGCGATCGGGATGTCGAGACAGAGGATCCGGGCGAGGATGAATGCCCGCCTGCTCCCCCGGCTCTTTCGAACTGCACGTAGTCGACGGTGAAGTCGCGCGGTGCCGCCGCCATGTCGCCGCCAGCCTCCTTGGACCAGTCCCAGCCACGCCCTTCGTCGAACACGACATCGCGCGCCGTGCGCACGCGTCGAGTCGTTGGGTCGAGGATGCGGTACGCCTTGACGCCTTCCGCGTAGCCGATGAAGACTCCCGATGTGCTCCGGTCGTCGAGTTTGGCGACGTTGTTCAAATCCTTCACGTACGCCAGGCAGCCGAAGGTGCGGAGATGTCCGACCGCCGGCGTACGCCCGTGCCAGGCCTCGTACGGGGTCTTGCCCTCCAGACTCTTGGTCGGCGACCGGTTCAGCAGGTGCACGGCGGTCATCACCGCCTCGCCCCAGAACAGCGCCGGCATGACCCTTTGCTTGAGCAGCGCGCCTGCGGTCGCCACGACGGTCTGGTTCCGGCGCTCCACCACGCCGTTCTGCTGCGGCGTGTACGGCGCGGAGAAGTGCCGCTGAATGCCCTCGTCCGCGCAGTAGGCAGCGAACTCGGCCGCGGTGAACTCGCCGCCGTTGTCGGTGCGCAGCACCCGGAGCTTGTGGCCGCACTCCTTCTCCGCGGCGGCTTGAACATGCTTGATGGCGTCCGCGGCTGCCGCCTTCGTCGGAAGAAGGGCGGCCCACATGTACCGCGAGGCGTCGTCCACCAGCAGCAGGAAGAAGCGCCTTCCACCTGGCGTCGCCGGCGTGACGGTGCCGCAAAGATCGCCATGCACGAGCTCGAGCTGCTTCTGCGCGCGGTACCTGGCCTGGCGGGGAAAAGGACGCCGCTTGAGCTTGGTCAGCACGCAGGTGTCGCACAGCTGCTCGACGTGGTCGATCGGCGGCATCCCGCGCACCATCTCCCCGCGCCCAAGCTTCCTGAGCGCGTCGAAGTGGAGGTGCCCGTAGCGCTCGTGCCAGCGCCAGGCATCATCGTCACGGCGCACGGCGAGGCAGAGAGGTTGCGCCACCTCCATGTGGAGCACGTACAGCCGGTTCCGCCCACGGCTGACCTTGGCGAGGAGGCGGCCCCGGCGATCCCAGATCTGGAGCACCCCATGGTCGATCTCCACCTTCGCGCCGCCTTCGTCGAGCTGGCTGAGGCTGATGATGGAGTTCCGGAGCGCCGGGATGTAGTAGACGCCGTGGAGCAGCTTGTGCTCGCCGGTCTTGGCCACGAACACGACGGAGCCGACGCCGCAGATCTCCACCGCGGACTCGTCCCCGAACTTGACCGAGCCGCGGGTGTTGCGGTCCAGGTTGGCGAAGTGCTCGAGCCGCCCAGTCATGTGGTGCGTGGCGCCGCTGTCGAGGTACCACCCCTGCAGCTTGTCGCCGTCGGAGCCGTCGCCGAGGAACGCCTGCGCGCGCGGCTCGTCGATGTGGAGCAGAGAGGTGAGCGGCGGCGCAGAGTGAGGCGGGGAAGGGGAAAAATCCACGCCTTCCCCTGCTTCAGTTGCGGGCTGCAGCTCCGGGCTCGCATGGGCCAGGAACAGCGCGGGCTCCTCGTCCTCTTCCGCTTGGGCCATGTGGGCCGCGCCACCACGCTTGGGCTGCCGGCACTCCTTGGCCCAGTGGCCGTAGCGGCCGCAGTTGAGGCAGCGGTCGTCGCGGGTCGCCTTGCGTTCCCCAGTGCCGCCGCCGCCACCTCTGTCGCCGTTCCCACCGCCGGGCCTGCTCCTGCGCGGTCGTCGGCGGCGGTCCTTGGGCGGGGCGGAGCTCGAGCCCTCCTTCTTCTTCTGGCGGGCGAGCCACTGCTCCTCGGTGTAGAGCAGCTTGCCGCCGATGTTGACAGAGTCGGCGGCCGGTGCGTCGTCGCGGTCGTCCACCGCCTTCAGCCTGCCTGTCACCTCCTCGATGGACAGGGTCGAGAGATCCAGCAGGGTCTCGATCGACAAGGCGATCTGGGTGTACTTCTTGGGAACGACGCGGAGGAACTTCTCCACGGCCTTCTGCTCGTCGATGTCGGCGTCGCCGTTCCGCGCGAGCTGCCGCACCAAGCCGGAGAGGCGGAGAGCGAAGTCGTCGACGTCCTCCCCGGGCTTGAAGGCGAGGCGGTCCCACTCCTGGCGCAGCTTCTGCACCGTGGCCTTCCGGGCGCGGTCCACGCCGACGCGCGAGAGGGCGACGGCGTCCCGCGCGTCCTTGGCGGTGTCCTTGTCCGCGAGGGAGGACACCATCTCCATGGGAACTGACGCGAGGAGAGCCTCGAGCGCAGCCGGTCGTCATGCTCGTCGACGTCGTCGCACGTGACCGCGTCCCAGAGGTGTCGTGCCTGCAACTTTACCTTCATCAGCGAGCTCCAATCGTTGTAGTTTGTCTTGGTGAGCATCGGCCATGGCGTGTTCCCGCCGGACTCCTTGATGACACGCTGGATGATCGGCGGCGAGTCGCGGCGGCCGCGGCGTCGCACCGGCGAGGGCGAGGCGCGACGGTGCCTGTGAAGGCCCTGCTCCTCGAACTCGTGGTCGTCCAGGTCGCCGTCGCCGTCGCCGTCCTTGATGCGCAGAGCGGCAGCGGCGGCTGTCGCAGCCTCGGCCGCTGCCACCGCAGCCCGGGCCGTCTCAGCTGCCTGCCGCGCCGCCTGCTCCGCAGCAACGATGCGCCGCTCGCGCTCTGCCGCGGCGTCGGCGGCGGCCCTCCGGCGAGAGGAGGAAGTCGACATGAACCAGGTCAGAACCAAAGCTCTTGATACCAAATGTTAGAAGCCAGAACAAAAACTGGAGGCTGAAAGTGGTGAGAAATTGCAGTGCTTGTGCAGCTGCTCCTTGCTCCATTATATGGGCAGCCAAAAGGCTAAAGTTAGCAACAAACTAGAAAAGCAAAACCTAAAAGAAGCTAAGCTACAAATGGCTGTGATCAGCCCTAATCCCTTTACACCTCACTTTAGAACTTTCTATCTAAAGAGCATCCAAGAATGGACCTCAATTCAAACTCATGTACAGCACGACAAGCTTATCCATCAGAACAAACCATATACCATGACATCAAGGTTATGAGGTGGTTTCACAGTTACATTGCTAAAGACTCCTAGTTTCACAAAGCTTACCATCTTATAAAGTGAGTTAAAGTGGCTCACACTAACATCTTACTCCATTCCTTACTAGCCATAGCACTACAGCACTTTACCATGTACTCCCTCTGCTCAGAAAATCTTGACGTGTCCGACCGGCCACTGAACTAAAACACAACTGCCGGAGGCTGTCGGAATGTCATCGTTTGCCGAACGAAGGGAGTATATGAATTTTGAAGCATCACAAAGGGCAAGCAGGGTATCCTACGAAATAGAAAGTTTCCAGGTTTAAATTTATACCTTACTTACAAACAGAAAACTGTTTAACTACTCAGGCTGATCTCATGAGCTGAAACCAAACTCGTAGTTGATACTATTCAGCATAAAAGTGGAAACCAATATATTTCTGTTATCTCACAATGTGCATTTTTCTCGGTGATTTTGACTGTGGACAGGCCTCAGGTTGAAGTACATATAAAACGGCGTTTGATTTTGGACGTTGAAAAAATTTGGCTGTAAAGGAAGTATCACACTGGCTATCCAACTAATTACAATTTACAAACCACAAGATGTATAGCTGGTTAGAGTAACAGAGAGCATACATAACCTCAGTATTTCAATTCCTTATACTCATTTGGCACGGAAATTTGTATTTGGGAACCATACTAATTACTCCCACCGGTTTCCAATTGATGACATTAGGAAAAGACCTTTAATTCATTTTTGAACTAAAATTATTGTCCTAAAAGTCCGGAAGAGGGGATGCTTTAATTGCAACAGATAATGCAAAGACTACAGAAGATCTCAACAGAATTTGTCACCAAGGACCTAGCCACCAGACTAAAACCAGCACCATTTTCAAATTTCTAAAATAATGAGGAACTGGATTCCCCAGCCTATAATCTGTTCTTAACAGGTGTAATAAATGAATAAATTCCTAGTGACACCTAGCAAATTTTAAATTGTCCATAACAGAGGAAACAAAGTTTCATATGACATTACAATATAGTGCTTCCATAAACTCGTGTTCATCAGCAAATAAACCAGCATCCATAGTTATTTTAGCATATCACAACTAGAAGAAGCAATACTTGGCTAAAGATATGAGCCTCGTACCTGGAGGCAGGAGTGCAAAAGCTCATGTAAGGACCACAGTAATAGATGTGATACTGTTCAGACAGCTTCCTCACTCGTCCAAACTTCAGATCAATAGCGAAAAGCCCATGATATGTTGCAATGCAAATGACACTGCCACCATCTCCAGTGCCACGCAGTTGAGGCATGATTGAGAGGGCACCAATAGGGAGCAGCTTATCCAGCTCAAAGACTCTTTGTTGTGCCCATTCAGTTTCTCCGCTCCGACCAGCCTCCATTGACAGTGTATTGAGCTTGTAACCTTCTAACACGGCAAATCCAAGCCTGCTGTCCATGGCTATGATGGAGGTAGCCCACACCTTCCGTGACAAAGACGGCGGACTGATCATTGAAAGTTTCTGCCTGCCTAAATCGTACTCCAGAATCTGGGTGCTCAGCGCAAGGTGGAAGAAGAGCACATTCCCAAGAAGAGCACTGCGATGTCCCATAACACAGCCTTCAGGGTGGTCAACAGAGATGGTCTCGCTCCAGGTACCCGTCCTCGATGAGAAGGTGCAAGCTGACGTGAGCTCGAATGACTGGCGTGTGCACACAAATACCACGGTGAAAGGGCCCTCGCCAGGGCAGTCGACGTGGTCACAGCCCCCTGCCGCGCAGACAACCGCAACATTCCAGTGGACGTGGTCCGAGAGCAGCGGCATTGGCAGCCTCCGCTCCTCGCCCGTTATGGGGTTTGACACGACGAGGTCCTCCACTGGTTGGCCAGGGCATTCAAGACAAAAGCTCGTAGAATGGAAGATGATGCGGCCGTGGCGGGCATCCATCGCGCACAAATTTGTAGGGCCGACACGGGAGGCAAGGAAGGAGGATGTGGGCATGAAGCGGTGGTGACCCGGGGACTTCTGATAGAAGAGGCCCAGCATCGGGGACAGCGGTGGAACTCACGGTAGCGGCGGCGGAAGCGGCGGCCGGAGATGAGGCGGCACCAGGGCTTGCAGATGAGGGCGGCGCGGAGGAGACTCACGGGGTCGTCGGGCGGAAAGCGGACGAGGATCTCTTCGATGATCTCTTCCAGCAGCTCCGGCGGACGGCGTGGCGGCGGCGACATGCCGAGTGCTTGGTCGGACCTCCCGGCGAGCGCGGCGGAGTGAGGATTTGGTCAATCTGAGGAGGTGAAGCGCGAGGATCAGCGGGATGGCGACCTGGTCCTCGCCTATTACATCAGCGCAGGCGGAGAGCGTGGTGGCGGCGGGGGCGGCCGCACGCCGCTTGCTCGAGCCGGCGGCGGCGGGGGATAGGTTTTGGTTTGGCTGGGGAAGCCGAGGCGACTGATCTGCTTGTCTGGTTCCATCCGATGGTCCGGCAGGCTCGACCAGGCTGAGGTGGTCCTCTGGCTTGTGGGGCCATGATGGCAGCGAAAATGGTAGGCACCCTTTTACTGCTAATCGAGAGAAATCAGCAGAAACATTTCAGCTTTTCACAAGTGGTAGACACAATATGATGTTCAACTGCAAGACAGTAAGGGGAAAATCATCAGAAACATTTCAGCTTTTCACAAGTCAACACAACGTGATGTCCGAAGTGGTGGTTCTGTCGATCTAGACAGGTCCCGAACTTCTACCGATGCTTTTTTTTTTATTGCTAAAAATTGTCCAGGCATTCCGTCGCTTTCTAGCGTCCATATTTTCTTTCTAACATATTTTTCTTCAGTTGCATGTATAAATGGGTAAGAAAGACAATAAAATCCAGGTACTTTTAAGGCTTGAAATACCTGAATTTTTTCTCATCTTGAGTTACAACCAATATATATTACAGTTACATCTATTGTATACTAAATTTATAGTGATTATTTGGATGTAATTCTTGAGTATGGATGGTGTAAATAAAATTCAGGCGCTAGGATCTTTTAAAATGCCTGAATTTTTGTTCTCTACCATGTGATACTAAATCTCATCCACAAAAAACAAGCTCTGATGGTTTAAAAATTCAGACATTATTATCCTCTAGAATGATTAGACGATGTTTAGACAAACCCTTTTTTTTATGAAAAGGGAACATAGAGAGATGAATATTCAGCTCCAAGTGAGAATCATGAATTTGTGCAGCGCCCTACACTTCAACATCGGCTAAAAACGAAAAAGCGTAAAAATCAAATCATGAAAAAAATATATATTGGAACATTGTATATATCAAAAGGAGACGGAAACACATACGAGAACATAACTATACATAAGACCAACAACCACTTTTGAGATGTCCAAACATTTCCAAAATTGGATTATATACTTCTATAATGTAACAGCATGTATAGTCATAACTCTGTAAGGGTCTTGATGGTGTGTTACTCATGAATAGCGCACTACAAACACAAGTTAAATAAAAAGACAAAATACTCCATGCTTTGAGTATCAAAAACTATAATAATAATAATAGTAAATAAGCCTTTTGGCTTTATTTCAATTTTGATAGCTTGATTCAATTTATCATCCATATAACATCCAACCAGACGAGTAGTATCTCATTCTACGATCAAGTATATTTGTACATGTGATCCCACACAGCCGTCTTAAAATAAGCCATGTCTGGTTAACTATAATGAAATTACCAACAGCCAAGAACGTAGCGGGCTAAATGGTCGATTATGCTACATGTATGCTTCGTCCTACAATCCCTCGCGGTGATTCCTTTTAGCATGTTGGAGATATCAAAGTTGAGCCCGGGGTTCCCAACCTGACGCTTGCAAAAGTAGGTGGCGCTACCACTAATGGACGGGGACAACCCAGCGTGCACAGACAGTGAATGGCCACCATCGCGGCTGATGAACACGGCACGCTTGTTGTCGACTCGCGGCATGAACCACACCATTTTTCCTGCATCCAAGTCCACCCGGTGCACCTTGCATGCCTCGGTGCGTCGGCCATAAGGGTCCGTGCACCGGCGGATTACGATCAGTTCTCCATTGTTATCCACCAAGCAAACTGAGTCATTGCCACACACGTCGAATCCGGCCGCGGCTAGTTTCAGCTGTGGCTGTTGCCCTGACGCAGTTTGCAACTCAAAGACCTTTACGCTGTTGGTAATGGCGCGGACGGCAAAGTAGAAGCGGCCTGCGAAAGGCAATGCTGAAACGATCCTGTTGCTGGTATAGAACCGTGTCCAGCTCTTGTCGCCCGGTCTGGCAACCGCGAAGTAGATGGAGTCATCGTAACCAAACCTCATGTCAGGCTTTCGGTACAGAAGCACAACCGTGGAGTCGTCTGTCAGGCCAGCGCTAAGCAGCCGGAGATCCTCCACTTGCACGCCCTCACGGTTGATCAGCGCGTCGGCGGGAGGGAGGTCGGTGACCTGGCCCGTCAACGGGTTGAGGAGCTGCACGGGCACGGCGAGGGTTCCCCTGCGGCACAGCAAGAGCAGGCCCTCAGCAGTAGGACCCAAAAGAAAGTAGCGGCGACTATCCGGTTGAGTCAGATTGATGCACTCGCCCGTGGCCACGTTCAGGAGGCGACGCCGCCGGCCGTGCGCGCCGAAAGAGTGCCGGGCGATGATCCACAGCCGGGGATGGTACCGACGGTCGAGGAGGCTTTGCCGGCGTGGATCTTCGGAGCTCGCGCGCCACGTGGCGGACACCGCGCGGAAGCGGACGTAGTCGGCGACGTCGTGGGCGAGCAGGCGCTCGGCGATCAGCCCCGCCGGCCCAGCCGGTAGGTTCGTCCAGTCCCTCCGGCATGCTGGTCGTCTGCGCATGGCCATGGGTGGTGGACGACGATGTGATGCGGATGGCTAATTAAGCCTTGAGGAAGAGGAAACAATATATGTACTGGTTGCAACGGAGCAGCAAGATCAGTATATGGTGATTTCATTCTAGTTTCTTGGAAACGTGTCCATCCCAAACTCTAAGGCAGATTCTGTCATCAATGGAATTCCCTGGTGTTGACAATCGGAGACATGTTTAAAAGGGAAACTGAGGAATGCGCGTGCAATGATTGAACTGAGTCTCGGTTTGGAAAGCACGGTCCGGTTCGACCAGGCTGAGGTGGTTAGGGACGTACGCCTCTGGTATGTGGGGCCATGATGGCAGCGAGTACACATATAGGCCGCTTCGGACTCCACTAAAATCAGCAAAAAAAAAAAAAAAAAACTTTTCATAAGCTTTGACCGCATCGACACATCGTTCCTTTCAGACAGGCCCTGAACATTGCCGATGCATTTTTCAGGAAAATGGATCAAAGAGACGAACGTTCAGTTCCAAATGAGAAGCGTGAACTGAAAGTAACCCTGCTGAAACACTAACACGTAAAATTTCCCGTGTCATCATCGTAAAGAATTTGATAAGATCAACACTAAATTAACGGCCAAGATGGGTAGCATGTAGTTCTTGAACTGTTCGATCTTGTACATTCTTCAAGAATAAGATCTTGATTTTTGAATATATCAAACTGAGCTGAACATAGGAAGATGTTCACCCGGTAGTTGACAATGTACTAGCAGCTGTCCGTCAGGTTCTGAATGGAGGAGCAGAGCTTTATACGCTAAAGAGAGCTATATAGGCAAAAGAAAATAAGCTCTCTATTTTTCATACCGTAGTTAGCAGTTTAGCACAGAATTTTTAAAAGGGAAAGGCTGTAGATACGACCCAGGCTGTCCGACTGCCTTGTGAGCCGGGTGATAATGCGGCTGCGTGAGACGCGGAAATGCATGAGTCGATGGTGACAATCGCATGATCTCTGAGTCGGACGTGAGTCGGTGAATCCAGTCGGCTCGGTAGCAGCACTCTTTTTAAAATGTGCACTACAAACACAACTTCACCAAACGATGGTCTATGCCGTTTAGGCCGTTTAAACCCGTTTAAACCGTTTACAGCCCGTTTAAACAGCCGTTTAAACCCCATTAAACCCTAAACGATGGTCGACCGACTGTCTACCGTTTACCGTCTAGGAAAACACTCCGATATTTTAATTGTCGCGACCTATGTAATAAACTGCAACTTTATTTTAAAATGCATTCATGGATTAATCAGGAACGGAACGGAAGACACCAATTGACTGAACGCCATGATCATTTGTTAAACCAAAGCACAAGGCCTCAGCCACATAAGGAAAGACAACTGCAAAACAAAAGTTACTGATGCCGATCCTTAAATTACTCGCTGCAGAATAAAATGAATTCTAGCAGAATCAGTAAACTTTAACATATCGCACGGTTATGCTAAATATTTCTTGCACAATTTATTCATTCATAGTCCAGACTCCAAATATGTACTCAAGAAAACTATGAATGAAAAGCCAAATTGAAATTATAGTACATGCCAAGAAAGGTCCGGTTCTCACCATATCTTGGAATCATGGAGGGCCGCCTGGAGCGCGTAGGAACTCCACCTCAGCATCGCCTGCTCCTTTGCTGCCGCCATGCCCACAGCTCGCAGCCCCTTCCTCGGCTAGGGTTTGGAGCCGGATTAGCCTGATCTTGTAGTGGGGCGTCCGCGCTGCGAGGGGGAGGAGGGGGACGGGCACGGGAGCGTGGAGAGGAGGCGGCTCCGGCTGGATCTCGCCGCTTGGTGCACTATGCGCGGTTCGCGAGGCGACCTGCGAGCGCGAGGGAGCGGGGAGAACTGGGACGGGAGCGCGGAGGAGGCAGCTCCGGCCAGATATCGCCGGCTTGTGCTGTCTCGTCGCGGTCGTCCTGCCGCTGCGGGGGACGGGTGGCCTCGACCGCGGCGACGAAGCGAGTTTGGGAGAGGGGGGGGGGGGGGGCGGCGATGCACGGACGACAGAGAGAGGCTGGGAGGCGGGCGGCGATGCACGGACGACACAGAGAGGCTGGGAGGCGTGCGGGCGTGCGGGCGTGAGAAGGCCCACCTGTCGGCGCCGAGTTTTTACGGAGGGGAGGCTGCGACGCACGCAGAGTCACAAGGAAAATAATAAGGAGTAAAGATAATATCATTGTTAATTTTTATTTGACTTTTGATAGCTTGACTCAATTTAGCATCCATGTAAATTGAAAGCACAATGACAATATCTCTTACTACGATGATATACGTACATGATGTCACAGCGGTCTTAAAAATAAGTCATCTCCATTTGCAGGTTAAAATCAAAATCACCACCAACAAAGGACGTAGCGGGCTAAATGGTCGACTATGCTGCACTCGTGCTTCGTCCTGCAATCCCTCGCGGCGATTCCTTCCAGCATATCGCAGACACCAAAGTTGAATCCAAGGCTCCCAACCTCATGTTTGCAGAAGTAGATGGAGTTACCTGTAATGGACGGGGACAACCCGGCATACACAGACAGCGCGTGGCCACCATCGTTGCTGATGAACACGGCACGCTTGTCGTCTTCGACTGGAGGGGTGAAGGACACCAACTTCGCTGTATCCAAGTCCAGCCGGTACACCTTGCATGCAACGTGTGCATAAGCATGCGGAATCCAGCGAGTCACGATCAGTTCTCCATTGTTATCCACCAAGCAAACTGAGGAGATGGAACTTGTGCGGAATCCGTAATCGGCGACCCGCACCAGCTGCGGCTGCTGCTGCCCCGCCGTAGCTTGCAACACGAAGATCGCGTCAGGGGTGGCGCAGTAGAAGCGGCCTGCGAACGGCAGGGCTGACACGATGCTGCCGTTGGTACCGATCCTTGTCCAGCTCTTGTCGCCAGGTCTGGCGACAGCTAGATATGTGGCGACATCGTAAGGATACCGCACGTTAGGCTCTCGGAATACAAGCGCAACCATGGACTCGCCGGCCATGCCGGCTCTGAGCAGCTGGAGAAGCTCTACTTGTGCGCACTTCTGGATCAGGGTGTCGGCACGCGGGAGCTCGGCGACCTGGCCCGTCAATGGGTTGAGGAGCTGCACGGCGCCGAGGGTGCCCCGGCGGCACAGCACGAGGAGGCCCTCGGCGGTGGGACCCAGAAGGAAGTAGCGGCGGCTGTCTGGTTCAAGCAGAGTGATGCGCTCACCCGTGTCGACATTCAGGAGGCGCCGCCACCGGCCGTGCGAGCCGAAGGAGTGCCGCGCGATGATCCACCGCCGGGGATGGTACCGGGGGTCGAGGACGCCGTGCGCGCGTGGGTCGTCGGAGCTCACGCGCCACGCGCCGGACACCGCACGGAAGCGGATGTAGTCGGCGACGTCGCGGGCAAGAACACGCTCGGCGATCAGCCCCGCCGGACCGGCCGGTAGGCTCGTCCAGTCCCTCCGGCATGCCGGTCTCTGCAGGACCATGATGATAGACGACGAGGTGGTTCGGATGGTTTCTGATAACGAGGAGAGAAAAGAAAGTACTAGTTGCAACGGAGCACCAGCAGGAAGGGAGTACGAGGATAGGAACCGAGATCAATGGTGATTTTATTCTAGTGTCTTGCAAAGTGTCCATCTCAAACTCTAATGCAAATTCCGTAACAGATGGAATTCCTTGTAGTTCGACAGTCGGAGACTTGTTCAAAGGGAAACCGAGGAATAAGCATGCGATGATCGAATTGAGTCTCGGTTTGGAAAGCACGGTCATGCACGACATATTCATGTTTCTTGTATCAGGGGAAAAGAGAAGTTCAAAATAAAGACTAACGACCTATTCTTAACACTTCCAAGATAAATGTTTTCCGTATAGAGACTGTAGCTGGAAAAGAGCATTCCGTCCTAAAAGAGCATAACTGTGTGTGCAATTTGGATTAATGTGATGCTGGCAAACTGACAGGCATTAGCCTGCGGACAAACTGACTTAGCAGAGCATGCCTGGTGGAATAAATCATTCTAGTGTGATAAAGAACTTTGGGGTACGTTGAGAAACACAGAACAGTTCAGAAGGTAACTGAAGCTGCTCATCTGAGGCAACATATCAGATTTATGTTATCGTTTTACCAGTTCGGGATACAGACTAGGAACTGTATTCATTCTCGCATGTGCTGTGCATAGGTCCTCCTCTATCCTTCCTGATGCTATAGATAATTTATCAACATGGCAGGGTGTTGGTAAAACTGTCCTCAACTGAAAGAACAATCTCCCAAAGTTTTTCCCCCATACTCTGGCCCTTGTCATGAAGTTCATTAATTTCAGCAGACTAATTTTTCCAGTAGAACTAAATAAAACAGAATGAATTACTTATTGTTAAGCAACTCACATGTAGATTCCAAATGGACATAAAAAAAATAAATTAGACAATTCTGTAAATCAAAGTCAGATTTCAAAAACACTTAAAACTTCCAAATACGTGTCATATAACACAAGACTGGAGACCAACCTCACCTGTGACTTCCTCACCCTCTTAGAGACGATTGTTCCAGCCCGACAACTCCACCCCTCAGCCAAGAAAAAGATAGACAAAGAAAGTAAAGAGAACCAGAGTCTGCTACTTCCCTAACTCTCTCAAAGATACATGCACACAACTGGAGAGGATGAAACAAAGAGAGCCTGCGAATAGCGAAATCAATGTGTAAACTAGGTTGAGACCAAAGTGAAACGTCAGTCCATCTCCAAATGCGAGTTAATTAAATAATGAAAAATACAAATATAAGAGAGATTGTTTCCGTTAAATCATCTGTGGCAAAGCATGTACAATTGACATGGATATCACTAAGCTCAACAAATGGTCAAACCAGTTGAGTGCATGAAACAAGATATAGCACAAGTTACAAATTAAAACAAAATATAGCACAAATTACAGAATGTAGCCCAACAAAATAGCCTAACCGGACCTTACAAAAGGGTCAGCTGTTGACACGTCATGTGCAACCGCGCTATCCACCGAACCAAGTAGTCCAGGCCGAGTAACAAAATCAACAAGCACACCCCTCGAAGCCCTATTTTTGGTCTCAAGCAGTCTATGCAGCCTTTCAATCCACTCACCGCTTATCTTGCGAGATACCTCAAGAATCATAGATTGTAGCACTCTTGCATTCAGTACAAAGAACTTGGCAAAGTTAATATGCGACTTGGTGCCTCGATAGTTTATCAACACAATTTTCTTCAAGCGAATATCAAGGGTACCAATAAGATTTCGGTACTTGTGAGACCACCCATTTTTCTCCCCAGGCATATACGACTGAAAAAGCAAAATGGACATTAAAACGTGAGAAGCTAGCTTCGGAGCAAGTATCATTATAAGTGAAAAAGAAGCAATGAGAAAGTATTTCACTAATAATATATAGTCACCTCGATGTACAACTTTTCGAAGCAGGGAAAGCATTTCATGAAGTTTATAACTACATCCAAACTAAGATGTCTTTGCGACAAAGCTAAAATCTTCATATTGGGCACCCGCGTCATCAAGCTAATAAGTTGTGATCCCTGAGTAAAGCACAAAATACAAAACACAACATGAGGATCAGGGTAAGGGATTTTAGATTACTTGTGATGGTCAAAGTGAGATTGAATCAGAGTCACAAACCTGAATGATTGTGGTGCCAAACTGAAGCCTGGCCAGGTCATCGGGGACATGTCCCAGAATATGCAATTTTGGTGCAGAGATAACCGAGATGACCATTGCCCCGGAACACTGGTTTAAAAGAAGCAATCTGTCCAGACGGGGGGCGTCCTCAATGACAACTTGTTGCAAGATGAGGCCTCCCCATCCCGGATGCAGACCTAGGCTTCTAAGGCTAGGGGACACGACTCGGATGCAGGACCAGCCGTGGGTATAACGCAACAGCAAACTCTCCAGGATAGGGCAGCCGGCAAGCAAGGCGTTCATCGAGCTATCCGAAATGCTGACTGTGTGAAGGCTCAACTGCTTGAGAACCGGAAATTGGAGCGCGCTAGCGTTGTCTCCATCCGGGAACCCACCGCAGTCCCAGAAGCTGGCAACGCGAAGGGTGAGCGAGAGGCTGTGCAGAGAAGAAGGAATCGGCGGCGGCGGGAGCCCCACACGTTTGGAGCTGTAGTCGATCACGATCTCCTGGAGGTTGCGGAGGGCGGGGGACTGCAGCCAGCCGTCTAGGGTTGCGGCGGGGTGGTCGTTGAACATCAAGAAGAGGCCGGAGACGTAGAAGCGGCGACCGGGGCCCGGGTGCGAGGAGAGAATGCTCGAGACCTCCTGCTCAGAGATACTCCTACGGGACAACCACGAATCCCCGAGGTGGAAGTTGAGAGGAGCGGAGCGCCATAGGTGGCGCCACCGGGAGGAGATTACCTGGGTGCGGCCGCCGTCCTTGGTGGGGAGGAGGGAGACGATCTCGCCGAGGATGGCGTCGGGGAGGCGGCTGATGCGGTCGAGGTCCTCTTCATCTTCTTCCAGCCTCCTCCTCTTGGCTCTGGTGAGCATCACCATGGCGGAGCGGCGGCGACGCGGCGGCCGCCGGGGATTGGGGAATTGGAATGGGTCTCCAGTCTCGAGATGGGGAGGGGAACGGCCAGCCAGTCAAACCTCACTCTTCTACTCGCTTCTTTCGCATTTATTTTCCTTTCCTTTATTTTAGTCACTTCTTTTTCTTTTCTTTCCTTCTTTTTCGGCATTTAGGATCTGTAATCAGTTCAAACCAGTTCCATTTTGATGTTCGTTTTGGTGCCACGCCGAATTTGTTTGACAGCCCTCCCTGCTCCATCCTCTGCGAGTGGCTTGTTTGCCCGTAGAAGCAACAGTTAGCAGACAAGTTAGCAATCTACTTTCAAATATCATTAGTCCAAAACAAAAATATTAGAAAGTCCCGATATAAATGACTGAGTGCCAGCAGGAAAACAAATTGTTAAGAAAATTTTCTAGTAGAACCAAACCAAACAACATGACTTACTTATTGTTAAGCAACTTATTAGCATCCTTTCCTGCACAATGACTATATGTCTACACAAGCAACAACAAGCATAGTGATCAGTATTATGCAACGTCTTCGCATTTAAACACACCAAAGACTTCTGTATCCATCAAATGTTGATTCCATATTGACGCACCTATTAAGGAGAGAGCTGGACCTGCTCACATCTAGATCTCAAATGGATTGCAAATCGACATAAACAGATAAATTTGACAATTCTGAAACACAAAGTCAGCTGTCAAAACACTTAAAAATTCCAAATAATCACCCCATAAAAACTTGCATACCACCTGGAGGCCCAGATAATCTCAATAGGCACATACATGTCATATAACACAAGACTGGAGACCTACCTCACCCGCTTAAGGATGATTATTCAAGGTCATCAACTCCACCCCTTAGCCATGAACAAGAAGATAAGGCAAAGAAAGAAAAGAGAACCATGAGTCTGCTACCTCCCAACAACTCCACCCCTCTCTGAGATAAGAGAATTTGTGATCATGAAGTGAAATAGGTTGAAACCCAAGTTCGAGTAAAGTAAATAATGAAAATGCAGAGATAAGAGAGATTGTTTCCATCAAATCTGTGGCAAATCAAGTATAATGTACATGGATTATCATTAAGATCAACAAACGGTCAAATCGGTACAGTGCATGGAACAAGATTAGCTTCCACATAAGATCCTCATGAAGCCACATGGAAATCAGAATGGAGATCTCAACAAGCACTTTCTAGTTAAAACAAAATATAGCACGAGTTACAACATTCCTGGAAAGGAGATATGGCCCAACAGGATAGCCTAACAGGACCGATCATACAACCTTACAAAAGGATCAGCTGCTGACAAATTATGTACTATCTTCTCGGTACCCACATTGATAAGGGTCCGACAGCCATACACAAAATCAAAAAGCGCATCCCTAGAAGCTCTATTTTCAGTCTGGAGCAGTCTATGCTGCCTTTCAATCCACTCACTGCTTATCTTCAAATCTGTTTTAATCCCAAGAACCATTTTCTGTAGCGCACTTGCATTCAGTACAAAGAACTTAGCAAAGTTAATATGTGACTTGTTTCCTCGATATTCTATCAACACAATTTTCTTCAAACGAATATCAAGGGTACCGATTAGATTTCGGTACTTATGAAACCACGTATTTTTCTCCCCAGGCATACATGTCTGAAAAAGCAAAATGAACATAAAAATAGTGACAAGCTGGCTTCAGAATAACTGAGAAAGATAAATAAAAAATAAGACACCAATTACCTTGACGTACAGCTCCTCCAAGCAGGGAAAGCATCTCATGGAGTTAATAACCACATCCAAACTCAGATGCATGTTGTTTAAAGCTAAAACCCTCATATTGGGCACCAAAGTCATCAAGCTAACAAGGTGTGATCCCTGAGTAAAACACAAAATACAAAAGATAAGCGATGAATTAGGTAAAGCAATTTGGGGTTCCTAGTGATGGTCAAAGTGAGACGGAATCTGACAAACCTGAAAGATCGAGGTGCCTAACTGGAGTCTGGGGAAGTGATCAGAGAGTTGCCCCACAAGATTCAATTTTGGTGCAGATATTACCGAGATGACCATCTCCTTGTAGTGCCCGCATGGAAAAAGATGCAACCTGCCCAGACTGGGGGCATCCTCGATGACAACTTGTTGCAACCTGAGGTCTACCCCAGGATCCACACCTATGCTTCTAAGGCTAGGGGACACGATTCGGATGCAAGAGCAGCCGTCGGTGTAAAGTAACAGCAAGCTCTCCAGGACAGGGCAGCCGGCGAGTAAGGCGTGTATAGAGCTATCTGAGATGCTGACTCTCGAAAGGCTCAGCTGCTTGAGAACCGGCAATTGAAGCGCGCTAGCGTTGTCTCCATCCGGGAATCCACCGCAGCCAGAGAAGGTGGCGACGCGAAGGGTGGGCGAGAAGCTTTGCACAGAAGAAGGAATCGGCGGCAGCGGGATCTCCTTGCGTCGAATGCCGTAGTCGAACTCGAGCTCCTGGAGGTTGCCGAGGGCGGGGGACCGCAGCCAGCCGTCCAGGGTTGCGACTTGAAGGCGGCTACAGTAACTGAGACCGGTGATGGAGAAGCGGCGGCCGGGGCCAGGGTGCGAGGAGAGAATGCCGGAGATGTCCTGCTCAGGGATGAGGCACCAGCGCCCGAGGTCGAAGTTGAGAGGAGAGGAGCGCCATAGGTGGCGCCACCGGGAGGAGATTACCTGTGTGCGGCCGCCGTCCTTGGTGGGGAGGAGGGAGATGATCTCGCCGAGGATGGCGTCGGGGAGGCGGCTGATGCGGTCGAGGTCCTCTTCATTTTCTTCCAGTCTCCTCCTCTTGGCTCCGGTGAGCGTCCCCATGGCGGAGTGGCGGCGCGGCGGCCGGCTGGGATTGGGGGGAATTGGAATGGGTCTCAGCTCGAGATGGAGATGGGGAGCGGCCGAGAGGCCAGCCAAACTCACTCTGTGAATCTACTCGCTTCTTTCTTCACATTTATTTTCCTTTTTTTGGGGGGTTATTTTCCTTTTTTGTTTTAACACAGGACAGGAGTTAGTCGCTTCTTTTTCTTTTCTTTTGCTCCTTTTTGACCTTAGAATATGTAGTCAGTTCTAATTTAGTTCCATTTTGATGTTTTTGTGGTCATTTAATTGAAAACTACATAACATCACTCAAGCTCTCGATCTCAAGTAAAATTTTGAAATCAAGCTTGAATTTGGCTTAAAAACCCTTCAATATCTTTCTTCAGTACAAAAATTAATTATCAATACTAGCTAGTAAATTTGAGGAAGATCAAAACTCCTAAAAACAAGTAAGGTGTTTGACATAGAGTATGCTACAGCGACAGTGTTGACAACAATACATGGTTGAAAAAAAAAACTCAAAAGTTTGAATAATACAGATTAAGGCCGTCGCTCTGGCCATTCCATTAATAAAAAAAAATAAAAGCACCGCCCAGGCAACCCAAAAACACACACACACACACACACACACACACACACACACACACACACACACACATGTACTGGAGCAATTCAGCTCATTGCAGCTCCCAGGTGATATCTTTGGAGGCACAGACATGTAAGTACACAACACAAGTGCTGCCCGACAAACATAAAAAGTAGAGCTATCTTTTTATTGCATTCATTTAATACCTGGCTCTTGAATCCACATCAAGATCCCTGCCTACACATAAGAGCGTCTCCAAAGGTAGGGTCAGTGTTAACTCTCCACCTCATCTAAGAGTCAGCTTAAAAATCGACACTGTCTCTAAATTAATGACTGGTCCCGTATGTCAATAACTCAGTAAATACTAGAGACTGTCTCTTGAGGAAGAGCTAGTTCCTCACTCTTTCCTCTTCTTCTCTCCTCCACGTAGGACAAAATCCTACATAGACTGACTCTTAGCTTCCCTTTGGGGACGCTCTAAGCTCACCAAAGCTCATCCTCAAATATGTACTCCTCATCAGCTTCATCGTCTAGCTTAACAGGAAGAGATAGAGATTCATCGGAGGAGTCATCTTCGTACATGTAGGGAAATACCGTGTCTGGACTGCCTCTGTCATATGCACCAATTACAGGATGTTTTAGCTCATCTATTCCTTGGTTCTTGCACGCATAGCAATGTCCTATTATAAGAGGAAAAACAAAAGCACATTGTTAGTTGCTGCTCATCAATATTAACTAAACATTATACAGTTAATGCTCATCAACAACAAAACCAACAACAACAACAACAACAAAGCCTTTTTATCCCAAGCAAGTTGGGGTAGGCTAGATATGAAACCTGCAGGATCCAACAAGAGAGGCAAAACCAACCAAAACGAGAAAGGGCAAAACAGGATAAAAGAGAAAGAAGGGAGAAAAAAAGAAAAAAAAAGAGTGAAAAAAAAGTTTTTTTTAAAGAAGGGTTTTTTTAAAAAGGATTAAAAAAAGGAGAAATCAAGGTTCCGGCACGTGGATAGCTTGCTTCTACTCTCTCCTATCCATACAGTTAATGCTCATCAATATTAACTAAACATTATACAGTTAACTAACATTCTCCATACCATTTTCGTCCGGCTCTAGTGGACTGCAGAAATATATCTTCCGTCTGAATATCTCTTTCACCTCGGCGAAATAGAGGACTGATGTCCAGTCCGCTGAACCCACGCTCTTCATCATGACAGTAAAGTTGAAGTGGTGGAAAATATGATCATAATTTTCAACACTGAAACACTGGCTTTGAAGATCATCAAGTTTGTAATCACAGCCCTGCAATAATAATTGTTAGTACAAGACTACAAAAATTCTGCAGTCAAAAGATCTCAAAGCAGAGACAAGCATTCTGCAGTTGAAAGATTTCAAAGTCAGAGACACAAGCATTCTGCAGTCGAAAGATTTCACAGCAAGAGACAAACCTTAAGATCATCTTGTCTTTCAATGTATTTTTTAAATGCCACCATCACTTCTTCTCTCATCCATTTCTGCCCATTCTGTGCAATTTGTTCTTTGGAATACTGTCCTGGTGCCAGGACTGATCGAGCATATTCTGATGCCATTGCTGGCTGAGCATCCGATCTCTCTGGTGAAGATTGCTCAGACATTGCTTCATCCTCAACTACTCCAGCCCTAGCTCGAATAGATGTCCCAGCAGAATTGAAAAATTCACACATAGCCTCCAAACTATCATATGTATGCTCTTTGAAGTAATCCTTAATTTCGCGTACCTTCTGTGACCTAAGAGAAATTATGACCATAAATCAAACCAAACTTTTAAAATAAACGCAGAAACAGAAAACTGGCCCTAAAACTACAGACGGAAGAGCTTCATTTATTCTTAGCCATATAGTGGAGTAATAGAACTGTAGGCACATAATTCTCAAGGGGGCAAAAAGAACCAACAGTCAAAGACAATAATTATCATGTATGTATCTTGAAATGTGCTTGGGAGGCGCTAGCAACAATAGCTACACTTTCTAATGTGATGATGGTCACTGCTGCCCAACGTTGATAGAAAGAACCACAACACTAGGTTGTAAGAAACAAACCAATGCTGTCAGGCAACATCTATTAGAGTAAAAGAATTGCATGCATGATCATACACTTCGTTGAAATAGGTGGATATGCTTACCAGGATGATAGAGTATCCTCAGAAACTGATGGTGCCATAATTGTAGTATCAAGTAGATCACTTCCCACGTCATTATCATGCACCACAACAATATATATAGGTTAGAACAATTTAAGCACACAAAGTCGATCAAAATTTATACCAATCTTCTTGCAGAAACAATGTTGACTCTAATAGTTCTTAAACAGAAAGTACTTATTAGTAAACTGAGTGTGACTGAGGCCTAATAGTGATTCGATGGACGGCGCAGACAGTTAAAAATGGCTTTTTCATTAAAAATTGCTAGTAAACTGTAATTAGTTTTTGATAAACATGCTACTAGAAAGAACATAGGAGAAATCAATTGTGAACGAGCTTTCTCAGTTGCAGGTAATGAGATTATTAGTGAAGATAGTGGTTGTGGTGACAGGGGACTATACAGTAGAGAATGAAATGAACTTCCATGTCTTCAGTTGGGAGACATGGTCCCAGTATATTTATTTTAGTACCAGAACGAAGATTCCTCTACTGACTACTAGGACTAGGGCAAGTCACAGTTTGGATCAGTACCACCATGCATGCTAACAATTAAGACAAATGAATCATCGGTGGATGTGTTTGGGCAATTGAGGGTTCTCATCGTTTCTTTCCCTTCGCTCAATTAACTAATTCGATAAAAGCATAGTCGGTTGGTTTGGTTGCAGAGGTCAGACTAATTTAATAGGATGGCTAGAACAAGAAACTCCCAGTGAAAAAATCACATATTTACTAGAATAGCCATTAAACTTTTGCACACTTGACTTGGAATTCTAAATCCTGCATAGTTATTTTATTGAAATAAAACACAGATCATGGGCTAGAATTCCAACTTGTATGTCAGCAGTTCAGATTCATTAAGAAAATAAACAATTATTGCAATGGCATTTCATCCTAGATTAAAGAAAAGATTCAATAAAAGGTTGCCAGTTATTTGGAAAACCAGGAAGGAAACTATAGGCAAGAGCTCCCCAGAAAATTACTTGAAACCCTGAAAGTACTAAACAACAATCACAGCATGATCCCATTTTCAGTTCACCTCTCAAAGCAGTAACCAGTCAAACGAAAATGAGTGGGAAAGTGGTCTGAGGCAATTTGCTGGTCCATCTAGAAATCTGGGAATGGTTCCATCAAGCTTCAGCAGAAATAAATGAGCAGCAAATTGTATTTATCATCAGCTTATTTTATGTGATAATCACAGAACTGTTTCAGCTGCTCATGAGAGAAAGGAAAGTACTTTTCAGCTGGAAGGAGGATGGTGAAAAGTTAAATTGCCAAGACCGGCAATGACGGGTTGTAGCAGAAGGGGACAAAGCTACTAGATGGACCTCAAGTCCGAGTCCAAGAGTTAAAGGATTGAGGAGAGAGATCGTGTAGTAAATGGCTAAATGCTCCCTGCTTCTGCTGCACCAGGTCCGATAAGACGATGAAGGATGTTGACTATTTAAGTATCAAGAGGGAGTAAAATTTATAAATATTCTAATAGAATTGTAGTATTTTGGACATAATATGAGAAAGTCCAATGCAGGGAATAGCCAAAAGGAATACATAATAATTGCTTTTGATTGGAAGTGGTACACATACATTGACCAAACTGAAAATGAATAATCAGTGAGAAATGACACTTACGGTGATATGGTTGGAGGATGTGATTGTTTTCTTTTACACCGCGATCGCCTTGGGCGGTCTGAATACATAGCACTCTGCCGAATACGGGGTGCAGTTGCAGGTTTTGCATTTCTTGGTTTCCTCCCACTAAGTCTGAAAAATAATGTAAAGGTAAATTTTAGTAACATACATATATTATCTTGTTCTAATCTGTTTTCACAGTAGGCAGGAGATACACGTGGATGGGGCGATGAAAGTTTTGCTGGAAACAAATTAATGTGAAGAAAAAAAATAGAGAGGCAAATGGATAGAAAATATGAACCATTTACACTCTAGACGGAGTCACAGTGCATCGGACCAGTTAGTGTGGGCAGGAAAGAGCAGCACTTACACTTGGATAAGCATTGCAATTTGGGCAACATGGATGCTATTGGGTTTAATTTATAACAACAAGCAGACAACCATTATTCGAAAGAAAGGAACAATAATAGTCATACTTATATGTTAAATCAAGCGCAGGGACTGAGTCCTTTATCATCAGCGTCTCGAACTTTGATGTATCAGAAATTGTAGACCCAATGTCGTTGCTCACATTGCTGTCCTCCTCCTCAACCCTGATCAGAACATGGAGTTAGTTGAGTATTTAAGAAAGAAGATGGAGATACAATTTATAAAATTCTAAAAATATTCCAATAGAATTATAGAAATCTAGCATATTTGGACATAATATAAGAAGGCCAGTGCAAACAATAGCCAAGAGGAATACGATATAATTTTAAAATGGAAAGTGGTACACACACATTGACCAAAATAAAAATGGATAATCAGTAAGAAATGACACTTACTGTGAGACAGTTGGAAGCTGTGCTCGTTCTGGATTACCTCTGGATCGCCTTGGGTGATCTGAATACAGAGCACTCTGCCTAACACGAGGTGCAGTTGCAGATTTTTCATTTCTTGGTTTCCTCACACTACGACTGCAAAAAGATGTAAAGGTAAGTTCTAGCGAAAAGAGGTAAAGATAAACTTTTCTCTGTTCATTCTCAAATGGGAACACATTAGTTTGGATGGGGCCACAAAAGCTTTGTTGGGAACAAATTAATGTGAAGAAACAAAAACAAAGATTCCGCAGTGACGTGCAGGAAGACATTACAAAATCCTTCCCAGCCAGGTCGGAAGACCATACATTACATGGAGCACTGGTTCACCTTTCTTAGTGTTAAATATTTGTGGAGGCTGAAAAAGAAAATCGAATTTTTTGAGGGTGGAGACTTAAAGGATGGAGGCTTAAACTGCCCCCCAAAAATAAATTCTTTTTCTTCTTCGTTCCCCAATCACACTCCCATGCCTGCTACTAAACTAACTTTTTATAGCAGAAATTAGCTCCTAAAATCAATTTTTTCGAATCGCTCCTAAAATCATCCACCAAAAGCCTAGAGGAGAGAGGACAACATGAGGAAGAGGGTGGGCGGCGGAGTCACTCACCCAGTCCCATGGGAGGAGGATATTCCAGAGGCGATTACAGATCGCCGCGTACTCTCTTGTTTGCAGATCGCCACTTAGCGAAGCCTGGGATCACCGATTCACCATAAAGTCATGGCCATCGATACTAAGACGGATGAGTTTGGAGTTGGAATCGCCGTCGATGGCGAAGGCAGAGAGCGATATCGACCCGCATGGGGGTAGAGGATAGGTTGATTCGATTGGGGAAATTTGGCTTCATGGTTCCTTCCCTCCCTCCCCCAATTCGCATGAACAATGGTTTGATCTTTCCTTCTCATAAATCAAGCTGGTTTTGGGTTTGGATTGGCTCGCGTGTTGTGTACATATACACACTAGTACATTACGCAGTAGCTACGGAAGCAGGACTATAACGTGTGTTTTTTTTTTGTCTCAAAAAAAAATATGTCATTGGCATAAGAGTGGCAAGTACGATATAATAATTTCTTCAATGAATATTCAAAATGGTCCTGAATATTTATCTGTTTCTGTTCTTTTAAATTTGAAATACGTTATGTTGAGTCTCAGAGCAAAATCAGCAGACTACATTTACTCATGTTTTGTGAGATAAAAAAACCACTTTACGGGATTTAGACAACATCAATTACATTTACTTAAGACCCTTCTTAACCATATTCTTTTTTCGTTAAACAACCAAACAATCCAACACCGTGCGTACACACACTCACGCTGGGGCAAGACGTAGCTCGACGAGCTATAAAGTTAGGAAGGAAGCAGTCTCCAGCTTGGCGACGCCCTCCCCGAGTGGCCGTCGAGATACTTGTAGTTTGTATTTTTTTTTTATTTATCGGTTTATAACTTGATTTTGAACTTTAAATTTTGCATGATGATTCATCGCAAAAAAAATTGCATGATGATACTCGACACAAAAAACCCATATTAAAATATTTTTTTTGTTATTTTCAAAGTTCAATAGCAATGGATACACATACATACAAATAATATCAAAAACATGTGAAAGTTTTTAAATTGTATTATTACCGGAATTGTTTTGAAATTGCAAGAGCTACACATCACGATTTTGTGTTCTTTTTTTTTTGCGAAGGAAAAGGGGCTTAAATTAAAAAAGGAACAGTACATCTCAGGACATTTACAGGAAACACCCTGGACACACACGAAATTGCGCACAAGCCCCTAAACCTAGAAAGAACTAGAACTCTCCCGCCGCCGGCGTCGCTCGCCGGAAACTGCCTGCCCTCTCCTTCCATCTTCGCGAACTCCAGACTCTGGACTTGCCTCAAGAACCAGCACTTCGACCTCCCCCGAAGCACCCTTGCCAAAGCTGAAATCTTGTCGGCCAACGCCGAGCGAAGAGGAAGAGAGAAGGAATTACCCGGCATGGAGGACGTCACCGCCGAAGAACACCCAAGACCGGAGAGACTCCTGTACAGAGGCAACACAACGGAAGCCCCATCTCCACAAGCTCGTCGCCGGCACCGGAGCAGAGTGCAGACGAGGCGAGGAAGAGCCCAGGAGAAATTATTCCCTACCGACGACGGCGCCAACGCCTCACCGCCGTCCGCCGGAAACAAAGCCCACCACACAACTTCACCAGCAAGCTCGACGCCGTCGCCGACGCCATCGCCACCAGATCCGCCGCGGGGAGCACCAAAACCGACCATCGCTGACGAGGACGACGCCAGAAACCCAAACCCTGTAACACCCTGTGTTTTGCCATAATATAAAAAAATCACTAAAAATTTGAACTTTTCTGAATTCAAACAAATTCAATCAAAGTAGAGGTTAAATTCATGGCAAATTTGAATTTTTGAATTTTTTAATGTGCATCAAACCCCACCATAAGCATCTCTGGATTTTACTTGTTTTATTTATGTGTTTGTTGGCTTTTGTCCTTTTGCCAAATTTGAATTTACATTCAAATTTGAACCCACCTTAAATCTGGGAAATGTTTAAACATTTCCTTTCTTCCCGGGCCGCCCTCCTTTCTTTTCCCCTGGCCGGCCCAACCTCCCTCCTTCCCTTCCCTTCTCTCCTCCGCGGCCCACTTCGGCCCAGCCTCGCCCAGCCCGCCTCTTCTCTCTCTCGCTGACGCACGGGCCCCGCCCGTCATCTCCCTCCTCTGGCGCGGCACAGCGCCGCCCATGCCGGCCGGTGCGCCCTGTCCCGTCGCCGCTCAGGAGCCGGTAGCCGCACGTGAACGCGCCCGAAGCCTCGCCGTCTCCTCACGTCGCCCCGTCCCTTCGGCCAACCCCGCTGCAGAGCGCCCACGCCGTCGACCTAACCGCCCTCGCCAACTCCGGCCAGTCGCCATGCCGCGACGTCAGCTCCGCTCAGCAGCGCTCCGTTTCGTCCCTTCGTCGTCCCTGTGGCCGTCCCGCGCACACGTCACCACGCGCGTGGGCATCGTCCTCGCTCTGGCGAGCCGTCGTGTCCGCTTTGACTTCCGGCGACCGAGCCGGCGACCAAGCCGCCCCAACGGCTTCTTTTCTCGCCGCCTATAAAAGCCGGCGAGCTCCGCGCCGTCTCCCCCTTTCCTCTCGTGCGCGCAAACACTCCTCAACGCCACCCAAACGCCCCAATTTTCAGTTTTCCCCACCGGCCACCATCACCCTCTCCAACCCCGGCGACCCTTCCGGCGTTTTCCCCGGCACTAACAGTGGAGTTCCGCCCTTCTTTCTTCTCCCTTTGGCTTCGCCGTGCCCTGGCTAACCCCGCCGCGCCTTCTGTTTTCACAGCCGGAGCGCGGAGCCATGGCGTCTACGGCGGGCTAGGGTTCCGGTGACCACGCACGTCGACGAGCGGTGCCCGGCACTTCTCCGCATCCATCCAGCCTACCGTGAGTCTCGCCTCCCCCTTCTCTCCCTTTCGCGCAGCTCCTTCTTCCTTCTCCCCCCTCGCGCGAGCACCCGCACCGAGTTCCTCCACCCGCCGCCGCTCGACCTCGTCGCCGGCGTGCTTCCCGGCCGTGCCCGGCCAAGCTGAGGCTCGCGCTACACTCCCCGCTCACCCGTGCACCCGCAGAGCAACACACACTCGCACAAGCACACGCGCATGCCGTTTCCCCTTACACGCCGCCGCGCCGCCCACCTCCGGCGAGCCCGCGCCGCCGTCCCGCTAGCCGTCGACGTGAACGTGTAGCACGGCTAGCTCCGCCACGCCGCGTAGAGCATCGCCAGCCGCTTCTCGTCGCGCTCCGCCCCCTGTAGCCGCCGCCGGCGACGTTTCCGGCGACGCGCCGCCGCATTCCCCTGTCTCCGGCGATTTTTGACCAGGCCGCCGCCGCCGACCGACGTGGCTCGCCACGTCGGCGTGTGGGCCCGCGCGACCGGGTCGCCCTGCCCGCGTGGTGCACCCGGCGCACGGTGCACCACCGTCACACCGCCCCGGTTCACAGCTCGCGTGGACCGAGTCCACGACACAGTACCAGCACAATGCACCGGCCCCACGGGCCCATCTGTCAGCCTCACACACGCATGGAAATTGCTAGCGCCACACAGCAAACATACCCAAATTCTTGTTCGAGCATTTTTCTAATATCAGAAAAATCCCATAAATTCTCCAAAAATACTAGAATACCTTCTAATCATTTCCCGATACTCGATCACATCAGATTAATTAAGTTTTGCCCATACTTAATTAATCAAGCTTAGTTCTACTTAAATTAATCCCACCAACTTCTAAAATCTATATCTTTTTCTTTCTAACTCCGATTTTGACGATTCTTTCGCCAAAATTCATCTAAAATTATGATCTATCGGATGCTACCAGAAACTTCTTCATTTGATGTTAATCGGATCTTATTTGGTTTAAATGCTTGTTTAATTAATTGTTTGAGCGGTAGATTTATTTGTCGTTATTTACTTTTAATCGATAGATAATCAAGCTTACGAGGAAGAAGCTGAGGATCCGGACTACGAGGACTTAGAAGAAGAAGGCTTTGGTGAAGGCAAGTCCTAACCCTCCTTTGATCATGATTGATCCTATGTTTACAAATTACCTACTTAGAGCTCAGTTTATAAATAAAATATGCATGTTGTTTAAATGCTTAGTATGTCCTAAATGCTTGTTGATTGCCATGCCTTGTATTTGATCACCCTGCTTCCATTGTTAGACTTAGGGACCAACATCGTTAATTGTTTAATGATTAGTTGGAATGCTATGCTGCTTAGGACTGTTACTCATGTGTACTTAATTTAATCTTGCTATACATGCTTTTTGGAGTTAAATGTGTGAGTACTTGGTGGTGTGTGTTGTGAATATGATAATATGGGATGGTAATTAGTGACTTGTGCAACTCTATAGTGGGGATACCTTGGCGGGAGCAGGCGAGGTAGTCCTCAGTGGGGAGGGCTATCTCTGGGATGCAACTCCTCTGTGAGGATAGCTATTGAAGATGCCTGCTTCGGTCGTATAAGGACCGGTTCCTGTGCCGCCTGGCCTAGCACCCTTCGTACAGTCACAAGTCTTGTATGGGAAAGAGTTGGAACCACACCCTACTATAGTGTCCACCCGGTATCCACTCGGAGGCAGGAGTCGCAGCGGAAGCCAGGAGAAGACTCGCTGACAGTGGGACGCGAGCCCGGCATGTGGATACCATTCAGGCCTTTCTATACGATATGATATGTGATGAAGCCCCTGGTCGGATGATTTTCCGTGGGTGGATGCCGTGGTGACACCAAGTAGGTACGGGACCTCTGTATGCCTTTCCTAACCACGACGGTGGAAAGGACTGGTATACCTTGTGGGGAATCGTGTACAACCTCTGCAGAGTGTAAAACCTATCCGGATAGCCGTGTTCCACGGTATTGGACGACGCGAAAACTTTGGCCACATAAGATTAGTATAACGGTGTGAGTTATCTCCTTGGCGTGTTTTTGGAATACTCCGGTGTGGAACCGTGCGCTGGTTTCCTGCCAGCATTAAAACTTGGGAACTGGCGGGATGGATTGCATCTCCCCAGGGCCAAACAACCCCACTAAAAGACATCAATAATCTTGACTGTAGTTGCAACTGGCTTTGCTTTTAAAACAACCTTTGCATAAAGATGGCTTTAACCGCTATGCTTAAACTTCAGCCTATCCTTGGTTATACCTTTGCATGCTTTTACCCCTTGTGTTAGGGCTTGCTGAGTACCTTATGTACTCACTCTTGCTTTAATCATTCAGATGAAGAGTCCGAGTACGAGTTCCAGGATGGTGAAGATGAAGAGTAGGGTTCTGTCCGCACTCGAGTTGCCTGTAGTGGTCCCGTCACCGCTTTCCGCCGTAGTGGTGTTTAAGTGGTTCTGTTGTAGTAGTTCATCGATGTGATGTTTGTTGTAATAAGCCGGCCGCTGGCCGAGTATTGTAAGACCTTTTATGTATGAAGGCTTGTATGAGACTCGGTAATATTTATGTAAGTTATGACTCTGTGATGACATTCTGTGTAAGTGTTCGTATCAACGACTGATCCAGGGACTGATACGGGTAAGCACTAGTGCTCCAGAAATGGGGTACGACAAACCCTAACTACCTAACCTAATCCTACAGCTAAAGAGATCCCCACCCGCGGCGAGATCCCGCTTCCCCACCCTCTCCGGCGCCGACGAGGCCGCCGGAGAGGAGGGGGAAGCGAAGATCGGAAGCCGGGGCGAGATCGCCCGAAAATCGCCACTCTTTACTGTAGCACGAGATAAGGAAGAGAGAGTTGTGGTGGTTTCCCTGCGTTCTATAAGTTAAGCAAGACTTCACGATTTTGTGTTCTTGATGCATCTATATTATGTATTTTTTTTACCATTTTTATAATTTTTTTGTATTAGCCAATGTTACAACCATTTTATTTTGCTGAATCTAAAACTTTATATTTGTGGACAGATGGGTTATATCAAAGTATCTGGCAGGCTCACCTCTCAAATATGATTAAAAAAAACTGGGCGACCGTAGATACGTACCGATCGGCGGCTGCGTTGACAAGTGGATGATTCGGCGACGGATAATCCTCCGATCCTGGCGTACCATGGTCGGCGCTTCTGGAGCCGCGCCGTGCCATAGCGCCGCCGCTGATTGTCATCGGCTGCTTGTTGCAAATTACTAGACGTCAACTGGATTAAGAGGCGTTGCCGCGATGTGCGCGAATAAGAGTCGTAGTAGATCGGATCCACGTTTATGTGTCTGACTCAGAACTCGAACGGATGCAGTTAATCGATCGGGTTCCATGTCCAAGCCGTCTTATTTATTCCCGAGATACTGCAATCGATTTTTAAAAATAAAAAGAGATACTGCAATCGAGCTAGCTGCTCCCATTCGCCGGCCTGCAGATGACCTTGAACGGATGCAGCTTACAACATCAGCAGAGCAATCAGCCGCCCAGATTTCTAGCGGCAATGATTTTAAGTACGGTGCCATAAATCAGAAACAAAGAGATAAAAAGTGACATTTAAAAATTATGTTCGTTGAGAGTTACCGAATTGCAACGTGACAAACTGGCTAAATGCAGCAGTGGACATAGTAGCAACGTCAACCTTTTTTTTTTTTTAAGGGAAAACGCCCACAAGGGGCTATATATTCTCCATTAACCCAGAAGGTTCGGTACATATGCAGAAAGGCCCTTACAGAGATAATAAATAACATTCAGGCCCTTGAGCACCAAAAGGAGGACTTTAAACAAATAAAAGATTACAATAAGGTCCTCTAAGACAAACGTAGACGTCGGAGAGCAGACTGCAGCCGCCGAAATCACCATGGACGGCGGACACACCGAAGCTGTAGAAGCTGGAGAGTAGACAACGACACCTCCATCCTTGCAAGGCCACGGCGAAGGGATGAGCACAAGGCCACCAGAACTTCGCTGCAAAGATAGGAAAAGGGCCACTGCAAACAGCCTGCTTGGCACGCCGGCGGCCTGCCCGACAGCCTCCACGAACGCTGTAGCAGGGGGATTAGAGGTCGATGCCGTAGATCTTGAATAAGCAACACCGGGCTCGACTGAAGGGATGAATCTCCGGCCACAAACGGGGATCAGCAGCAACCTGCGATCAACCCAAGCCAGGAATCCCCAGTGCCTGTCCACCAGCTGATTCACAGAAGGGCATCCACACAACCAGGCAACAAGGAAGCCACCACATCCACTCAACCAGATAGCAGCACAGCAACAAAGCTCAAGCAAAGGGAAACGAGCATCATTGCCGAACCAGAGTACCGAATCTGGGGAAGTGGAGAAACAGCAAGGGGAAAAGGAACGCCCGCTGGGGAGGAGTCCGACAGGGAAGACAAAAGGCATCACGCCTACAACCACAAGGGAAAACAAGGGAAGAAGAGCCTTACCGGCGCCGGAGAGGAACAAATCGCCGTGGACGAACAACGGCGAGCAAGGCGAACCGAAAAAGGCACTTCAACAAAGCATAAGACTAGATCTACAACTACTACTATACAGGGGAGGAACCCTCACCCTACACGACGCCGGCGGCGAGCCGGAGAAGGAGGGGAGGGGCCAAGATCAGCGGCGAAGAAGACGACTCAGAAAAGTACTGTTGGGGAGAGTTCGGGAGCGCCGAGAGGATTTTTGTGAACAATGTTCCGTACATCTCAACAACGTCAACCTTCAGTCATACACTCATACTAACAAACGGTTGAGAGCCAGGATTGAGAACAATAGCAGACGTGACAGCACCAGTCATGAATACATTATTACATCTTAAAACAGCATCTCCATTCTTTATTTTCACGGTGCATTACTCTGCTACTGCCTTAGCTGAGTCCATGCGGCAAGAGTCTCGTGAAGATTATTCTAGGCGCGGCAGCTGAAAGCCTCCCTCGAGCAGCAGCTATTTGCCTGGGCATGTACAATGCATGGTGCTCAGAAAAAATGCTTAGAGAAAAAAACCACTAAGCATCTGTACAAAAACTCATTTCTACAATGCAAATGAGCGCTTAAATTGGCCTAACCACCTTGCTAAACACTTTAAGCACCTGGTGCTAACTTAGGCTTACTTTCTCTCATTTAAGCACCTAGTGCCAAACACAAAAAACCGGTTTTTTGGCTTAGGCACCTCTATAAGCATCTCCATTGTAGAGTAGTTAAGTTCATTAAGTTTTCAAGAGATAAACAAACAAAAGAGCATACCTTTCCAAGATAGAGCTGTTGGTACAACCACAACCAACAATTATTCCCATCATACTAACTATTTCAAGTATGCTCCAAATATATACGTAGACATGGCAGAACAGAAAAGGAAATACTGCACGCATATAGATCACCAAATATAATAATACAGTGGGTTGTTATACAAATGGAAGGTCTGGAAAGTAACATATCAAATGCTTATGTTCATGTCATTCCATTGACAAACTATAATCCTACAACATGTTTCCTATTTAAATGTACCAAACTGATTCAGGATTTTATTTCTAGCTTAAGTATTAGAGTACATGTTGAGTAGGATACTGCAGAGCTTATCAGCTTGCGACAAGACCAATATGACATGACAGTACACCACTGATCAAGTTAAAAGTTTAAGTTATCAAATAAATGAGCCCTAAAATCCACAGAAATCCTCAACGATCCTTAAAGAGTTGTCCCAGCATATTGTACATGCATATATATGACACAATTTCACCATGAATGAGAAGTTCGCTGCCCGTTTACATGACTACCAGTCACTTGCGGCGACCACCCTTGGTTCATCATTTGTTGATGGTGCTCCAATTACTGCAGAAATGCAACGAAGTCGAAGTAACTGGATGAAGTATTGGCTTGCCCAGGTTGAACATTTTTTTTGTCACTTTTTACCAGAAATAACGATCAACAAGTTGCCACTAACTGCTAAACAAAAAGATAAACATTGCAAACTTATTATTCACCACTGGTTCTTAACCCCAAAATTAAACAATTAGTCTTATTATCTGCAGCTCAAGCAAGAACAAACGGCACTTATTCGATAAGAGAAGATGGATACATAACTCCAGAAACACACTATTTGTCATAGGTATCATCATCAATATTTTGTGTTGTTAAGTGACATTGTAATATCATACATAGCTAAGGTAGAAAGGCACGAGACTAATATCGAAACAGTAGATCACATAGGTGATATCTCTTTCGTTTCCTAGAAAATAGAAAAATACTAGTTCTAATTTGCTACTCCATTTCATGACACATGAGACTTTTTTATTTTACTGAATTACAAGTAGATGTGTCGGCCACATGCCAGAGAGACATTCAGAGGCATATGTTTTCAATTGATCAAAATTTCGATCAATTATTAACAAAATTACCCATGTGTATATGACTTTAAATAATGTTCCAAAACAGAGAAAAAACATTGTTGGTCAGAGATTATGAAACAACAATTTTTTTTTTGTGCGAACATGCATAACCTTTGGACGTCAGTTTTATGAATAAGAATGTTACATTGTCATAAACTCGTTTTTGATTAAAACAAATCAGATACTCTGTATTGGGAAAAAGATGACGATGTCCCAGCATATTGTACATGCTATACGACAAAATTTCACCTTGAATGACAAGGTCGCTGCCTGTACATGACCGCATCATCATTTGCAGCAACCGCTCTTGTTTCGTCATCTGTTGATTTTGCTCCCATTACTACTGCAGAAATGCAATGAATTAGAAGTAACATCTACTGGATAAAGTATTGGCTTGCCAAGGATGAACATTTGTTTTTTTTTTTGTCACTTTTCACCAGCAACAATGATCGACAAATTGCCACTAATTGGTAACTGCTAAACAGAAAGATAAACATCGCTAACTTATTATTCACCACTAGTTCTTAGCCAAAAATGTAAACATTACTAGCTTATTAGCTGCAGCTCTAGCAAGAATTAACAAACAGCACCTAATCAATAAGAGAAGATGAATACATAACTCCAGAAACACTCTTTGCCATAGCTATCATCATCAATATTCTGTGTTGTTAGGTGATACTGTAACATCATAACTCATAAGCATTCATATGGCTTCTCTCTTTCCCTTCCAAGAAAATTTAGAAACATACTAGTTCTAATTTGCTACTTCACACTTCTTTTCCTCAACGACAAGTGGATGCGTTGGCTGCATGCCAGAGAGACATTCAGAGGCAAATGTGTTTTCAGTTGATCAAAATTTCGATTGATTATTAACAGAATTATCCATGTGTATCTAGCGACTTCCAAGAATGTTCCAAAACAGGGGGGGGGGGGGGGGGGGGGGGGGGATTCATTTTTGGTCAGAAAACTACAATGTTGATTTTTCTTTTCTGCGAACATGCATAACATTTGCGCGTCAGTTTTATAAACAAGAATGTTGCATTTTCATAAACTCATTGATGAAAAAATCAGATACTCTGTACTGGGAAAAAGATAATGATGAGGATGCCTTAGCTTAGTACCTGGTGTGCAGAAGTTTATGTAGGGAACAACGCACGTGACGACTGAGCCCTCATAAACCTTTGCTACCCGATTGGATTTCACATCAAGAGCAAAGGTCCCAAATCCAACATTCAGGAAAACGATACCAACACCTTCTGCAAAGCCGACCAGATCAGGTGTAGCAGCGAATGGGTCCTCCAGGGGAAGCAGATCCTTGAGTTCAATGACTTCTCTTAGCTCCCATCCCGCATCTTGCACGTCCCTCGACCACAGGAAAAGTCTGGACCTGACCACTCTCCCGAATCCCAGCCGACCATCCTCCAATGTCATGAGCTCAATTGGCACATAGGGTTTAGAAATCTTGGTCGTGCACACAGGAGGTACTTGTATCACTGATATTTCCCGCGTGCTCAAATCATACTTGAGAATCCTTTTATTCTTCTTCCGAAACAACATATAGAGCGCGTTCTCCACAAGGGCACTGCGCGCCCAGCCAAGGCGATGACCAGGGTGCTCACCAGACACCGGCTTGCTGTCAAGCCCTGAAACTGAAGGATACTCTGAACTGACGGCTTCCCAGTAATCGACAATCAAGATTGAAGATAACGGTTCATGAGGATCTGACGGTGGAGAAGAGGCGAGATGAAACTGTTAAAGTGTCGGAGGACACTGTTACTTTTGTCAATGTTATTTTTACCATTGCTGTAATAATTCAGACTATATAGCCATGTACTCGTGAGACCTGGCAGTCAAGAAAATTATCAACAACAATCATTCTACCTATTTTTCCTCTCTCCTTAGAACCCTAGTAATTTTCCCCTTTTCCCTTTTCCTCTCCTCCCTGCCGACCCCTGAGATTCATCCTTGTTGCGAGTTCTTGATGGTTCGTGTTGGGATTTACACTGAATCCTGACAAAGGCATCAGAGCCCAACAAATTCTGGCCAAATTTTTTCTGAATTACCCACCCACCCACCCGTGTTCATCCGCATCACCATACCCTAGCCACCTTCCGCTCAGTCCTAGATCCATCGATTCTGGTTGCGGAGCCTGTCTCCGTGTAAAATTCCAGTGGTGAAGCAGCCGGATTGGAGCTCTTTCAGGTTGCAGAATTCATCTCTGTGTAAAATCCCTGCTTATCTTGCTTCGTGTTCACTGCGGTCACCAAGATTGGGCGCAAGAAGATGCCGGCGCAGACGCGGACCAAGGCGGAAGAGGAAGCCGCCGCCCTCCGCATCGAGGTTCAGAAAGTTCAAGCTGAATTGGCTGAAGTGAAAGGTATCAAAGGTCAATTAGATGCAGTATAGCAGATGTTAAAGTCGCTTATGCTTGATTCTGGGAAACAACCGATAGATTTTGTACCTGATGTTGTTCCCGTTGATATACCTGGGGGTAGCGGCACAAATCATGAGAACTTGGAAAACCGTTTCGCTAGTTCTGAACCACTAGAAATTCCTATTTCCGAACCACAACAACCCTTGCCTGTTTTTCCCAAAATGAACCCAATTCCTAGACCCAAACCCATCCAGATTCCACCAAATACACAGACATTCCATTCTGCTGCAACCATGATGCCGCAACCCAATCAGTATCAACACCAAGGATACTACTCACCCCAAAACACATCCTACAATCCAACTGGATACTACCCATGGCAGTACCAGAATACCTCACCACGACACCAGTTAGCATACAACTATACCCTGCAGCAGTACCCACCTTACCCATCTCCAATTCCACCACAAATTCCATACCACCATCCAAACCAACCACCACCTATCCAAACCCAGCCAGCCATGACTCATCAACCTATGCCACAAACCACAACTACATATAAACCACCATCACCTCCATCTTCACCTCACCCTGCTACCCAAATGGAGCACCATTTCACTAACACACAAGGAGATCAATATTACAGAAATACTCCTCGTGTGGATATGCCATACTTTTCTGGTGAAAATCCCTTGGGTTGGATCAGACAAAGTGATAGGTTCTTTGAGATGAGCAATACACCAGAATATCTGAAGGTGAAAATTGCTTCTGCTTACATTAATGGCAAGGCTGATACTTGGCTTAGAGGTACTGGAGTTCTGAATCAAAGTGAAATACCATCTTGGCCTCAGTTCTGTAAATTGATAACTGAAAGATTTGGTGATATCAGTACTGGAGATCCTATGGAACAATTCAGACATGTTCGCCAATTAGGATCAGTATCGAGTTACATTGATAAGTTTGAAGAAGCCATGGATTTACTGAAGAAAGACTCACCTTATCTGGAGGAACCTTTCTTTATCTCGAGCTTTATCTGGGGCTTGCATAATGAGATCAAGCAAATGGTGAAATGTCATAAACCGACTACATTGATGCCAGACAACTTGAGCCTCCCTCTCAGTTCAAGAAACCTCCAGTGCCATTACCTCCTCCTAGGCCACAATACAACCACAAAAACTCCAACTGGAAAGATGCAAGTTCTTCTGCAGGAAGACAAATCACTGGCTCCAATCAGAACAAGAAGGAACCTAAAAGATGCTACTTCTGTAAAGAGTTCTGGCAATTTGGGCACAACTGTAGAACTGGTAAAACAATTCATGCAGTTGTGGTGGAAGAACCTAGTGAACAAAATCAAGGGAAACAGTATATTCATGCTATTGTTCTTGATAAAGAGACTGGGGAGACTGAAACTATTCTGGTGGAAGACCTTACTGAATCTCACATTCCTATTGAGCCAACTGAGTCTGATCCAGAACCAACAGGCCAAGTCCTACACATCTCTTCACATGCAGTAAATGGGTCTTGTGATGAACTCACTTTCTCCTTGTTATGCAATATCAATGGGAAGACTGCTGTAGCATTAGTGGATAGTGGGAGCTCAAATTCTTTCATGACCTATGACATGTCTATCAAAACTAATCTCAAATTGTCATCCACTGCAAGAATGAAAGTAACTGTAGCCGATGGAGGCCAAATGTTCACAAATACTTTGGCCACCTGCTCTTATATAGTCCAAGGGCATGAATTCCACAACTCCTTCAGACTACTTGATCTCAAGAGCTATGATATAATCTTGGGTGCAGATTGGATCGAGAAACATAGTCCCATCACTCTGGATCTTAATGAAAGAACCTTGCAGATTTGCAAAGCAGGTCAAAAATTGTTATTCACTGATCACACTAATGATTCCAATCTGCATACTATCTCCACTGCATCCTTACAGAAATTATGTCAGAAGAACATTCTGGGTTATCTTCTTCTTCAGATTGCCTCTGATGACACACCACCCCAAGCTGAAGACTTACGCAGTGAAATCTCTGTTATTTTACAAGAATATGCAGACATTTTTGAAGATATTGAAGGTCTTCCTCCTTCTAGGAGTTGTGACCACACCATACCATTACATCCTGGAGTCTCCCCTCCAAATATCAGACCATACCGAGTTCCTCATTACAAGAAGAATGCTATTGAGAAACTCGTGAAAGAGATGATTGCATCCAATATGATCAGGCACAGTACAAGCCCTTTCTCATCTCCAGCTCTATTAGTAAGAAAGAAGGATGGTAGCTGGCGTCTCTGTGTGGATTATAGGGAACTTAATGCCATGACCATAAAAAACAAGTTCCCTATTCCTGTCATAGAAGACTTGCTAGATGAGTTATTTGGTGCAATGGTATTTTCCAAGATAGATTTAAGATCTGGATATCATCAAATTAGAATGGCTGAAAGTGATATTTTCAAAACAGCTTTCAGAACACATTTGGGACATTATGAATATCTGGTTACGCCTTTTGGGTTGACAAATGCCCCAGCCACATTTCAAGCCTTAATGAATGAAATCTTTGCACCTCATATTAGAGTCTTCATACTGGTCTTCTTTGATGATATTCTGATCTACAGCAGAAATATGGATGAACATGCTGACCACCTAAGAATAGTCATGGATATTCTAAGGCAGAACCAGTTGAAGGCCAAAAGGAACAAATGTACATTTGCTGTGCCCAAGGTGGATTATCTGGGTCACTCTATTTCTGCTGAAGGAGTGGCTACTCTTGCTACCAACATCAGTGATATTCAGAAGTGGAAAGTGCCAACTTCTGTGACTGAACTAAGAAGCTTCCTAGGAATGACTGGCTATTATAGAAGGTTCATTAAAGATTATGGTATCCTTTGCAAACCATTACACAACTTACTTAGGAAGAATTCTTTTCTGTGGCTGGATCAACATACTGCTGTTTTTGAAGCACTAAAGGCTGCACTGACTTCAGCTCCAGTTTTGGCCCTGCCTGATTTCTCACAACCCTTCACAGTAGAAACAGATGCATGCCAATCTGGTATTGGAGCAGTATTGATGCAAAACAAAAGACCCATTGCATATATGAGCCAAGCACTGGGTGTTAAGGCCTCTGCCCTATCCATCTATGAAAAAGAAGCCCTAGCCATCATTGCAGCTTTGAGAAGGTGGAGACATTACCTTTTGGGTCACAAAGTAATTATAAAAACTGATCAGCAAAGTCTGAGGTTCATTGCTAGTCAAAGGCTCACTGAAGGAATTCAACACAAGTTACTCCTGAAACTACTTGAATTTGATTATATTGTGGAATACAAGAAAGGAGTGGAAAATAAAGTGGCCGATGCTCTTTCCAGGAAGACATCTCATGAATCATCACTAATGACTATCAGTTACACTACCCCTGCCTGGGTAACTGACATCAAAAACAGCTACACTGATGACCCCAAGTGCCAAGATCTTCTGCTTAAATTGCAATCTGGTACCAACTCAAATGTGGCTCTAACTCTAGAATCTGATCTCATCAGATACAAGAGAAGACTGTACGTGGGCAATAATATGGAGCTGAAACAAAAAATCTTTCAATCTCTTCATGCATCTGCCATTGGTGGCCATTCTGGTCAGAGAGCAACATACAAAAGAATTAAGGCAATTTTTCATTGGCCTAACATGAAAGCTGACATTACCAAGTGGGTGTCAGAATGCCCAATCTGTCAAATTTCTAAAGTTGAGCATGTGAAGCTACCTGGTTTACTGGAACCATTACCTATCCCTGACATGGCATGGTCTCATATTTCCATGGATTTTGTGGAGGGACTACCTAAATCAAAAGGTAAAGATGTGATACTAGTAGTTGTGGACAGACTCACAAAATACTCACATTTCATTGCACTTGCTCATCCTTTCACCGTCAGTGATGTCTCTAAAGCATTCCTGGAAAATATATTCAAACTACATGGCCTTCCTTCAGTAATTATTAGTGATAGAGATAGAATCTTTACCAGCAAGCTTTGGAATGAATTGTTTTCTTCACTCAAAGTATCTCTGAATAAAAGCACTGCATATCACCCCCAAAGCGATGGACAAACTGAAAGAGTGAATCAATGTCTTGAGAATTACCTGAGATGCATGACATTTCAAGAACCCAAGAAGTGGTACACTTGGCTTCCACTTGCTGAATGGTGGTACAACAGCACTTTCCATACAGCAATCAACATGACTCCTTTCCAAGCACTATATGGGTATGCTCCCCCTCAGATTGGTGAAATCTCTATCCCTGGGAACATTTCTGAAGAAGCCAGAGTAACTATAGCAGAGAAAGAGATGATCCTGTCCAAGCTCAAAAATAATCTGAAGAAAGCACAGCAGCGTATGAAACATTATGCTGATTTACACCGCTCTGAGAGGGAGTTCAATGTGGGTGATATGGTTTATTTGAAGATGCAGCCCTACAGGGAAAATGCTTTGGGTCTAAAGAAGTCACTTAAACTAGCATCTAAATTCTATGATCCTTTTCGTGTGCTCCAACGAGTTGGCAAGGTTGCTTACAAGTTGCTTTTACCTGATGAAGCAAATATTCACCCTGTCTTTCATGTGAGTCAACTGAAACGCCACCTGGGCCCTAATGCTGTTCCACATCCTAAGCTACCACTAGTGTCACCGGATGGACGGATCCGGACTGAACCAACTGCAATTCTACAGAGAAGGTTGATCCCTCGCAACAACGAGCCTGTTGTCCAGTGGCTCATTCATTGGTTGAACTTCACACCTGAAGAGGCAGCTTGCTCCACGTGCCTGCCTCCGACGAGAAGACGTAGCTGAACATCTCCTCATTGTCGGTGCCGACGAAGACCACGGCGAAGGGCCCGCGGTGGCAGTCCAGGTGGTCGCACTGGCCTGCGGCGGCGGCGCAGAGCACAGTGGCTTTCCAGCTGCACCGTCTGGCCTCCCGTGGCACCCTGGGCAGATCCTTCCGCTCGCCCGTGATGGGGTCCCAGACGACAAGAGAAACGACGCCGTGGTAGTAGGGGTACTTGTGGTGGAAGAGGATGCGGCCGTGGCGCGCGTCGTGCACCCGCAAGCCGCGGCGGGCGGCACGGGGTGGGCGGAAGGAGGACGTGGGGAGGAAGCCGCGGTCGGCTTCCGCATCGGGGTCGCAGAGGAAGCCGAGCATCGGGGGCGCGCGGTGGCGGTCGCGGTACCTGCGGCGGAAGGCGGGGGCGGTGACGAGGCGGCACCAGCGCTTGCCGACGAGGGCAGCGCGCGCGAGGGTCGCGGGGTCGTCTGGTGGCACGCGGAGGAGGACCTCTTCGAGGAGTTCGTCCATCAGCTCCGGCGGATCCATGATTTGGCTGGTAGGACTCCGGCGGCGGCGGAGGAGAACTGCGATGCGAGAGAGAGAGAGAGAAGAGAATGGGCCGGCACTCTTGTTGGGCTGGACCTCAGAGGAGAATGCGAGCCAGAGAAACGGCGCCATTCGTACGCTTCTCTGTCTCGCATCCTCGTTGGGCTTTGGTTGAGTCCGACCTCAGAGGCCGGCGTACGAATGGCTTTGGTTGTGCTAAAAAATAAAAACGAATGAGATGCTACAGCTGTATCCAGTAGGAGAGGCTTCCAAAAAAAAAAACGAATGGCTTTGGTTGGGCTGGACCTCAGAGTCGCATGATTTGGCTGGTCGGACTCAGAAGCGTACGAATGGGCCAGCTCTCTGCTTGGTTGGGCTGGACCTTAGAGGACAATGCGATTATGCGACCCAGAGAAGAGAATGGGCCGGCTATCTGTCATTTTGGAGCTAAACTACAAAGGCCCACCTCCTCTATATTTTCGTTGGAGCAATGCTTAAGTATCGATGTATTTTTTAATGAAAGGGGATTGTATTAAAGTAAGAAGAAGTACATACCCCTTACACCAAGACGCTGAAAAACAAATAAAACACAAAGAAGACATCTGAGTATTTTACTCATCTTCAACATCACTTTTTCGATTGAAACCGCCGAAGAGCAAGAAACAATCAAAGTCATGTCCCTCCAACCTCCAATGGAAGATGCCAAACTTTGTTGAAGCCGCAAGATCCACCTCCTTAGAACTCATTGTCAAGATGGATCTAATTCTTTGAACGAGAATTAGGAACATCTCCATCAGTAGGAAGAGAGGAAGACCCCATCTCACTAGTCCTTCATCGTGGCCGAATCGAGCCACGACAATACAGAGAAGGGGCCGGAGAACCTTATTCGCGGTACCTACGGCGGAAGGCGGCGGCGGTGACGAGGCGGTACCAGCACTTGCCGACGAGGGCGGCGCGGGCGAGGTCGCAAGGTCGTCTGGTGGCACGCGGAGGAGGACCTCTTCGATGAGTTCGTCCATCAGCTCCGGCGGATCCATGGTTTGGCTGGTCGGACTCCGGCGGCGGCGGAGGTGAAGTGCGATGCGAGCCCCAGAAGAGAATGGGTCGGGCTCTGGTTGGGCTGGACCTCAGAGGTGAATGTGAGAAGAGAATGGGCTAGCCCTCTCTAATTTTGGAGCTAAATTAAATAGGCCGGCCCCCGATTAGAATGGAGCCTATGTGGTTTGGCGGGAGGATTTGCACGCGAAAGAGCCTCAATAACGCCTAAGATCATGGGTTTGCTAAAAAAAAAAACCTAAGATCATGGGTTCGGCTCCTCGTGGGAGTGAATTTTCTAAGATTTAACAGTGTTGTGCGTTCAGCGGGAGGCGACGTGGCCGTCGGAAGCGAGACTTCAGTGGAGACTTCGTCAATCTCGAGGATTTGCCGGCTCAGTTTTAAAAGATGCTCGTAGAGGCAGGGTTTGTGTATGTGCATTCATAGGGGTGAGTGTGCGTGCGTTGTGAGTGTCTGAGTTGTACTGTGTAATCGAAAAAAAATTGCTATACATATATTACTATCAGCACCCGGCGCATTAGGCTCAAAAAAAAAAGAAAAAAAAAATTCAGCACCAGACGATGGCCGCCGCACTTTCTTCTCTACCCTCGCGCATTGCCCAAGCCCGCCTACTCTGACGTGCTCGGCTTAGTCGGCGACTTGTGTCGCTCAATGCCTCCCCCGGGCAACGTCCGGTGCGCGCGACCTCGCCTCCTCCGCCCTTTTTTTTTTTGATAAAACGTATCTGTATTAATAGATAAGGAAACAGTACAGATCCCCGTACACAAATACGTACATACAAGGCCGGATACAGTCAACGCCACAGCATACACGCACAAAACGAAGAGCAGACCTCGCCCCGCCGGAGATCGTCGCCGCCAACACCCGCGCCGGACGACGACGAAACGGCCGGCAGGCCCCCATCCTCCAGGTGAAGCATCGCCAACAGGCTACAAGGGCCGAAAACCTCCCCATCCACCAGAGAAAGAGGCTGAACGCACCGGGGAAGGCTCGCCGGGGACACACCCCATACTTGGCACCCGTAGGAGGGAGAAGAATGGCCGCCGCCGCAAGCCGGACGAAGAAGACGAAGCACCAACCTTCAGATCCGCACGCCCCACCGCCGCGCCACCGCATCCGACCTTCAAAAGCTCCGCCGGCGCACATGGAAGACCACGCCGACGAACAGCACCTCCGGACCGGAGACCGAGACATCCGGCCTCCACCCTCACAGACCCCTTGCCGCCGACGGAGGCAACGACGATAAGGCGGGGAAAGGTCGGAGGGACCGAGCCCGATAACGACGCCGACGAACCCGCCTCGCCGTCGCCGCCGGGACAAAACCTAGACTAGCTAGACCTACAACTACCCGATCCGCCGGATCCGCAACGTCTACCGCGCCCTCCGACACCCAGACGGGCGCCGGCGACGAAGGAGACCGCCGGTTCCGGCGGCGGAAGCTGACGCGAAGGGGACCTCTCTTTTTCGCCTCTCCCTACTGTAGCAGCGCTCCTCCGCCCTGCCTCGCAGCCCCATGTTGCAGCCTTGCAGGCCACGCCACCCCACGTGACTTAGGCTCGCCCTCCCGCGTCCCCGCCTCCCAGGCCTCCCTGCCAAGCTTGCGACGCGCCGCGCGAGCACTGCACCATGTCGAGCTGCCGTGCCCCGACTCGCTGCCGTTTCCTGCGTCGCGCCAAGCCACCCTTCTGTCCAGCTTCGGAACAATTTTATTTTCACTTGAAACAATTAGTTTCTTGATCCGAAACAATTTGTTTCTTTCACTCAGAACAATTTGTCTTTTTTCTGGAACAAATTGTTTCTTTGTTCTTTCCTATACTTGGGACTATACCTGGAACTGGATTTTCAATGTCCAGAGTTCAATCGGACTTTTTCTTATTGGACTTAAGTGGATTGAATTTATTTGGATTATGGATGTGTGTGGATGTAGGCTCCAAACTCCATATGGACTATCGGATATTCGCTAGATTAACATTGGATCTTAGCTTTATGTGAGATCCACGTTAAAAATTGGACCCTAAAATTAATAACTTCGTGTTCACACCATATTTTTTCATCGAAATCAACTGAAATTTGTTTAAACTTCCTCACTATGACCGTCAGTTACTTCATGCAAATTGGTGGAGCAATATATGTATGTGGGACCCACGTCAAGAGTCAGACCCTAAAACTAAAAGTTTGCGTTCACACATAAAAATTTCATCGAAATCATTCGAAATCTTTAGAGATGACTCAGCATGACGGTTAGCTACTCTGTGCAAAATTGTACAACTATATCTATATATAGGACCCGCGTCAAGAGCCGGACCCTAAAACTAAAACTTCGCGTTCACACCTAAAAATTTCATCAAAATCTATCGAAATTTTTAGAGATTACGCAGCATGACGGTTAGCAACTCTGTGCAAATCTGTACAGCTATATCTATATGTAGGACCCACGTCAAGAGCCGGACCTTAAAACTAAAACTTCACGTTCGCACCTTAATTTGTTGTCAGCATTAACTAAAATTTTTCGAGATGATTTGATATGATGGTTACTTTTATGCAAATTAATAAGCCTAAGTCACATCCATAGATAGTTGGATGGATTTAGACTGGATTAGATGACGGGGCTTCTCAACTGGATTTGGATTGGATTAGGATTTTTTTAATTAGACTTAGTTTGGACTTTGCTCTTTGGATTTGGATGTAAATCCAATTCCAGGTATACTTGGGACATTTTAGTTCTCTACCTGGAACAATCTGTTTCTCCACTTGGAACATTTTCTGTCACTACCTAGAACATTTTGTTTCTCTGACAAACAATTTTGGATGGTAAAAGAGAAGAAAGAATAGTCCGAATTGAGCTGGTTTTGCTTAATGGACCGCTGATGGGTTAGGTGCCCCACCGGCTTTCTAGGCTCGGCCATATAAGACGTCCTCTGGCTTTGGACGGAAGCTCAACTTGGTCCCTCACCTTTCGCTAGTACCAATACATGTGCGCGACGCACGTGTTTAAAAATTGCATCATTTGGCAAGACCATGATAATTATGAGCAACTTGACTACACTTTATATTATAATTTATTAATAATTAAAAAAATAGAAATAATCATTAAGAAGTAGTCGAAAGTTTCAGTATTAGGCACAATGCAGTAAGGCCATTGATCACCAGCCACGTACTTGCCATTTTTACAGAATAACATCACATGTAGAATGCACTGCACCTTAAGAATAAATTAGGCAAGCTTTTTTTTATATACTTTGTACCACGACTTGCTTCATTTTAAAATATATTTACAAGAAAGACAACGTGAAACTTGCAAGATGTATATTCCTAAACCAATCCGTGTTCAGATGTTGAGTTTCCATTGGATGAAATATATTGTTTCCAATTGCAGAAAAAATATTGTTTCAATGTAAAGGAATAAATTGAAAGAAATCATTTAACAATGGAACCACAATACCCTAAACTTTTATGCATCAAATCAGTTAAGATGTACCCTAAACTTTTTTTTTTTTTTTTGCCTTTTCAAACTACAAGTAATGGCTTGGATTGTGCCGATTACAACACTGCCTGCAGAAGTAGATGGATAAACACAAGCAAATGTTAACACGCAAGTTGTCCAACAATTATTTGCTCAGGAAAGTTGTACTGAAACAAAGGCTACAGAAGTACAGACCTCATCGAAAGCTTCCCCATGATATTGAATGATAGATAACCATGTCACAATTCACGAAAGGAGATGAGAAACACAAATCTACAAACCGACAGGTGAAATCAAACGCAATGTGTGTGCGAGTGAGATGTCGATCCGCACCTGTGTTGATGCTTCACATGGAAAGCGATGAACCTCATGCCTGATGGCGCCACGACTGGTACTCTTGAAGACAAAGCTGCGATGCTTGGCGAAGGCGGTGGTGGCGAAACGGCCGTCCTGGCCGGCGTCGTCCAGAGACCTGTGCGCCGCCATAAGGAAGCTGTGCAGGACCTGGGCCTCGAAGCTCATCGGGCCGTCAAGGTCGGGCGGCAGGAAGCCGGAGAGATCGACAATCACACTCTGCAAAATCGAAGGAGGAAACGATCTAAATCTGAAACAAAATCAAATCATCACCTCATATAGAGAAATTGGGGAAAAGCAAGTGATTGAAGCACCAGATGCCGCAAGAATCGTCGTCTCCCGCAAAAAAGGAAGGAACGCCGCTGCAGGAATCGTCGTCTCTCGGATTAGCTGACCAACAACGAAACGATCAGAATTGTTTCCGTTTCTTGCTGCCAATCAAACACTACGTAAGAAAAGGAAAGATACTTAAGAAAGGAAAGGTAAAAAAAGGGGACTCACGGTAATCAGGGGAGGTATCTTAGGAAGAAAATCCTGTCGGTTTAAATTTGGAATTAAAATACCCGTAACAATGGAAAGCCAAGAGTGCGTACTGCGGGTGGGTAGACTTTTTTCTAGGTGAAAAACAATGAGCCAATGTCCCGCTTTTTCAACTGGCATTCTCCCAGCGTTACACATTGTGACGCCCACGTGGCAGGTGGGAAGTCCATGGCAGGATCCGACGGTTTTAATTTGGGGTGGGATTTGAATCAATGGCTGATACACACAGGTTGGGTAGGATCTGGCAGGTCAAAAATATTTTCCTCGCAACTGGTTCTTTATTGGTTTAGAAAAGATCCAATCTAGTTCATGAATTTTAGTTGTTAGGTTCAATCTCCTCTCTTGTCTGACGTGGTTATCCATGTGGCACGCCACATCAAGTTATATTCTAAATTTCAAATCTTGTTTTTCTCTCTAATGTAACTCACTAGCCTGACTGAATTAAGCTGGCAATAAGGGAAGGGAAAGTTTGGCTCTATGACCCGGTGTATATTCATTTGTCCTGCCAATCTCTAAAATGCTTAGCATGATTGTTTTTAGGGATTGGCTACATGATAATCAGCTAAAAAAAGGATGGGTTTCAGTCGATTTTTCAAACAAATCAGAAAGTACCATGTGTTAAGTCTCCTTCATGACTGCAGGCCAAAAAATTGATTATTTTCAGTATCAATTTCAGTCAGATTTTGTAAACACTGAAAATTGAGTGACAGTGGTATCATTTCACTCAGATTTTCAGCCAACCACCAATACAGCCTGGCCACAAATTTTCAGCCAACCACCACACCTATGGACCCACTAAGAAACACATCTGTATACCATTGCATTGCTCTGCCTGTGTAACACCCTGATTTTCAAGTTTTGAAATAAATTAATATTTGTATAGAATTAAATAGGGTGTTAACATTTTATTATGCAAAAGTTTTATTTTCTAAATTAAATCAATTAATATAGGTCATATAAATTTGCACCAGGATTTTATTTGTGTGTAAAATGATTTTTAAAAATCGGTAGCCAGTAGAAAATAGAAACAAAAATCTCCGAAGTCCACCGTACGGTAATGGCTTTCAGTGTTTCAGCACGGAAAGGAATTCCTATATCAGCTTACGTATCCAGAATTGCCTTCTGACTCTCCCTATCTATACAAGCAAAACCCAGCATCCCGTATGCACAAACTTCTTATCTCTTCCCGGCTTCTCCCCTATATAATCTAAACCCTAGCCTGCCGCAAACTCTATCCTTGCCGAGAAGAACACAAACCGCCGCCGCTGCGTCCCTCGGCACTCCGGAGCTCGCGCAGCCGATCGATCGCCGTCTCGCCGATCCGGAAAACCCCGTCCCCGACGTACGTTTCTGGTCTCCGAAGGACGCCGACGATCATCGCAACCTGCAGCTAGCCTTGCGAAGCACCCTGCCGCCTTACGAACGCTGAGGACCGTCGTCGACTGTCGTCGCGGCAAGCTGTGAAGCCCCTCGGTGACAACCTGGAACCAGTCTCGTCCTTTTTGCATGGTTTTCCATCGAGTACTGCTGAGCGTAGTTCTTGTACGAGTCTCCGGCGAGCTTGCTATCCGGCCATGGCGTCGCTGCTGCCGTAGGTATATAGTTGCCTCTGCAGTTTATACTTACTAGTTTCAATCTTGTGTTTCCAGTAGTTTAGTGCTCAGATCGTTAGTAGTTTATTCGTTCTTGGATCAGGTAGGATCGTAAGCTTTTCTGTTGCTAACCTGCAAGTCGTATATCTACCGTATAAACTACTCTTTTGCATCAGCTTGACGGTACTCTGGCGTAGGAGCTGTATTCAGTATATTTACTTATGTACCTCTTCGTTAATTAGAAAGAACCACATGCATGCAGTACGTGAGCAGTTCCAGAGTTAATTTACCAGCACCTCAGCCTGACGTTTGGCGTATGCAATCACATGCATTTTCAGTATAAACTAATTCTGCTAATTACGTTTAAAACAACAGCTTTTCAGAAAAAAAAAACCCCTGCAGCTTGTAAACCTTATAACTTTTTCATACGAATTCCGATTTACTTGATTCTTGCGCACGCGACCGTCATGATGTAGGCTTTTTGATGGTATACTTTGTTTACTATGATTGTACTGTTTGGACTGTTTTCTTAGAACGGTTGGTTGTTTGCTTGTCGGTACTATTACGCGGACAGAATCGGTTCAAGAGCCTTCGATCAACCTTCAGGACTAAGAATTTCAAGAGTCGTTTGAGCTGCAACACCAGGAAGGCAAGTGCCCTTGATGCATTATGATCCCTTTTAGGATGTGTTGTTTATAAATTGCATGCTTGTGTCTAATATGAATCCTATGTTTATTGGTTTACTAGTATTTCCATATTATTCTTTGAAGCCTTTGTTCGGGTAGCAAGTCCATAGTTTGGGTAGATTCATGCTTGTGCTGTTGGAAACCGGTTAATTAATTGACTAATGCTCTACTTAATTCATTAGGTTGGTATTGTTTTTGCAACACTTGGAGCTTAAGGAATTTGGACAGGCTGGATGGTTTGGTATGGTGCCATCATGCACGAGATATTGGCTTGTATTGGTGCCTGTGCTAGATTTTAAGGACCGGTTCGTGGACATGTAACCCGGCTGAACAGCGCAACCACGTGGCTTAAATGGGTGCGGCTTAGCTAATTAAATAGTTGTCTCTTATTTACTGTAGCACCATCGGTTGTTGTTGTGGCGCAAATGGGAGCTACAGCCGGCAAGGTAAAATGGACTTGTCTGTTGTAGCGAATCCTAACGGGTGTCTACAGGGTATAAGGCGCTAGTGAAAGGCTTTTCAATGTTTACCTGGCTTGACACATTGGTAGTGTAAAGCAAAAAGGAATAGCATTGACTCGTGGTGAATGTGTGAAACCTTGCAAGGGTAAAAACTGTCATGACAATCGTGCTCACGGTCAAGAGCGGGCTTTGACTTCTTCGCGATTAGTGGGATGGATTGTTGGTTTGGTTTGGTTTGGTTTGGTAGCCAAGTTGTGGGAACTTGGTGAGTCGGTAGTCAGATGGGGTAATCCGATGAGGTATTCCTTAATGTTGGTTTTGTTGGAGCTTGGAGATTACACCTAGTAAATAGGTTGCTTTTATGTGTCATGTTAGCTTTTCTTGATATTTACCATCATGTCATATTTTCCTACACTTGCGGAGTACGACACGTACTCACACTTGCTATTCCCCTTTTATGTTTGGATGTAACAGCTGCTCAGACGATGGAGTTGAAGTGGACTACAACGACGACGACTTCGATCCAGATGCACTGTACTAGGCTGGTGTTTTCCTCGGACAACGTTTGTGGAAGATGGGATATGCGCTTCGCTAGTTTAATATTTTACTACTCTGTTATTTCTATTTTAGACCATGAGTCATTATGTAATAAATGTTTATCGTTAACTTGGCGCTGTAATAATGGTATTTCACTATTTGTCGTTGCATGTATGATTTAACTGATCCTGACATACATGTGGTGTGCATTCGGTTGTCTCCTTGAAACCGGGTGTGACAGCCTGCTACGGATGCATGAGCACGCTCAGATAAGGATTTTCGGCCTGGGACCACTCTACCTCGTGCGTTGACAAAAGAGCCTTTAGCACAACAACAAAAGCGCGCGCACACCACAAATTTTATAAGCTGAAGAAAAACTGAAGACAAACAGAAAAAGTGCTAACTAAATTTTTTTTAAAGAAAAAAGATGTATATCTCCTGACTGCCAAACTGAAGACCACAAATGAAAACTTAAATAAAACAAAAAAATATCTAACTTAATATATACAAAAATATAGAAACAAATACTTTATTGAAAATCCGATTAAACGGAGTTGCTGGAAATGAAGGCATTGTGCTGACGATAGATTATCACATCATTATTATGCCTCGGTTCCTCTCGACTCTCCAAATTCTGCCGCACCAGAATTGCACTAAAACTGTGTTCCATTCCCAATACTCTGAAATTTTGAACATTGTCAAGACACCAACATTATTCATAACAGGCACAATTTGTGAAGACGAGCATATCTATTGGCTTATACTTATAAGACTGTTCCAGAATGAGGAATAGCACAGACTTGTATGACCTACGATGTTGCATTCCCGCAAACACACATAGTCCTTGAAGAAAAATGGAAGATAACTTGTACTAGTTCAGATAATCAAAACACCTTAGCCTAGTACCTGGAGTGCAGAAGTTGATGTAGCTAGAGAACAACACAGGTGATGCATGAGCCCTCATATACCTTCCTCACCCATCTGGACTTCAGATGAACACTGAATATTTCATTTCCAACAGCCAGGAAAATGACATCGACGCCTTCCGCGAAGCCAATCAACTGAGGTTTAGTGTCCCACGGGACATCAAAGGGGATCAGCTCCGCAAGCTGAATGACTTTTGCTCAGTTCCCACCCTGCATGTTCATCATCCCATCTGCTTAGTGCACATCCTGCATCATCACCATAAGCAAAGTCTGGACTCCTCTACTCTCACGAACCCAAGCCGGCCATCCTCCATAGTTGTGAGCTCATCAATTGGCACAAAGGGTGAAAATACTATGTCTGTCCGCACATACGGCAGTTTGATCAGGGACATTTTCTGCACACCCAAATCATATTTGAGGATTCTTTCATACTTCTCAAGCACTAGGTAGATCGCGTTCCCCACAAGGGAACTGCGTTCCCAACTGACACGACCACGGTACCTTGTAAAGACAAGTTCGGTTCACACACCAGCCTCGGACGAGTAGACGCAGCTGAAGATAGCCTTCTTTCGATCGGTGCCGACAAAGACGACGGTGAAGTGTCCACGGTGGCAATCCAGGTGGTCACAAGCGCCGTTGGTGGCGCACAGCACCGTGGCCTTCCAGGTACATGGGTACTGCGGCGGTGAGGGCAGCTCCACCCGCTCGCCGGTGACGGGGTTCCAGACAAAGAGGAAGAAGCGCCCCCAGGCGTACGGGTAGTTATGGAGAAGGACACGGCCGTGGCGCGCGTCGTGCGGGCGCATGCCGCGGTGGTCGGCGCAGGGTAGGCTGAAGGGGGACGTGGGGACGAAGCGGGTGACGAATACCTTGCCGTCTCTAACATCGCCGAGGAGGCCAAGTATCAGGGGCGTGGTGTCGAACTCGCGGCAGAAGGCGACGGTGGAGACGAGGCAACACCATCACTCGAAAACCATGGCGGCGCGGGGCCACCCGGCGGGATGCGGAGGAGGACGTCCCCGATCATTGGCGGAGCTAGGCCCAGAGCGTAGAGTGGGCCGAATGCTACTTGGGCTGGTTTTTGGGCCAAAAGGAAAAAGAGCAAAAAAAGAAAAGAAAAAGACAAATGCTACTTTAACACTAGAATTTAGCGTTGGGCTCAACCTACCCTAACACTAGAATTTATCGTTGGGCTCAACCCACCCTGTCCATCCGCTGGCTCTGCCCATGTCCCTGATCAGCTGTGGGACTGCCGCCAACGGATCCATGCTGCTTGTTAGGGTTGGTCGGATCCTGGCGACCGACAGCAAGGGGGTGGGCCGGGTGGCAGGCCAAGAGTTTCGTCAGTGGAGGTTTTTTCTTTTTTGGAGAGAGACTTTTCGTCAGTGGAGCTGAGCTTGAAGACTGTGCGACACCGAAGAACTATTTTTTAGCGAGATAGTGGAGAACTGAGATTGCTTCACTACTACAGAATCGAATATCACTACAATTCTAACTTTCAGTTAATAGTTTCACAAAAAAAACTTTCAGTTAATAGTTTGAGAACACGACTACTTTCTTGATTGGTTTGGAAGGCATACTAGTGAGAAATGTAAGGATCTGTGCGGTCCCTGCAGCTTAGATTCTTGACATACAAAGTTATTGCGAGACAATTAGTTCTAGTAGTGTTTTTATTTTGTTTGGTAATTGTATTGCATTCTTCTACTTACAAACCGTGTGTATTGGTAGATATTGCATACCGTTCCCAGTACTTCTCGGTGGACAAGCTCACTAAACAGTTGGCCAGAACCGAACAAATCTGATATTCAGCTTGGAGATCTGGACACTGAAGACATATTTGGTAGATGAGGATCCAATTAGTTATCAATGCGTACGGATGTGCAAAATAATTTGTTTTTATGTATTGACAGTCTTCCATTGCGAAATATATAAAATTCCACAACTGCAATTGTAAACAAAAGGTGATTTTTTTTCCACGCATGGTAACTGTTTTGAAAATTGCATATATATAATCTTCTATTCGATGCAAAATCTGTGTCCTAGGAAGGTTTTTAATAAAAAGAATTCTTCACGTCCACACCAGTGGACCCGGGACCGGGTCGCTAGATATTAGTACTAGATGGTGGCCAGATAAGACACCGTGGCGACAGCTCGACATGGCAGCCAATTCAATTCTTATCTGCAGATACGTGGACGGGAAGAACCGGCGTGATACGTGGACGGGAAGAACCGGCGACTAGTCGCCAGTTAAAGGGAGGTCGACGGTGCAACGGCACTGCACATCAAGTAGTATTCTAAATTTCAAATCTTGTTTTTCTTTCTAATGTAACTCTGTTTTCAAATCAGTCTTAGCATGACTGAATTAAGCCGACAATAAGTGAAGTGAAAGTTTGGCTATATGATCTGGTGTGTATTCATTTCTCGTGCCAAACTCAAAAAAGCTTAGAATGATTATTTTTGCATATAATGTTATGAAAAAATTAATATGAGAAGGTTCCTAATAAAAAAATTCTTTATATCCACACCCGTAAGCCCGGAACCAGGTTGCTAGATATTAGTTCTAGTAGGACGTAGGGACAATTTCATGCCTAAATACCCGCAAAAAAAATCATGCCCAAATAGTGAGGTATACTCTTCGAAAAAAAATAGTGATGTATACTATTGTTAAAATAAATTATTGAGATGGTGGCGACTTAGACACCATGGCGACAGCTCAACAATCAACATGGCAGCCAATTTAATTAGTAGTAGAGTGCACCGTAAAAATTATCTAATAAAAAGCATTCATAATCTTAATAAATTAATATTGAAGAACAGAGTTGTTTAGCCCGTGCAATGGGCAAATCGTGTAGT